>CM046879.1:592672983-593891525 GCA_025667525.1 Glebionis coronaria | reverse complement strand
CAAGAAAAGGAGGCGATTTTCACCACCTAGAAATTCCTTTAATCCCAATCTGCCACCCCCAACCTCCCAACCCCCTATTGACCTCAACACTGTCATTGAACCCTCCCAATCCCATAAATCTTGTGACAATTCTGAAGCCTCTCTCCCAGAAATTTCCAAGACAATCAACTTAGGTGTAGAAATCGGATTTCAGGTTGGAGACAATGATCAGATTCTGCAAGAGATCATTCAAGGTGATGGAGCCAACAAGTTACCCCAATGAATCTTTTATCATTAAACATAAATGGAGTGAGTGAATCCCGCAAGACCATGTGGGTGCGAGGTATCAAAGATAAAAATAGGATTGACTTTATCGGGTTACAAGAAACCCATCTCAACAATTTAGATGCTTCTGACGTAAAGAAGATTTGGGGAAACAATGATTTTTCTTTTGAGTCGGTGGAGTCACAAGGTAGGTCTGGGGGTTTAATTAGCACATGGAACCCATCAGTCTTCTCATCTAACTTTGTCAATAAATCTAGATCCTGGTTAGCCATTGGTGGGACTTGGAAAGGTTTTAATGGCAATGTTTTCCTTGTCAATGTATATGCTCCGCAGTCCAGGTCTGATAAACGAAGGGTGTGGCAAGAATTATATGATCTCTACTGTTCTAAGCAGGGCACTTGGATCTTTTTCGGCGATTTCAACGTGGTTAGAAAAGCAGAGGAAAGGATCAATTCTCATTTTTGCTCGGCGTCGGCTCATGATTTCAACACCTTCATTGAGTCGGTGGGATTAAAAGAATTCAATATGGGAGGCAGGCGATTCACGTACCTTAGTCCTGACTGCAGTAAGTTAAGTAAACTTGACCGTTTCTTGGTTTGCTGTAACTTTATCGCTGCGCAGCCAAGTTCCGTTGTCACAGCTTTACCTCGGGATCATTCTGATCACTCTCCAATAATTTTGTGCCACTCGAAATTGGATTATGGTCCACCACCATTTAGAATGTTTAATTCATGGTTACTTAAAGATGGTTTTGATGATACTGTCAAGAAAGCTTGGGCCTCATTCCACGGATTTGGTTCACCCGATGTATTCCTTGGTGCGAAGCTAAAGTTCCTGAAGATTGCAATCAAAAGATGGAGGTCTCTTGAAGCCGAAAAGGATAATAAGGAGCTCAAATCATTGCACGCCCGCTTAAATGAATTAGACATCACAGCTGAATCAAGAACACTCTCGAATTTGGAGATTAAGGAAATTAAAGATGGCAAATTAAGACTTGCTGAGCTTGAGCATCTTCAGAAACTTGATCTTAAGCAAAGATCTCGCATCAAATGGGCAATCGACGGCGATGAGAATAGTGCTTTCTTCCATGGTACCTTAAAGAACAAATGTAGGAAGAATCGTATTCATGGATTAATGATTAATGGTGAATGGGTTGTGGACCCTGATCGCATCAAAACAGAAGCTCTCAGGTTCTTTTCATCTAAATTTCAGGAACGTTGGCCGATTCGGCCTCCTTTTATTTGTCCTCTTTTCCGCAGATTGGACGTTTCGCAGCAAACTTCCATTGAATCTCCATTCACTATGGATGAAATCCGTCTTGCCATATGGGCATGTGGTGGGGACAAGGCCCCCGGGCCCGATGGTTTTACTTTCAAACTTTTGAAAGCACAGTTTAATTGTATCATTGGGGATATTATGAACTTTGTCAGGCATTTTGAAGTCACTGGTACTATTGGGAGGGGATGTAACTCTTCATTCATATCTTTACTTCCTAAGGTCAATGACCCAATTTCACTTAGTGACTATCGTCCCATCTCCCTGATTGGATGTATGTACAAAATTATTGCCAAAGCCCTCTCTTTTAGACTTAAGAAAGTCATTGGAGCTGTAGTAAGGAACACTCAATCAGCCTACATCAGTGGCCGTAACATCTTGGAAGGTCCTCTCATCATTAATGAACTATGCTCGTGGGCGAAAAAAGCTAAAAAGAAGATGTTCATGTTCAAGGTAGACTTCGAGAAGGCGTTCGACTCACTGAATTGGGGTTACTTGGATTCCATCATGGCACAAATGAATTTCGGTGTTAAATGGCGTGGGTGGATTAGAGGATGTCTATCATCATCAGTAGCATCCGTTCTAATCAACGGTTCTCCAACAAATGAATTCCCAATCACCAAAGGCGTTAGGCAAGGAGATCCACTCTCATCGTTCTTATTCATTATTGCAATGGAAGGTTTAAATGTGGCTATGGAGTCGGCATGCGAAAAAGGGATCTTTAGAGGTCAAAAAGTGGGTAGAAATGGTCCATCAATTTCCCACTTATTTTACGCAGATGATGCAATCTTCGTCGGGGAAGGCTCCAATTCTAATTTGCGCAACCTTGCTAGAATCCTCAGATGCTTTCACGCCTCATCCGGATTGCAAGTCAATTTCCATAAGTCCAAGGTTTTTGGTATTGGTGCTTCGGTTGCTCAAATCGACTCATGGTCATCACTCCTTGGTTGCCTATCCGGCAGCTTTCCTTTTACATACCTTGGAGTTCCAGTTGGCGCAAACATGAACCTTATGAAAAACTGGCAGCCTGTAATCGACCGATTCAATTCTAAGCTTTCATCTTGGAAAGCAAGGAATCTCTCATTTGGTGGCCGCCTGACTCTCATCAAGTCTGTTCTCAGCAGCCTTCCTTTATATTATTTTTCCCTGTTCAAAGCTCCCTGTGGCGTTATCAACAAGCTAGAGCAGATCCGAAGGAAATTTCTTTGGGGTGGTGTCGGTAACACTCACAAAATCAACTGGGTTTCATGGTCCACTGTTACTGCTTCAAAAGAAAAAGGGGGTCTTGGTATCGGCTCGCTCAAAGCTCATAACTGTGCCTTTCTCTTAAAATGGTGGTGGAAACTTCATAACGGTGAGTCCACATGCTTATGGATACACATTATTAAAGAGATTCACAACCTTCGCCATAAGCCCATATCTCAAATCTCCAACCCGAAAATGGCTGGAATTTGGAATAACATCGCCAAAGTGGGTGATGATCTAATTGCTGATGGGCTCAATTTTCATGACATATTTTATCTCGACGTTGGAGATGGGGCTAACTTCCTTTTCTGGAAAGATCGTTGGATTGGAGAATCACCATTGTCCTCGAGGTTCCCCACATTGTACTCCATTGAATCCAATCAGGACTGCCTAATTACAGATAGAATATCTAATTCCGGTTATCATTGGTGTTGGAATTCGGGCTTTAATAACCCAATTGTTATCCACGAATTTCGTGATCTGCTTCATCTCATCGCTGCCTTGAAACTAAAACATGCCCCAGATAAACTGAAGTGCAAGCTGTCAGCAAACGGGATATTCATGGTGCATCAAGTGAGGAACTTTATTGAGGACAGAAACAACAACCCTCTTGGTCTTGTTCATATGCCCTGGATTAGATCTGTTCCTTTAAAGGTCTGTTGCTTCGCATGGAGGGTTGGCCTTGGGCGTATCCCTGTTGCTAAAAGCCTTAGCGACAGGGGAATTCATATGGCTTCTAATAACTGCAAGGTGTGCGATTCATGGGTGGAGGATGCTGATCATGCGATCATATCTTGTCCTAGGGCACTTGACACATGGAAATGGATATTCAGATGGTGTAATATTCCATACCCTTTGTTTTCCACAACAAAGGATATCCTGGAGTTTGGTATAAATTGGGGCAATTGTCCCAAAAAAAAGAAAGATACTACTTACCATCCTGCTTGGCACCATATGGAGTATTTGGAAGGCGAGAAACGATTGCATCTTCAATACGATTCATAATCATTTCACGGCGATTGCGGAAGACATTATTTCATCTACATTTCTTTGGATGAAACATAGGGGTACTCTTTCTTGTAATTGGATAGATTGGCAGTGCAATCCTTTTTCAATATCGTTGTAATTTGTTCGCTGTTTCCCCTTGCTCTCTCTTAGCTTCTTGCTAAGTTGAGTTGCTTAATAATATTTGCCGTTTCCAAAAAAAAAAAAAAAAAAAAGTCATTCATGTTGTTTAAATGACATAATTGCCCTCCATTAATAGTAACGATGGATAATTAGTGCAATAAATTACGAACAATGAGAATGATTTTCGCTAATAGATTCGGCTAAAAATGATTTATCCAATAACCTAAAAATCACGGAAATGATTTTATAGAACGTGAAGAAAGATAAAGTATACTAATACTATATTGGTTGTATACTTGTATGTGTGTAGTTGTGTACCAAGTCAACATGATAAAATCCTAGTCCAATAAATTGTTTGTGTTTTTGCATACTTTTATGCATCAATTGTTTGTGTTTTTGCATGTAGTCGGCGCAATAATGAACGATGTCTTTTATGACTATGGATCATTTAACTTTATCAAGCATTTGACTTTTAATATGGATCTTCCATCTGACGGGTCGGTCAAGAAATTCAGAGGTGCCTCTTTTTTGGCGGAGATCCCAGCACGCTTACATATGTCGTAAAGAACGTCCCTAACAAAATCATGTCGATACTTGAAGCCCGGAAGTTCTTTACAATGAACCGCATGTTCCCCAAAAGAATCCAAACATGCCTTGCGAGGTAAACATGCGTGCGTTGATTTGACAGGGGTTTCTCCTCTCGTAGGGCTAGGCAGTCGAGATTTTACAGCGGGTCAGGCTGCTATAAAAGCCGCCTCGTGCAAAGTGACTAAACACGAGAAAGCATGTGTTGAAAATCAACATGTGTTTATTCCTTTCGCGTTTGATACATTTGGTTTCCTTGCACCTGAGGCGATGGAGCTACTTACGAGAATACAACGTGTTATGAATAGTAATGTTTTGACTCCTAAATCCACAAACGTTGTATTTAATAGACTTGGTTTTGCTATACAAAAAGGGCTAGCGGCGCAGCTTGTTACCCGTTTGCCTTCTCCTAATATGTAAATTATAATTATTAATGAATATGGATATAAGGAAAAAATGCACTGTGACTGGAGTACGATAAACGAACCCTTTATAGCTTTATGGAGCATTTGACTTTATAGTACTCCCTATAAGATAAAAGGAGAAGGATTCTCTTAAATTAGATTTATTTAAGGGAAAAGTTCATTAGAGTCCCTTTTTTTAGTAAAGACCTAATGAACAGATTTGATACATTCGTTTCTAAGATGATCGACGGTCTAACTTAAAACACCCACCTGTTCTCATAAACAAAAGACCGACCTTTTCTTATAAACAAAACACTGAACTTTTCTCCCAACCCACCCACCATTGGTTATTTCAGATTTTCAATATATACCTTTTCTCCAAACCCACCCATCGTCTGTTATTTTAGTATTTAGAGATATATTTCCCGCCTCTTTCATAGTGATTGGAGAATTAGCAGTTACCGTCGCCATTGTGATGGCGAATCAGATCAGATGAGATCAAATCAAACGGTTGTAATCTGTTGTGACAATAAGTGATCTTCACAAGGGTGGTAGGGGGCACTTTCGTTGATTGGTCATGATCAAGAAGAAACACAACAACTTCTTTGTAGCCAGTCTCGCCAACACGAACCGATGGTTTCAACCCTGGTTGACCAAGTAGTCTGCCTACAAACCCTTTTAGATTATTGGGCGCAAAAGGTTCCTCGTCTGTAGGCTTTACTATAGCAACATTATCGCCATCACAATTTTTGAAATAGTATGCACCTCCAAGTCCACTTGAAATTAGGACAAGTTCAATATCGCTCTCTATTGCCTTTATGATATCGTGCACCAATTGTTTGGTACTAGAAAACTGTATTGAAGGCACTAGTATCTCAACTGGCTCACTAAAATCACCTTTATGAGTATCAAAACTGACCGACGATAGACATGGTGTCGATGAGATTCTATGAAGAACGTTCCTAGTAAGAAGCACAAAAAAGCCATTTCTTACAGTATTAAGATCACTATTCAAGACCTTATCCCCATATACCATCAAACATTCCTCTATATATATATTGAGTGTAGTCTGCAATCTCTTTTTTTACTGTATTAGCACGTTCAACCTATTATCTATTAGTACTTCAATCAACATTTGAGTAGTAGTAAAGAAAATGATATAGACGCTTAGCCAAACACAGATGTATCTGAATATTACCTTAATTCATCGCTAGAAGGTTCACTTTGACCTCTGGATTTCAAAAAAAGTATCTTTTCTAACACCATTTGTTTCTATCTTTGGTACTTCCGGGACATAGTAATGTAACAAAATTACTTATTATAGCTAAAACAAAATTGAACGAGTTTAGCAAGTCTAATTGACCTTTAAAATTGAAACAAGACTATTATAAGTTGTCTCTTTTATAGCACCGTCTACAATTATATATGAGTTACCGTGACTTATGTATGAGTCACGTCGACTCACGTATGAGTCACGTCGACTCACGTATGAGTCACGTCGACTCACGTATGAGGCACGTCGACTCACGTATGAGTCACGGCGACTCACGTACGAGTCACGACGACTCTCGTACGAGTCACGGCGACTCATATATAATTCATGAAAATCTGTATATGAGTGTGTCATTAACACCATTATAATTATGAAACATAATTATAATGGATTTAGTACAATAAAACTTTGCAAATATATGTTACAAGTTGGTACAATGGATTTACTATTGACCATCTTGACCATCCTTGATGAGTCTTATCATGTCATTTATTCAAAAAAATTTATCGTTGATCCAGTTACAAACTGAGAAAAAAAAGAACAAATGAAAAAGAGGCTTTGGCGGTGTTCTGGAATTGGAACCTTTTAAATGGGATGTATGAAATCATGAAGGTGGGTGTTTTAAGTTATACCGTCGATCATCTTAGAATGGAAGGACCAAATCTGTTCATCGGGTCTTTACTAAAAAAGGGACTCTAATGAACTTTTCTCGTTAACTTAATAGGTAAAATTAGCCAATCACAATTAAAATAAATATAAGTGGGCCCCTGAATTTCACTAAAAAAAACTTTTATACATTTATATAAATTCTCATTGGCTAACATTACCTATCAAGTTATCCTCAACTTGAGAGGATTTTGATCCAAGATAAAGAAACAGTCAAAGAAAACGTGGGTGACAACTATAATATATATATGTAACTTGAGAGTCTGCTTCTTTTTTTCGTTCTTTATATGAAAGGTGGACCCTACATCTATTAGAACATCATAGTGGGATAAGAGAAGCTTTATTTGCCTTATATATATGAAGATTTAATAAAATTTTAATATTAAAATAATATTTAGCTACACTTCATTCTCTACTCATGCAATTTAATGGAAAAAGAAACACCCCTCACTCTCTTATATAAGTGGTACTAGTGGATAATACTAGTATAAAATTATCCAACACCAAAATCTTAAACCCTTCGTTTTCTATCCTATTTTATTGAACTTTCAAAAAATGTCACACATGAAACAGTTTGAACACCTCAAAATATCACTAGAAGCTATAAAATTAGCAACCAACCACTTTTCCAACGAAAAATGTATTGGCAGAGGAGGTTTCGGGAAAGAGTACAAGGGAGAAATCGTCCACTCCATGGGTAAGAGTGTGGTCGCCTTAAAGCGTTTAGATCGTATACATGGGCAAGGTGATCCAGATTTTTGGAAGTAAATCATGATGCTTTCCTCTCACAAACATGAAAATATCATTTCTCTCTTAGGGTATTGTGATGAGAGTCACGAGAAGATCCTCGTCTATGAGTACGCGTCGAACGAAAGTCTAGACAGGCACCTCCACAGCAGTGAGTTGACATGGGTTAGACGCCTTAATATATGCATTGGGGCAGCTCGTGGATTGATGAGCCTTCACAATGCAGTCGGGGTCCACCAACGAGTATTGCATTGTGATATTAAAAGTTCCAACATCCTACTGGATGAAAATTGGAATGCCAAGATCTCAGATTTTGGTCATTCAAAACTTGGTCCTGCTAATCAACAAATCACGTTTCTTGTGTCAGCCGCCGTGGGTACGCACGGGTATTGTGATCCAGAATACGCAGAGACAGGGTTTTTAACTAAAGAATCAGATGTTTATTCTTTTGGTGTTGTGTTGTTTGAAGTCTTGAGTGGCAGGTTGTGTTTTGACAACCGCAGAGACAGTGATCATCGGGGTTTCGTAAGATTGGCATGGCAAACTTATGAGCACAATACGCTTGTGAAAAAACATAATATCACAGACAAAGCAGATCTTTACACCCAAACAACCACCCCTTGGTGTAATTTATTATAAATCAAAGTACAAAACAGAAAGATAAAGATTAGTCCCCAAACGGGTGCTAATCGAACGATTACAATAGAAATAGTGAGAACGTCCCAACTAGGTTGATCCGTTCTCCCTCACAATAAAAGAGATCACTCAAACACTCAGCTATACAAGATGAAACATCAAACTCCCAGGTCAAACCTCCATGGATGAGATGATAGAGAGAAAGGAGCTACGCACACACACAGATATGTGTGTTGTGTTTGTGATGATAAGAAACCCTAGTCAATGACTAGGGTGATATACGCGTTTATGGTCAAAGGGCCTCAACGGCATCAAAGCCCACCAAGAAATAAGCCAAAGGCCCAAGAAGTAAAGCTGAAGCCCAAAACCTGAAAATAACAAGCACAAAGACAAAACAATATAACACAATACCAAAGTTAAAAGCACCCTTTGGTAGATTGATAAAACAACACCCTTCCTCAATCTGACAAAGGAGAGAGCAGAAAACATCATTTACCAAACATGTTCACAAAGTTTCAGGTGTTAATGAATCCCATGAGCCTTAGTAAAAATGTCAGCAATTTGATCAATAGAGGCAACCTTGATGGTGTTGATAACACCATCCTGAACCTTTTCCCTTACCAAATGAACATCAACTTCAAAGTGTTTAGTCCTCTCATGAAAGACAGGATTGGCAGTAATTTGAATAGCTGCACTGCTATCACAATAAAGATCAACAGGGAACAAGGATTTCAACTTTAGATCACTAAGCAAGTTAGTGATCCAAATAACCTTACAAGTGGCACTGGCCATGCACCTATACTCAGCCTCAGCTGAGGATCTGGATACTGTGGGTTGCTTCTTGCTCTTCCAAGAGACAAGAGACCTTCCAAGAAATACACAGTATCCTGACACAGACTTTCTGGTTTTAAGGCATTTAGCCCAATAAGCATTAGTGAAACAAGACACTTTTAATGATGTATCCTTATAGAACTGAATACCAATACCAAGAGAGTTCTTGAGATATCTAATAACCCTTAAGGCTATTTTAAGGTGAGACTGAAGGGGTGCATGCATATGTTGGCTAAGGCAATGAACAACATAAGATATATCAGGTCTTGTATGGGTTAGGTAAATAAGTCTCCCAAGTAATCTTTGATACTCAAACACATTTAACAGAAACTTATCATCCTTGCTTTCATCAACAGCCAAAACACAATTTTCAGGTAAAGGGGTTGCAACAGGTTTAGCAGCAAGCAATCCAAACTCATGTATGAGCTCTAGACAATACTTCCTTTGGGTCATGCAGATCCCATTGGAGTTTTCAAGAACTTCAGTACCTAAGAAATACCTCATAATGCCAAGGTCTTTGATCATGAATTTGGTTTTAAGAAAGCATTTAAAAGATTCAATTTCCTCAATGCAGTTACCAGTAATGATAAAATCATCAACATAAACAAGAAGAGCAATAAACATGTTACCATTCTGTTTAGTGTAAAGAGAGTAATCAAATTTACTTTGGCAAAAGACATGCTCAACCAATATAGTGGTAAGTTTTGCATTCCACTGCCTTGGGGCTTGCTTGAGAGCATACAAAGCTTTATTAAGCTTACACACCTTACCTTTATCCTTGCAATTGAACCCCAAAGGAAGAGTCATGTAAATGTCCTCATCAAGATCACCATACAAGAAGGCATTGTTAACATCAAGTTGAAAAAGAGGCCAATCATTAGAGATAGCAATACTAACAAGACACCTAACAGTAACCATTTTAACAACAGGACTGAAAGTCTTATCGAAATCAATGCCTTCCCTTTGACTATAACCTTTAACAACAACCCTAGCTTTAAACTTGTCAACAAGACCAGAAGACTTGTATTTGATCTTATAGATCCATTTATTGTTAATAGCCTTTCTATTAGCAGGAAGATCAACTAAGGTCCAAGTATTGTTCCTTAAAAGGGCTTCAATTTCATTGTTCATAGCCTCAACCCACCTGCTATCTTTCACAGCTTCATAGTAGGTGGATGGCTCAACAGACTTGTTAAGAGTGGTAGCAAAGCAAAAGTTGGTGGTATTCAACCTAGAGTAATTAACATGCTTCTCAATACCATACTTAAGTTTGCTATCAAGGACAAAATCATTAAGCTTAGCAGGCAGCTTAGTAGGTCTACTAGACTTTCTAACAGGTTGCTCATCTTCTATAGAATGGTCCCCACTATGATCAATGAAATAACTAGAAGAACTTTCATTTTCAAGATTGCCCTCAGAGCAGGTTTGCACATTCTCACCTATGGTGGTTGCAGGGTTCTCCTCTTGATGATCCTCAAAGGCATCATCAGTAGTGGAGTGAACCCTACCATCCAAACCAGGTGATGCTCTCTCATCATCATTGGGACTTGTATTTGTTTGGTTATCAAAAAATGTTAAGAGATCAACATCACATGTAATAACTACATCAGTTGAGTCCTTTTCAATATTATTTTTCATTTTGAAAGGAAAGACAGTTTCATAGAATTTCACATCCCTAGAGAAAAGAATTCTTCTATTATCCAAGCTAAACAGTTTATAAGACTTTTTAACAGAAGAATAACCAATGAGAACACATTTCTCAGACCTAGGTGTGAGTTTGTCACTGTTATTCAGACAAGTAGAAAAACACAGACATCCAAAACATTTCAAATGAGAGAGATTTGGTTTCTTGCTAAAAAGCAATTCATAGGAGGACCTACCATTTAAGACAGAAGAGGGGAGCCTGTTGATCAAATAAATAGCAGTTAAAATACATTCAGACCAAAAAGTGATAGGAATCCCACCCTGAAACATAAGACTCCTAGCAACATTGAGTAGGTGTCTATGTTTCCTTTCAGCAATCCCATTT
Source organism: Glebionis coronaria (assembly GCA_025667525.1). Lineage (NCBI taxonomy): Eukaryota > Viridiplantae > Streptophyta > Magnoliopsida > Asterales > Asteraceae > Glebionis > Glebionis coronaria. Next base: position 593,880,442 of record CM046879.1, on the reverse strand, counting down.
TGCTGAGGGGTATGAGCACAAGAAGTCTGATGGATGATACCCAAAGAAGAGAGCATAGTGTGAACTTTGTTATTGACAAATTCAGTCCCATTATCAGATCTGAAAATTTTAACTTTGGTATCAAACTGAGTTTTAACAAGGTTAATAAATTGAGTTAACCATTCAAACACTTCATCCTTAGATTTCAAAAGGTAGGTCCACACAGCTCTAGAGTAATCATCCACAATAGTGAGGAAGTATCTATACCCTTCCTTACTAGGAACCTTGTAAGGGCCCCACAAGTCCAAGTGAACAAGGTCACCAAGTTTACTGGACTTATTATCACTCAAGGGAAAGGGTTCCCTTGTTTGTTTAGCCCTGTGACAAGTCTCACAAACAGATATAGAGGTGTTTTTAGAAAGTTTGAGGTCAATTTTGAGGGCATTGAGAACTTGGTCAGAGGGATGGCCAAGTCTACAATGCCAGATATCCTTAGAGGTATTAAAAGTCATAGAAGTATTAACAGTACCAAGGCTTTTAGTCTTAAGGTCATCAAATAAGTAGAGCCCCCCAGATTCACTACCAGTCCCCAGAGTAGTCCCCTTGGCCAAGTCCTGAATGTAACATTTATCCTCATCAAAACCAACAAACAATTTACTATCCTTAATAAGTTTGTTAACAGACATCAAGCTAACACAATAACCAGGAACAACCAACACATCATGAAGAACAACATTGTTAGAAAGTTTGAGGTCACCAATGTGGCTGATATTGGCAACAGTGCCATTGGGGTGACCAACAGAAATGTTAAGATTGGAAATATCAACAACATTGAACATACCCACTGTGGAAGTGGTAAGATGTTGGTTAGCCCCAGAATCAATAATCCACCCCAAAGTAATAGTTTTAACAAGAAATTTAGAGTTCCCACAAAAGAACTTAGAAAAATTCACATTGAACCAGACATTAGCATTAAAGAAGGAAATTCTACCTGCCATGTTAGACTGAGTGTTGCCAGAGGAATCATTGATCAAGTTGAGAAGCTTCTGCATTTGTTCAGTGGTGAAAGAGTTTGGAGAATTACAAGTGGAAGCTTGTTTTTCTCCAGTTTTGATATCACAATTTGCATTAAAGTTGGGTTTAAAAACAGTTTGCCTTTGATTATTACCCCCCTTTTTAACATAACCAGCAGGATAACCAATCAATTCAAAGCATCTATCAACAGTATGACCAATTTGATTGCAATGAGTGCACAAAAGATTAGGGTTAGGACCCCTAAAGTTTTTAGACCCATTGCCCTTGTTAGGGGTTCTATTAGAAACATTGGAAGTGTTTCTCCTATTTTGATTAAAGGTCTTAGCAGCAAAGGAAGTAGCATTCAATTTTGCCTCTGCATGATCAGAGTTATCAGGAACACCCCTATGGGATTCCTCTCTAGAAACAGTGACATAGGCTTCCTTAACATTAGGGAGTGGATCCCTGGTGAGAAGTGCAGTCCTAACAGGCTGATAACAGTCATCAAGCCCCATAAGAAACTGCATAAGCCTCATGATTTGCTGATGCAAAGCTAATTCAGTGCTAGTAGAACAAGAACATTTAACAGCACAAATACATTTAGGAATCTTAGACACAGCATCAAACTCTCTCCATAGAGAGTTTAACCTATGATAATAATCAGATATAGAACTACCCCTTGTTTAACAGACCCAATTTTTTGAAGAAAATTATAAACAATGGAACCATCAACCTTGTCATAAGTTTCATTAAGCTCTTTCCAGACATTAGCAGCATTTTTAGAATAAAAAAGACCCATGTAAACATCACTAGAAACCACATTCATAATCCAAGTAAGAACCATATCATTACATATATCCCATTGAGCACACAAAACTTCATCAGTATAAGACTCTCTTAAACAGGACCCATCAACAAAAGCAAATTTGTTCCTAGCTTGTAAAGCAAGTCTCATAGCATTGTTCCACATCCTATAGTTCTCAGTCCCCAACAGCTTGAAAGGGACAAGAACATAGCTGCTATTATAACTATTATGAATGTGAAGTGGGTTTCCAGCATCCAAGTTGCTGATGAGAGCAACAGGATTGGTGGTGGTCTCAGGGAAGCCCCCACCACCACCATTTCCTCCACCACCATTGGGTGGTAGAGGAGGAGTACCACTAACACTCATAGCTCACACACAGAGAGAGCAAGAAAAAACAACCAAAGCAAAAAACAGAAAGCAAACCAAATAGATAAACCAAGGCAGGCAAAATAAAGCAGATAGAACAAGACAAATATTACCACAATAAACACCCAGAAGGTGAGCACCAGAAATGTCAAGCTGTGGACTGGGATTGGCCAGAGCAGGTATCCACACCAGTCAAGGCTGGAGGGTCAAGATGTTAACTGAATCCGTTTGCACCCACACACAAGACAATAGTGACCCACAAAAGTAACCAAGAAGGAGGCAAGAAAGAAAAATGAAAGAAGACTTACAGCGGAAACAGCAAACAAATACACCCAATCTCTAGATTCACTTAGTCTAGAGGATGGGTGAACCACCAGTCAGAGACCCCCAAAAAATAGTAATGAGTTAGGGTTAGCAAACCCTAACAAGAGTACCTGTGTAAATAAGCAAAAATGGTAACGACACCACCAAGGTGATACCAGGATACCAATAATAGAGAAAACCCCCAAAAATTAAATTAGGGTTTCAAGAAACCCTAATCCAATCTTCAAGTTTTTTAAACGGCACCACCGAATAAATCAACGGCAACACCTAATAAAGCTTCCTGGGCACCACAGAATCAAAAACCCCCAAAAAATAAATTAGGGTTTGTGAAAACCCTAATAATATTTTCCAAGAAAACTAACTGCACCACCAAAACAAGCTTCCAGAAGCGACAAGATAGCAAAAATCACCACCCAAAGTATGCTTTGATGGCTGAAAGATCTATAACCAGAGCTCTGATACCATGTGAAAAAACATAATATCACAGACAAAGCAGATCTTTACACCCAACCAACCACCCCTTGGTGTAATTTATTATAAATCAAAGTACAAAACAGAAAGATAAAGATTAGTCCCCAAACGGGTGCTAATCGAACGATTACAATAGAAATAGTAAGAACGTCCCAACTAGGTTGATCCGTTCTCCCTCACAATACAAGAGATCACTCAAACACTCAGCTATACAAGATGAAACATCAAACTCCCAGGTCAAACCTCCATGGATGAGATGATAGAGAGAAAGAGAGCTGCGCACACACACAGATATGTGTGTTGTGTTTGTGATGATAAGAAACCCTAGTCAATGACTAGGGTGATATACGCGTTTATGGTCAAAGGGCCTCAACGGCATCAAAGCCCACCAAGAAATAAGCCCAAGGCCCAAGAAGTAAAGCTGAAGCCCAAAACCTGAAAATAACAAGCACAAAGACAAAACAATATAACACAATACCAAAGTTAAAAGCACCCTTTGGTAGATTGATAAAACAACACCCTTCCTCAATCTGACAAAGGAGAGAACAGAAAACATCATTTACCAAACATGTTCACAAGCCTCAGCTGTTCACAAAGTTTCAGGTGTTGATGAATCCCATGAGCCTTAGTAAAAATGTCAGCAGTTTGATCAATAGAGGCAACCTTGATGGTGTTGATAACAACCCTAGATGAAGTTATTCATAGTACCATAAAGGATGAAATGAGTTCTGACTCTTTGGAGATGTTTACAACGATAGCCTATCAGTGTTCGATGAGAGAGAGCAAAGACCGTCCATTAATGACCGAGGTCGTGAAGGCACTTGAAGATGCACTACAGTGTCATGTAAGTTCTTTTTTCTTTTGTGCCTAATTAATGAGGGGTGTATGATAGAAATTTAAATGGGTATTAGTGTTTGGCGTTGTTTAAAGATAATAACCAGAAGGTGTAACTAAGAAGTTAAAGTTTATCCTCAAACCACACAAGAGGTCTACCACTAAAACTTCTCGAGGAACAAATTTTGGGGTGGTCAGGGAATTAGCCGGAATGATTCATATACATGTCCAGTTAGGCCGCATACATCTGAGTCAAATTTCGCCCTCTCTTGTTAACCTAAACAAATAAAAATGTCATTGTTTTCCCTCATTGTGATGTATCTTAATTGCTATATATTGAAGTCAATTTCAATACCCACACTACTTTTAACATGACTAAAGTGATACATTTTACTCCCTAAATCTTATGAATACATAAGGGAAGAAAACTATTAACAATGAAGTCCAAATACTAATGTTCACCTTGTTGCATCTAAAGTTTCTACAGCAGCCTATAATGGATCAACTTGCGGTCAAGTGTTTAGGGCAAAAAGCACCTAAGGAGCCGACATTGGATATTGGTAACTCTGAGCAAGTATCCACCCATATTTGTTTTTATATGGACACAAGATTGCATAACTGATCTTTCTAATTATGAAAATTTTCAGATCTATGGAGCATCCCATTGGAACCTTGAATGTGAAAGTTTTAAGGGCAATTAACCTTAAAAAAGCACTTATGTTCCTAGACCGCGATTGTTTCGTGAAAGTGAGACTAACCAACGACAGCCTTCCATCCAAAAAAACAAATACAATTAACAGCTTGAATCCTGAATGGAATGAAGAATTCCTTCTAGTTGTGAAAGATCTTAATGTTCAAACTCTTGAAATTTCAGTTTGGGACGGAATTGTACGTTTTCAGGAACCAAACTAGTGATTGACGTTTATTATAATCATTGTCATCTCTAACAGGTGTGATTTTGTTTAAATTATGAGAAATAAAAGGCATGGTCGTGTTTTATTATGTAGGACTTTCCTTATAGAATGTGGATGCATTACGTGCCATTGGAAGATCTTTTTCCAGAACAGCAGAGTACTCTAACTTTTGATCTTTTAAAACATGTGGACCCAAATAATGTGGAAAACAACAAATCATACGGTCAACTCATGATTGAATTGATGTACAAACCATTCACACTTGACGATGTCTGGGCTTATTCTGAAGAGGCAAATGAAATGAAAAACTCTCTCAAGGTTGGAGGCTGTCTTGTCGTAAAAATCCTTAAAGCCGAAGACATTCAAGTAACAAATCCATTCATTTATCTGACACTCCAAAATGAAAGAAGACAAACCTCAGTGCGTGTTTCGATTAAATATACTTGTATGCATTAAGCAATGGTGGTACACTGGTAATGGTGATTGTGGCTGTCACAATCTTTGTAATTTTCTCTATTTTTTGGATTCACTTTTTGCAGCTTGCAAACAAGAGTTTTGATCCGGTATGGAACCAAGAGTTTGAGTTTAGATTCGAAAAGCCACCAACAAATGAGATTTTGAACTTGGAATTGCATAGTAGTTCGCAGATCAGCAAATTTATTCATGATGTAATTTATACTTTACTTCACTATAATATGTACTACTCCAAGTTCATTCTCTTTATCTGAACATAATGTCTGTTTTCGTAGACTAAAAGGGGACATGTCAATATCAGCCTCGAGGATATTGTGAAGAAAACACAGACAAAAGAGATGTACCACCTTGAAGACACGACGAGTGGCGGTCGGCTTCACGTGGAATTGCAATGGAGAACCTCCATCAGCTAGAACCTCCTTCACGTGGAATTGCAATGGAGAACCACCTCCTTCAGCTAAATATCATGCGTATAATAAATCAAGTATATTCTTACAAAGAAAGCGTATATAAATGTTTTGAGGATATGTTTTTGTTTATAATTGTAGTTGTCATGTATTTTGAAGTTGTAAAAAAATCAATTACTGGTATTTCTTATTAGGTAAGGATCTTAGTTTAGTTTTTTTTTAAATATTTTAATAAAGGAACTCTAGGGCTGCGTTTATGAGTGTTTACCATCAAAATTTCCTACAAAACATAAAACATGTATTTTCCAACTAAACAAGAGAAACTATAAAACAACTTCTTTTTTTCTTTGTTTTCCTTGTATTCTTTGTGACCTCTTTGTTTTCTAGAGAATGGAAAACAATATCAATTGAACGCGTTCTCTATGTTTTGTGAAAAATAAATCTCATCTTTTTTTCCACAAATCTAAAAACACAAAACTAGAAATTTTGATTTCTAACTAAACGCACCTTAGGTATTTCTTTATTTGGCCATAGTCTTAGAAAAACATTTTATGAATCCGGGAAAAACAAAGATAGTCACCTTTTTTCATAGCACCAAACCTCATCATAACACCAAAAACACTCTCTTTTTAATTAATACTACATTTATGGTGTTATAATGACCCTACCATATTGTTATTTTTATTTTTATAAATTTAATAAAATATATGTTAAATCAAAATTAACATTTTATTAATAATAAAAATAAATAAATATACAGATTGGAAGTCCGGACCATAAATTTAACCATTAACTATAAATGAAATTAACACCAACTTATTACCCTATCTCTTTACCTACCTCTTCTCTCCTAATCTCTTATCCGCTGTCTCTTCTCCATCACTGTAAAAAAAAGCATCGTAAATAGCTAACCCTCTAAAAAAACAAAACTAGAAGAAAAAAAATTGAAAATGTAGTTGACAACGCGACCCACGGTGCAGTTATCGCGCCGTTAGCCACAACGTCGGCTGGTTAACTCAGCACAACTCAACGCAGGGGAGGGTGTGTTAGTGACGCCATGGCGAAAACGCCACCCACCAGCCACCGTACCTGAGCCTATTTCAAATATTGTTACCTTACAATAGATGTTAAATAATGAATTCACTGCAACATTTTGGATGTAAATTTATGATATTAGTTTACCCATTATTAATATTTTTCCAGTTACAAAAAACAACTACTTAAAGGCTTAAAGCTAAATTGTCATCTTTATTCGAATTTGGCAATAGTTCAAGCAACATGAACTCCTTCACATTTTATAAAATCATAATATAACAAATCACATATGCATACGAATAACGTAGCTACGGTACTTGTAGGTAGAGGTGGCAAAATATGGCTATTTAACAACTTTTGGACGTTTTTTGACAGATTTTTAAAAGTAATGGGTGGTTTTTGCCCCACTCTTATTTCTTTATGTGCGAATTGGGCGAAAGTAAATATACAGTGGGCTAAATGAGCGGTACTAATAAACAAATGGGCGAATATAGCCCATTAATGGTTTTTGTCCTTTTTTCCTTTTATATCGTTTCTAACTTTGTTTTTCTCTCTTTCCGACTTTCTATTCAATATCAAGTTTCAACTTAACAGGTACTGTATATTGTATTTACTCTTATAATTAATACGTACATATTTAATTTAATACACTATTTTATATAAAAACTCTATTTTAATATTTAAAAAATTCTTTTATAATTTTATTTGCAAAATCAATTTAAGTGTTTTATTCAAAATAATTTTTATTCTTATCTTTTAACCGTTTACATTATTAACTTTCAAGTTTTAAAAATTATAATTATAACATATAAATTAGAGGTGGCAAATTTTACCCTTTTAAATAAATATGAGCATTTTTTTGGCACTTTTCAAAAGAGGATAAGATACTTTTTGATTATTCATTAGTATTGATAGGGCAAACGGGCACGCATCTAAGAAATTAAATAGTTTAATAGGGTAAACTACTCCACAGATCTTTTATATTTAATTTTTTATCCTCGACTTTCAGAAAAGTATTATTATTATTTATATCTACGTTTTTATATTTTTTTACCGTTTTAACTTGCGTTCGTTTAGCCCGCTCGTTTAGCCCGTCGCCTATTTAGTCTGTCGCCCGTTTTGCCTGGCCCGTCTAGCCCGGGCCCGTTTAACGCGTCGCTTGTGCCCGTCCGCTCGTTCATTTTGCCACTTCTACTTGCCGGTATGGCCCATCGTTCAAACCCAACTCACTTTAATACGGTACGTATTACAATTCTGTACATACAACCAAATTTCAAACTAAAAACTCCATTAAAAAATTACTTGATGTTCATGTATATTCACGATCTCGACCATCGATGAACGTTTATTAGCCTTTCTTCAAGCATCAAGACCTCATTTTTGAGGTGGAAGAACACCAACTAACTACACCTGCAAAGGTTAAATTATGAATTCTAAGCAAGTTATGTTTCTGGTGTTTCTTATTATACTCCTTTACTTAGTCCCTTTCATATAAGCCCAAGTCCAAGCTCGGTTTGTGGGCTTCGGGTCAATTAGAGTTTTCAAGATTTATATTTTATAGATACCTGATGAATAATACGTATCTTTCATGAGTTTTCATATCAGACCATACCCTGTCGTATAATAAAAAATGAAAAATAAATAAAAAAAACCAGATGCATTTTAACCACGATCTTCCGCTGCTTGTTAGACTCCTTTGAATCTGCTGCTACCCATTGCACGTCCCTTTCATATGTCGTAGGCATCTTTGTTATTTGTTTTATTCAACAACAGCCTACTATTGTTGACTTAAATCCAATGATATCAAATGATTGCTTCATTGCATTTCGAAGTTCTCGTCGCATGGTTTGGGAATTATTGTTTCAAAGTTTGAAGATCTAATTGTCTGGTTTTTAAACAAAGATTTTTTTTATGTCTTCACAAGAGCACCCACAATAGAAAAAATGGTAAAAACTTTTTACAATTCTAAAAATCATTTTGACAAAGTTTTTTCCATTGCATAGCAAGGCTTTTGAAAAGCTTTTAGAAAAAATTGAGAAACTCCAAGCTTTTGTTTCAAGTCCTAGTTATTAAATAAGATTTGCATTGATTGCATTAAATGCATCAAGTCTTAAAGAATTGATGCATTGTAGATGCTCTAAGAAGGGATCAGATCTATGTTTATTAAAAAAATTGTTTGTTTTTTTTTCGTTTTTTCTGTTTTTAATTTTTTACTGTTTTTTTAATGTCGAATCTATGGTATTAATTCTTGAGACGATTTTTGTTGGTCTCGAATCAAGGGTATAAGTTCCGAGACGACTTTTGTCGAATCTAGGGTATCAAGTCTGTTGGGACATACAGATTTGATGATTACAAAACCTATAGGCAGAGATGAAGACAGAAGAAACAATAAGGACCTAATATGTAATATTAGGTTAGCTTAGTTAGTAAGCTAGGGTTTGGCTTATAACCCTTAGTCCCTCTATTATATAAAGAGGGTTAGACACACATGTTGAGTATCCATTTCATATACAATGTAAACTAAAGGTATGTGTGTGTTCCTCCTGGTGTCGAGCCTATAAGGCACCAGGAGCAGTTAGTAGCTTATTAGTAAGCAGTTTATGAATAAGAAAGCCTTGTTCATAACTTTGATTGTGTTTGTTATTATGTTCCGCTGTGCATTACAATCATTGTTATATATCCCAGATGAGTCTAGATCCTAAGACCTAACAAGTGGTATCAGAGCTTGTTGGCTCTCGATCTGGTTGATCTACAAGGTTTTCATTTTAGGTTATTTTCTGTTTTTAATAAAGTTGCTGATCTAGGGTTTTTTCCAACAAACCCTAGATGATTCGTATATGATGTTGCTGCTGTCCCTTGGTATTATTGCTACTGGCTCTTGGGTGGTCATACTGGTTGTGGGGAGTTGGTTCTAAATCAACGATGAACCCCGTATGATCATGATGGTTGTTTCAGAATGATGGTCACCATAGCAAATCCCTAAGGTTTTATGCAAACCCTAATTCTGGATCACGTCCATGTTGCTCATGGTGATGATGTTTTCTAGTTGGTAATGGTTGGCTGTTCAAATGACAATGACTGCTATAATATTTTGTGTGCGGATAAGGTTGTTAAACCTTCTAAATCACAAGGGGAGAGTGAGAGGTACGAGGTATGATTATTTTGGAAGACATGTTGCTGGTTTATGCCTTCACAATTAAATTAATGTGAGGGTTTTATTGTTCACGTGACACCAAAAGAAAATGAGTATTGTTACTCGTTGGTTGATTCAAGAAAGTGTGTCAGCAAGTGTGTGGCCAAGATAATATTGGTGTTGGTGGTCCCCATGTGACGTGAGAGAACTATGTGCAGTTATATAGTTCAAATATGTACAGACCTAGTCTTTGTACAAATATATGAGCAAGAGGACAAATCGTAAGTTATCTGTTTTTATTCATTGTTTACTAATGCTGCCATGAATACAAGGGTGAGACACTTGGGTTTCGAAACTGATCATGTGGATTAGTGTATATCATGTGAGACTCCAAAATATTCTCGTCAGTACTCTTTCTTTGAATTGGACGTGATGTGATATACACATGCTGATTTTATGGGATTTCATTTAATTTATTGGACGTGGCTATTTTTTGGTGTATATTGATATTTTATGCGAGCTTGTTGGAAGGGTCCAATTTGAGTTGCATATTTTTAGGGGTTGCAAGTTTATAAAAGATATGCATACCATAAAAGCCATTCATTATGACGTGGGATATGGTTTGATTGCCTGATTTTAGGGATTTCTCTTTATCACATATTTTTGGACGTGATATATGTGATAAGGTCAAAGACGTGTGATCCTGATTTAAAGGAAGATAACGTGGGTCAAAGTTTATTTGTTTTATAGTCAGCATGGATGCATGATTTTCGCAATTCTGATATTTGTATGACGTAGGGTTGCAAGACGTGAGTGAGTCTTCATGTTTTAATAGCTACCTGGACGATGATTTGTGGGCTTCTTTATTTGGCAATGATTTTTTTGGATAATAGAACATCACGTGGCATTACTGGAGGTTGTTTTGATGCACATCTCTTTTGAACATTGATAAAGACGTGTGATGTTACCATTATTATGGTACTATATCAAATTCTTGGTAGTGATGTATTAATGGGCTAGATATTTTGGGTTTAAGTATTTACAACAGCAACAGCAGTAGCGACGATTGGTTCATACAAAAAAAAGAACGGGGTTCGAGATGCTACTGGTAGGTTTTCGTTACTGCTAGTCATTCTTACTGGTGAGCCATGGTTCCTTCTGGTCATTGAAGTTGATGCTTGATTATTTATTTGATGTTGTAGTTGAGTTTCACAAATTTGTTTCTTATTATATCAGCATTTAGGTGAGCAATACACCTTGTCTTTGGACTAAATATACTGTTACAGCTTACAACTGGCTCATAGTTGTGAAGGTTAGCAATTTCCATGTACCAAAAACTGTTGGTGAGCAATACACCTTGTCATTTTGATCAAAAATATATCATTTTGACTAAATATATTGTTATAGCTAACAGCTGGCTCATAGTTGTGAAGGTTACCAGTTCCCGTGTACCAAAAACTAGGTAAAATGCATGATATAAGAGACAAGTTTGGGAGGTTCCACTTCTTCATCAAATTCTTTATACTTGATTTTCTTCATCAGTGATCACTCTAAGGAACCTATCGGATTGGACATGCACTTCTTCAGGGGAAGCATACATGGATCGAGGGGAAGCTTAGTCTTCCTGGTGGATTCCTACTAGTCGGTTCCTACTGGTCGTTTCTACTGGTCGTTCCTACTGGTCGTTCCTACTGGTCATTCCTACTGGTACGTTATGGTTTCTTCTGGTGGTTTTTGCTGGTTCCTGCTGTTCGTTAAAAAAAAAGAGTTCATCTTGACAGGGGGTATAGATCGTTTCGGAGATTCAGTTTATGCTATAATTCTTAACTGGAACAGTTACACGCTCTTTTACAAATATTTGGGGGGCATAAGATACCATACAGTTCATGATATGATCATCACAAAATTAGCAGCATGATCATAAGCATCGAGTGGTTTCTGGTTGATCCGTCAGAGCTCACTGAGACTATCGGCCATTGCATGTGATCGCCATGCATATATTGACTACAAGAATTATTCAAAGACATTTTATTACATGATATTGTAATAAGCATGTCTTTTTCATACTGAAGGAAGAAATGATCTATGCCACTGAGTTCAAGATTCAAGATATGGTTAGTATGATTGTTTATATACTTAACCATCTACATGCAGCACTTAAGGGGAAGCGTCTACGAGTTGCACAAGACCCTATTTGCTGATTACAAAAAGGGGAAGAATAGTTAGATGTGCAGCTTATTATCGTGATGACATGTCCGAGCATTGTTTCTTCATGCACATTGTTTTGTAATATCAAATAGGGGAAGATTGTTGGGACATACAGATTTGATGATTACAAAACCTATAGGCAGAGATGAAGACAGAAGAAACAATAAGGACCTAATATGTAATATTAGGTTAGCTTAGTTAGTAAGCTTGGGTTTGGCTTGTAAACCCTAGTCCCTCTATTATATAAAGAGGGTTAGACACACATGTTGAGTATCCATTTCATATACAATGTAAACTAAAGGTGTGTGTGTGTTCCTCCTGGTGTCGAGCCTATAAGGCACCAGGAGCAGTTAGTAGCTTATTAGTAAGCAGTTTATGAATAAGAAAGCCTTGTTCATAACTTTGATTGTGTTTGTTATTATGTTCCGCTGTGTATTACAATCATTGTTATATATCCCAGATGAGTCTAGATCCTAAGACCTAACAAAGTCCCGAGATGACTTTTGTCGAATCGAAGGAATAAGTCCCGAGACGACTTTTGTCGAATCTAGGGTATCAAGTCCCGAGACGGCTTGTCAAGTATAGGGTATAAGTCCAGAGACGACTTCTGATTCAAGTATTACCTTGAGTGTGCAATGTTCGATATACTTTGAGTCTCCATAATTTGGGGTACTTTAACTTATCCTTCGGATACTTTGGTTATTCGTAAAAACACAAAAATAGTAGAATAGGGGATACTTTGGGTTATCCCGTTTTATTTTGGTTTATTGTTTTGTTTTCTACTCCAGGGCTTTCGTGATTTCGTCGCTCGGACTATAAGGAGTGTTAAAGGATAAAAAATAAGCTGAAACCCAGTTTGTGAGCTTCGGGTCAATTAGGGTTTTGTAATCTATTAATTATGATGAATAATACAATATCACCTACGAGTTTTCATCATTTTACATTGTTTGGTATATCTTGTTAATGCGTAATAAATCTATCAATTGAACCTGATCAAGATGCATGTGATAAGTTTTAACTTAAAAGGTACTCTGTATTGGAAGTTTAATTGATTCCCTGATCTTCCATTCAATCTTTTAGCCTAATATAAAGATACAAACAGATAATTCTAAAACATGGGCCTAAACAATATGGGCCAAAATATAATATGATAAAATGTCTTCTAATACGCCCCCGTAGTTCAAGTGAGAGGAGGTCGAACGCTCAAACTGGACCGAAAATCTTTAAACAAGATAAAAGGAAGACCTTTGGTAAAAATATCCGCATACTGATAACGAGATAGAACATGAAGAACGCGCACTATGCCAACAGTAACCATGTCACGAACGAAATGGATGTCGATCTCAATGTGCTTGGTACGCTGATGTTGTACTTGGTTAGCAGACATATAGATAGCACTCCCCTTGTCACGCTGAAGTTGGCATGTGTTGGAGACAGGAATAGAATTTCCGTTACCAACATAGATAGATGGGTATAAGTGTTTATTAAAAATAGTACCTAAATTACTTGTATGAGAATTTAAGTGAGAAGAAGCACCTATATCCATATGCCATGTCGGATCTTGTGATGTCACTGTGCTAAAGGCACTTGGAAGTGCGGTGGATTGAGACCCGTATTGACCCGGAGGAGGACCGAGAATACCTTGACCGAGATGCGCATGGGTTGGAGGAATAACTTGTGAATACTGTTGTTGTTGCCTAGTATCATACGAACCGGTATCCATACACCTAGCTGCGCTAACTGATGTATTAACCATATCCTTTGTTGTATTTGTATCTTTCTTCCAACAATAAATCACCAATCACAAAAAGAAGTTTTGTAACAAAGCCTCCATGTCAACCACTTCAAAAATTACCAAAACACAATTATATAATACAATTGATGGGTGATGATTTGAAACGCAACAATTGATCAAAGATCTGATATAGATAACCATGACTTTTGTTTCTTTTTTCTTTTTTTTTTAAAACAGACCACGAGATAGAAAAATAGGAGATTGAAAAAAATTAGGAGAGGATCGATTTTCCACTTGATACCATATTGAAAGTTTAATTGATTCCCTGATCTTTCATTCAATCTTTCAGCCTAATATAAAGATACAAACAGATAATTTTAGAACATGGGCCTAAACAATATGGCCCAAAATATAATATGATAAAATATCTTCTAATACTCTGACCTATTTGTAACACATTTTGTTGGTAAAAAGTTCTAATAAAACCCATAAGGATAATTTTAGGCTTAATTACCCACTTCTGTAAAAGTTTTACCAAAATCTCAAACAGAAGGACTCTTTTAGTATATGCTACTAAAACCTCTATGTTGATCAGTTTTACGCACAACCGTGTGCTTCACGGTGGCTGTTGATGGATATAAGCTAGGCTACCATTGGTATATCTGCGTGTCACGACTTAGATCCAAAACTATACTTCATAAAATGTTAGAACAATTATAGACTCGCTTGATGAACACGTTTCACTCGCTTCTCCTTCACCCAGTACTCCTAACCTCTTTCATGTTGTAGATTTACATCACCTGGTCCAGCTAGTATGTAGCAAACTTCATAGATTTTTTGATTCATTTGAAACTTCAAGTACCATTCTTTTTTCTCATTTTTTTCTCGAATATAAATAAATCTTATATTAGAATAAGTGATAAACTAAGATAAACTAAAACACTCGTAAACAGTATTACAACACATTTATACCAAATACTAATCAAGACCAATCAGAAATTTTATTTCCTTCTTACATCATGGCAAATTTCTTACGTTTCCACCAAATATTTTATCAAATATTGTTCTGCGTGTTGGTTTTGATGTCGGTTGCAGCAAATTTTTGATTTTCTCTTGTAAAGTCAGTACAAACTCCAGACTGACCAAAACCTCAGCCATGGTAGGGCGTTGCTCTTGATCTCCATGCAAACATGCCTCTGCGGTTCGAACAAATTCCTTTAAACTTTGGGGGGCTATTTGATCTCTTATATCAGAATCTACTATTTGCTTTAATTTTCCATTTTTGATAGATTCAATAGCCCAGATTGCTAAACTAAATTGCTCTTTATCAAGACTAGTATCCACAGCTCGCTTCCTACATAGCAACTCAAACAATACTATTCCAAAAGCATACACGTCACTCTTCCTTGTCAAGTTATTAGTATAAACATAATCAGCATCTAAATACCCAAACGTGCCTTTAATATCTGTCTCTACGTAAGTCTGGTTCCTCGGAACTATTTTCGCCAACCCAAGGTCTGCAATTTTGGCGGCCCAGTTTTCATCTACAAAACATTTGCGCTCTTTAAATCCCGATGTATAACCCCAACCTCAACCCCTGTGTGAAGGTAGTGCAACCCACGGCCGGCATCTATGCATATATTGAGTCTCTGATGCCAAGAAAAAGGAGTAACTAGCTTATGTAGATGATCATATAGTGATCCATTGAGTATATATTCATATACAAGGATCATCTCTTCTCCCTGATTACAATAACCAATTAAAGATACAATATTACAGTGCCGAAATGTAGATAGCATCTCAACTTCCGACCAAAACTCAGCTCCTTGATTGTATGTGGAATCCATCCGTTTAATTGCAGCAACCACAGGACACGATCCATTAAAAACATTACCTTTGTAAACTTTTCCAGAACGTCCTTTCCTGACTACTAATGTCTCGTCAAAGTTATTTGTCGCTAATTGTATCTCGTGAAATTTGAATTGAAGGCATGGTTGTGTTCTTTTAATGGATGAGTAGGATGAGGAATCGACGGGGGATGGGAAGGAGGTAGATGGTCCAGACACATATCAGTTGCAAAGAATAAATGATATGTAACTCAAATTACAATTTTTTTCTTTAATTCAACTAAAATTGCATCTCTAATTATCCTCTGTTGCATTGTGTTATAGAAATAGTTATCCTCTATGTCCAAAGTTTTATATGATCATGAAGTGTACACACATTAATGCATTGTCTATTCGACTAGAAACAATACGTACAATTATATAAGTTCTATTTCTATATAAGTTTTAGCTCGATTATGAATGAAGATAAGCTTACTTGGCATTGAAGTGCGGCTTCAAGCGCCCTTACAATCTCCATAATTGATGGACGTTCGTCACGGTCTAGCTTCAAACATTGATATGCAATTTTAGAAAACACATCCAAGCAATTCAGATCTATCTCATCCCTTATATTTTCTAACACAATTTGAGTTATTGTATTTTCTTTATACGATTGTCGAGTCAATCCTACTAAAGGCCTATGCTTATCTATTAAGAAGTAAGCTATTTAACTTGGAGGGCTTTAAAGTATTTTAGCTAAAGATGGAGGGGGAGTATTTGCACTTGAATGGGAAAAGTTACATTCTTGAAGGACTACTTTTGCCAACGTTTGGAGGTGTGAGACAGCTGTGTGATGAGGAGTACTTAAGCTACCTAACAACTCATTTTTATTCATTCATTCAGTTTTTATCTTTCTGTTATCGTTTCTAATGAGAGAAACAAGATTGATACATCTTGATCAATCTTGTGAGTTTGTGAGCGTGTTTGTTTGATTCAATCTTGTATCCAGAGATATTGTAATTGATTCATTGATAAAGAGAGCCAAGGGGTGGTTGGCTGGGTTCTCTGTTATAAGTTCTTGTTGGTTTTAATCATTGATTTGTTAGTTTTTACATGGTATCAGAGCCTGGTTGCTCTGAATCGTGATTAAAATCTTTTTTCAAAATTAGGGTTTTCTAAAAATTGGGGGTTTCGATCTATTTGTGTAGATCTTGGCTTCTTGGTGGGTGGATTGTTATTGTTACTAATCAATTCGTGTTTTCTCAAATTTAATTGGGTTTTTTTTAAATTAGGGTTTCAGTTATTTTTGGGGGTTTTTGGTTAAAACGTTTTCTTGATCAAATTGATGAACTGTGGGTTCATTATTTGGGTTTAATTGTTGTTTTTTAGTGATTGATTTGAAAAACCCTAAAATCAGATATTAGGGTTTGTTCTAATATTGGTAAGTATTTGTTATTATTGGTATTAGTTGTTTGTTTTTTGTTCTTGTGCAGGTTGTTTCTCCGCTGCGTTGACTTTTAGATCTTCTTGATCTATTGTGGTTGTGTTGTTGGTTTCTCTGGATTGTCTTTATCCAGAGTTCCTGCTTGGTTTGCTGCGCGTTCACTGTAACACCTTGCTCTCCTTTATTTTTGTTGTTGTTCTTTTATAGATTAGTTGATTAGTGGGTTTAGGTGTCGATGGGATTAGTTTGATTCTGGTGTTGTTGATTTGAGGTTTGTGGTAGTTAATTGTTTATCTGTAGAGGAGATACAAGGAGGGTTGTGTTTCTTGTTGTGTTTCTTGTTCTGTTTGTTCTTGTTTAGACCACTTTCAGGTCACTGCTCTTGACCTACCACCTTTTGAGTGGTTTGGAAGCCTGAGAACTGCGTTTTTTGACCTGTTGAGTGTGTTCTTCGTTTGTTTGGTTTATTATTGTTATTCTCTATGACTGGGTCTGGTCCTAGTTCTCCTAAGGGTGATGGTCCACCTAAAGGGGGAGCTGATGTGGTTAAATTTGATGTTTATGATCCACTTTATTTGCACCCTCGAGATATTGGTTCTCAATTGATTACCTTCAAACTTGAAGGAACTGAGAATTATAAAGTTTGGTCTGCTGCTGTTAAACTTGCTTTACAAACTAGAAATAAACTTGGATTCATTAATGGTAATTGTGTGCAAGATACTAATGATGGTCATGCTAGAGATCAGTGGGATAGGTGTAATGCTGTTGTGCTTTCTTGGTTACTTGGTTGTGTTTCACCTGATTTATATAAAGGACAAATATTTTCTAAATATGCCCAAGATGTTTGGGATGAATTGGAAGAAACATATAATAAGCAAGATGGTACTGTTATATATAATCTACATCATAAGATATATACTTTAACTCAATCTGGTATGTCTTTATCTGAATATTATCATGAGTGTAATTCTTTGTGGAGACAATTTGATGCTCTTGTTGAATTACCTGATTGTACTTGTGATGGGTCTGAAGCCCTTAAAGAACATGATCAGCTTCTCAGGCTGATGCAGTTCTTGATGGGGCTTGATGATTGTTATAATGTTGTGAGAAGCCAGATTCTCACTTCTGATCCCATACCAGATTTGAGAACTGCTTTTGCTACTTTGTCCAGAGATGAATCACATAGAAATGGGTCTAAAAATAATAAGACTAGTCCTTCTGCTTTTGTTGTTAAGTCTGGTGGGAATTCCAATAATTGGAATTCAAATAGAAATAATAATAATGGAAATTCTAATACTAGGAATTCAAACAGGAATAATAATAATTGGAGTGGTAATAGGACTGGGTCTAATGGGTATAGAAATGGTAATCTTTTGTGTACTCATTGTAACATGAAGGGTCATACAGTTGACAGGTGTTTTGAGTTAATTGGGTATCCTCCTAACTTTAAAAGAAATAATAATAATTCTGCTCAAAACAATGTTCATAATGTTAGTATTAATGATGGCAATTGTAATCAGGGTAAGAATATAGCTCATAATCTTACTCTTGACCAATATCAAAGGCTCATAAAATTGCTGAATGTTTCTGGAGATAACTCAATGGGTTCTGCAACCATTGTAGGTACCTTTAGAGTGAATAATTGTGTTGTTAGTTTTTTATCTTGTATATTTTTTAACTACAATTCCAACATTAGTACTTATTGTACTTATGTTGGATGGATTATTGATTCAGGAGCTAGTCAGCATATAACTTTTTCTGAAAAATTGTTATTTGATGTTATTGATGTGTCTTCTTTGCACATAAGTGTTGCTCATCCTAATGAGACTTTGGAATATGTGAAAAAATTGGATGTTTTAAAATTAATAATTTGGTGATTAAAGATGTGCTGGTTGTTCCTGGATATAAAGTGAGTCTTTTGTCTGTTCAGAAATTGTCTAAAGATAATAAAGTTAATGTTAGCTTTAATGAAAATTGTTGTGTGATTCAGGATTTAGCTCACAATTTCCTAATGGGGACTGGTAGTGAAAAAGATGGTTTATATTTTCTTGATGAAGGTAGGCCTGTGTTTAATAAATGTGTTAGAAGTTGTCAAATGTCTAGTTCTATTTGGCATAATAGGTTAGGACATCCAGCAGATCAAGTGCTAGATGTTCTAAGAAAAGATAATTCAGAAATTAAACTTAAAGGTTTGGAACCTTGTGATGTCTGTCATAAGGCTAAACAAACTAGAGAGTCTTTTTCTTTGAGTGATCATAAAACCAAACAGCTTGGTGATATTGTTCATCTTGATGTTTGGGGACCATATAGAGTTGCTAGTAGAGAAGGATTTAGATTCTTTTTAACTGTGGTTGATGACTATACTATGTCTGTCATAAGGCTAAACAAACTAGAGAGTCTTTTTCTTTGAGTGATCATAAAACCAAACAGCTTGGTGATATTGTTCATCTTGATGTTTGGGGACCATATAGAGTTGCTAGTAGAGAAGGATTTAGATTCTTTTTAACTATGGTTGATGACTATACTAGGTCTGTGTGGGTTTTTTATTAAAAAGTAAAACTGAAGTGTTTTCATGTGTTGAAAGTTTTGTCAAGCTTATTGATAATCAGTTTAATAAAAATATTAAGATTTTCAGAAGTGATAATGGAACTGAGTTTGTTAATAACAAGTTTTCTGAATTTATTAAACTTAATGGTATTGTTCATCAAACCACTTGTGCTTATACTCCACAACAAAATGGTGTTGTGGAAAGAAAGCATAGACATTTACTTAATACATCTAGAGCCCTCATGTTTCAGGGGGCATTCCATTAAACATGTGGTCTGAATGTGTGCTAACTGCTACTTATTTAATTAACAGGTTACCTACTGCTGTTTTATCTGGTAAAAGTCCTGATGAAATGGTTTATGAGTCTAAACCAAGTATTCTCCATTTAAAAATTTTTTGCTGTTTGTGTTTTTCCAATGTGTTAAATGTTTCTGACAAATTTGAGTCTAGGTCAGAAAAATGTGTCTTTATTGGGTATGCTTTTGATAAGAAGGCATATAAACTGTTTAGTTTGGAAAGTAAAAAGTTTTTATTTTCAAGAGATGTAAAATTTTATGAAACAGTTTTTCCTTTCAAAAATGATGTGATCAGTAAAGAGTTTGTTTTTTCTGAAAATGGTGTTGATGATTTAAATTTTTTTAACATAAACAGTCAAGTGCCTAGTGAATCTGATGATGATAATGGAGATAGTATAGGTAGTAAGCATAGGCTTGTACCTGAAACTAATGATAAACCTAGTGACAGTACTGTAGAATCATGTAAAAGCAAAGAAGGTGTTCATACTACTGATACAGATATTGTTTCTGAGGTAGATAGATCATCTAATACTAATACAGATTCTAGTAGGAAGGACACTAGGGTTGATTATGCAACAGAAGAGGTTTCTGAGGGTATACCAAACATTAGTAGTGATGATGATAATTCCTCTGAGGATGAAGGCATTGAGTCTTTTGGAAATTTGTTTAATTGGTCACCAGAACCAGCATCAGAGAACACTGTTAGGAGAACTAGTAGAAAAACTACTTTTCCTTCTAAGTATAAGGATTTTGTGCTTAACAAGAATGTTAAATATAGTATTAATAAAGTTGTTAGTTATGCTAATTTAAGCATTGATAATTTTGTGTTTACCACTAATCTTAATAAAATTCATGAACCTACTCATTATTCTGAAGCTATCAAAGATAGCAGATGGATTGAGGCAATGAATCAAGAAATGGAAGCCTTAAACAGAAATAATACATGGATTATTACTGATCTTCCTGAGGGAAGAAAGGCTATTCCATGTAAATGGATATGGAAAGTTAAATACAAATCTAGTGGTGATGTAGAGAGATTTAAAGCTAGATTAGTTGCTAAGGTCTTTAATCAAAGAGAAGAAATTGATTATGATGAAACTTTTTCACCTGTGGTTAAAGTTGTTACAGTTAGATGTGTTTTAAGTTTAGCTGTTAGCAATAACTGGCCATTATTTCAGTTGAATGTAAATAATGCTTTTTTATATGGAGAACTGGATGAAGAAGTGTATATGAAAATTCCTGAAGGTTATGGTGATGAGAATGGTAACAAAGTTTGTAAATTGGTTAAGTCTTTATATGGGTTAAAGCAGGCTCCTAGAAAATGGAATGAGAAGCTTGTTTATGTTCTTACTGAAAATGGATTTATTCAGAGTCCTAATGATTTCTCTTTGTTCATTAAGAATAGCAATGATATTTTCTTAGTTTTACTTGTTTATGTGGATGACATTGTTATCACTGGAAATAACCTTGATGAAGTTTATAAATTTAAACAGTTTTTAAGTACCAAATTTCTTATTAAAGATCTTGGAAAACTTAAATATTTCTTGGGCATTGAGGTTATAGACATTGATAATGGTATTTGTCTAACACAAAGAAAATATTGCCCAGAGTTGTTGTCAGAATTTGGTATGTTAGGATGTAAACCATGTGGTGCTCCTATTGAAGTTAATCCAGATAGTAAAAAGCTGAACAAGAAATTTGGTGAGGATAAAAAACTGACTGAGATTACTTCATATCAAAAACTTGTTGGAAAACTGATATATTTGACTATGACTAGACCAGATATTGCTTATGCAGTACATTGTCTTAGTCAAGTCATGCATAATCCTATGACTTCTCATCTTAGACTTGCATTCAGAGTGCTTAGATACTTGAAAGGGGAACCTGGTTTAGGTATCACTTTTAAGAAAGGATTGTAGTAAGCTGAATGTGTTTGTGGACTCAGATTGGGCAAAATGTAAGATAACCAGAAGATCTTTGACTGGTTATTGTGTTTTTCTGGGGAACAATTTAGTTTCTTGGAAGAGTAAGAAACAAAGTGTTGTTTCTAGATCTTCCACAGAAGCTGAATATAGGGCTATGTGTAATGTTTGCTGTGAAGTCATGTGGATTCATAAAGTGCTTAATGATATGAAAGTGAATGTTATTCTACCTGTTGATATGAACTGTGACAAAAGTTCTGCTATTCAAATCTCTTTGAATCCTGTGCTTCATGAAAGAAGCAAGCATTTTGAAATTGATCTATATTTCTTAAGAGAGAAAATATCTGCAGGATATATTAAACCTATAAAAGTTAAATCTGAACATAATACTGCAGATATTTTTACTAAAGGCTTGCTTATATCTAACCATAAGAAGTTTTGTAGTATGCTTGGTTTGTATAATGCATTTGCAGGTTAAGAGCTTAAGGGGGAGTATTAAGAAGTAAGCTATTTAACCTGGAGGGCTTTAAAGTATTTTAGCTAAAGATGGAAGGGGAGTATTTGAACTTGAATGGGAAAAGCTACATTCTTGAAGGACTACTTTTGCCAACGTTTGGAAGTGTGAGACAGCTGTGTGATGAGGAGTACTTAAGCTACCTAACAACTCATTTTTATTCATTCATTCAGTTTTTATCTTTTTGTTATCGTTTTCTTGTGAGAGAAACAAGATTGATACATCTTGATCAATCTTGTGAGTTTGTGAGCGTGTTTGTTTGATTCATTCTTGTATCCAGAGATATTGTAATTGATTCATTGATAAAGAAAGCCAAGGGGTGGTTGGCTGGGTTCTCTGTTATAAGTTCTTGTTGGTTTTAATCATTGATTTGTTAGTTTTTACATTATCGTCGACCATACACAACCTCCCACACAATACTTCACACAACACAACACCAAAAGAGTATATATCCGACTCTTTAGTTAAGAACCCTGTTTCCGCATATAATGGGTCACAATAGCCATGTGTTCCTACAGGGTGGGATATCAGAAATGTATTCTTTTGATTCGCAGGGCCATATTTGGAAAGTCCAAAGTCTGAGATTTTGGCTTTCCAATTCTCGTCTAATAATATATTGGAACTCTTTATATCGCGATGCAATACTCTTTGTTGGGTTCCTCCTGGGTTATGTAAGAATGCTAAGCCACGAGCTGCCCCGATGCATATCTTAAGGCGTCGAACCCATGTTAGTTCACTGCTCTTGAGATACCGGTCCAGACTTTTCATAGGTAGATACTCATACATGAGGATCTTCTCGCCATAATCGTCACAATATCCTAAGAGAGAGACAATGTTTTCATGTTTGTAAACAGAAAGCATCATAATCTCCTTCCAAAACTCAGGATCACCTTGCCCGAACTCACGGTCTAAACGCTTTATTGCAACCATTGTGTCTTCAATTTCTCCTTTATAAACTTTCCCAAATCCTCCTCTCCCGATGCAATTCTCATCAGTAAAGTTGTTTGTTGCGGATTTAATAGCTTCTAGCTGTATTTTGAGGTGTTCAAACTGTTATAAGGGAGGTACCATGTTTTGATTGTGTAAGAGCTCAGTAGAGTTGCACTTGGAGATGAAGGATGCTGAATTATTGATCTATTCTGGTCCGTAAGATATTTTAGGCCATCCGCAATGCACATGTCAAAAAGTTGATGACCAGTTTGATTGTGAAATGACACGTAATTCGCACATTGAATACCAGTTTGTTCATTCTTGAACGAGTATATTTGTGGGTCTCCCACAATAAAATAATAGAACAAGCCTAATATTTCTTAGAGAGCTGGGAGTCGTTGGCACGAGAAGGTGGTGTCAAAGCCGCCACGTAGGATTTTAGGGCTTTGGCACCAGAAACCCTTTGGCACCACATTTGTGGGGGAGTGGTTGGCACGAGAAAAAGTGGTGCCAAAGGGGTATAATGGACCCACATAAACCCAACTTTATAACTAAAAAACATAAAAAAAAAATCAAAAATCTGTTGGCACGAGCTGTTGTTGTTGGCGCGAGGCCCGGTACGGTGCGCCAACGGAGGGCTGGCGCCAAAGGGCTAACAGCCAGCTTTGGCACCACCGCTCCCCCCACTCTTAGAGCATGGGGAATCCGTAAGTCATTGCTCAAAAAGTGCTGCCACGTCAGCTTTTTTCCCATGGCACCAGATTTTCCCACGGCACCAGATTTCACTGGTATCCCTGAGCTATGGGAAATATTATTTTTTTAAGTAAATAATAATAAACATTTTAAAATTAAAATAAAATTCATTAAAATTAAAAAAACATTACATAAAAAACATAAAATTAAAAAAACATGAAGCTAAAAGACATAAAACTAAAAAAACATTATTATTCGAGCGTCGACTAGTCACGTGGTTGATACGTTGCCCGGATTCGTGCCTTTTGGGACTCGACGATTGCGGCGTCGACCGGATGCATCCCACTTGTGTCAATTTGTAGCACCTTTAAGTCTTCCGCAATCTTTTGAGCTTGGATCAACCGTCTTCGGTCCTCGCTCTCGGAAGCAAGCACGGACATTTTGGTTTCACGATCCAACTTGTATTGCTCTGTCATAAATTCCGTGTAAGCAGCCGGGTTAGAACCGGTGCTAGCGGTCGAGTTGGAACTTGTGCGTTGACTTTTGTTAATTCGGTGCATACTTGGTGGTCGAGGCAAAGCATCGTCTCTAAAGTGTGTGTGAAATTTGGTGATGAAAGAGGATTTTTATAGATTTTTTAAAAGGGTAAAAATGGATTTTGTGAGGTTTTATTTTGAAAATCTGCCCCCCCCCCCAAACGGTATTATAGCCGTTGTATTAAAAAAAAATTTAAAAAAAATAAAAAAAAATAACTCCACCGCGAGAGCTGGTGGCTATGGCGCAGACCCATGGAGCCCTGCGCCGTTGATTTTTTCTGCGTCGTGGCCATGGCGCCACGCCATAACCATGGATTCCCCCATGTCTTAAAACATCCACAATAGGATGATTTTTACATTATCATGTTTTTATGCATCAGAGCAAACACTCAGTAAATGACTTTTTGGTAAAGACTTATAAACCATCAAGTTTTTGACAAAAAATGTAAAAAGCTATTAGTATTAATTTGTCAAAGCATTAATTATAACAGAAAATAAATAGCGAAAATATTATGCATGAAATTTTTAAAGAGGTGATATCATTATAGATGCTTTTATATCATGTTTTAGTTTTGCATCGAAGATGCCTTTATACACTACTAGCTTAGTACCCGCGTAATATAGCGGCGAGTACCTGATTACTATTTTTTTACGAATAAATATTATATTTTTACCTTTTTGTATTCAAATTAAAATTAAAATTATAAAAAGTTAAATTTAAATAAATAAACTCACTAAAAAAAAAAAAAAACGAAAATGTAATCAAAATATATCAAAATTTTAGAAAAAATATGGTGAAATTATATTATAAAAAAATAAACAAATAAAAAGATATACTAATTTAAATATAATTATTTTTCGAATAATTTGTTACAAAAGTTTTTTTAAAAAGTTTGTTATAAAAAAGATGCATGGATGAGATTAGTTTCTAAATTAAAAAATGTTAAAAAAGTTGAATTTTTTTAAGATTTATAAAAATAAAAAAGTTTAATTATTTTATAAAATAGTATAGATATAAATAATTAAGTAGACTGGATAAAACTGTTAGAAATTAAATATGAGTCAAGTCCGGCTTGTGGGTTAAGTCCGTTAGGGTTTGTACTCTATATCATCCAAATATATAAAGTACAAACCCTAACGGACCTAACCCACAAGCCGGATTTGGCCTATATTTAATGTCTAACAAAAACTTGTATGGTCATCACTCATCATCAGACCAAACCAACTTTAGTTTAGATTCTTTGCCTCTATTTTTCCAGATAAATAGAGTAAATTCAATGACTATTTATCCAAAGTTACTGTTACAACTGAAACTCAGGTGAGGGTTTTATACCAGGAAACCAATACCAAACGTAGAACATGTAGGCGACATCGTTTATGAAGCAACCCCAAAGACCTTGTGAAGGCTAATTGTCTCTAAGGCCTAATCGTTGGCATAGGACCGCAAGTATGAGGACATTCTATGTTGGAAATTAACAAGGATATTTAAAAAAAAAAGATTAAAAGGTACATGCTACTCACCAATTGTTTTTCGAAAAAAAAAATTAGTCAATTATTCCATTCGATCTATTCGACTATTATTGATGACACATGCCATATACAAGTAGTTCCCCACAAGTACAACAAAGTACACTTTGTGTAAATGTACATGTTATTCGACTGTTAGTTAACCCGGTTATTCAACTTGTACTATTCTAATAAAATATTAGTTGTCGAAAAATTATTCCCCAACAGTGTGGTTATTCGACTTTGACTAAAATGTTATTTCACTTTCACATCTTTTTCCCTATCCTGTACACACACTTCTTTTTTTTAAATAATAACATAAAACTTTCACATCTTAATCTGCTTCCACCGTAAAATCTAAACACATCTCCTTATAAAGTTAAACAACAGATCTAAGCAAACACCTTTCATCAACAACATATCTAAGCAAACACCATATCTAATCGACAACTAAACCTGAACTCGTGAGATCTATCGTCTCACGTACACCAGATCTATGGTCGTTATTTTTAATAATCATCAACTGCCGCTTCAGACCGCATGCGAACAACCGTCCCTTCAGACCAGGCGAACCACATTCGTTGGTCAAGCCGCCGCTTCAAACCAGAATAGCGCCCAACCTACCGCCATTGACATCGCTAAACCGCCACTACAGTTTTTAACCGGCTAAATCTGGTGGTAACCGGTTAGATCTGGTGGTAACCGATTACATCCATGGGTACGCCTAAGACATTAAGGACACTGAATTTGCTTTGCGGTTGTATCTGTGCTTGGTTGATGCATTATTTTTCTTTGTTTGGCTGATGCAAGTATTGGGTTTGGCTGCTGCAAAATTTGGTTTTTGGTTTCTTCTGGTGCGATTTATATTCTTCTTCATTTAATGGCTTTCGGGGTCTATTTGTTAGTTGTATCCTCATGTTGGGGTTTTTCTCATTCTCCAAGGGGTGGGTCATATAATGCTTTTTTGTTTTTTCTTAGTAATATGGTGGTAGTGCATGCGTGTTTCCATTTTTTTAGGCACTACTTTAGTTTGGTTTTGTTTAGTTTTGGTTTTTGGTATTTTTATTTATTTTGCTTGGGATCCATCCTTGTTAATTACCTTGTTAAAAAGGTGGATTGCCATTTTTTTGTATGTTTTTGTTTTGGTTTCGTCAATAAATGTTGCCTTTCTTAAAAAAAATTAAAGACATTGAATATATGAGAACATTGGAAAAATGCACATGCTTTTTTTAATTTAGTGTATTGTTCTTTTTCATCTTGTATCATATTTTCTGGTTCACCTCCTTGGCAGCAACATTTTATCTAATAGTCCATATTGAAAATATGAATCAAACATTTTCGGTGCTTACGTATGTACTTCTCAATAAAGTGATGTACCATGTAAATCCTTTTAAAGGATCATTTACAGTGAATTTCTTAAGATGTTATATTTTATTGTATAAATGCCAAATAGCTAAATCAAGGAAAGAAGAGTTAATTTTAACTTTATAAGAAAATGTGAAAGTTTGGATCTTATGGTGGAAGAAGATGTGAAAGTTTTATGTTATTTTTGATAAGTTAATAAAAAAAAGTATGTGTAGAGGAAGGGGAAAAAGATGTGAAAGTGGAATAACATTTTAGTCAAAGTCGAATAACCAAACTTTTGAAGAATAATTTACCAAAAATTAATATTTTATTAAAATAGTACAAATCGAATAACGGAGTTAACTAACAGACGGATAACAAGTACACTTACATAAAGTGTACTTGGTTGTACTTGTGGGGAGCACATGTACAATCAAATGATTATACTCAATGTCATATGTCATCTTCTAGTAATGGTCGAATAAGTCAAATGGGATTGATTGACTAAATTTTTTTTATGAGGACAATTGGACACTTTTGGTCCCTTTTTTGAAATAGTCCAAATTAATATGAGTTATCTTAATTTCATATAAGGTTGAACACATAAAGAAAATAAGTTGTAGACAAATTAATATTTAGTTTGTTTATATGTTTGATTAAAAAATTTTATATTACTTTGTATCAATTAAGAAAGAGTATAGTAGGGGTAATATATGTATACATCCATTCTCAAACAGTTTACATGCATGTCTTTCTAGCTTGGATTGATTATTCAAAATTCAAATACGTTGGTTGTATCTTGTAAACAGTTGGGGTATATTGAATAATAAGGGATACGGAGTGATTTATGGGATGTGAAATCAAGGGAAAATAACCGACTTGAAAGCGTATTCAAATCAATGAATCTACATCTATAAATAGAGCTGCCAAGTATCTATGAAAGCATATCAAAAAAAATTCAGCATCTCTTATACCTTCGTTACCCACATTCTCTCTTTAATAATTTCTACTCTACAAACCAATTGTGTATTAAGGGATATTGTTTCGCTTACAATAAACTGTAACGGGACTGCATCAATCCTGAGGTGTACGATACGCAGGCTCGAAGTGATCCAAATCGAGAACTTGGAGGCTGCATTGGGACAACTCCAAGATGCTATTGCTGAGATGAAAATCGGATTCACCGATAGGTTTTATCACTTGGAGGATATTGTGACAAAGCTTTCTGATGCGGTTCTTTCCGGTGGTGGTAACTACAAACAAGCAGGGAAGTCAATGTGTTATTCAAAGTTGACAAAACTTGCGTTTCCAACATAACATGGTGATGAAGATACACACAATGGTTCACTAAAGTTAACCAATTCTTCTAATATCAAGGAACCCCGGTTACGCAAAAGGTGTCATTATCTTCATACCATTTGCAAGGTGAAGCAAACCACTGGTGGTGGTGGTTACGTAAGGCTTATCAAGAGGAATAAAAATAAGTGAAATAGGAAGTATTTTATGAAGAGTTGTGGGATCGGTTTGGTCCAATAAATTGTGAGGACTTCGATGAAGCTTTTTCAAAGATACAACAAACCGTCCCCTTTCGAGAATATCAAAAGGAATTTAAAAGGTTGGGAAATCGAGTTTGAGGAAGGACTCGAAAGGCACTTGTTGGCACATTCATGGGTGGCCTTAAACTTGAAATTACATATGGCATTCGAATGTTCAAGCCAACCGATTTAAAGGATGCTACGAGTCTTGCCCAGATGAGAGATGAACAATTAAATCAATTTTCTCCCATCAATCAACAATCCTCGTTGGGACCAACAAAGAACACTGCTATCAAGCGGCTCACTTGGGACAAGATTCAAAATAAAAGGGCACAAGGTCTATGTTTCAATTATGATGAAAAATTCAGTGCGGGTCACAAGTGTAAAGGGCAACAACTACTAGTTATGAAAAGCGCCTTAGACGAGGGTGGATACGAGTCTTTTGTTTATCATCGTGAACCTTGAGGTCAAGGTTCTTCTCAAGAGGAGGGCAATGATGTGTTAGGACCTATGTAATAGGTGGTTTGTAATAGGTGAACTAGGAGGCATGTAGTTCCTCCTGATCCTAGTAGTAGTAGGAGCAACACATGCTCCTAATCTGGTAGTAAAGTCAAACAGTAGTATTTGTAGTAGTTTATTAGGGTATGCATGAGATATCTTAGGAAAGGATATGGATATCAACTATTACACATTTTGTGTTTAATGTAGTTTAGGGTTTCCTTGTAATATAAAAGGAACCCATTGGCAGAAGGGTTAGACACACCTTCACCTGTTTCATTTCATATCATATAATAGAAATCCTTAGAAAGGATCAAGTTATTTATCTAGTTATAATGTTTCTTCTTGTTCTTAATGTTTGTATTCTGTACAAATACTTTGTGTTCATTAGAGTCTCTCTATGAATAGACTTGTGATTAAAGAAGTCGTTCACCATCCTTAACAGGCTGAAAGATCTACAACTAAAGGACCCAACAAGTGGTATCAGAGCCTGGGAGAGTCTCTGTACAAGAAGAACCATTTTCTTTCCAAAAATTATTTATATTCGTTTAAAACTTACTAAATCATGTCTGCTTCTAGTTCAACTGACACAGGACAACCAAGCACCAATACAACACAACAAACACAGAAAATTGTTGCTATTGTCTCCAACACAAATGGGAAATTCCCACACCTGAAGAAAGATGAATATGATAGCTGGGCCATGAAGATGGAGTGATGGATCACCAACACTGATCTGGCATTATAGAAGATTGTTCAGAATGGCAATAGCAAGAAGAGTACTAGAAGAGACAAGAATGGTAATATCACCATTCTAGATCCTAAAACGCATGAAGAAATCACAGTTTTTCAAAAGAAAATCAAAGCAAAAACTATTTTGCTTCAGTCTCTTCCTGATGATCATATGGGTGATTTCTATCCCCTAGATGATGCAAGAGAAATATGGAATGCCATCAAGGCAAGGTTTGGAGGAAATGAGGAATCCAAGAAGATGAGAAGATCTATGCTGAGAAATGAATTCACAGAATTCAAGATCTCTGAGTCAGAAGGTCTTCATCAGGGCTATGATAGGTTTCAAAAGATTCTTAGCCAATTAAATCAACTCAAGTCAAAACCAGAAAATAAAGACATCAATGCTAGGTTTCTTAGAGCTCTGCCTCATTCATGGAACCAGGTAGTCATCTCTCTCAAAGAAAATGGAGGTCTTGAGTATCTTTCTTTTTATGACTAATTTTACAAACTCAAAACTTTTGAGTCTCATGTGAGAGGGTACCCAAGTGATTCCTACTCCACTCTAGCTAATTCTGATTTTATGAGCTCCATGGGCTCTAGTCCAATGCCTTATATCAGTATCCCAAGCTATACTCCTACTCCTAACTCAAAGGTCAAGACCTGTAGCATGGTTGAAACTGTTCTTTATTTCTTTGTTGCTAATGTTGATCCACAACAGCAGCTAGCATTTGATTACTTCAAATAGGTTGATAAGCTTGACTTGGATGAGATGGACCTCAAGTGGCAGATGGCTATGCTTACTCTCCGAGTTCACAAGTTTGAGAAGAAGGCTGGTAGAAAATTAAGCTACAACCCAAAAGAGCCAGCCAGGTTTGATAGGAGAAAGTCAAATGCTACAACTGTAATCAGCAAGGACATTTTGCTAGAGAATGCTCTAGTAGAAATGAACAGGAGAATAATAGGTATTCAGCCTTCAAGGTTCAAGAGCTTAAGGATGAGAAGAAAGCTTTGGTATCCGTTGATACCATGGTAAATTGGAATGATCATGAGACTCCAACTTTGGGCACAGTTGAGTCTGCTACTGATGTGTTTGCTATGATTCTGGTCACATATCCGAGGCAGAGGAAGCAGAGGAACTTGCTTTAATGGGAATCTCTCCTCAGTTACAAAATTGCCCTCTTGGTTGTGATGATAATTTATATGACCTCTTAACACAATGCAATGAACTAAATGCTCAAAATGAAAAATATTTTTTAGAAGTTCAAGCTTACAAGAGTTCTCTCAAAACCTAGAACAGCAAAAGAAGTGGTTACAAAATGCTCAACTTTAGTATGAAAATATGATTAGGGTATTGAGTATTGACTTAGAAAATACATCTAACTTGCTTAAGTATACTGAAAAACTTAATGCTGAAAGCATTCAGTCAAAACAAGAAATGCAATTAAAATTAGATGCTACCTTATTGCAGTTTGATAAATGGAAAAAAGCACCCAAAATCTTTCCAAGCTAATAGATAGCAGTATGTAAGGAAGAACAAAGAGGGGGTTAGGTTTTGACAACTATATAGGACCAGATGATGTTTTTGACTTATCTTTTCTAGTGTCTTTGATCTTGACAAGGAGGAGGAGGGAAAACCTAGTTACAATAGGTTTAAACCAGTTGTAGCAATGCATGTTGTTCCTCCACCTCTTACAGGAACATGTATGCCTACATCAATGCATAAAGACTTGGATGAATCACAGATGCATGAGTCTCAAATTCTACTAACACTAATGACTTTGTCTCTTGTACTTTCAGTGACAAGGCCAGTGACTATGCATCGTGTGGTTCAATTGAAGAGTCAAGTCCCTCGAGTCGTAATCTAAATGACAATACTAGTTCTAGTGCTAGGATGAGTGATGAGAGAGTTGCTACTGCATCTACTTCCATTATTTTTTATTCTAGTCTTATGTCCTCTAGGAATGTTGATTCTCCTAGAATTGTATGTAATAAGAATAGCAGTACAAAACAATGTCATTTGAATAAAAGGTCTTTTAAAACATGCTTTGTTTGTGGTAGTAGATTTCATTTGATTAAAGATTGTGATTTCTATGATCAAAGGCATACTGGTATCTCTCGTATGGTACTCCTCGTCCACCAGTAGCTGATCCTATTGGTGTGGGTTTCACCTCTAGAAGGCTAAACCCATGTGCTCAATCTTTTCCTTCTGCTAGGATGAACTCTCCTTCATCTTCTATTACTTAGAGAAGCAGTCCAAGTACCACCAACAGACCAACCAGCAATTATTTTCAAAATTTTCACAAGTCTGTTAAAAATTATACTACTACTACAGACCAAATGTATTTTGGGTTGGGAAATTTGGGTTCTGCTGTTAAGCCCTCAGTAGGTTGTTCTTGGACACAAAATAAATCCCATATGATGCCCAGGAAACGTAAGAACAACAGTGGATCTCATCAATATCCATGGCTATCTTATAATGATCCACAAGGTAGACTCAAGCCATGAATGGTTTAGGTCCCCTTAAGACACTAACTATTACATATTTTTCTGTTGTTGTAGATTAATCCATACCAAGATCCATCTCTTGGAATAGTAGATAGTGGTTGCTCTAGGAGCATGACAGTGAACAAAGGACTTTTGACTAATTTTGTACCATTTCAAGGCGGTAAAGTTTACTTTGGTGGGGGTGAAGGGCGTATCTCTGGCAAAGGAACTATTCAGACACCTAACCTTAATTTTGAGCAGGCATACTATGTGGAGGCACTTCAACACTTCAACTTCATCTCTGTCTCTCATATTTGTGACAAGAAGCAGTTCATCCTCTTCACGGATACCGATTTCTTGGTGTTGTCCAAAGACTTTATACTCCCGGATGACTCCCAAGTACTACTCAAAATTCCAAGAAGACATAATCTATACAGCATCAAGTCAAATGAAGTAAATCTTACTGGCCAACTAGCTTGCTTGGTTGCCAACGCATCAGAAGATGAAGCCACAAAATGGCATCGATGGTGGGGCATGTAAATTTCAAGACCATTCAAAAGCTGCAAATATGAACCTGGTCTCTGGTTTACCCCCTAAAACCTTCAAGAATGACATCAATTGCCTTGCTTGCAGCAAAGGCAAACAACACAAAGCATCCTTAAAAGCCATTACTGCTCTCAGTCTTATAACTGAACATTTGCAGCTACTCCATATAGATCTATTTGGTCCTACCTCCATCAAAAGCATTAATCATAAACACTACTGCCTAGTAGTAACTGATGGTTATAGCAGATTTTCTTGGGTTTTCTTTCTAGCTGCTAAAAATGAGACCTATCCCATTCTCAAAGACTTCATTACCTTAATTGAAAATCAATTGTCAAAGAAGGTAAAAGGTATTAGATGTGACAATGGCACTAAGTTCAAGAATGCAGACCTCATAGCACTTTGCAATTCCAAAGGTATCAAAAGAGACTATAGTGCAGCCAGGGCTCCTCAACAAAATGGTGTTGCTGAAAGGAAAAACAGGACTCTTATAGAAGCAGCAAGAACCATGCTTGCTACTTCCAAGCTTCCGACTATGTTTTGGACAGAAGCGGTCAACACAACGTGTTATGTGTTGAATAGGGTCTACATTACTAATCCACATAAGAAGAATCCCTATGAGCTTCTCACAGCCAAAGTCCCACGCATTACTCAGTTGAAACCTTTTGGCTGTCTTGTCACCATTCTCACCACTAGAGACTATTTGGGGAATTTTGATGGCAAGGCCAATGAAGGCTTCATTATGTGTTATTCAACTCATTCTAGAGCCTATAGGGTCTACAATCTCACTACCAAGCGTGTCATTGAAACCATCAACCTACGGTACTTTGAGGAGAATACAAACATTCAAGGGAAAGGTCCTGAATGACATTTTGATCTTGATTATCTCAGCGACACATTGGGATATTTTCGTTTCAAAACTAACCAACATGAAGGTCCGCAAGAATTTGTTTCTTCTAATGCAGGTGCTACTTCTAGCTTTTCGGACTCAAAAGAGGATGATGACATTTTTGTTATCCCATCCTATTCTACAACAGTCGCTCCCGACACCTCTGCTACTACTACTGGTGCTACTTCACAAGACATTACTGACTCACAAGGAGCTCTTGATACATTGCTCAAGAAACAACAAGATGATACTACTGCAGCTACCCAAGGGGGCTTTGAGTTTCCTTTGGACACTCCTGATGTACCAGCTACTCCTAGTGAGCCTATTGTTACTCCTGGTGCAAGTTCAACTCCTATTGGAAGTCCAATTAGTGATCCAACTTCCACAACTAGGTTCTCTGGTCCTTCTGACCCAGGAAACTATAATAAGAAGTCTACTACTAAGTTGGATGATATTCATAAGCAACCAATAACAGGAATTTTCGACTCTGCTTCATATGATGATGACATTGTTGGGGATCTTAATAACTTGTCACCGGAAGTAAAAGTAGCTCATAATACTATTCAGCAGATCCATAAAGTGCATCCTACATCTCAAATCATTGGCAATCCTGATTCTACTATCAAGACTCGCAACATGCATAAGAAATCAACTTCTGGTCATCATGCTCTTGTGAGCTACATTGAAGAACAAAAGCGAAATAACCACACAAATTTTCTTCACTATTTTTTTGCTCGTTTTCTGTCACATGTGGAACGTAGGTCTGTCTCACATGCTCTTGCGGATCAAAGTTGGGTAGAAGCTATGCAAGAGGAGATGCAACAATTCTTGTTTCAGAATGTATGGATCCTAGTTGATTTGCCAGATGGAAAGACAGCAATTGGTACCAAATGGATTCTCAAAAACAAGAAAGATGTTAGGGGTATTGTGGTAAGGAATAAAGCAAGACTGGTAGCACAGGGTCACACTCAGCTTGAAGGTATTGATTATGATGAAGTTTTTGCTCTTGTTGCATGCATTGAGGCCATTCGACTATTTTTGGCTTTTGCTTCTTATATTAGCTTTACCGTGTTTCAAATGGATGTCAAGAGTGCATTTCTGTATGGCAAGATTGAAGAAGAAGTATATGTCACTCAGCCTAAGGGCTTTGTGGATAATCTTCATCCTAAGAAGGTCTACAAGGTTGTCAAAGCTCTTTATGGTCTTCATCAAGATCCTAGAGCCTGGTATGAGCGTCTCTCTACTTTCTTGTTGAAGCATGGCTACAGAAGAGGCACAATTGACAAAACATTATTTCTTAATAAGAATGCCAAAGACATCATCATGTGTTAGCCCTAAAAATGTGAGCGCCATTTATGGAATTACATTAGTTTTATATGGGCAAAATATGGAGGGACTACTTTTGCTAAGTTGTCAAAGTCACTCCATGTCTAGCCTATATATACCCCTCCATACTTCCATGGAGGGGTGAGGGTTTTCCCATTTTGTGTATTTCACTTTCTCTCTCTAAATACACACACTCATTTCAAGTTTATCTTGTTTCTCTCTAAAAATGTCTAAACACTTCTTTTATCCTCCCCGACCTCCGGATCACCCCTAAATAGCTTGAATCTTATGATTAACAATTGGTATCAGAGCTAACCGGGGGTGTTTCGTGTTTTGAATTGGCGTGTTTGTGTTCGAGTCCGTGCTTAATTCATGGTTCGTACTATTCTAGTTGAATCATTACTTTTTATGCTTTTATCAAGTTTCAAGTTTTGATATTAGCTATTTTTCACTTTATCTAAGTCTCGTCATTATCTCTTCTTTGTCCTTTATATATTATTACTCGGTTTTTGTGTCCCAACAAATATCATCATATCATTTTTTTAATGGCAAAAGGACAGAAATAACAAAAAATGACCAGATCCATATTTTTTGGTTTCAAAACCCTTTTCCGACAGCTTATTCTGATGGGTTTCCGATGTTTATACATTCCGATTGAAATCCATCGGAAAAGGGTTTATACTTTCCGATGGGTTTTCCGGTGATTCCGATGTTTTTTCTGATGGGATTATTCCGATGGAATTTTCCGATGGTTTATTCTGATGGATTCTGTATTCATTCCGATGGATTCTGTACTAACATTCCGATGGATTCAGTATTTATTTTCCGATGGGTCTGAAAACATTGCTTTGACTAAAAAACAACAACATTCCGATAGTGAGTTCAGATTTGACTCTAGCAAAATCATCTTATACCAAAACTCTCCTTTCACTCACCGAGTCAACTCGGTAATTACCGAGCTGACCAGGTCAACCCAGTGAGTCAAGATTACCACCAAACAACAACCTGCCTTTTAACTCCCATCAACACCAACTATATCCTACCTAACCCATCAACACCTAATCCCCAACTAGACTCAATTGAAAAACTAAAATGATCTTAGATTTAACTCGTGATTTGACATGCATGCCAAGATCTTTAAAGATCCAAACCACGAAATGTTTTATCATCATTGATCATTGTTGGTATTAGAACCAAACTAATATTCGAAATAAACCAAGATTTTTAACAAAACTGTTAAAATCTATAAGTTTGTTTCGTTAATTACACATAATCGAAAGCCTAATTATCACCTACCCGAGATCGTTTGAAGATCTTGAAGACCCACAATCGTGGTGGTTTTCATGGAATTAAGTTTCATCAGTAGATAATTCATCCGAGAAGGATTTTAGGATTGGGTTTCGTAATGATTTGTGTAACTAGTATTGGAAGATATGAGATTGATCCATTCTTTGGTTAACAAAATTGGTCTCAATATGTGTTAGACTGAGATCAAGAAAGGGGATCGAGTGTAGATGGGAGAGAGTAAAAAGAGGCGGACTAAACTATGTGAGGGGATTGGGGTTAGGATACCCTAATAATAAGGATTTATGGTCTCTTATATTAGTATAAGTGGACCGGGTTTTGGTCAGGACCGGATCTGGGGGTGGTCGAGGAAAGCGATGACCCAGGGCATCACACGAACAGGGGGCATCAAATTTGGATGTTATGCATTGGTATTATACTATTATGTGATGAAGTTGTTGTGGTGATAAAAACAAAGTTGTTGTGATGAAGTTGTTTTGGGTGGTCAGGGAATTGGCTGGAATGAATCATATACATGTCCAGTTAGGCCGCATACATCTAAGTCAAATTTCGCCCTCTCTTGTTAACCTAAACAAATAAAAATGTCATTGTTTTCCCTCATTATGATGTATCTTAATTGCTAAATATTGAAGTCAATTTCAATACCCACTCTACTTTTAACATGACTAAAGTGATTCATTTTACTCCCTAAATCTTATGAATACATAAGGGAAGAAGAGTATTAACAATGAAGTCCAAATACTAATGTTCACCTTGCTGCATCTAAAGTTTCTACAGCAGCGTATAATGGATCAACTTGCGGTCAAGTGTTTAGGGCAAAGAGCACCTAAGGAGCCGATATTGGATATTGGTAACTCTGAGTAAGTATCCACCCATATTTGTTTTTATATGGACACAAGATTGCATAACTGATCTTTCTAATTATCAAAATTTTCAGATCTATGGAGCATTCCATTGGAACCTTGAATGTAAAAGTTTTAAGGGCAATTAACCTTAAAAAAGAACTTATGTTCCTAGACCGTGATTGTTTCGTGAAAGTGAGACTAACCAACGACAGCCTTCCAACAAAAAAAAACAAATACAACAAACAGCTTGAATCCTGAATGGAATGAAGAATTCCTTCTAGTTGTGAAAGATCTTAATGTTCAAACTCTTGAAATTTTAGTTTGGGACGGAATTGTACGCTTTCAGGAACCAAACTAGTGATTGACGTTTATTATAATTATTGTCATCTCTAACCGGTGCGGTTTTTGTTTAGATTATGAGAAATAAAAGGCATGGTCGTGTTTTATTATGTATGACTTTCCTTATAGAATGTGGATGCATTACGTGCCATTGGAAGATCTTTTTCCAGAACAACAGACTACTCTAACTTTTGATCTTTTAAAACATGTGGATCCAAATAATGTGGAAAACAACAAATCATACGGCCAACTCATGATTGAATTGATGTACAAACCATTCACACTTGACGATGTGCGGGGCTTATTCTGAAGAGGCAAATGAAATGAAAAACTCTCTCAAGGTTGGAGGCTGTCTTCTCGTAAAAAACCTTGAAGCCGAAGACATTCAAGTAACAAATCCATTCATTTATCTGACACTCCAAAATGAAAGAAGACAAACCTCAGTACGTGTTTCGATTAAATATTAATGGAGGAGCATAAGAATAAACTTGTTATTTAGTTTTATTTTGTCGTATCTTCTATTTAATTTTATTATCTTGTGTTTCCTAAGAATAATATTGTTATCTTTTTCCTCAAGTTTAGTTTTCTTATAAAAACTACGACTTGGGTTTATTGTATGATAATTGAGATATGAATAAAAAACACAGACTTGTAGTCTTTTGTTAATTGAATTGAATCCAGGGTAGGGTTTATTGTTAAATTTTCAACCTAATAATCGGGCATTCATTTGAATCAACGATTGTTGGAAGAGTTGTTTCTGGTATTCTTTGTGAATCAACAGATTCAATTATTTATCCTTGTTTTCCGCTACATCAGTTGGTATCAAGAGCCGAAGTTCCTGTTTAAGATGTCTTCAAGAAGAAGTAGGAATGTTCATGATGTGTATGAACAAGAATTGGAGCATCGTATTATGGCAAAGATGGAGGAACGAATGGATCTATTCTTTGATAAATTGACTAACCAGATGAAACACTTGATGAACCGGTGTGGTGATCGTAACAGTCGGGTATTGAACATGGTCAGTCAAAAAACCCATTTGTTGATCCCAAAGATGACGATGATGATGTCGTTTGTGGTGATTATGAAGCAGCCCCGGTTTATGATGAAGAACCCGAGGAAGAGGAGTATCCTTTTGTTGACATTTATCATAATTTTCAAGGAGAAGAAAATGATGTGCCATCTTCAAATGTTATGTTGGATGTTGAAGAAGAATCAATGGCAATTTATGATACTGATCTTGAAGATGTCATTGAGGAGGAAGAAGGATTTTTTGGGGAAGGGAGATTTGGTGGCAAAGAAGACAACATTGAATACGTTGTAGTTGTGGCTAACGATCTTTGTTCTTCCATGATCAAAACTACATTAAGTTTTGATTCTTCAAAACTCGTTGTTTCAAACCCTTTATGAGTTATTTTGGTTGCAAAAAGGTCAATGGGTGGATGTTAGTATCTTAATTGAAAAAAACATATATCAAAAAACCGCACCCATGGTCGGTAAGTATGGTTTTAGGACGATCAAGGTTCGAGGTCGATTCCTTAAAAATAAAGGAAATTTGACGCAAGGGATACAAATTTGGATGCTACGAGTACAAGAGACGAGTGAGACAAACTCGAGGACGAGTTTTTTGAAGTAAGGGAGAATGATGGAGGAGCATAAGAATAAACTTATTATTTAGTTTTATTTTTCGTATCTTCTATTTAGTTTTCTTATCTTGTGTTTCCTAAGAATAATATTGTTATCTTTTTCCTCAAGTTTAGTTTTCTTATAAAAACTACGACTTGGGTTTATTGTATGATGATTGAGATATGAATAAAAAACACAGACTTGTAGTCTTTTGTTAATTGACTTGAATCCAGGTTAGGGTTTATTGTTTAATTTCCACCCTAATAATCGGGCATTCGTTTGAATCAACGATTGTTAGAAGAGTTGTTTCTGGTATTCTTTGTGAATCCACAGATTCAATTATTTATCCTTGTTTTCCGCTACATCAAATATACTAGTATGCATTAAGCAATGGTTGTAAACTGGTAATGGTGATTGTGGCTGTCATAATCTTGATGTAATTTTCTCTATTTTTTGGATTCACTTTATGCAGCTTGCAAACAAGAGTTTTGATCCGGTATGGAACCAAGAGTTTGAGTTTCGATTCGAAAAACCACCAACAAATGAGATTTTGAACTTGGAATTGCATAGTAGTTCGTAGATCAACAAATTTATTCATGATGTAATTTATACTTTACTTCACTATAATATGTACTACTCGAAGTTCATTCTCTTTATCTGAACATAATATTTGTTTTCGTAGACTAAAAGGGGACATGTCAACATCAGCCTCGTGGACATTGAGAAGAAAACATGGAAAAAAGAGATGTACCACCTTGAAGACACGACGAGTGGTGGTCGGCTTCACGTGGAATTGCAATGGAGAACCTCCATCAGCTAGAACCTCCTTCACGTGGAATTGCAATGGAGAACCACCTTCTTCAGCTAAATATCATGTGTATAATAAATCAAGTATTCTTACAAAGAAAGCGTATATAAATGTTTTGAGGATATGTTTTTGTTTATAATTGTAGTTGTCATGTATTTTGAAGTTGTAAAAAAATCAATTACTGGTATTTCTTATTAGGTAACGATCTTAGTTTATTTTTTTAAAGATTTTAATAAAGGAACTCTAGCTGCATTTAGTTTAGGGAAAACACCCTTGTTTTCCACAAAATATTTTGTAGGAAACAAAAAAAAAATAGAAATCGCGTTCAAATGAGTGTTTTCCATCATAATTTCCTACAAAACAGAATACATGCATTTTGTAACTAAATAATGAAAACTAGAAAACAACTTTTTTTTTGTTTTCCTTGTTTTCCTTATATTCTTTGTAACCTCTTTGGAGGTGTTTGGTTCACTTATTTTGATGTAATTTGGTGGAATATAATTTGGTGGAATGTAATTTAAATTCTAATTCCATTAAATGTTTAGTTAGCTAATAATATGAATTATAATTCTTTGACTTACATTGGACCCACAATTTTGTTGTAATTTCAATTACAAGACTTTGGTTAAGGAATTCTAAACATTACCAAAGAATGTTCTGCATTTTACTCTCTTTCTTGTTTTCACATGCCCATTTTGATTATTTTTATTAAAAATTAGCACTTTACCACATGGCTAGTTATTAATGTTTTGTTTGTATATGGTTTTTTTAACAGAATTTTATTTATTATCATTAATAACCATAATTGCATAGATGTTTGATATGTACTTTAAATAAAATTAAATAAATAAATTTATATCTAATTACATTACATTATTTCAACCAAACACATAACAAATTTAAACAATTCAAATTATAATTCATCCACTTTACAGTTTCGTGACTTAATTACAATTACATTAAAAACATTCTACGAACCAAACGGCCCCTTTGTTTTTTAGAGAATGGAAAACAATATCAGTTGAACGCGTTTTCTATATTTTATGAAAAATCAATCTCATCCTTTTTTCCTACAAGTCTAAAAACACAAAACTAGGAATTTTGGTTTCTAACTAAACGCACCCTAGGTATTTCTTTATTTGGCCATAGTCTTAGAAAAATATTTTATGGATCCGGGAAAAACAAAGATAGTCACTTTTTTCCATAGCACCAAATCTCATCATAACAACAAAAACACTCTCTTGTTAATTAACACTACATTGGTGGTGTTATGATCACTCTACCATATTATTATTTTTATTTTTATAAATTCAATAAAATATATATTAAATCAAAATTAACATTTTATAAATAATAAAAATAAATAAATATACCGCTTGGAAGTGTGGACCATAAATTTAATCATCCACTATAAATGAAATTACCACCAACTTATTACCCTATCTCTTTACCTACGTCTTTTCTCCCAATCTCTTCTCCGTTGTCTCTTCTCCATCACTATAAAAAAAAGCATCGTAAATAGCTGACCCTTTGAAAAAAACAAATCTAGAAAAAAAAATTGAAAATGCAGCTGACAACGCGACCCACGGTGCAGTTATCGCGCCGTCAGCCACGACGTCGACCGGCTAACTCGGCACAACCTAGCAAAACGCAAGGGAGGGTGTGTTGGTGACGCCGTGGCAAAAACGCCACCCACCAACCACCGTACCTGAGCCTATTTCAAATATTGTTACTTTACAATAGATTTTAACTTATGAATTGACCGGAACATTTTGAAAGTAAATTTATGATATTAGTTTACCCATTATTAATAGTTTCCCCGTTATAAAAACAACTACTTAAAGGCTTAAAGCTAAATTATCATCTTTAATTTATTCGAATTTGGTAATAGTTCAAGCAACATGAACTCCTTCACATTTAATAAAATCATAATGTAAAAAATCACATATGCATACGAATAGCGTAGCTACGGTACTTGCGGGTAAAGGTGGCAAAATATGCCTATTTAATAACTTTTGGACGTTTTTGACAGATTTTTAAAAATAATGAGTGGTTTTTGCCCCGCTCTTATTTCTTTATGGGCGAATTGAGCGGAAGTAAATATACAATAGGCTAAATGAGTGGTATTATTAAACAAATGGGCGATTATTGCCAATTAAAGGTTTTTGTCCTTTTTTCCTTTTATATGGTTTTTAATTTTGTTTTTATCTCTTTCTGACTTTCTCTTCAATATTAAGTTTCAACTTAACTGGTACTATACAGTGTACATTGTATTTACTCTTTTAATTAATAAGTACATATTTAATTTAATACATTATTTTATATAAAACTCTATTTTAATATTTTAAAAAATATTTTTTTAATATTTTTTGCAAAATCAATTTAGTTGTTTTATTCAAAATAATTTGTATTCTTATTTTTTAACCTTTTACATTATTAACTTTCAAGTTTTAAAACTTACAATCATAACATACAAATTGGAGGTGGACAAATTTTACCCATTTGAATAAATATGAGCATTTTTGGCATTTTTAAAAGAGGATGAGGTACTTTTTGATTATTCACTAAAATTGATGCGGTAAGCGGGCACGCATCTAAGAAATTAAATGGTTTAATAAGCGCATAAGTAAAATACGGAAACCCGAACTGATTGGTTCGGATTCGAGTAGGCGGGTTTGGATATGGGTTCGGGTTGGGATATTTTATTTTTCGCGGGTACGGGTTCGGGTTTTAGTAACACCCGCCCCGTTTACCCGTATACGTACCCGTTTACCAAAATACATATGCGTTATTGCTAATTTATATAATTTTAAATTTGTGCGAAATAGTAGATGAAGATTATTAAACAATTGAAACGTTTATTTAGTTAAATTTTGTACGCATTAAAATGTTTGTGATCAAGCATATTTTGATTTTGTAACTTTAAATAAAACAATGATATATTCGATATATTAAATCGTATGATATGATATTGAATTAGTATTATTCATCTCTTAAAAACTTAAAAAATTATATTCGGGTATTTTGATTGTTTTTCATTAGTTTTTTTAACTTTATACGTACAATTATGTCTAACGAAATTTAATTGTGGATACCCGATACCCGCGGGTAAAAACCGAAAACTCGTTGGGTAATAGTAATTGGGTACCCGTCGGGTATTGGGGCGGATGCGGGTCTAGATATTATAAACGGGTGCGGGTACGGATTCAGTAAAACCCGACCCGAACCGGACCCATTGCCATCCCTACTCCACATATCTTTTAAATTTAATTTTTTAGCCCCAACTTTCAAACAGATATTATTATTTTTTATTTCTATATTTTTATATTTTTTTACCGTTTTAGCTTGCGCCCGTTTAACCCGTCGCCCATTAACCAGCGCTGTGAGACCCCCAAAATCTGACATGGAACAACTAGGCAACGGGGGGTAACACGTCATAATACAAGAAACAATGAATTTCAGTTCATACAAAGCTGGCGAAATAAAAACATGTACATTACATCAAAAAGGTCAGAGTTTTTAAACATAGGTCCCAGAGTTTTAGAAGCGGAAAATTATATTATTTCGTCTCAATTTATAACATAAAGTTGCCCAAAAGATAGAATAAACTCCTGACAGTTTTTACTAAAAACAGTATTTTTAAAGCATCACAGAAATCTCCAAGCTGCGATAATATCCCGCGGGCTCCCATCCAATGCAAAGCTAAGTAATAATACCTGAGATTATGCATGTAAAATCGTCAACATAAAGTTGAGTGAAATTCATAGGTTTAGCAGTAAACGTGTTGAACACAATAGAATTTGTAAAACACGTAATGGGGGGGGGGGGGGGGGGTTAACTATGTACGTCCATAGTCACGATGCATATTATTGCTGTTTAGTCTCATGAACCGAAGCTTAACTCAAATGTAAGTTCCTCTAGGGAGTATTCAGCCTAAATACTCAAGTATAAATGAATATTA
Organism: Glebionis coronaria; assembly: GCA_025667525.1. Lineage (NCBI taxonomy): Eukaryota > Viridiplantae > Streptophyta > Magnoliopsida > Asterales > Asteraceae > Glebionis > Glebionis coronaria. Next base: position 593,836,297 of record CM046879.1, on the reverse strand, counting down.
GTGCGTCAAAGTAATCGGGACGGGGATTGTCAATCCCGATGGATCCACCCACAACATTCGCGCTTAGCGCAAAGCATACGGGACAATTAACGGTTCATGATAGGAGAGGAGACTCAAGGCTAACGTCTAAAAGCAATAATACCATTGAAATCATCTATAAAGCATACACGTTCAGAATAACATACGAGTTCTGGATAGCAATACAGTTTTTAATTTGTTGTGTTCCACCATTTAAAATCTCACCCCGTGTTTAGAAACCATGTACAAGTAAAAAGGGGCTATGAACTCACCTTAGCCACGAGGTAAGTCAATCACGGTACTTAGAAACTGAGTAGAAACTGTAGTGGTAAGACGATCACCGACGATATGGATGCCTGGGAAACACGAAAACGGCAACCTATCAAAATAAGGCGCGCACGTTAAGACTCGAACTCAAGTATCGATTTGTAACAAATATAATATGACTCAAATGTTTTCAAAGTATACACGTTTCAAAACCATTGACACGAGTCAAATGAATACATTTATCCAACGTTACACGTTAAAACACTTGAACACTTAAAAATGACCCGTTATACGACGCCAAGTCAACGCAAGCCAAACTATCCTTTAACCTTACTTGGACCAGTAGCTAAGTCATTTATATAATGACTAAGCACTTGATTAAGTCACCATGTCTGATGGTGAATACTCAAACTCACGCAACACAACATTGAACTACGTGTCCAAAATAAAATCAGCAAGTACACCCCGAATGTACACACCGATCTACCCCATCTAGACTTGTCCGTCTTAGACGAAAATTGGTGTCAAGGTCACTTATAACCTGTATAAGACCTCACCAAAGTTTGAGCCAAAGTTCACACTTTAAAATCCATCAGCTCGACACTTTACTCGACTCCAAATTTAGGGACAGATTTGTGCACTTGTTTTGTAAAACCGTTTAGACCACTTTAAAAGTACAAACTCGACAATCCGACTTTTGAAACCACTACTAGACTCATCAAAATCAGTTTGTAAACTTTGAAAGCCAGTAGTATCAACGATCTAACCAAGCCTAAAGTCCCCGAGAGTCGACCCAAAATCAGCCACAATTTCGGATTGTGCCGACTTGCGTCTCCCGGTACACGAAAACTAAAACTAGCATAACTTTTGACTCGTAATGACTTAGAAGCTCTATCTTATACCAAAACGACCGTCTCGGAAAACTCTACAGCAATATCAAATAATATTAGCCTTTCACAGACCTTAAACCCACGAAACATACTCTTTAAGGCTGCTGTCCCAAATTAGCTTTTTAGAAAACATGACAAATCAAATTTTCAACCAAATCCACTCATTCCCATACCTATAGGATCACTATACTATCATTCCTATCAACCAAACACACTCCTAAACACATGCATGTAAAATTTAACAAAAATCAAAGATCAAAAACCAAACTTTTTGTGATCAAAATAAGATGATCTTACCAAAAACAATACATGCAAACTAATTTAAACATAATCCCACTATAAATCACAAAGTTATAAAAACCTTGATGCATGTGGAAGATTTTAGTATCAATGGAATCACAAGAAGATTTTAGGATGGGGTCTTTGATTAGTTTTTGTTTAAACAAGGTGAATTTTGATGATCATTGGTGGTGTTGGTGATGAAACCCCACGGCAAGAAAGGAGGGTGGGAGAGAGGGTGGTGATTTTTATATAAAATATGTTTATGTGTGAGTGGAAGTGGAAGAAATTTGTGTTTATATATGGTTTAAGTGTAGGGACCAATATTGCCAACTTAAAAACTTGTGGACTTAAAAACAATTAATAGTTTTAAAGGGTAGAAAATGGTTATTGGTAAATCTTGAAAATATTTACGGGGCTCGGGTTTCGTAAAAATACTTTTCAAAAGTTACAATGCATCATAAAAATGATTATATGGTTTTCCGACACGACTTAATACGTAATTAAAACGAAATCGTCGAAAATTTTAATTATCGAAATAATCGATAAATAAACGTAAAATTTTGGGCATCCGTCGGTGTCACGATCACTAGAAATTCTCGTTGTACATTGATTTTGAATAAACTCGTTGTAAAACGCACGCGGGTGATTTTAAATCAAAAACTTTGATTTAAATTAAATATGGAAAAATAAAATAAAAATTTTATAATTCCAAACAAAGTATTTATCGATGATCAGAAAAATACTTAAAAAGTATAATTAAAAATCTCATGATTTACACATAGCAATACAATAAAACGTAATACGTTGGAAAATTCAAGAAGCACAAATAAAAAGAATAAAATAATGTTGGGAAAGTACGGGTTCTCACAGTCTTCCCCCCTTAAGGAACTCTGGTCCCTAGAGTTCTCCTGAAAACAGTAGAAGATGCAAATAAGAGGTGGTACAAAGTGTAGAACAAAATTCATTGCTTCCCAGGTAATTTCCATACCACGACGAATCTTAACGGTTAGAATTCACTATGCTTCAGTCTCTTAACTCCTTTTCGTATAACTTTTCAGTCTTGGATTAGAATAACGATCTTTCAATACGGGGATACATCAAGAGATAGAATTGTTGGAAATACGTGCGATAAACTAACAAGAATGAACACAAGAATCGCTTAAACAGGCAGAGTGCGATAAAATGAACCAAGATTGTAAATCAACAAGGGGTCGCAAATCGTGCAACTGTAAAACGTGACAATCTTAAAACGTAATAATCCAGTTACAAAAGAATTAGAAGGGAAAAATGAATTACATATGATCATTCAAAATATAGGCTGTCAAGAATCAGTTGTCTAGGAGTTTGGTATTACTTTTAAAACTCAGTTTAAATATTTTCTTGATTAAAAGAAAATTTTACCAGATGTAGTGATTTAAAAAATCAAACTCTATATAAAATGTATGGGTAAACAGTTGTCAAATCTTTTTCTTGATCAGGACTTCAAGGTAAAGTAACTCAGTTCAAATAGTTATTTTGATCAGCTTAAGAGCTTTTAGGGTGACTACATGAAATTTTCGTTAAAAACTCAGATTTATCGTTACCATTAGAGAAAATCAGATTTTCCAGGTTATTTAGAATCATTGTTAGAAATTATAAATTAATTTAATAATTTCATTAGGTTGATAGTAAAGTATGATAAAATCAATTACTTTAAAAGATACAACTTGACACTGTTTAAACATAAGTTATAAATTTACCAAAAAGGATGTACAGATTCGATATTAAACTTGAAATGGGTATTGTGGTAACTTTAAACATTTGATAAAATGTATAAAATGTTCATAAAAATTAATAATAATTTTTAGAAATTCAAGAAAGTGTTTAAGATATCAAACGATAAACACGTAACATTTTCTGGTTTTCAAAAGGTGACACGACAGCAACGAATATGAATCATATAAAGGTCAACAATCTGTATGCAAGCGATAACACAAGGGAATAAAACGAAAGCCGTATCAATTCTTAACAAACGCGACAAAATAGACGTGTAGATGATAAAAATAATAAGAAACAAGGATTATAGTAAGTCATCACTTCTTGAGTGCAGTTGGTGACACCAATAACGGCTTATTAAATTCTCGGTGGTCGAAATACGATCGAAAGGGAAAAGCCACACAATAAATTTTCAAATCACAGAAAATTTTTAAGAAGTTACTCGAGAGGAATTTCAGTAAATGAACAACATTAGCAATGAAAGGCGAAATCAACACATGATTCACACGAACAATTTCAAGACGATAAAGTCTAACACACGTCATGACAATTACATGAAATCATCGTTCACGTGCAGTCATAAATCATTAATCGCGTCCAAAGATGTTTCGTAGGTCTACCAAGATAGATAGAGAATGTCGATCGATGAAGGAGCATAACAACGTTGAAACTTCCAAGTCTGGTATCAATGGTAAGAATTTAGGCAAATAGTAACGAAAATCGTATCATGAGGATGATGAGGTAACAAGTAAGGCAATGATCGTCGAGTATGGAAATATGTGCTTGAGGCATGTACTTTGTTCAAGAAAAGATAAGGGTTCATATGTGTATGTCGCGAATTGTTGTTACTCGCATAAGGTGTAAAAGTTTTCAAAACTTTATTTTATCAAACTTTTTAAGGAACATATTAAAAAGTTGATTGTTGATCAAATATTTAGGGCGACTACTATTCGGCCTTGCATGGCTCCTTCTAAATTAGGCATAGGTGATCAGGCCATGCATAATTTAGGACTAGCAATGCGATGCTCATCTTCGTCAAATCAGTATTACAGGTCATATTATTTAAAATTTGTATATAATTCCATTTGTAAAAACATAAATCAAAATAGTTTATGAAACTATTCGCCAATAATTTACTGGCTAGATCTCTAATTCAACAATTGTAATGTTACAAGATTCTTTACAAGACCCAAGGTAGAACAATTTGTGAGAATACATTGTAAAATTAATATAAATTAATTTTATAAGATAGCATTCAATTATTTAAGAAAACCCAATTGAAACCTTTTGTAACTGATTCGCAAACAAGACCAGTTTGAGTTTATATGGTAACATGACAATAGTTTATAAAGTAGCGAGTGGGTTACAAGAGGGAAATAAGGAGTAGTTCAAGACAGTCAACGAAATTGTTACAAGGTGATAAGGTTTCAAGAGGTTTAGCCGAAATCGTCAAGAGACACGTGCCAAAATGATAACGAACGTTATGAACGCAAGATCTTCAAATCTCGGTCCAATTCAGTGGTACGATAGAAGCAAAGAAAGAAAATAGAATGGCAATTCAGTCATATGTAAAAGAAAGGATAAAGGAATCCGTATGTGCACATCGTGATTTATTTGACAAAAATACACTTTTAAGAAAGTAGGGTATCAGTTAACAAATAGTACAATCACTCCGAAAAGTTTCTATATTAGGAAGTTACCAAATTTCAAAAGTTCAAGATCTATGTACATGTACGACCGAACTCAAAGTTACTATTTTATACTTGTTCAAACGCAATCCTTTTTTTTAGTTTGCAAAATATCATTAGTTAAAGTTTTACGAGCTCAACGAACTCAAAAACGCTTGAAATCATATTTTTAAAGTCTATCAGTTTTGACTTTTGGGTTTGACTAGACCAATGAACCTACTAAACGATATTCTAAGACTCAAAGTCTAATGCATTTCGATGAAAACAATGTTTTGAACAACTTTCTAGTTTTACTCGAGACTTAAAACGGATCAAAAATGGACGAAAATGCCCTTGCATTAAATCTGTCAGCAAAACGATATTTTAGAACTACGCAAAAATAAGTTCTTAGATTTTTTTACAATCTCAAATGAGCGTAACTTGCTCGATTTTAAAGTTTACTGGTAACCCATTATGTCCCAAACGAGCACCTCAACAGGTAAAAATATATATTTTATGTCTAAAGTTATAAAAATATTTTCTCGACACTGCTAAACTTCCTGTAAAGTTTCTATACAAAGTATATTTTTCGACACATTGGAATTAAATCCAATTTCATAATAACCCAGAATTAATGTACACACAAGACTTGTGGATTCCATAAGGACGAAAGAAGATAAACTGTATAATTAATCATGTAAAGAAAACACAGTATGGAAATGGTTCAAGAATACCAACGATAAACTAAGAAATCAAAAATGGCGCATGACATCCGTGTCTTCGGCTGCAAGATGCAATGCAGGAAGGTCTCCTGGCGGCGTGATTTTCCAAAATCACAAGACATACCGAGAAAGAAACAAAATATTAACAAGTCACACTCTTGAGGCGAGGAGGTTTAATGAAAAAGGGAGGATGCAAGTAGGATCGTATTCCAAACAATCGTCATATAATAAATGACGATCATGTGTTCAAGGTACAACGGATGTTGTAATTCGAAATCGAAACATAGAATGGTCAATGAAATAAGATGTAATCCATGTACAAATGTCGTGTAAAACAGTTGCGTAAAGGTAAATCAAAGTTACGAAAACTCACAATATTATTCAGCACTGATTCAACGAATACTTCGAGATGTGTGACTCACACGATGTCCTTTAGTCTTTTTCCGGAGACTCATTGAGCTACACAATGGTCTATAGACTAGATATTCAATTACGAATGGTCGGAAAGAAAATCTGCATATCTAAATAGATATTTCAAAGGAAATAAACAATGAAAACAACATGCACGGTAGTAAGAATGAAAATCAGAAGTTTCATCGAAAACAACACTTCTTCAATTCCGAACAATGGTATCACGAGAGCATGCACAACATGTAGCAGCGAGTCGAGAAAAACAGACGGTTCAAAACGAACGAGCATATGAAGTCAGTCGTATCACGCATAAATTAAATAGCAATAGTACTCAGAAAAATGAGTATGAAAAGTCGGCAACATACGCGCTCTGAATACAAGTATGTAACGTCATAACAATATGAAATCATCGCAATAAGATCAATTCACAAGAACAAGAATTCAATAAATACAGTATAGACAGATGTAATCACAGTAACATTCAATGATAATCCATGAAGCACAAGGCTTTGAAAAGACATAGTAATTATCGCCATTAAGGTAATGTAATATTTCAACATGTAATCAGGAGATGAAATACTACAACGATAATTAAAAGTAAATAATAAGGATTAGAGAGTTACCCGCGTAGATATCGAACAACGTTGGCAGATTCTGTGTTTGACACTTAGAAACAATAAAATATTTGAACTTTCGGTTATAGACTAAGTTTTTGAAAACGATCCAGTTCCTTATAACCAGGCTCTGATAACACTCTGTGAGACCCTCAAAATCTGACATGGAACAACTAGGCAACGGGGGGTAACACGTCATAGTACAAGAAACAATGAATTTCAGTTCATACAAAGCTAACGAAATAAAAACGTGTACATTACATCAAAAAGGTCAGAGTTTTAAACATACGTCCCAGAGTTTAAGAAGCGAAAAATTATATTATTTCGTCTTAATTTATAACATAAAGTTGCCCAAAAGATAGAATAAACTCCTGACAGTTTTTACTAAAAACAGTCTTTTTAAAGCATCACAGAAATCTCCAAGTTGCGATAATATCCTGCGGGCTCCCATCCAATGCAAAGCTAAGTAATAATACCTGAGATTAAACATGTAAAATCGTCAACATAAAGTTGAGTGAAATTCATAGGTTTAGCAGTAAACGTGTGGAACACAATAGAATTTGTAAAACACGTAATGGGGGGGTTAACTATGTACGTCCATAGTCACGATGCATATTATTGATGTTTAGTCTCATGAACTGAAGCTTAACTCAAATGTAAGTTCCTCTAGGGAGTATTCAGCCTAAATACTCAAGTATAAACGAATATTAGTGCGTCAAAGTAATCGGGACGGGGATTGTCAATCCCGATGGATCCACCCACAACATTCACGCTTAGCGCAAAGCATACGAGACAATTAACGGTTCATGATAGGAGAGGAGACTCAAGGCTAACGTCTAAAAGCAATAATACCATTGAAATCATCTGTAAAGCATACACGTTCAGAATAACATACGAGTTCTGGATAGCAATACAGTTTTTAATTGGTTGTGTTCCACCATGTAAAATCTCACCCCGTGTTTAGAAACCATGTACAAGTAAAAAGGGGCTATGAACTCACCTTATCCACGAGGTAAGTCAATCACGGTACTTAGCAACTGAGTAGAAACGGTAGTGGTAAGACGATCACCGACGATATGGATGCCCGGGAAACACGAAAACCGCAACCTATCAAAATAAGGCGCGCACGTTAAGACTCGAACTCAAGTATCGATATGTAACAAATATAATATGACTCAAATGTTTTCAAAGTATACACGTTTCAAAATCATTGACGCGAGTCAAATGGATACATTTATTCAACGTTACACGTTAAAACACTTGAACACTTGAAAATGACCCGTTATACGACGTCAAGTCAACGCAAGTCAAACTATCCTTTAACCTTACTTGGACCAGTAGCTAAGTCATTTATATAATGACTAAGCACTTGAGTAAGTCACCATGTCCGATGGTGAATACTCAAACCCACGCAACACAACATTGAACTACGTGTCCAAAATAAAATCAGCAAGTACACCCCGAATGTACACACCGATCTACCCCATCTAGACTTGTCTGTTTTAGACGAAAATTAGTGTCAAGGTCACTTATAACCTGTATAAGACCTCACCAAAGTTTGAGCCAAAGTTCACACTTTAAAATCCATCAGCTCGACACTTTACTCGACTCCAAATTTTGGGACAGATTTGTGCACTTGTTTTGTAAAACCGTTTAGACCGCTTTAAAAGTACAAACTCGACAATTCGACTTTTGAAACCACTACTAGACTCATCAAACTCAGTTTGTAAACTTTGAAAATCAGTAGTATCAACAATCTAACCAAGCCTAAAGTCCCCGAGAGTCGACCCAAAATCAGCCACAATTTCGGATTGTGCCGACTTGCGTCTCCCGGTACACGAAAACTAAAACTAGCATAACTTTTGACTCGTAATGACTTAGAAGCTCTATCTTATACCAAAACGACCGTCTCGGAAAACTCTACAATAATATCAAATAATCTTAGCCTTTCACAGACCTTAAACCCACGAAACATACTGTTTAAGGCTGCTGTCCCAAATTAGCTTTTTAGAAAACATGACAAATCAAATTTTCAACCAAATTCACTCATTCACATACCTCTAGGATCACTATACTATCATTCCTATCAACCAAACACACTCCTAAACACATGCATGTAAAATTTAACAAAAATCAAAGATCAAAAACCAAACTTTTTGTGATCAAAATAAGATGATCTTACCAAAAACAATACATGCAAACTAATTTAAACATAATCCCACCATAAATCACAAAGTTATAAAAACCTTGATGCATGTGGAAGATTTTAGTATCAATGGAATCACAAGAAGATTTTAGGATGGGGTCTTTGATTAGTTTTTGTTTAAACAAGGTGAATTTTGATGATCATTGGTGGTTTTGGTGATGAAACCCCACGACAAGAAAGGAGGATGGGAGAGAGGGTGGTGATTTTTATATAAAATGTGTTTATGTGTGAGTGGAAGTGAAAGAAATTTGTGTTTATATATGGTTTAAGTGTAGGGACCAATATTGCCAACTTTAAAACTTGTGAACTTAAAAACAATTAATAGTTTTAAAGGGTAGAAAATGGTTATTGGTAAATCTTGAAAATAGGGCTCGGGTTTCGTAAAAATACTTTTCAAAAGTTACAATGCATCATAAAAATGATTATATGGTTTCCCGACACGACTTAATACGTAATTAAAACGAAATCGTCGAAAATATTAATTATCAAAAAATAAACGTAAAATTTTGGGCATCCGTCGGTATCGCGATCACTAGGAATTCTCGTTGTACATTGATTTTGAAAAACTCGTTGTAAAACGCACACGGGTGATTTTAAATCAAAAACTTTGATTTAAATTAAATATGGAAAAATAAAATAAAAATTTTATAATTCCATACAAAGTATTTATCGATGATCAGAAAAATACTTAAAAAGTATAATTAAAAATCTCAGGATTTACATATAGCAATACAAGAAAACGTAATACGTTGGAAAATTCAAGAAGCACGAATAAAAAGAATAAAGTAATGCTGGGAAAGTACGGGTTCTCACAAGCGCTCGTTAACCCGTCGCCCATACCTGCCCGTCTATTTTGCCACTTCTACTTGCCGGTATAGCCCATCGTTCAAACCCAACTCACTTTAATGCGGTACGTGCTACAGTTCTGTACATGCCATCAAATTTTAAACTTAAAACACCATAAAAATAATTACTTGATGTTCATGTATATTCACGATCTCGACCATCAATGAAGGTTTATTAGCCTCTCTTCAAGCATCAAGACCTCATTTTTGAGGTGGAAGAACACCAACTAACTACAGCTGCAAAGGTTAAATTATGAATTCTAAGCAAATTATGTTTCTGGTGTTTCTTATTATACTCCTTTACCTAGTCCCTTTCATATAAGCCCAAGCCGCCCAAGCCCCATTTGTGCTTCAGGTCAATTAGAGTTTCTAGGATTTATATTTATAAATACCTGATGAATAATACTTATTTTTCAGGGATTCTCATAATCTAACATGGTATCAGACCATACCCCGATCTTATAATAAAAAATTTAAAAAAAAACACAGGCGTTATAACTACATCTTCCGCTGCTTGTTTGACTCCTTTGAATCTGCTGCTACCCATTGCACGTCTCTTTCATATGTTGTAGGCATCTTTCTTATCTGTTTTATTCAACAACAGCCTACTATTGTTGACTTAAATCCGCCGATAGCAAATGCCCATTGCTTCATTCGTTTCGAAGTTCTTGTCGCATGGTTTGGGAATTATGGTTTCAAGGTTTGAAGATCTAATTGTTTGGTTTGTTAACAAACAGAGACGGAGCTAGAAAATTTGGCTTGAGAGGTCAAACTTTGATATTTTTTCTAATCTACACTACAAAATAGTTTTTAGGAGGTCAAATTATTTAAAAATTCTGAATATTTTCGAAAATTTACACTACAATTTTTTTGCTCGGAGGGTCAGAGGACTCCCTTGACCCCTCCCTACCTCCGCCCCTGTTAACAAAGATTATTTATTTATTTATTTCTTCACAGGAAATTACCTTACAATTAAGAAGGGATCAGATCTATGTTTATTAAAAAAATTGTTTGTTTTTTTTAATTGTTTGCTGTTTTTTTAATTGTCGAATTTAAGGTATTAATTCTCGAGACGATTTTTGTTGGTGTCGAATCAAGGGTATAAGTCCCGAGACGACTTTTGTCGAATTTAGGGTATCAAGTCCCGAGATGACTTTTGTCGAATCAAAGGTATACGTCCCAAGACGACTTTTGTCGAATCTAAGGTATCAAGTACCGAGACGGCTTGTCGAATCTAGGGTATAAGTCCCAAGACGACTTATGATTTTCTGCAGATATAAGTTGAGTCTGTCATCTTCAGCAGATAGATATATGTATTACAAGTATTACCTTGAGTCTTCAATGTTCGACATATAGATATACTTTGAGTCTGCATAATTTGGGGTACTTTATTTATGCTTCGGATACTTTGGTTATCCATAAAAACACAGAAATAGTAGAATAGGAGATACTTTGGGTATTCCCGTTTTATTTTGGTTTATTGTTTTGTTTTCTACTCTGGTCTGGTCTTTCGCGATTCCGCCGCTCGGACTATGGGGAATGTTAAAGGATAAAAAATAAGCCCAAATCCGGTTTGTGAGCTTCGGGTTAATTAGAATTTTATAATCTATAAATTATTATGAATAATACAATAAGTTTCTATCATTTTACATTTTTTATGGGTACATCTTGTTAATGCGCAATAAATCATCAATTGAACCTGATCAAGATGAATGTGATAAGTTTTAACTTAAAAAGGTACTCTGGCCTATTTGTAACACATTTTGTTGGTAAAAAGTACTAATAAACCCCTTAAGGACAATTTTTAGGCATAATTACCCACTTCTGTAAAAGTTTTACCAAAATCTCAAACAGAGGACTCTTTTAGAAGGCACGGTACAGTCGAACCATCAAGCTCGTATTATGGGCAAAAAGTGATGCCACATCACCTTTTACTCCCACGACACCAAAACTTTCCACGATGGCACAACCTCCTCCGTGGTTAACACCAACATTCTCGTGTCATCGTAACCCACCACTTTTTTTTTTCAACAATTTATTTTAAATTAAAAACACATTTCATTCATAAATAAAAATACAAATACAAATTTTTAAAAAACAATACACAAAAAAAAACACCAAAAGGGGTATTTAACCCTTCAAATCGGTCAAAAACAAAGGGGAAAAAATAGCCGTTCCTGACGGTCGAATTTTTTAATTTTCAAAAAAAAAGAAAAAAAAATTATAACGCAACCCATAGCGCGAGCCACGGTCTGGTTGGTTGCGCCATGGTGTCGCGTCGTTACCCACGACGTCTTGTAGCCAGCCCAAACTCGACGACGCGAGCCACGGTACGATTGACGTCTTCGTCGTCTCGCGCCGTGATGGCCAGCCGAGCGACCAACCACCATACTGTGCCCTCTTAGTATGCTACTAAAACCTCTGTGTTGATCAGGTTTACGCACAACCGTGTGCTTCACGGTGGCTGTTGATGGATATAAGCTAGGCTACCATTGGTATATCTGCGTGTCACGACTTAGATCCAATACTATACTTCAGAAAACGTTGAACAATTATAGACTCGCTTGGTGAACACGTTTCACTCGCTTCTCCTTCACCCAGTACTCCGAACCTCTTTCATGTTGTAGTTTTACATCACCTGGCCCAGCTAGTATGTAGCAAACTTCATAGATTCTTTGATTCATTTGAAACTTCAAGTACTATTCTTTTTTCTCATTTTTTTCTCGATTATAAATAAATCTTATATTAGAATAAGTGATAAACTAAAACACTCAGTAAACAGTATTACAACACATTTATACCAGATACTAATCAAGACCAATCAGAAATTTTATTTCCTTCTTACATCATGGCAAATTTCTTACGTTTCCACCAAATATTTTATCAAATATTGTTCTGCGTGCTGGTTTTGATGTCGGTTGCAGCGAATTTTTGAATTTCTCTTGTAAAGTCCGTACAAACTCAAGACTGACCAAAACCTCAGCCATGGTAGGGCGTTGCTCTTGATCTCCATGCAAACATGCCTCTGCAGTTCGAACAAATTCCTTTAAACTTTGGGGGGCTATTTGATCTCTTATATCAGAATCTACTATTTGCTTTAATTTTCCATTTTTGATAGATTCAATAGCCCAGATTGCTAAACTAATTTGCTCTTTATCAAGACTAGTATCCACAGCTCGCTTCCTACATAGCAACTCAAACAATACTATTCCAAAAGCATACACGTCACTCTTCCTTGTCAAGTTATTAGTATAAACATAATCAGCATCTAAATACCCAAACGTGCCTTTAATATCTGTCTCTACGTAAGTCTGGTTCCTCGGAACTATTTTCGCCAACCCAAGGTCTGCAATTTTGGCGGCCCACCTTTCATCTAACAAAACATTTGCGCTCTTTATATCCCGATGTATAACCCCAACCTCAACCCCTGTGTGAAGGTAGTGCAACCCACGGCCGGCATCTATGCAGATATTGAGTCTCTGAAGCCAAGAAAAAGGAGTAACTAGCTTATGTAGATGATCATATAGTGATCCATTGAGTATATATTCATATACAAGGATCATCTCTTCTCCCTGATTACAATAACCAATTAAAGATACAATATTACAGTGCCGAAAAGTAGATAGCATCTCAACTTCGGACCAAAACTCAGCTCCTTGATTGTATGTGGAATCCATCCGTTTAATTGCAGCAGCCACAGGACACGATCCATTAAAAACATTACCTTTGTAAACTTTTCCAGAACGTCCTTTCCCGACTACTAATGTCTCGTCAAAGTTATTTGTTGCTAATTGTATCTCGTGAAATTTGAATTGAAGGCATGGTTGTGTTCTTTTAATTGAGGAGTAGGATGAGGAATCGGCGGGGGAGGGGAAGGAGGTAGATGGTCCAGACACCTATCAGTTGCAAAGAAGAAATGATATGTAACTCAAATTACAATTTTTTTTCTTTAATTCAAGTAAAATTGCATCTCTAATTATCCTATGTTGCATTGTGTTATAGAAATAGTTATCCTCTATGTCCAAAGTTTTATATGATCATGAAGTGTACACACATTAATGCATTGTCAATTCGACTAGAAACAATACAATTATATAAGTTCTATTTCTATATAAGTTTTAGCTCGATTATGAATGAAGATAAGCTTACTTGGCATTGAAGTGCGGCTTCAAGCGCCCTTTCAATCTCCATAATTGATGGACGTTCGTCACGGTCTAGCTTCAAACATTGATATGCAATTTTAGAAAACACATCCAAGCTATTCAGATCTATCTCATCCCTTATATTTTCTAACACAATTTGAGTTATTGTATTTTCTTTATACGATTGTCGAGTCAATCCTACTAAAGGCCTATGCTTATCGTCGACCATACACAACCTCCCACACAATACTTCACACAACACAACACCAAAAGAATATATATCGGACTCTTTAGTTAAGAACCCTGTTTCCGCATATAATGGGTCACAATAGCCATGTGTTCCTACAGGGTGGGATATCAGAAATGTATTCTTTTGATTCGCAGGGCCATATTTGGAAAGTCCAAAATCTGAGATTTTGGCATTCCAGTTCTCGTCTAATAATATATTGGAACTCTTTATATCGCGATGCAATACTCTTTGTTGTGTCCCTCCTGGATTATGTAAGAATGCTAAACCACGAGCTGCCCCGATGCATATCTTAAGGCGTCGAACCCATATTAGTTCACTGCTCTTGAGATACCGGTCCAGACTTTTCTTAGGTAGATACTCATACATGAGGATCTTCTCGCCATAATCGTCACAATACCCTAACAGAGAGACAATATTTTCATGTTTGTAAACAGAAAGCATCATAATCTCCTTCCAAAACTCAGGATCACCTTGCCCGAACTCACGGTCTAAACGCTTTATTGCAACCATTGACATTGTGTCTTCAATTTCTCCTTTATAAACTTTCCCAAATCCTCCTCTCCCGATGCAATTCTCGTCAGTGAAGTTGCTTGTTGCGGATTTAATAGCTTCTAGCTGTATTTTGAGGTGTTCAAACTGTTGTAAGGGAGGTACCATGTTTTGATTGTGTAAGAGCTCAGAATTGGAGATGAAGGATGTTGAATAATTGATCTATTCTGGTCCGTAAGATATTTTAGGCCATCCGCAATGCACATGTCAAAAAGTTGATGACCAGTTTGATTGTGAGATGACACGTAATTCGCACATTGAATACCAGTTTGTTCATTCTTGAACGAGTATCTTTGTGGGCCTCCCACTATAAAATAATAGAACAAGCCTAATATTTTCTCACACCATGGGGAATCCGTAAGTCATGGCTCAAAAAGTATTACCACGTCAGCTTTTTTCTCATGGCATCAGATTTTCCTACGACACCAGATTGCACTGGTATCTCTGACTCGTAGAAAAACTGGTGCCGTGAAAAAAAATTGTTTTTTTAAGTAAATAATAATAAACATTTTAAAATTAAAATAAAATTCATTAAAATTAAAAAAACATTACATAAAAAAACATAAAATCATATAATTAAGAAAACATGAAACTAAAAGAAATAAAACTAAAAAAATATTATTATTCGAGCGTCGACTAGTCACGTGGTTGATACGTTGCCCGGATTCGTGCCTTTTGGGACTCGACGATTGCGGCGTCGACCGGATGCATCCCACTTGTGTCAATTTGTAGCACCTTTAAGTCTTCCGCAATCTTTTGAGCTTGGATCAACCGTCTTCGGTCCTCGCTCTCGGAAGCAAGCACAGACATTTTGGTTTCACGGTCCAACTTGTATTGCTCCGCCATAAATTCTGTGTAAGCGGCCGGGTTAGAACCGGTGCTAGCGGTCGAGTTGGAACTTGTGCGTTGACTTTTGTTAATTCGGTGCATACCCGGTGGTCGAGGCAAAGCATCGTCTCCAAAGTGTGTGTGAAGTTTGGTGACGAAAGGGGATTTTTATAGATTTTTTAAAAGGGTAAAAATGGAGTTTGTGAGGTTTTTTTTTGAAAATATGCCCCCAACAGTATTATAGCCGTTGTATTCAAAAAAAAAAAATTAACTCCACTGCGAGAGCTGGTGGCGGGACCATAGCGCAGACCCACGGAGCCCTGTGCCGTTGGTTTTTCTGCGCCGTGGCCATGGCGCCACGCCATAACCATGGATTCCCCCATGTTTTAAAACATCCACAATAGGATGATTTTTACATTATCATGTTTTTATGCATCGGAACAAACACTTAGTAAATGACTTTTTGGTAAAGATTTATAAACCATCAAGTTTTTGACAAAACATGTAAAAAGCTATTAGTATTAATTTGTCAAAGCATTAATTATAACAGAAAATAAATAGCGAAAATATTATGCATGAAGTTTTTAAAGAGGTGTGATATCATTATAGATGCTTTTATATCATGTTTTAGTTTTGCATCGAAGATGCCTTTATACACTACTAGCCTAGTACCCCGTATTATAGCGGCGAGTACCTGATTACTATTTTTATACGAATAAATATTATAATTATACCTTTTTTATTCAAATTAAAATTAAAATTATAAAAAGTTAAATTTAAATAAATAAATACACTAAAATGTAATCAAAATATATCAAAATTTTAGAAAAAATATGGTAAAAATCAGATTATAGAAAAAATAAACAAATAAAAAGATATACTAATTTAAATATATAATTATTTTTTGAATAATTTGTTACAAAAGTTTTTTAAAAAAGTTTGTTATAAAAAAGATGCATGGATGAGATTAGTTTCTAAATTAAAAAATGTTAAAAGTTGATTTTTTTTAAGATTTATAAAAATAAAAAAAGTTTAATTATTTTATAAAATAGTATAGATATAAATAATTAAGTAGACTAGATAAAACTGTTAGAAATTAAATATGGGCCAAGCCCGGCTTATGGGTTAAGTCCGTTAGGGTTTGTACTCTATATCATCCCAAATATATAAAGTACAAACCCTAACGAACCTAACCCACAAGCCAGACTTGGCCTACATTTAATCTCTAACAAAAACATGTATGGTCATCACTCATCATCAGACCAAACCAACTTTAGTTTAGATTCTTTGCCTCTATTTTTCCAGATAAATAGAGTAAATTCAATGACTATTTATCCAAAGTTACTGTTACAACTCATACTCATGTGAGGTTTTATACCAGGAAACCAATACCAAACGTAGAACATGTAGGCGACATCGTTTATGAAGCAACCCCAAAGACCTTGTGAAGGCTAATTGTCTCTAAGGCCTAATCGTTGGCATGGGACCGCAAGTATGAGGACATTCTATGTTGGAAATTAACAGGGATATTTAAAAAAAAGATTAAAAGGTACATGCCACTCACCAATTGTTTTTCGAGAAAAAAAATTAGTCAATTATTCCATTCGATCTATTCGACTCATTCGACTATTATTAGAAGATGACACATGCCATATTCTATAATCATTAGATTTACAAGTAGTTCCCCACAAGTACAACAAAATACACTTTGTGTAAATGTACATGTTATTCGACTGTTAGTTAACTCTGTTATTCAACTTGTACTATTCTAATAAAATATTAGTCTTCGAAAAATTATTCCCCAACAGTGTGGTTATTCGACTTTGACTAAAATGTTATTTCACTTTCACATCTTTTTCCCTATCCTGTACACACACTTCTTTTTATTAAGAGGGTGTTTGTTTTAGCTTATATAGTGGGCTTATAAGCTTATTAGCTTATATAAGCTTATAAGTCAAAATCAAGTGTTTGGTTAAGCTTATATAAGTGGGCTTATAAGCTTATATAAGGAGGTTTTGGTAAGCCAAGAATTTGTGGCTTATGTAAGGTTAATTGGGCTTATATAAAAATATTACCTAAAAAGACTTTTATACCCTTATTTAATAATTACTATCCTTTTTAGTTTTATGTATTTTTTTGTCATTTTACCATATTAGTTATATAAGCTAAACCAAACACTTAATAAAGGCTTATAAACTTATTATATAAAAGCCATAATTTGCTTATATAATATAAGCCTAAGCCCACTTATAAGCTTAACCAAACACCCTCTAAATAATAACATAAAACTTTCACATCTTAATCTACTTCCACCGTAAAATCTAAACACATCTCCTTATAAACTTAAACAACAGATCTAAGCAGACACCTTTCCTCAACAACATATCTAAGCAAACACCATATCTAATAGACAACTAAACCTGAACTCGTGAGATCTATCGTCTCACATACACCATATCTATCGTCGTTATTTTTAATAATCATCAACTGCCGCTTCAGACCTCAGGCGAACAGCCGTCCCTTTAGACCAGGCGAACCACATTCATTGGTCAAGCCGCCACTTCAAACCACAATAGCGCCCAACCTACCGCCATTGACATCGCTAAACCGCCACTACAGTTTTTAACCGGCTAAATCCGGTGGTAACCGGTTACATCCTTGGGTAGACCTAAGACATTAAGGACACTGAATTTTCTTTGCGGTTGTATATGTGCTCGGTCGCTACATTATTTTTCTTTGTTTGGCTGATGCAAGTGTTGGGTTTGGCTGCTGCAAATTTTGGTTTTTGGTTTCTGTTGGTGCGATTTATATCCTTCTTCATTTAGTGGCTTTGCGGGTCCATTTGTTGGTTGTATCCTCATGTTGGTTTTTTTCATTCTCCAAGGGGTGGGTCATATAATGCTTTTTTGTTTTGTCTAATAATATAGTGGTAGTGCATGCGTGTTTCTATTTTTTTAGGCACTACTTTAGTTTTGTTTTGTTTAGTTTTGGTTTCTTGTATTCTTTTTTTTTGCTTAGGGTCCATCTTGTTAATTAGCTTGTTAAAAGGTGGATTGTCATTTCTTTGTATGTTTTTGTTTTGGTTTCGTCAATAATCCTTTTTAAAAAAAATTAAAGACATTGAATATATGAGAACATTGGAAAAAATGCACATGCTTTTTTTTAGTCTATTGTTCTTTTTCATCTTGTATCATATTTTCTGGTTCACCTCCTTGGCAGCAACATTTTATCTAATAGTCCATATTGAAAATATGAATCAAACATTTTCGGTGCTTACGTATGTACTTCTCAGTAAAGTGATGTACCATGTAAATCCTTTTAAAGGATCATTTATAGTGAATTTATTAAGGTGTTGTATTTTATTGTATAAATGCCAAACACCTAAATCAAAGAAAGAGGAGTTAATTTTAACTTTATAAGAAAATGTGAAAGTTTGGATCTTATGGTAGAAGAAGATGTGAAAGTTTTATTTTATTATTAATAAGTTAATAAAAAAAAGTATGTGTAGAGGAAGGGGAAAAAGATGTGAAAGTGGAATAACATTTTAGTAAAAGTCGAATAATCAAACTTTTGAAAAATAATTTACCAAAAATTAATATTTTATTAAAATAGTACAAATCGAATAACGGAGTTAACTAACAGACGAGTAACAAGTACACTTACACAAAGTGTACTTGGTTCTACTTGTGGGGACGCACATGTACAATCAAATGATTATACTCAATGTCATATATCATCTTCTAGTAATGGTCGAATAAGTCGAATGAGATTAATTGACTAAAATTTTTTTATGAGGACAATTGGACACTTTTGGTCCCTTTTTTGAAATAGTTCAAATTAATATGAGTTATCTTAATTTCATATAAGGTTGAACACATAAAGAAAATAAGTTGTAGACAAATTAATATTTAGTTTGTTTATATGTTTGATTAAACAAATTTAAATTACTTTGTATCAATTAAGAAAGAGTATAGTGGGGGTAATATATATATACATCTATTCTCAAACAGTTTACATGTAAGTCTTTCTAGCTTGGATTGATTATTCAAAATTCAAATACGTGGGTTGTATCTTGTAAACAGTTGGGGTATATCGAATAATAAGGGATACGGAGTGATTTATGGGATGTGAAATCAAGGGAAAATAACCGACTTGAAAGCGTATTCAAATCAATAAATCTACATCTATAAATAGAGCTGCCAAGTATCTATGAAAGCATATCAAAAAAATTCAGCATCTCTTATACCTTCGTTACCCACATTCTCTCTTTAATAATTTCTACTCTACAAACCAATTGTGTATTAAGGGATATTGTTTCGCTTACAATAAACTGTAACAGGACTTTAACGGGACCGCATCAATCCTGAGGTGTACGGTACGCAGGCTCGAAGTGATCCAAATCGAGAACTTGGAGGCTGCATTGGGACAACTCCAAGATGCTATTGCTGAGATGAAAATCGGATTCGCCGATAGGTTTTAGCACTTGGAGGATATTGTGACAAAGCTTTCTGATGCGGTTCTTTCCGGTGGTGGTAACTACAAACAAGCAGGGAGGTCAATGTGTTATTCAAAGTTGACAAACTTGAGTTTCCAACATAACATGGTGATGAAGATCAACACAATGGCTCACTAAAGTTGATCAATTCTTTTAATATCAAGGAACCCCGATAACGCAAAAGGTGCCATTAGCTTCATACCATTTGCAAGGTGAAGCAAACCACTGGTGGCGGTGGTTACGTAAGGCTTATCAAGAGGAATAAAAAGAAGTGAAAGAGGAAGTTTTTATAAAGAGTTGTGGGATCGGTTTGGTCCAACAAATTGTGAGGACTTCGATGAAGCTTTTTCAAAGATACAACAAACCGTCCCCTTTCGAGAATATCAAAAGAATATTAAAAGGTTGGGAAATCGAGTTTGAGGATGGACTTGAAAGGCACTTGTTGGCACATTCATGGGTGGCCTTAAACTTGAAATTGCATATGGCATTCGAATGTTCAAGCCAACCAATTTAAAGGATGCTACGAGTCTTGCCCGGATGAGACATGAACAACTAAATCGATTTTCGCCCATCAAGCAACCATCCTCGTTAGGACCAACAAAGAACACTGCTATCAAGCGGCTCACTTAGGACAAGATGCAAAAGAAAAGGGCACAAGGTCTATGTTTCAATTGTGATGAAAAATTCAGTGCGGGTCACAAGTGTAAAGGGCCACAACTACTAGTTATGGAAAGCGCCTTAGACGAGGGTGACTACGAGTCTTTTGTTTATCATCGTGAACCTTGAGGTCAAGGTTCTTCTCAAGAGGAAGGTAATGATGTGTTAGGACCTATGTAATAGGTGGTTTGTAATATGTGAACTAGGAGGCATGTAGTTCCTCCTGGTGCTAGTAGTAGTAAGAGCAACACGTGCTCCTAATCTGGTAGTAAAGTCAAACAGTAGTATTTGTAGTAGTTTATTAGGATATGCATGAGATATCTTAGGAAATGATATGGATATCAACTATTACACATTTTTTGTTTAATGTAGTTTAGGGTTTCCTTGTAGTATAAAAGGAACCCATCGGCAGAAGGGTTAGACACACCTTCACCAGTTTCATTTCATATCATATAATAGAAATCCTTAGAAAAGATCAAGTTATTTATCTAGTTATAATGTTTCTTCTTGTTCTTAGTGTTTGTATTCTGCACAAATATTTTGTGTTCATTAGAGTCTCTCTATGAATAGACTTGTAATTAAAGAAGTCGTTCACCATCTTTAACAGGCTGAAAGATCTACAACTAAAGGACCCAACAAGTGGTATCAGAGCCTGGGAGAGTCTCTGTACAAGAAGAACCATTTTATTTCCAAAAATTATTTATGTTCGTTTAAAACTTACTAAATCATGTCTGCTTCTAGTTCAAATGACACAGGACAACCAAGCACCAATACAACACAACAAACACAGAAAATTGTTGCTACTGTCTCCAACACAAATGGGAAATTCCCACACCTGAAGAAAGATGAATATGATATATGGGCCATGAAGATGGAGTAATGGATCACCAACACTGATCTGTCATTATGGAAGATTGTTCATAATGGCAATAGCAAGAAGACTACTAGAAGAGACAAGAATGGTAATATCATCATTCTAGATCCTAAAACGCATGAAGAAATCACAGTTGTTCAAAAGGAAATCAAAGCAAAAACTATTTTGCTTCAGTCTCTTCCTGATGATTATATGGTGATTTCTATCACCTAGATGATGCAAGAGAAATATGGAATGCCATCAAGGCAAGGTTTGGAGGAAATGAGGAATCCAAGAAGATGAGAAGATCTATGTTGAGAGATGAATTCACAGAATTCAAGATCTCTGAGTTAGAGGGTCTTCATCAGGGCTATGATAGGTTTCAGAAGATTCTTAGCCAATTAAATCAACTCAAGTCAAAACCAGAAAATGAAGACATCAATGCTAGGTTTCTTAGAGCTCTGCCTCATTCATGGAACCAGGTAGTCATCTCTCTCAAAGCAAAAGGAGGTCTTGAGTATCTTTCTTTTTATGACTAATTTTACAAACTCAAAACTTTTGAGTCTCATGTGAGAGGGTACCGAAGTGATTCCTACTCCACTCTTGCTAATTCTGATTTTATGAGCTCTATGGGCTCCAGTCCAATGCCCTATATCAGTAGCCCAAGCTATACTTCTACTCCTAACTCAAAGGTCAAGACCTGTAGCATGGTTGAAACTGTTCTTCATTCCTTTGTTGCTAATGTTGATCCACAACAGCAGCTAGCATTTGATTACTTAAAATAGGTTGATAAGCTTGACTTGGATGAGATGGACCTCAAGTGGCAGATGGCTATGCTTACTCTCCGAGTTCACAAGTTTGAGAAGAAGGCTGGTAGAAAATTCAGCTACAACCCAAAAGAGCCAGCCAGGTTTGATAGAAAAAAAAAGACCAGGAGAATAATAGGTATTCAGCCTTCAAGGTTCAAGAGCTTAAGGAGGAGAAGAAAGCTTTGGTATTCGTTGATACCATGGTAAATTGGAATGATCATGAGACTCCAACTTTGGACACAGTTGAGTCTGCTACTGATGTGTTTGCTATGATTCTGGTCACATATCCGAGGTAGAGGAAGCAGAGGAATTTGCTTCAATGGGAATCTCTCCTCAGGTACAAAATTTCCCTCTTGGTTGTGATGATAAATTATCTAACCTATTAACACAATGCAATGAACTAAATGCTCAAAATGATAAATATTTTTTAGAAGTTCAAGCTTACAAGAGTTCTCTCAAAACCTTATAACAGCAAAAGAAGTGGTTACAAAATGCTCAACTTAAGTATGAGGATATGATTAGGGTATTAAGTATTGACTTAGAAAATACATCTAACTTGCTTAAGTATACTGAAAAACTTAATGCTGAAAGCATTCAGTCAAAACAAGAAATGCAATTGAAATTAGATGCTACCTTATTGTAGTTTGATAAATCGAAAAAAGCACCCAAAAATCTTTCCAAGCTAATAGATAGCAGTATTTTTGGAAGAACAAAGAGGGGGTTAGGCTTTGAAAACTATATAGGACCAAATGATGTTTTTGACTTATCTTTTTCTAGTGTCTTTGATCTTGACAAGGAGGAGGAGGGAAAACCTAGTTACAATAGGTTTAAACCAGCTGTAGCAATGCATGTTGTTCCTCCACCTCTTACAGGAACATGTATGCCTACATCAATGCATAAAGACTTGGATGAATCACAGATGCATGAGTCTCCAAAAATTTCTACTAACACTAATGACTTTGTCTCTTGTACTTTCAGTGGCAATGCATCGTGTGGTTCAAGTGAAGATTCAAGTCCCTCGAGTCCCAAGCCAAATGAAAATACTGCTTCTAGTGCTAGGATGAGTGATAAGAGAGTTGCTACTGCATCTACTTCCATTATTTTTTATTCTAGTCTTATGTCCTCTAGGAATGTTGTTTCTCCTAGAATTGTTTGTAATAAGAATAGCAGTACAAAACAATGTCATTTGAATAAAAGGTTTTTTAAAACATGCTTTGTTTGTGGTAGTAGATTTCATTTGATTAAAGATTGTGATTTCTATGATCAAAGGCATACTGGTATTCTCTCGTATGGTACTCCTCGTCCACCAGTAGCTGCTCCTATTGGTGTGGGTTTCACCTCTAGAAGGCTAAACCCATGTGCTCAATCTTTTCCTTCTGCTAAGAGGAACTCTCCTTCAGCTTATATAACTTGGAGAAGCAATCCAAGTACCACCAACAGACCAACCAGCAATTATTTTCAAAATTTTCACAAGTCTGTTAAGAATTATACTACTACTACAGACCAAATGTATTTTGGGTTGGGAAATTTGGGTTCTGCTGCTAAGCCCTCAGTAGGTTGTTCTTGAACACAAAATAAATCCCATATGATGCCCAGGAAATGCAAGAACAACAGTGGATCTCATCAATATTCATGGCTATCTTATAATGATCCACAAGGCAAACTCAAGCCAGGAATGGTTTAGGTCCCATTAAGACACTAACTATTACATATTTTTCTGTTGTTGTAGATTAATCCATACCAAGATCCATCTCTTTGAATAGTAGATAGTGGTTGCTCTAGGAGCATGACAGTGGACAAAGGACTTTTGACTAATTTTTTACCATTTCAAGGCGGTAAAGTTTACTTTAATGGGGGTGAAGGGCGTATCTCTTGAAAAGGAACTA
Organism: Glebionis coronaria; assembly: GCA_025667525.1. Classification (NCBI taxonomy): domain Eukaryota; kingdom Viridiplantae; phylum Streptophyta; class Magnoliopsida; order Asterales; family Asteraceae; genus Glebionis; species Glebionis coronaria. The sequence continues at coordinate 593,812,151 of CM046879.1, read as the reverse complement.
TTCAGACACCTAACCTTAATTTTGAGCAGGCATACTATTTGGAGGCACTTCAACACTTCAACTTGATCTCTGTCTCTCAGATTTGTGACAAGAAGTAGTTTGTCCTCTTCACGGATACTGATTTCATGGTGTTGTCCAAAGACTTTAAACTCCCGGATGACTCCCAAGTACTACTCAAAATTCCAAGAAGACATAATCTATACAGCATCAAGTTGAATGAAGTAAATCCTACTGGCCAACTAGCTTGCTTGGTTGCCAAAGCATCAGAAGATGAAGCCATAAAATGGCATCGAAGGTGGGGCATGTAAATTTTAAGACCATTCACAAGCTGACAAATATGAACCTGGTCTCTGGTTTACCCCCCCTAAAACCTTCAAGAATGACATCAATTGCCTTGCTTGCAGTAAAGGCAAACAGTACAAAGCATCCTTAAAAGCCATTACTGCTCTCAGTCTTATAACTGAATCTTTGCAGCTACTCTATATGGATCTATTTAGTCCTACCTCCATTAGAAGCATTGATCATAAACACTATTGCCTAGTAGTAACTGATGGTTATAGCAGATTTTCTTGGGTTTTCTTTCTGGCTGCTAAAAATGAGACCTATCCCATTCTCAAAGACTTCATTACCTTAATTGAAAATTAGTTGTCAAAGAATGTAAAAGGTATTAGATGTGACAATGGCACTAAGTTCAAGAATACAGACCTCATAGCACTTTGCAATTCCAAAGGTATCAAAAGAGACTACAGTGCAGCCACGACTCCTCAACAAAATGGTGTTGCTGAAAGGAAAAACAGGACTCTTATAGAAGCAGCAAGAACCATGCTTGCTGATTCCAAGCTTCCGACTATGTTTTGGACAGAAGCGGTCAACACAACGTGTTATGTGTTGAGTAGGGTCTCCATTACTAATCCACATAAGAAGACTCCATATGAGCTTCTCACAGCCAAAGTCCTAAGCATTACTCATTTGAAACCTTTTGGCTGTCTTGTCACCATTCTCACCACTAGTGACTATTTGGGGAAATTTGATGGCAAGGCGGATGAAGGCTTCATTATGTGTTATTCAACTCATTCTAGAGCCTATAGGGTCTACAATCTCACTACCAAGCGTGTCATTGAAACCATCAACCTATGGTACTTTGAGGAGAAGACAAACATTCAAGGGAAAGGTCCTGAATGGTATTTTGATCTTGATTGTATCAGCGACACATTGGGATATTTTCGTTTCAAAACTAACCAACATGCAGGCCCGCAAGAATTTGTTTCTTCTAATGCAGGTGCTACTTCTAGCTTTTCGGACTCAGAAGAGGATGATGATATTTTTGTTATCCTATCCTATTCTACAACAGTCGCTCCCGACACCTCTGCTACTACTACTGGTGCTACTTCACAAGACATTACTGACTCACAAGGAGCTCTTGATACATTGCTCAAGCAACAACAAGATGCTGCTACTGCAGCTACCCAAGGGGGCTTTGAGTTTTCTTTGGACACTCCTGATGTACCAGCTACTCCTAGTGAGCCTATTGTTACTCCTGGTGCAAGTTCAACTCCTATTGGAAGTCCAATTAGTGATCCAACTTCCACAACTAGGTTCTCTGGTCCTTCTGACCCAGGAAACTATAATAAGAAGTCTAATACTAAGCTGGATGATATTAATAAGCAACCAATATCAGGAATTTTCGACTCTGCTTCATATGATGATGACATTGTTGGGGATCTTAATAACTTGTCACCAGAAGTAAAAGTAGCTCCTAATACTATTCAGCAGATCCATAAAGTGCATCCTACATCTCAAATCATTGGCAATCCTGGTTCTACTATCAAGACTCGCAACATGCATAAGAAAGCAACTTCTGGTCATCATGCTCTTGTGAGCTACAATGAAGAACAAAACCGAAATAACCACACAGATTTTCTTCATTGTTTGTTTGCTCGTTTTCTGTCACATGTGGAACCTAGGTCTGTCTCACATGCTCTTGCGAATCAAAGTTGGGTAGAAGCTATGCAGGAGGAGATGCAATAATTGTTTCAGAATGTATGGATCATAGTTGATTTTCCAAATGGAAAGACAACAATTGGTACCAAATGGATTCTCAAAAACAAGAAAGATGTTAGGGGTATTGTGGTAAGGAATAAAGCAAGACTGGTAGCACAGGGTCACACTCAGCTTGAAGCTATTGATTATGATGAAGTTTTTGCTCCTGTTGCACGCATTGAGGCCATTCGACTATTTTTGTCTTTTGCTTCTTATATTGGCTTTACCGTGTTTCAAATAGATGTCAAGAGTGCATTTCTGTATGGCAAGATTGAAGAAGAAGTATATGTCACTCGGCCTAAGGGCTTTGTGGATACTCTTCATCCTTAGAAGGTCTACAAGGTTGTCAAAGCTCTTTATGGTCTACATCAAGCTCCTAGAGCCTGGTATGAGCGTCTCTCTACTTTCTTAAGAAGAGGCACCATTGACAAAACATTATTTCTTAAGAAGAATGTCAAAGACATCATCCTGGTTCAGGTGTATGTGGATGATATCATCTTTGGTTCTACCAAGAAGGAATGGTGTGATGAGTTTGAACAGTTGATGAAGGGGGAGTTTTAGATGAGTGCCATGGGAGAACTGACATTTTTCCTTGGACTCCAAGTCAAGCAGTAGCAGGATGGTATCTTCATTAGTGAAGATAAATATGTTCATGACATTATTCTGAAATTTGATGTGGAACCTGTAGAAACTAGAAGGGGGGGGGTTGAATAGTTTCTTGTATTTACTTGTTTAAATAATGGTTTTTAAAAAATCCTTTTTCTCAAAAAACTTAGACTTAAGGAAATAAGTGAAATCTTCTTATGCACAATATGAACAATGATAGTGTAATTTAAATTAATACTAACTAATATATATGCAAAAAGAATAAAGAATGTAAAGAGTTAAGGGTAAAGAAAGATCAAACCAAACACCAAGGATTTATAGTGGTTCGGCAACGAAGCTCACTCCTCGTTCCTACTCCACTCCTCGAGTACTCCTTACTCGAGAGTTCACTACACAACAAGCTCCTTATGGTGGAGAAAACCGTACACGTCTCTTAACCAATTTCCGACTCTAAGCTAAAAGTCGAGCCCTAATCGTAGCTAGGACCAATCTACACAACTATACTTAGTACATACACAACTTCCAAATAGACACAACTATTTGGATCTTCACAACTATTACACAAAAACAAATGTATAAGATTTGATCTTCAAAGGATCTTTGGTGTTGGACTCAACACTTCACAATGATAGTGTTCTTCTCTTTGCACTTGCAGGGGAAGGGATGGATGAGATAGAATCACATCTAAACAAGTAGTAATCAATCAAATGATCAAGGATTTGAGTGATTTAAGAAGTATGTTTGAGTCTGGAAATTTGTGTGCAAAAGAGGTGAATTGAAAATCTGAGAAAGGTCCACTCTTTATAGGACAAAGGGTCAACGGCTATATCTACCCGCGGTTCCTTATCTCAGCCGGTGGTACCTTATCGATAAGGAACCGCCTAGGCGCTAGGGAACCACCGGACTAAACTCCGCTCCCTTTTTGTCCTTTAGTGGTGGAGGTCATATCTGATTATAAAAATATCCAGAAAGGATATTCCAAATCAAAAGGGAATATGCCATTTTCAAATTTTTAAATATTTAATTTAATAAAACATTTTTTTAAAAAGAAAGTTCAATTAAAAACTTGTCACACTTAATAAAAAGTGAGTTTTAAGAAAGGATTAAATCACTTGATCACTTGATTAAGGTTAGTACTTGTTTATTCATACCGTAAGTGAAAAGGGGTAAAATGAAAAATACTTGAACTCAAGAATTCTTTTTTGTTGTTTTCGTAAATGCTTGTTTTTACATATTGTCGTAATCAAAACTAAGCGAGACCGAAAAATGCAAGTAACGTTTTTAGGCATTATTGCATTAACAATCTCCTGCTTTTTGATTCCGACAATACATAAACTCAATCACACAAAAAACAAGATTTTTGAAGACGAGTTTATTCATTTCTCCCCCTTTGTCGAAGCAAAAAGGTTGCACAAGTCGATGTTTGAAGAAACGGACTTTGCAAAGACTCCCCTTTGGTGCTTACTCCCCCTTGCTTGGGGCACCGAGGAATCGAGATATGGTGACAAGCTATATAGAAGGGTTAGTTGAACAAAAGAAACAACCAACAAGAGATAGCTATTAGGCCACAAAAAAATAAAAAAGAGAAAAAAAACACAAAGACTAAGATCCAAGTGAAGTCATATAAAATAAAAAGAGTCATACAAAGATGTATGAAAGAGAAAATAAGACAAAAGCATAAATCTAATCCTAGTTAATCTAGAATTCTAAGATTTGCTTTAATAGAGTGTCTTGTGGATAAGCAACCAATGCTTATATGAAAGACAAGGTAGTGGCGGAATATGGTGGTGGTGGCTTGGTGGAGATCTCATAATCAAAGTGAAGAGGAGGCTTGATTAAGAGACTTTTGATGTAGCTCAACTCCTCATAGATGTGTGCCATAGCAAGATGTTGATATTGACAACAATGACAATATGTCCCATGGTGCATGACATTATCATGAGAAGGATGAAGAACACTAAAGGGTGGCGGTGGAAGAAAAGATGTTCCACAATCAACATTCTTGGTAGGAGAAATGTTATTAAGAGTGTTCTTGGGTGAATTTGGATTGAAAGTGTTCTTGGGTGAGTTGGGATTGAAAGCAATTGGGAAAATGGAGGAGAATCAAGGCTTTCATTAGGAGAGTAAGACATTTTGGGATGTGAATTAAGGCAAAATGCTTATGGTTTAATAGGGAAGGCTCAAGGTATTTTGGGGTGGTCAAAGGGTTGAAGCAAAGATTCACAAAGATGTTGGAACAAATTTGGAATTTCAGAAATACCTGAAAAAAGAGGAAGCACTATATGCGGTTCCTTATTGCTTCCGGCGGTTCTTTATTGATAAGGGACAGCGATTCATATATGGAACCACCTACAGTGGTTGAGTTTTGGTGGTGAAGGAAGATTTTTCAGCAAATCTTATTTTTATAGTCTAACTTATCATAGGGATATGCTTAAAAGAAAACATAGAAAAGAGAAAACATACTAACTCACCAAATAGGGATTGACCAAAATACATGGATTTTAAAAATCGATGTAGGAGGTGTGTAAGACAAGACCTTAAGTCATGACACAATGATCCTCCATGATTCTATCTTGTTCTTGCTATGTTTGAGAGAATCATACATATGAATTATGTAAGCTCGAGATTAATAGCAAGAATCTATGAAAAATGTTTTTAGATTGAATTAACAATGTCAAAACATTTCTTGACCATTTTCGAAAGAGACTTTGAGGATTTTGAAAAAGAGAAGAGAAGATTTTCAAGAAGAGTTTAGGAGACTCAAAGACTCAAAGTGATAAAAGACTCAAAAGAAAGTAAGAGACTTAATAAAGGGAAAGCAATTAAGGAATATGTTCCATTAATCCTAGACCTAGACGCAAGTAATTAAAAGGTTCCCTCTTAAGTGGCTTAGTGAAGATGTCGTCTAAGTTATCCTCGGAGGGTACCTTCTCAATTGAAATGTTCCCCTTTTGAACTTATCCCTAAGAAAATGGTGACGAATTTCTATGTGCTTGGTTCGCGAATGTTGCACGGGATTCTTGCTAAGTTCTATAGCACCTTTATTGTCGCACATGATGGGAACATCATCAAGACGAATCCCGTAATCAACAAGTGCTTGCTTCATCAATAGAGCTTGTTGGCATGCTTTTCTGGCACTCACATACTCGGCTTCCGTGGTGGATATCGCAAGAGCGGTTTGTTTCTTGGAGAACCAAGAAGTTAAACAACAACCCATGAAGGTACAAACACCACTAGTGCTTTTCCGGTCCACATAGTCTCCTGCATGATCCGAGTCCGCGTAGACAATGGTTTCTATGCCGGTCCCTTTAGGATACCATAATCCTAAATGTATAGTGCCATTAATGTATCGGAAGATACGCTTAACCGCTTCAAGGTGAGAGGTTTTGGGAGCCTCTTGGAAGCGAGCACAAAGGCAAATACTAAACATGATATCCGGTCGACTTGCCGTTAGGTACAACAAACTACCAATCATACCTCTATATTTGGTGTTGTCTACCGACTCACAATCATCATCTACGGTGAGTTTAGTATCCGAGGTCATAGGGGTCTTCATAGGTCTAGATTATTCTAATCCAAATTTCTTTAGCATTTCTTTAGCGTACTTAGATTGACTAAATAAAATACCATCGGCCATTTTTTAATTTGGAGACCTAAAAAGAAGTTAAGTTCTCCCATCATACTCATTTCAAACTCATCATGCATGATTTTGGAAAAGTCATCACACAGTTCTTGACAAGTTGATCCAAATATAATGTCATCAACATATATTGTACGATTATGAGGTGGGAACCTTTCTTCTTTGTAAAGAGAGTGTTGTCTACCATTCCCATGGTATACACATGTTTAACAAGAAACGCTTTAAGTCTATCATACCAAGCTTTGGGTGCTTGTTTAAGACCATAAAGTGCCTTCTTAAGCTTGTAAACATGATCCGGTTTCTCAAAATCAATGAAGCCGGGAGGTTGAGCCACATATACCTCCTCATTAATCAAACCGTTAAGAAACGCACTCTTTAAATCCATTTGTTGAAGCTTAATATCTAAGGCACAAGCGTAGGCTAAAAGGATTCTAATGGATTCTAATCTAGCTACCGGTACATATGTCTCGTCATAATCAATCCCTTCTTGTTGATTATAGCCTTGTGCTACAAGTCTAGCTTTGTTACGAGACACAACACCATTCTCATCTAGCTTATTCCTATATACCCATTTGGTTCCTATAATGGTAGAACTTCTAGGTGGAGGAACAAGTTCCCAAACATCATTAGCAACGAATTGATTCAATTCTTCTTGCATCGCAATGACCCAACTCTCATCCGTCAAAGCTTCTTTAACATTCTTTGGTTCAATCAAGGAGACGAAACAAAAGAAGTTACTTTGGTTTTGGACTTGAGATCTTAGGGTCCTTTGATTTAAGTCACCAATGATATTATTGAGAGTATGATCCTTAGACTCCTTAATGTTTACTTCCTTTTCAACACTAAGGTCTTCAACTCCTATTTTTCTAACCTATTTGGCTCTAACTACTTCTACTTCATCCAAATCATCATCAACCAATGGTGGTGTCTTGGTTAAAGGAGGGGTTTCATCAAAAGTCACATTAAGTGATTCTTCAATTACGCCTGAGGTTCTATTGAGGACTATGTAGGCTTTGCTAGTTTGGGAATAACCTAAAAAGATACCTTTGTAAGAATTTGGATCAAACTTGGTAAGGTAGTCTTTGGTGTTGAGGATAAAGCACTTGCTTCCAAACACCCTAAAGTATTCCAATGAGGGTTTCTTACCTTTAAGAATCTCATAGGGGGTCTTTCCTAGGAAAGGTCGAATAAGAATTCGGTTGAGAATATAAGTCGATATGTCCACGGCATTGCACCAAATCTTTTGAGGCAAAGATTGCTCGTTTAACATCGTCCTACTCATCTCTTGGATGGTCCTATTCTTCCTCTCAACTTCCCCATTTGATTGTGGAGTGCGAGGAGCCGAGAAGTTATGGGTAATACCATGAGCTTCACAAAAGGCACCAAATTGAACTTCATTATCAAATTCCCTACCATGATCCGTCCTAATAGAGACAATTGGACATCCTAGTTGATTTTGAATTCTTCGACTAAAGATTTCGAAATGATCGAAAGCTTCATTCTTAGATGCCAAAAATCTAGTCCAAGTGAATCTAGAGTAGTCATCAACTATAACTAAGGTATAAAGGTTACCTCCATAACTCCGTATGGCGGTAGGTCCAAAGAGATCCATATGCAGGAGTTCTAAGCACCGAGAGGTTGAAACCAAATTCTTGGCTTTGTGACTTGAGTGAACTTGCTTTCCAACTTTGCAAGCATCACAAAAGTGACTATCAAACTTCAGCTTGGGGAGGTGTCTTATCAACTCCTTAGAGACTAAAGATTGAATAAGACGTATATTAGCGTGTCCTAATCTCCTATGCCAAAGAGTAGAACTATAATCTATAGTCGCAAGACATATGTTGTCTTTTGACTTCTTATTGACCTTCATGACATAAAGCCCATGCTTTCTAACACCTTTTCCAATGACCTTTCCATCTTTTACGATTTCACTATCATTTTCCGTAAAGATGACCTTACACTTATTGTCACAAATTTCACCTATGCTTAAAAGGTTAAACCCTAAATTATCTACGTGCTCAACATTTTCAATAGTCATGGAGTCAAGAGAAACCATACCTTTGCCAATGATATTACCACGTAGACTACTAGCGAATGTGACGTTACCTCCATCATATGCTTTGTACCGTGAGAACAAACTTCGATTACCCGTCATGTGTTTAGAACAACCACTATCCTTAATCCACTCGTCGGGTTCCAAATCAATTCCCAAGCATATCTAGGTAACAACATACATGATCAAACATTTGGTCCCCAATATCTCATGGGTCCAAAAATTTTAGTTCCAAACATCCCTTGCATTTGGTTGGGATGCATGAATGGAGGAGGGTTTCCCAATGGGGAACAAAAGGAAGGAGGATAATAATTCATATAACCATTTTGTTCATCATTATTTCTCCTAGGTGTATTTGATCTTGGTTTAGAGTTATGGTCATTCCTTCTAGGTGTTGGAGTTTTACTTCTAGGTCGTGAATTGTTTTGACTATCTCTTCTAGGTGTTGTCGTTCTACTTCTAGGCCTAGACTCATTCCGTACTCTTGGTGGAGTAGATGATGGTCTTGATAAACTTCTATTTACCATTAGAGGTTTACTCAAAGGCTTATAGAACTTATCAACGGCATTGTCGTCAAGTATGGATAATTTCAATTTGTTAACAATAAGATGCTTAGTATGTTCACCTAAATTTGACTTTTCAGAAAGTTCAGGATTTTCATCAAAAATACTTTCTGGCCGCGGTACCTTATCTATGGCGGCGGTTCCATAGTGATAAGGAACCGCCCCATACAGTTTGGGACCGCGTACAGCAGATAGTTTTTCTGAAAATCGGACTTGTTTAGGTTCACTGGTTGATGCTTCATTTGAGTTAAAACCTACACCAAGTCTTTCCTTAGAATGAATTTGTTTGTTTAACATATCATCAAGAGCACTATTACTTTTCATGAACTTTTCCATTTTAATGGAGGTGCTCTTGAGATCTTCATTCTCTAATCTAAGTTTCTCACAACTTAAGCAACCTATATCAACTTCTTTATTTTTCTCAAGCTTGGCTAATTTTTCCCTAAGTTCATTAATCTCATTTTCAAGCTTAGTTTTAATTGATTTTAATGCTTTGTTCTTTTCTATGAATTTAAGGCTAAGTTTGTGTAAATTGTCATATTGGCCTTCTAATTCAATATCATCTAAGGTGGAGCTATCATTGCTATAATACTCGGTTTCGGAATGTACCTCTTTAGAAGTGTGAGCCATGAGACATTTATCCTCTTTGGGGTTGTCATCAACATCTTCACCGCTATCGCTCCAAGAACCACTAATGAATGACGTGTGATTCTTATCGCGTGAAGGCTTTGGACACTCACTAATGAAATGATTTGGATCACCACATCTAAAGAAATTCCTATCACCTTTTACATTCTTGGCAAACCAATTCTTTGAAAACGGTTTCTTGTCATTGTTGGGTTGCCTCACGTGTTGACCTCGTCTTTTGAAGAACCTCTTGAAATTTCTCACCGCCAATGCATACTCCTCGTCATCACTATTCGAGGAACTATCATGATCGCTTTGTGCCTTTTTGGCTTTGAGTGCAAGAGACTTCCTTTCACTCTTGGTTTTCACCAATTCCGAGTCCTTCAAATTATCATCTCATGAACCTTCAAGTTGCCAATGAGTTCATCGAGTGATAAAGTTGAGAGATTTTTCGATTCTTCGATCGCCGTGACTTTTGCTCTCCACTTCGGATGTAAAGCCCTTAGAAACTTCCTAACATTGTTCTTGCTAGAAAAACCTTCATCAAGTGCTTTTAGACTAGTAATAATAGTGTTAAATCTAGCAAAAGTACTATCAATATCTTCATCTTCTAAGATGACAAATTGTTCATATTGTTGGACAAGAAGATCGATTTTGCTTTCTTTGACTTGGCTATTACCTTGGTGGGTTACTAAAAGAGTGTTCCAAATATCTTTAGCGGTTTCACACATAAAAATCCTTTCATACTCTTTCTTAGGTAAAGCATTATAAATCACCATTTTAGCCTCATTATTTCTCGAAAGTTTCTTTTTAGTATCGTCATTAGCTTTGTCAAAAGTGACCAATTCCTTTGTTTTAGAAACTTCATTAAATTGATAAGGTAAAAAATCATCATTGGTAAAAACATGCCAAAGATCTAAATATTTTGATTTCACATAAGTCTCAAATCTATTTTTCCAATAAATAAAACTATCGGTTTCAAAAAGTGGTGGTCTTTGCATAGATTGCCCTTCTAGGTACTTGTTGGAATCCGTAGATCGATTCAAGTTTTAAAATTCAATATACTTTAAAAATACTTGAGCAACCCGATCTAATACCAATTGTAGAAACTAGAAGGGGGGGGGGGGGTTGAATAGTTTCTTATATTTACATGTTTAAATGATGGTTTTCAAAAAATCCTTTTTCTCAAAAAACTTAAACTTAAGGAAATAAGTGAAATCTTCTTATGCACAATATGAACAATGCTAGTGTAATTTAAATTAATGCTAACTAATATATATGCACAAAGAATAAAGAATGTAAAGAGTTAAGGGTAAAGAAAGATCAAACCAAACACCAAAGATTTATAGTGGTTCGGCAACGAAGCTCACTCCTCGTTCCTACTCCACTCCTAGAGTACTCCTTACTCGAGAGTTCACTACACAACAAGCTCCTTATGGTGGAGAAAACCGTACACGTCGCTTAACCAATTTTCGACTCTAAGCTAAAATTCGAGCCCTAAACGTAGCTAGGACCAATCTACACAACTATACTTAGTACATACACAACTTCCAAATAGACACAACTACTTGGATCTTCACAACTATTACACAACAACAAATGTATAAGATTTGATCTTCAAAGGATCTTTGGTGGTGGACTCAACACTTCACAATGATAGTGTTCTTCTCTTTACACTTGAAGAGGAAGGGATGGATGAGATAGATTCACTTCTAAACAAGTAGTAATCAATCAAATGATCAAGGATTTGAGTGATTTAAGAAGTATGTTTGAATCTGGAAATTTGTGTGCAAAAGAGGTGAATTGAAAATCTGAGAAAGGTCCACTATTTATAGGACAAAGGGCCAACGACTATATCTGCCCGCGGTTCCTTATCTCAGCCGGTGGTACCTTATCGATAAGGAACCGCCTAGGCGCTAGGGAACCGCCGGACTAGACTCTGCTCCCTTTTTGTCCTTTAGTGGTGGAGGTCATATCTGATTATAAAAATATCCAGAAAGGATATTCCAAATCAAAAGGGAATATGCCATTTTCAAATTTTCAAATATTTAATTTAATAAAACATTTTCTTAAAAAGAAAGTTTAATTAAAAATTTGTCACACTTAATAAAAAGTGAGTTTTAAGAAAGAATTAAATCACTTGATCACTTGATTAAGGTTAGTACTTGTTTATTCATACCTTAAGTGAAAAGGGGTAAAATGAAAAATAATTGAACTCGAGAATTTGTTTTTCGTTGTTTTCGTAAATGCTTGTTTTTACATATTATCGTAATCAAAACTAAGCGAGACCAAAAAATACAAGTAACGTTTTTAGGCATTATTGCATTAACAGAACCTATTAGACCAGCAGCAACACCTTATGAGGTAACAAAAGTCAAACTCAAGAATGAGCCGGATCCTCCTGTTAATGTTCATTTGTACAGGTCTATGGTAGCCTTACTCATGTATTTGACTGCTTCATGCCCAGACATTATGTTTGCTGTTAGTGCTTGTTCCAGACATCAGGTGGCACCTACCGTATCAAATTTTAATGTAGTCAAGAAAATCTTCAAGTATATTAAGGCACAACCCAAGCTAGGCTTATGGTATCCAGGGGAATCCCCTTTTGTTCTTGAAGCTTATAGTGATAGTGACTATGCAAGTGCTAATAATGATAGAAATTCAACTACTGGTGGTTGTCAGTTTTTGGGACGCAGGCTTATTTCATGGCAATGTAAGAAACAAACCATAGTAGCTACTTCCTCAATAGAAGCTGAATATGTAGCTGCTGCTAGTTGTTGTGGACAAGTCTTGTGGATACAAAATCAAATGTTAGACTATGGGTTCAATTTTATGAACACCAAAATCTTCATTGACAATCAAAGCATTATCTGCATTATGAAAAATCCTGTGTTTCATCAAAGAACCAAGCATATAGAGATTCGGCATCATTTTATACGGGATGTAAATGAAAAGAAGCTTATACGGGTTCTCAAGGTACATACAGATGATAATGTTGCTGATTTGTTGACTAAAGCATTTGATGGACCACGGTTTAACCACCTGGTGGTTCACATTGGTATGGTCAATCCTTAAGGTCTAGGATTGAGGGGAGGCAAAGCCTAAGGGGAGGCTTGTTGTACATGTATACTTGTACATTCTTAGTTCTGGTAGCTTCTTTCACCATTTTTCATGGGTTTGTTGTTGTGTGTGCTACTCCTGGTGGAAGGATTTGGTTACTCCTAGTGGCTCTCTCTTGCTCTTAGTGGGTCAATAGTCTTCCTTATTAATTTGTGTTTGGCTCCTAGTGTTTCTTCGGGTCACTGTTCATTTCTGTTGACTTTTGTTGACCAGTCGCTGCTACTGGTGTTGACTTCTAGCCGCTTTGACTTTTAGTCAACATAAGTTACTTATGGTGCATCAATTTATCTATTCTTTTGGTAACTAGAATTGGTTATTAATGGATTAAAAGGCAAGTGGTTACTCCCATTAATGACTTAACCTAGAAAGGGTAACCCCCATAATTAGGGGTCAATGAACAGTTTCTCTAAGCATTATTTATGGTCAATGGGATCATTTGACTCACTTATCAAACCTAAACATACACACATACACATACGCTCCTACCCTTAACCATCTTCCTGCATTTTCTTACTAATCTTCATCCTTCATCCATGGCTGCACTACAATACAAGTCTGATCACAACAAGGTGGCCTACCTCGGCGAGGGCCCACAAAGAGAGGATTTCATAGACAATTGGAGTTAATTGAAGCTTCTCATATCAGGTATGCTCTCATTGTCTGCCCTACTATTTATGACTCAGTCATATGATAGTTTTGGGCTCTTGCTGAAACTAGAGAGGTTTTGGGTCACCCATTGGAGATTCATGCCACCATTGATGGTCGTCCATATGTGGTGACTGGAGCCTCCATTCGATCTGCCTTGCATCTTCAAGATGTTGATGGAATTATTGACCTCTCTCATGACGATGTCTTGGATGGCATGGCTGCTATTGGGTATCACCATGAGGGTAGATTAAATTTTCAGAAAAATCATTTTTCACCCTAATGAAAGCTCCCCATTCACTTCTTGATTCATTGTTTGAGTCCCAAAGCTGGTAGTTGGATGCATTTCCTATCTCCCTTGCTACTGGTTTGATTTGCCTAGCCCAAGGCCGTAGATTTAACTTCTCTTGGTATATTCTGGATGGTATGGTAGGAAATCTTGGTGGTTTGAAAAAGAAATTTCTTATGTACCCTAGGTTTATATAGCAGATACTCACGTGTTTTTCCTAGGAATAGGAAGGAGTATGTCCCAGTTAGACTCATTCCCAAAGTGTATGCTAACATGAAACTTGCTTACCTTGGTCCTGACCTTCCTCTAACTACTGCTATGCTGGGCATTGCCCAAGGGGGTCCCAATGAGGTTCATCCGGCTGAGCAAGCAGAGGAGGAACCTCAATTGGGTGATGATCCCATGGAGCAGGAGGATCTTGTTGCTAGGGAACCTCATGTGGAGGTTGAGGATCCTGCTCAAGAGGTGGTGGTTGAAATGTCGTCTACCTCGAAGGCTACCTCTTCTACTTTCCCACACGTTTCTCCCTTTCTTGATTCTCCACCTTCTAGTCCTAATCACCCTTCTTTTGAGGAGCCCTCTAGCTCTTTTGTGTCAGATTCTCATACTCCTAATGTTGACCAGTCATTTGATTTTGGTCCCAATGATGCATCCCCTAAGAGAAGTTCTCTTGGTGGGGACGCTGAGGAACCCATTAGTCTCACTTATTTACTTGCTTTGGTACACAGGTACTATGCCAAGAACTATCATTGGAAGAAGATCTCAACAAGCACCGCCAGCTGACTAGGGACTTTGTGATCCCTTTGGCTGCTTGGGTAAAGACTTTGGAGAAACTTTTGAAGCGCCAAAATAAGAAGCTGGTGATGTCTGATACTGATGAGGAGGAAGAAGATGGTCTTACTGTTCTGGCTAAAGCTGCATTTACAGCCAAGCCTAGCAAGGACATACATGCTCCTCCTAGTGCTTCTAGTGTTCCCACATCTGCTGTTGGCCCTATGCCAAGGACTACCACTCCTGGTCCTTAAACTGCAACTCCTGGTCCTTCTACTACTGACAATGGGAAAGCCCCAATGACTGATGCTCCCTCCCCTCCTAGAAAGCGAACCCACAGGCAAACTGAGGAAAAAAGGTTGAGTGAGGAGGCTGCAAAGAGGTTACTTGAAGAACAGGAGCAAGAAGCTGCGGCTGAGGCTGAAGTTGATGATGAAGCTCTTAGGAAGCAGCGCCATGACCAAGTGAGGCACAATGCCATGTTTTGGGCTAACCGGGATTGGATGGATGTGGTAACCATCCTCACTTCAAATGTCTCTCAGTTCTCGGACATTTTAGGTGAGGGGGTGAATCAAGGGAATTGTGCTCGCAGGGTTATTTCATTGGTTCAAAGGCAAAGGGAAGATTTGGCTGCTCAACTTCATAAAATTTTCTGTAACAGACCACTCTCCTTTGCTGAACAGAAGAATATTATGCAAAAGTATGTAAAGAATCAATTCGGGCTTATTTCACTTATGGTTGGCCTATGAAGAGGGTTAAGAAGTTGTCTGGTGATGAGCTTAAGGGTTTGTACAACAAAATGATTCAGTTGAAGCAAAAGGATGTGAGAATGCCTACTAATGCCACATATCACCTACATGCTCCTGCTGCTACAACCCCCACTCCTAAGGCTGCCCCAACACATCCCTCCGGTGCACATGATGAGGGTACTTCTGCTATCCCAGTTGTTGATGAGGGTACTTTTGATGTTCCATCTAGTCCCTCTCCACATGTTTCTGCATCCCCTTCATCCAATGTTGAAGCTACCACTGCTCCTGTTGTTGATCCTACTACTTCACCCGTTCCTGAACCAACCCCTACACCTATTGCTGATGAAGCTGCTACCAATCCCATGCTTGTTGATTTGACTACTCAGGATGATGTTCAAACTTATCCTTCTGGTGCTACTACTACTCCACTTGGTGCTACTGCCCCTATGGCCAAGGTCAAGGAGGAACCATCTCCTTCTACAATTTAGCCTCGCCGGTCTATTCGTAAGAACAAGGCTCGTCATAGTAAGGTTGTTCCTTGGGAAAAGAGGGACACTGCAAATTTGTTAGATGCCGCTTCTGATAGCAATGACGATATCCCTCTTGGCCCTAGACATATTGTGCATTGGGAAATTCAACCATCCCCCATTATTGCTGACTCTTTTACTGATATGATTCGGACAAGTGACTGCCACCATAAATATTTCTCTGGGCTGCAAAGTATTTTATATTAGGTGGATCATGAGGATCTTATGGTTCTTTATGGATTGGTTGATGTTGATGTCACTGCCACCCCTGCTACATGGTCTGGTTTGGTCCTTTGGGGGGACTTGAAGATTATGTTGGATTGTCCTCCTGGTACTCCGAGTGCTGGGGTATGGCAGGAACATCACTAGGTGGAAGTTGTATGCCGGTTGTGCTGTGCATGTGTTGGAGTTAGAGTCTGGTGCTAGAGTGTTAATGATTGTGGATAAGGAGCATCCTCTTACCATTGCTACTATGGAAGCTATGCTGGAGTGTCACCTGCTGGTGTCAAATGCTCCTTCTGGTAATGAGTCTGCTATGGCCATAAAATTGGTTGAATCGATTCAAGCACGACTTCTTGCAGACAAGGTTGCCGCTTCTGGTTAGTGTATCTGGTATGCTTGTCCTATACTTTTGATCTCTTTTACATTCTTTTCACCAATGTGTATAGTTATTGGTGACTAACAAACTCATTTTTTTTAGAAAAAAGGGAAAATCATACTTTTATATAATATCTGCTTATACTTGAAACATACAATGGGAAATTAAAAGCATGTAAATAGTATAATATCTGCTTATACTTTTCCATTCTGAAAACTTTTCACACTTGGGCTGTTTTGGATTGTACTTCTGGTGTTGGAATCTTTCCACACAACAAATGGTGGTCAACTCACCATGTCTCACAGACAAGAAAGAGTTGATTCACCATGAGGGTACGGCTCTGGTGTGATTATCAAATCCGTTGATGGTTGCCAGTATACCCAAAAATGGATGGTCTTCACTCGCCTTGGTCCTAGACTGAAGAGTGGCTAGTCCAAGGGGTACGACACTTGGTAAAGACATACATCAAATCCGTTGATAGATGTAATGGCTTGCAAAAAGCTATAGGGTTTGCAGCTCACCGATGCTTTATTGCTAAGAGTTGGCTAGTCTAGGAGGGTACGGCTTCTGGTAGAGACTTTAATTGATGGCTGTGATGGTTTGCCCAAAATCATCAGGGTACTCCCACTCACCATTGATTTACGTTCTAAGAGTTGGGCTGGGTTCTGGTCTCCTAGGGTGATGCTTGATTCCACCAAAAAGACTAGCTAGCCCAAGAGTGAGCAGCTACTTGGTAAAGGCTTATCAAATCTGCTCATGTTGTTGTGAAGATTCAACAGGTGCAGATATGTTCCAAGCTTTCAAGAAGCTTCTCAGAGTTCTTAGTCACAGCAAATTTTGTGTTTTCGTTGATGCTAGTTCGATTGCTACTATGGATGTGTTGTTTCAATCCTTAATTTGTTTCTACAAGATCTACCAAGAAACTTGAACTCAACCAATCAAATTCAAGTTTAGGGGAGGATTGTTAAGACCTATGTAATAGGTGGTTTGTAATAGGTGAACTAGGAGGTATGTAGTTCCTCCTGGTCCTAGTAGTAGTAGGAGCAACACGTGCTCCTAGTCTGGTAATAAAGTCAAACAGTAGTATTTGTAGTAGTTTATTAGGATATGCATGAGATATCTGAAAGTCCCTAAACAATGCTAGAAACACTAAACTTGACTAATCAACACACGTAATTACTTTTCAAACGTAATACTTATTATTGTATAATAAAGAATTACAAGTGTTATGGATAACACCGTTTGATGACAATGTGTTGTGCACACTTTGAACAACTAAAAAACCTAACTTATGAATACAGTCACAGCTGTTTGATTCAATAAGTTCTAAGCATTAATGTGTGAATATTCTCAAAGTGTTAAACATTAATGCTTGGCTACAAATCCTATTTATAGTGATACGAGGTTGACCGAAGTACTAGTTGATGGTGACTACACAAGACATTCACTTTTCAGACATCTGTCACAAGATGCTCTTCTATTCTTGGTAGTCTGCCACAATGCTTTAGGGAAACAGAGCTGACATAGTTTCCCTTTTCTTCATAGTCTCGTACACACAAATGGCATGTCCAAAGTGTGCTGAGTGTTAACAGGGTTATGCCACCCCTGTTAACCCTCAACCCCTTAGAGTCCTTGATACATCTTTGCTGTTATCCATCACAGCCAATGATTATGTCTTCAAGTAATCTTCGAATTCCTTGACAATGTCTCTGACATGGACTCCTCTGAGGTTGATCACAGAGACTTAGATCTTTGTGAGTCTTGCAATACTTGCGTGCCTCCTAGGCACAGGCAAGTGACTATCTAACAGCTTGATTTGTGTTTAAATCTATGATACAGGGAATCTAACAAACTTAGATTCCCAACAATCTCCCCCTATTTAAACATAAATACAGCTAGATCTATCTAAGTTAAGGTAAGTGAGATAACAGCTTCTTCTTACTCATAATAGATCTAAACAAACATACCTCATGATTTTATTCATACTTAAAGAAAATTACAAGTACAATACAAAAGTGAAATAAAATATGAAGGTAAAATTTAGTTGTGAAATCCTTCAATAGTCATCATTTTTTATTTTTTTCTTCAGCTTCAGCTATGTCTGTCCTAGTATCCAATTCTACCTGCAAAGCTTGTGCAAAAACCTTGGAATACTCTGTGTTAATCTTGAGTCCCTTTTTGAGACAAATCAGCTGAATTATTGATGCTAAGCCTAGCTCATCTTCCCTTTGGAATGCATATTGGCAAGCTCTGTTCATGAAGGCCATACCTCTTTCAGGCTCTGTGTAGGTCTGACCATCAATAAGACCAATGATTCCATTTGGTAGTACCAAATCCCTGTGCATTCCATCCACTTGAACATCATCTGTGACGAAGGTTTCCTTAACAAGTTGAGTCATCCTTCTTCTTTTCTTTCCAGACTTTGGGGGTTCTTGTTCAAACAGCTGTGGTGGGGGATCTATTTTGAGCTTGGCTGCTGTTTCTTTAACCCAGTTAAACTTAGCTTTGAGGTTCTTAAGAAGGGTAAAATTAGCCTAACCAGTTCTTTTAGCAGCCAAGGCTTCAAGTTCAAACCATTCAGATAAGCCAAGTTTCTTTAACCTGAAGTCCTTAAAGACATCCATATTAGCCTGTTGGTTATCTCTCCACAAAATCATTTGTGGTGTGTTGGTGGACTTGTGAATGGTGTATTTGAACTTGGTGATCTTTCCAGGTGCATACCTGTTGTTGATGCAGGCATCATAATCAGCTTTTACCTTTTTTTAGTGCCTCTGTGCGTTTAGCTCCATTTCCCTCAACCTTTGTCTTTGCTTCTCCCTTTCAGGTGGAGTCATCTTTCTCAGAGTTTCCTCATCAAGCTCCTTGGCTTTCTTGATTTCATTCAGCCTCTTGAATTCAACAGCCTGTTTCTCAATCTCTTCAGGAGTTAGAGGATTCTCATTAGAAGGTGTGAAGGTCGTAAATTGGGATAGGTCTGTGGTTGATCCTCCTGTGTCTAGCATCGCAGCTTATTTTCTTTAGTGTGGCGTCTGTGTCTACCATAACTATTTCCTTTCCTTTCTTCGAGACAGAGGATTCCACACTCATGTTTTTCAGCTCTTCAGCTCTTTTGATGAACGCTGACTGAGCTTGGGTTTGTATTGCCTTGGGTGGGGAGCTAACAGTAAACTTGAGTTTCTTGGCAGCTGGTTCACCATCATCCACAGACTCGCTGGTGTTAACCAAAGTCAGGGACTTTGATAAATCAACTCCATCATTTGTCTTTTGCTCCCCCTTACTTTCATCCTCATCGTCGGGTATGATCACTAGTGTGATGACTTGGAGAGGGACATGTGAAGAAATAGTGTTATCAGCAGAGGTGGAGCCCTGTTTGGCAGATTCAAGGTTAAGTACCTTTTCCTTCTCCCCCTCACGTTCAGCCTGTCGTTTTAGACGTTTGGATGAACGTGCCTGAAAGTGCCTTGCAATCTGTTCAACAGAGGCAGCCATATCACGTTGCCTGGTCCTCGAAGCTCTGGCAATCTTCAGCAGGAGGTTGTAATTTCCATTTGTGTTGCGATGAACACGATCAATGATATAGTGTGTGTGACGAAGTTTCCTGCTACGAACAGCTTCAAACTCTCTATGCATCGTTAACTCATGAGCATTAAAAAGGGCAGGGACCTCTGTTACAATGGCATCCTTGATTCTTGTGGACAAATGACTAAGTCCTTGGGACACTCCTTTTCTTGCACCATCTTTGATAGGTTCGGTGACGACATCCCTAACCGCCTGATTGATGATCCCTGGAAAAGTGACAGTGAAATTATGCATCTCAGATTTGATAACATCAAGCTTTCTTGACAGGCGCTCCATATCTAATTGATGATGTACAGGTTTAAGATTATGGATGTTCAGGCTTTGTTGTGCATAATCATCCTCCCTTGGCAAAAGATCAAAGTTGGTTTGGGCAGGATGATCAAACATAAGGAACTCAGCTGTCGGATCATAAGCAGGTCTTTGGAAGACTATAGTGGCTGAGGTAGCAAAGGTGGGAGTTGCTACAACTTCCTTGGGAGGATGAGTGGTATCAGCAGCTGGTTTGGACACAGCTATTTCCTTCGGAGGAGACAGGGATTGTTGGTCATCATCTTCTTCATCATCCTCCTCCTCAAACATCCCCTCAGGGAGAATCTCGTCCTCAGGCATAGATTCAGGTTCAGAGAAATCATCAACTAATGAGAGCACTTCTTCTTCAATATCAAGCAGGGGCTCTTCTTCATTTAGCTGATACTGAATTATTGTATCAGCTTCTTTTTCGGGCTGCTCCAGGGATTCAATGTTTGGCTGTACAATATCAGCCTGCAAATTGTTTTAAATTGAGAACAGGGAAATAAAGAAGGGAATGGTCGCCATTTCGCTGTCCCAGAGAGGCTGAGGGTGATTACTCAGCCACTCCAAAGGATAAATCCTTGGGATTCTTTTAAGGGTGAAAAGTATGAGGTTAATGATCGCCATCCGATGCCCCTAGGAAAGCTGAGCGTGATTATTCAACCCCGAAAAGGTTAAAACCTTTGGGACTCTTTTGATTGTGAAACATATGTTGTTAAGGATCACCATTCGCTACCCCTAGGAAGGCTGAGGGTGATTATTCAGCCCCCCCAAAAGGTTAAGAAACCTTTGAGACTCTTTTAAGGATGAAACATATGTGGGTAAAGATCGCCTGTTACGCTGCCCCTAGGAAAGCTGAGGGTGATGATTCAGCTCCCCCTGAAAGGATAAATCCTTTGGTATTCTTTTAAGTGTGAAAAAGATATAGGTTAAGATCGTCTTGTTACGTTATCCCTATAAGAGCTGAGGATGATGATTCAGCTCCCCTAAAAGTAAAACCTTTGGGACTCTTTTTCTGAGGGAACCAAGAGGCTGTGTGAGGTACAGCTATTCAAGGTCGAGACATATATGTATTCAGGTTGTTGTTTGCCTGAATACTGTATAGAGGGTGCAGGGTCATCGGGATGCTTTAGAAACACAAATGAATCATTCCCTAGTGCATAGACAGCGTGTACAAAAGTCTTAAAGATTTCTAAGTGCATAAAATGACTTCTATGGGTCGAGGATTACCTTAACTTCACCACTCTCACCTACAGACATTTGAGAGTGGCTGCTTGTGGACCTCTGAAAATTATAAGACATATTACCTGTGTGATATCAGTAGAATTCGACGGGTTCCCTGTTGTCTCGGCTGACATCGAGACACTAGACCCTTGTTGTTGGTCAGCTGAATTCTCTGATTCCACAGGAGTCTCTGGAACCGAGGAGGTTGTGAGGTTCACATTCTTCTTTGCCCTGGCCTTTGCAACAGTTTTGGTGTGGGAAGAAGATGGGTTTTTCTTCTTCTTTGGCTGTTGGCCAGTTGTTGCCTTGGACGTCGTGGTGTGCTTCCTAGAGGTCAAAGATGTAGACTTGCCAGACACATCAGAGGTAATCACCTTCTCAGAAGAAGGGAGCAGGGACTTCACAACAGAAGGTTGTTTATTTGCTATGTTCAGCATATGAGAGGTAACAGGGACATCTTCAGGTCCAATCTCCTTGTAAATGGCACCAGTGATGCGATAGGGCTTTAGAGAAGTGAGTGTAGAGTTGTGATAGCTGTCACCCAACAGGCTTTCGAAGATAAGAGATAGAAAGCGAAAGTAGCATATGTTTTTCTCCCTGACCTGGTTTCGTCCCTTCAGCTGTTCCACTAGGTTGGAGAATAGAAGACTTCCTATATCAACGTCTGTGCCCCAGATCAGCCCATAAGAAATAGATTGGTGATAGAAGGACATTTGATCTTGGGATCCCTGCATTGCTCCAAGGGATTTGACTATGTGAGTGAAGAGGACACGCCACATAGGGGAAAAATACTTGATCTTCATAGGAGACTTGGAGAGAACTTCAGCATGTGTAAGAGCAGGGTTTACATCATGAGAGGGTTTAAGTGTGGCAAGGGCATCCTTTACAACCTTTTTGTCAACCACCTTCAGGCATTCATCGCCATGTCTTAACCCAGCCACACTTGCAAAGTCTTTTAGTGAGAAGGCAAAGGGGTGTTCGTTGCATGAGAGGCTAAAGGTAATGGTGTCATCAACAACTTCAGCAGAGTACCAGAATTCCCTAAGGTATTCTTGGTAGAAAATGGTTGGGGACTTTGTGAGTGCTTCACTTGCATCATAATTTTTCATGAAGTTCACCAGATCTGAGTAGGATTCGTTGGGAGCCTTGAGCCATCCAATGGAGTTGTTCGATGCAAGAATGCTTTCATTAAGTTCAAAGTTGATGTTTGCTGCCTTGGTAACTGGCAATGCCATGGATTCAAGGTTGAAGAGAAGCGAAAATGGAGGATGGGTTTAGAGAGAGAAAGCTTAGAGAGAGAGATGCGATTGTGAAATGAGAATAGTGGTAGGTGAGGAGAGACGTGAGACAATATATATATTCAAATTTGAAAACAGTTATTCAGCCGCATTTAATGCATAGTAGGAAAATGACTGCACATGTGGGTCCCTTGACCTTTCAAAAACTATTTGTCTCCTCGTTATTCGGGAAAAAAATGATTAAATATTGACAATGTTTTTTAGCATTTACTTGGAAAGTAACTACCTAGTTTCATGTAAAAAACATTTAATATTGAATCAGATATTTAATGAACATATTTATTATCAAGCCACAGGCTTTGAGATATTGAGCATCCCTAGAAACGAGGACGGAAGTAAACTTGTGTTTATGTGAAGAAACATCAAGTTTACTCACGCTACATACATACTATCATACGACCTTCATGGACTTACATGTTTACATATATCGCTGATTGAGCCAAGTCGCTGAAGATGGGTTACTGAGCTTACTGTATGATCTATTATGGTTGCTGAATCAACCATCGACCACTCCGCTGTTTAAAGGTAAATGAACTCCAGATCTTAATTGATAGAATATGCCACACTTTATATATGATAGGGAAGGGCATATGATATGTAACGAACAGGCATATATACACTCCACTCTTAACCGAAGTGAAGTAGTCATTGGGGGTTCTACTATATAAGCATCAGGGAGTTTGTTCAAGTTTTCATTATACAAGATCAGAGATTGTATAAGCTTAGTAACAACTACAACAGGGACACAAATGATACAAGTTAGCGGATGACTTGAACTAGTGAAGCTAGTTATTCTTGGTATACTTTGTTGTAATATAGCAGGTAAGAAGAAGCCTTTATGCTCACTTACTGCTATTTAACTTAGGCTACTTTTCTATCCAAATAGGGGGACATTGTTGGGCCAATTCAGTGCCTGATTTGTCCCTTGCACAAGATTTGGATGTAAAGTATCCTAAGTAGTGTTAGTCACTCAACATCGTATGTTATAAGTTCAGTGTGTCATTCTTTAGAGTTCTTTAGAGTCTACGAGATAGACTCGTCATTAGTTGAGGCGGATCTCAGTAAGTGTGCAAAGAATCAAGGATGATGGAGTTAATAAGTGATGACATAATAGCTTGCTAACTCCTCAAGACTATTACTTCTTTACAAGACCTGAAGATGTTAGAAGACCTGAAGAAGTGTCTGAAGTGTCTGTCTAAAGTATTAGTGGAAGACTACAAGGTGGTTACTTGTATTTTAGTTGAAGCTTCTCAAGGAAGCTTCACATCCCACTATATATATGTGGTCCTTGTAATAGAATAGTCAATGATTCCCACCACAGAAAACACACATGTAACACTTTAGTAGATAGGGGTTTCATCCTCCCATTGTTGCATAAGCTTAGCTAGCTATGAACATGGGAGTTTAGTTTGTCATTCATCGCCCGGTTGTTATTCCGCAAACAACCGGGCAAGTCTTGTATATTTGTTGATTCATTATTAATAAGATATACAAACGATGAAAAGTACAAGCTTGTGTTATTAGTTAGTCAATTGGTTTAATTGTGCAAATATTCTTCATAGTTTCTTATTGATTCGATGTTTGCACAAGTATCGTGGACCAACAATTGGTATCAGAGCGGGTTGGATTTTCTCTATCCAGATCCATTCATAAATGGCTGCTAATAATTTTTGTTTAAGCATCGTCAAATTATCAGTGTGTTCAAAAACTATCAACAATAGCAGTTTTTTTAGAGAGACTGATATTTGACTATTGCTAAAATATTACCCAACAACCCTATCCTAATACCTCCACCTACCGTCACTCATTTACCTATCATAAATTCACTCACCGTCATAAAATATATCATCCTCCATCTCTTGCAACAATAATCACTCCAAATCTTTACTTTACCCCAACCCCACCGTCAAACAAAAACATCAACAAAACCGGATCTAATATCTTTTTTCCCATTCTTCATTTCTATCTACGGTCACTCTCAAAACTCATTCAATATCCAAGATCCAAAAAAACAATTCATAAATAATCACAAAAAAATAACAACATAAACAAAAAAAACCACGACTAACAAACGCAAATCGAATCAAATACTAGATGGTTTTCTGTCGGCCATAGGATGAGACTCGATCTGTATATGATTATCGATGCTTTTGTGAGGTTAGAATCGAGTCTCGGTTGGAGATATGTTCGTTGTTAATGGAAGATTTCCTGTGTTTATAGTTATGATATTGATAAAGAGTATGGTGATTGGTTGTTCAGATTAGATGGATATGGTTAAATGGGATAATCCATTCATACCGACATGGGTTCGCTCGGTTTATGTGTGGTGATTCAAAATCCGATGGATTTGATGGAATATGAAGCAGAGATGAGTGTGTAGAAAAGATGAGATGACAATCAAAGGATGTTTGATTATTTGGTGAATCGGGACTGATATAAAAATGTTTTCAGTTTGCTTAAAAATATAGATGTTGGGTTTTCGAGTCTATGCTCGAGTATCATAGGCTGGTGATGTTGATTAATCAAGAGTTGTTGACCGTTCAGGATATGAAGGTCGGTTGAGTGTTGTGGTAGTCATAATGGATTAGAGTTGGATTCAAGTCTGGCACTCAAACTACTTCAGGAATGAAATGGGTTAATTCTTGAGTGACTCAAAGAGTGTTGTGGTTGGTAATCAAAGATTAGAACTTGGTGTAAATGAAGGTCGTATGTTCAGCTTCAAGAAAAGCTATAATGGGTGATTATTCAACTTGGTTTGTTGATATGATTTTGATGTACTTGTTTAAATCGAGAAGCTGATAAAGTATCAGCCTGGTGTATTATTGATTATTGTAGGAGTGGGTAGTTAAAGGGACAGCTGATGTAAAACAAAAAGTTGTACTTTCGCTGACATATTTCATCAGTGATGTGAGTTATACTTGACTCTATCGCTAGTCCGTCCTTCTATATGAACCACAGCCAGTTAAACCCCTGACATGATCCCTCTAAACACTGAACTTGAAAGTCTCAGCGACCCTGGTCAGCGAACCCTGTCAAAACAGGTAATTGAACCCCTGGTATGAACCCCAACTGTCCCTGAACCCCAGCTGTCCCTGAACCCCGGCTGTCCCTGAACCCCTAGCTATTTGTGACTCCAGCTGCTGATCCCTGTCACTGAACATGGACCCCTGTCCTTAACCTCTCTCTCTGGACCCCTTTCCTTCTTTGGACCCCTGTCCTTAACCTTTCTCTTTGGACCCCTGTCCCCAAGTCCATAAATCCTATGTCTCTGAACCATCAACAAGACTGGACCTTTCGGCAGATTTGAACCACCAGCAGCTCTGAACCTTCAGCTGCTAAGCATGATAGCTGTGCCTGATGAAGACTTTTGGCTGTGATAAAAATACAGCCCACAGGCATTCAGCCGCAGACCACAGCTATTAATTCCACAGCCAACTAAACCCACAGCCAAACAGCCACAACTAAATACCCAATACCCCACATCTAGTTTCTCAGTTGTTGATCTCCACAGCCATTCCCCCCTCTCGTGATTGTTGAAGAAGCTGATAAAATCAGCTTAACAAAGAATTCGCTGGCAAGATGACTAGTTGATAAAGATGCTATCTTCAGAGCCTTCACATGCTGAAGGACTTGGTCACTCAGGAAATAGTTTCTCACACCAAGGTAAAGAAAGAAGATATGTTCACAGCCCCCCCCCCCCTCCTCTCCCCAGCAGCTGTTACCCTCCCCCACCGCTGTGACCCCATCCGCTGTAACCCCAGCCACAGAGTTTTTGAGAGACCAGGTTATGTTACAGGGAATTGGTGAAACATTGATTATACAGGGGTTTGATAACATCAGGGTTTGATAACATCAGGCGTTGGTAGGAGATGATAATCAGGGGGAGTTGTATTTCAGGCGAGATGATGACCATCATGAGCCGGTCAAAAGTTGCTTGGTTCCCTAGCAAATTTTGAGGGGGAGAGAAACGAGGACGGAAGTAAACTTGTGTTTATGTGAAGAAACATCAAGTTTACTCACGCTACATACATACTATCATACAACCTTCAGGGACTTACATGTTTACATATATGGATGATTGAGCCAAGTCGCTGAAGATGGGTTACTGAGCTTACTCTATGATCTATTATGGTTGCTGCATCAACCATCGACCACTCCGCTGTTTAAAGGTAAATGAACTCCAGATCTTATTTGATAGAATATGCCACACTTTATATATGCTAGGGAAGGGCATATGATATGTAACGAACAGGCATATATACACTCCACTCTTAACCGAAGTGAAGTAGTCATTGGGGGTTCTACTATATAAGCATCAGGGAGTTTGTTCAAGTTTTCATTATACAAGATCAGAGATTGTATAAGCTTAGTAACAACTACAACAGGGACAAAGATGATACAAGTTAGCGGATGACTTGAACTAGTGAAGCTAGTTATTCTTGGTATACTTTGTTGTAATATAGCAGGTAAGAAGAAGCCTTTATGCTCACTTACTGCTATTTAACTTAGGATACTTTTCTATCCAAATAGGGGGAGATTGTTGGGACAATTCAGTGCCTGATTTGTCCCTTGCACATGATTTGGATGTAAAGTATCCTAAGTAGTGTTAGTCACTGAACATCGTATGTTATAAGTTCAGTGTGTCATTCTTTAGAGTTCTTTAGAGTCTACGAGATAGACTCGTCATTAGCTGAGGCGGATCTCAGTAAGTGTGCAAAGAATCTAGGATGATGGAGTTAGTAAGTGGTGACATAATAGCTTGCTAACTCCTCAAGACTATTACTTCTTTACAAGACCTGAAGATGTTAGAAGATCTGAAGAAGTGTCTGAAGTATCTGTCTAAAGTATTAGTGGAAGACTACAAGGTGGTTACTTGTATTTTAGTTAAAGCTTCTCAAGGAAGCTTCACATCCCACTATATATATGTGGTCCTTGTAATAGAATAGTCAATGATTCACACCACAGAAAACACACATGTAACACTTTAGTGGATAGGGGTTTCATCCTCCCATTGTTGCATAAGCTTAGCTAGCTATGAACATGGGAGTTTAGTTTGTCATTCATCGCCCGGTTGTTATTCCGCAAACAACGGAGCAAGTCTTGTATATTTGTTGATTCATTATTAATAAGATATACAAACGATGAAAAGTACAAGCTTGTGTTATTAGTTAGTCAATTGGTTTAATTGTGCAAATTTTCTTCATAGTTTCTTATTGATTCGATGTTTGCACAAGTATCATGGACCAACAATATCTTAGGAAAGGATATGCATATCAACTGTTACACATTTTGTGTTTAATGTAGTTTAGGGTTTCCTTGTAGTATAAAAGGAACCTATTGGTAGAAGGGTTACACACCTTCACCGGTTTCATTTCATATCAATATAGTAGAAATCCTTAGAAAGGATCAAGTTATTTATCTAGTTATATTGTTTCTTATTGTTCTTAGTGTTTGTATTCCGCATAGATACTTTGTGTTCATTAGAGTCTCTCTGTGAATAGACTTGTGATTACAGAAGTCGTTCACCATCCTTAACAGGCTGAAAGATCTACAACTAAAGGACCCAACATGATGAGTCAAAAATAAAGTAACGAGTTAATGCCTATAAGGGATTCTAGTAGTCTCATTTATTTCTCATGAAAGCCCCTAGTTTAATTGTGAGATGGTTACACCTTTTGGTTGTCATCTTTCTTTGTATTTAAGGTCTATCAAATAAAAAGTATGCAAGCAAATTATTATCAAGAAATTTGTGGTTTATTCTCACACTAAGAGAATACTATCTATTACATCACAAGCTCTGTGTCGGGACCTATCATTCTGTATTTTCAAATCATGTACCGAAGCGAAACCTAGGATTTATGTTATATAATTTAGCCATGGACGTAGCTACAAGAATTTGTATCGTGTACTTTTATGCCCTTAAACTTCACTTCATGTTTCTAGAATTTGTGTTTGTTGCACTTAAAATTTGTGTTGCTAGTATTTGTGTTTTTCATGTCCAAGTTACCTAATGAGAGTGAGTCTTTAACTTAGATGTTCACGGCTTAACTAGGG
Organism: Glebionis coronaria; assembly: GCA_025667525.1. Lineage (NCBI taxonomy): Eukaryota > Viridiplantae > Streptophyta > Magnoliopsida > Asterales > Asteraceae > Glebionis > Glebionis coronaria. Next base: position 593,783,477 of record CM046879.1, on the reverse strand, counting down.
TAACCCCCCCCCCCCCCTAAACCCAATGACCATTTTCATAGATAGCGCTAATAAGATGTGTACCTAGACGGATTTGAACCTGTAATACCTCTCATGAAGACATCAAAGTGTCGACCACTATAGACCACCTTAGTAGTAGTTGGTCTTTGATATCTAAACCCTAAAATGTTGAAATTATAAAATAAATGGAAACTATACATTTTGATTTTTCCAGTAGTGTATACAATCCCTGTAATGTTAAAAATGTAAAAACAAAAGGAAAGTATTTATTTTGATTTGCCAATAGTATGAAAAAAGTTTGATTGTGTTACAAATGGAAATTATATGTAAGTTATACTATTATGTGCTATATAAACAAGCAATACACCATCATCACAAATCGTCTCATAACTTCAATTGTCCACCTTGGCAGCCATTGCAAAACACTTGATAGGTGGAAAGAAAAAAGAGTCACATATACCAGATTGCTTCACTGGTACCTTAACCTGTTAGCGTTTAAAGGGGAATCCGGTTCACCTATGCAACTTTATTGGTTTGTGGAAGGAATTTCTACTCATATATGGAGAGATACAATTAGCCAAAGTGGTTCGAATGCTTCGATATCTTCAAATCAAAGTATCCGGCATTCTGGCCAATATATATGAACCAACACAACTACACATTCTATGGCGGAAGATAACATTTTACTTAACATCTAGAATACGTTTATACATTTGATACATTATTGTTTGTTTACACTACTATTATTCGTATAATCAGTTGAGCAAGCCAACTAGGACTGTGATACTTTGAAATTTGAATTACTAGCTAACTTGATTTTGTTTGGTTCATCTGCACAACATTTTTATTATAAACTTTGTTATGGTTGTATTACTGTTTTGAGAATAAGAGTGATGTATCGATTACTCGTCGAGATAGACGAGTTAAGGTGTATGGGTTATGGAGTGACTAACGTTCATGTATCTACTTGGACAAAATTATCAATTATAACAAGAAGAAACGTAATTACAACCCATTTTAAGACTACATCAAGAATTTTCTTTGATTCATTATAGTTTTGTACTTTTGAAGGTCCATGTTCAAACAAGTATACAAATAATCCATGCGTTGAAAGTAAAGATTTTTATGGAAAAACAATGAATTGTAAATGGACCACCAAATTTAACAGCATGTTATTTCACAGTTGCATAAACGTGCAAATTGTATGTTCGGTCTCATGTCCAAAACGGAGGACCGCACCGATTGACTCGAGCTTAGACCGAACCAACCCGAGTGGAAATCAGTCCGGTCTCGGTCCTTATGGTTTGGGTTTCCAGGTCTTCGGTCCGCGTCAAGTATTTTCGGTTCGGTCTGGTTTTTATCCGATGCTCAAGCATAGTAAGCGGCCGCCATAAATGAATGTTTAGAAGTATCTTTTGGTCTTTTTGCGGCAGACATTTGATAATAGCAACACTAGAAAATTAATGGAGAGATTACATATCAAATATTCATATCCCGGAGAGCCAAGAATGCTTACTAAATCAGCAATATGACACAAATTTACCTCTATGATCTTTTTTGTGAAATTTTTTTATGAATAGCATGTTTAACGTGATATATTAAAATGTTTGTAATTTCACTATGTGTTATATAAACTTATATTTTTTTGTGATATATATTTATTTTTTTCATTTTGATATAGATTTTTTTAGTTTATTTGTGACTTTGTAAAATTGTTGATAAATTTTATTATATAAGTTGTACTTTGGTTTATTTGTGTGTATTCTATTTTTTCGGTTTTGGTTTTGTCTATAATTTTTTTTTTGTAGTTTGAATACATTTTAAAGCTTGAAATTTAAATATTTTGAAATCTTAAGGATTTTTTTATATCCTAATATCTAGAAAAATTTGAAAGCGACATTTTGAAATTGTCAACCGTGTGAAACATGTAAATTAAAGCTTAATGATGGAAACTTAATTTTATTTAATAAACTTACTCATAATATTAATATTCAGTTGGCATAATTCATGAAATTTGTATATTACCGATAAAGAATATATTGACGATATGAGTCCGATTATGTATTTGGTTGGCATGAAATTTATTTAAGGAAAATTATTTACAATAAATTTTATGTACTCAACTAGAATGTAGAATTTACAATGTACAATGTGTTGCTAATATTAGAGAATATATTCTCTCATTAATGTATGAAAATAATTATAGGTGTCATAGAAGAAAATAATTATGGTTAAAAAATTAATTAGTTAAATGGGCTAGAGTTTTCACCTTTAAAGGGTTTTGTTTTTAATAATTTTAAGCATATCTCGGATGATTACATATCTTTATAAGTAGGGTTGTAATCAAGTAAATCTTTTATCAAGTAATTCGAGTTTGATATTGGCTCAATCAAGCTATACTATTATCAAGCTTAATCTTAAGCTCAAGCTCAAAAAGTAGCTTGAAACATATATCAAGCTTAAGCTTTTAATAGCTCGACTCGAGTTTTTATCAAATTTTGTTAAACTTTATTAAAATGTGTTTTTATCAGGGTTCTAAATAGCGCGCTATAGCGCGCCTCATAGCGGGCTATAGCGTGAAGCGTGACCTCCACGTTACGAAACAGACTAAGGCGGCGTCTTAAGGCGTAGCGTGCTAAAAAGCGTCATAAAGCGTGATATAGCGCGCTATAACGCGTAACGTGGTGCTTTTTTCGAATCTTTTTGCTAATTTACAAAAATTTTGCTCCTTTACTAATTTTTGGCTATTTAGTTGACGTGGTCTTAGTAATTTTTCTATGGAAATAAATCCTTAAGTAACTAATAGCCGGTTTTGTTTTCAACTAAAATTAAAATATTGCTCCATTTTATAAACTCGCTATATAAATACTAATTTATAAATATTTTGTGCCGCTATATGTCACGCTTCAGAAAACGTCATAGCTTCGCTATAGCTTCTGTAGCTTGTAGCTTGGCTATAACGCTATGCCACGCTTTACGCTATTTACAACCTTGGTTTTTATGATGAATTCATATAGGGTTAATATACAAGGAGGTTACTAAAGTTTAGTTAAAATAACGATTTTTTTACTAAAGTTTAAAACCTTACACTTAGGTTACTAATGTATACGGGTGTGATTTATTTGTTACTAAACTTTCAGGAAAACTATCCCCCATTAGTCAGTTGAAGGGTTACCGGTTAAGCAACCGGTTGGTGGGCCCCATTTCTATTTTTTGGCCAAACTTTAGTAACAACATCGTTACTTTGGCCAAATGCGTGTAAATTTAACCCTTTACGTTTTGATCAGTTTTTTTTTCCGTTTTCGTTCGTACTTTTACGTTTTCGTCAGTAATTTTAAGTTCTCGTGGGTAAATTTACTTTTTCGTCAGTAATTTTACTATTTCGTCCGTAGATTTACGTTTTAATCAATAAACTTACGTTTTGGTCAGTAATTTTAGTCAGTAATTTTACTATTTCATCAATAAACTTATGTTTTAGTCAGTAATTTTACTATTTCATTAGTAAATTTATGTTTTCGTCAATAAACTTACTTTTTTTGTCAATAAACTTACGTTTTCGCCAGTAAATTTACGTTTTCGTCAGTAATTTTACGTTTTCGTCAGTAAACTTACGATTTCATCAGTATTCTATGTTTTCATCAGTAATTTTACGTTTTCGTCAGTACTTTTACGTTTTCGTGAGTAAATTTACGTTTACGTCAGTAATTTTACTATTTCATCAGTAAATTTACGTTTTCGTCAATAAACTTACGTTTCCATCAGTAAACTTACGTTTTCGCCAGTAAATTTATGTTTTCGTCAATAATTTTACGTTTTCGTCAGTAAACTTACGTTTTCATCAGTATTTTAAGTTTTCGTCAGTAATTTTACGTTTTCGTCAGTACTTTTACGTTTTCGCGAGTAAATTTACGTTTTCGTTAGTAAATTTACTATTTCGTCAGTAAATTTACGTTTTCGTCAATAAACTTACGTTTTCCTCAGTAAACATACGTTTTCTCCAGTAAATTTACGTTTTCGTCAGTAATTTTACGTTTTTGTCAGTAAACTTACGTTTTCATCAGTATTTTATGTTTTCGTCAGTATTTTTACTATTACTGACGAAAACGTAAAAATACAGATGAAAATATTCATTTACTGACGAAAACGTAAGTTCACTGACGAAAATGTAAATTTACAAACGAAAGCGTAAAAATACTGACGAAAACGTAAAAATACTGAGGAAAACGTAAATTTACTGACGAAAACGTATATTTACTGAGGAAAACGTAAACTTACTGACGAAAATGAAAATTTACTGACGAAAACGTAAATTTACTGACGAAAACGTAAACTTACTGACGAAAACATAAATTACTGACGAAAACATAAAATTACTGACGAAACGTAAGTTTACTGACGAAAACGTAAGTTTACTGACGAAAATGAAAATTTACTGACGAAAACGTAAATTTAGTGACGAAAACGTAAATTTACTGACGAAAACGTAAATTTACTGACGAAAACATAAGTTTACTGATGAAAACGTAAGTTTACTGATGAAAACGTAAGTTTGCTGACGAAAACGTAAGTTTACTGACGAAAACGTAAATTTACGTTTACTGACGGAAACGTAAGTTGGAGTCCACGTAGACATGCAACTTATAACTACGGGTAAAAACATTATGGGTAACTTGAAGTTCAGGTAAACAATACATTAGTAACCCAAGTGTAAGGTTTTAAACTTTAGTAACAAAACCGTTACTTTGGTCAAACTTTAGTAACGTGCGTGTATATTAACCCATTCATATAAGCAAATTATGGTTAATCTGAGTCTTAACTTAATTATAGGGTCTTATCTCATAAATAAATAATATATTTTAGACGCCTTTTTAACTTTATTTTAATTTATAATTTAGCTCATCGTATTTTAAATAATATCTTTAATAAATTTATTACATTTACTTGGTACTTGGTGAAATATAGTAAAATATAGTAAGTATAAATATTTTTTGTACTCTTTTTAATATGAAGGTGTCGTAATTGCGTTAGTAATCAAATCACGCAATAGCATTTGAGACCTTAAACGTATTGGATCGCAAAACGCATTTCGAAACCAAGATTGTACAATTATTTATGTTTAGTTTTATTAATGCTAAATGAATCGAATTCGGATTTTAGTTATGGTTTTTGTTTGTTTTTCTTTATACGTATGTTTTTATATATAAGTTTAATTATTAAAAAACTAATTTTGTATGTTTTTCAAGCCAAGCTCAAGTTTTTATCAAGCTAAGTTCAAATCTGAGTTATCAAGACTTGACAAGCTATCAAACTAAGCTAAAGCTTATAATTATTTTATCAAGCCAAGCTCAAGCCTTATAAAACTTAAGCTCAGCTTAACTCGATTCCACCCTTATTTAGAGTATAAAATTCACTTAAAATGCGATAATTCATCGGAAAGTGAAATCAAGCCAACAAAAGCTCGTATGTTATATGATATTATTGAGTAGGTAACAATTGGCAATTACATTTTAATATTACTCGTCTGCCGATAAAAATTTTCGCCATAATATACGAATAATCATCTAAATATATATTATATACTGTAATAGATATACTTCACTTTCAAAAAAAAAAGTATACTTTCATAAACAAAATATATAAAAATAAAATACAACGTTTTTATACATGATATTTTTTTATACATCATGTTTAACCAGTGTGTTTTATGAAACACTTCCTTTAATTGAAAACGAATATTCATAATGTGATGGTCCATAATTTAAATTCACCATGTTTGACCTTTTAATATAAGGATACCGAGAAAAGTTATTTTGGAGCCTTGTTTTTTGGTGGAAACCAAGGGACCAATCCCCACCCTTCATTTAGCTTTGATCTAAGGGTGGGGATTAATCTAAGATTTAATTTGTCAAAACCTATTTTTATGTCTAATTAAAAAAAGAATTTTTTTTTAATCGGTCATTTTACTTTCCTTTTTTTCACACAGTGAAATGTGTTTTCACACAGTCGCCATCACCACACCACCGGCCACCTGCGCATTTTCTTCAACTGACCACCACCGTCAGATCCATTCTAAAACCCTAACCACCACAATCACCTCCGTAGCAAACCCCTAAAAGTGATTGATTTTCTACTTGTTTTGTTCAAGATCTCTTGTTTGCTTCTCATAATCATCTATAATCATCATCGTAATCCTCATCTACCAAATGCCTCTGCCACGTCATCAAACCACCATAACCGTCTGACCAGATGGATAATGGAGATGTTAATGATGAAGTGTTGTTGATTGATCTTTTGTATCAGAAGGAGGGGGTAACTGGCATGGTGTTCAATTGAATGAGGGGTTTTGAGTGTTTTTCTTTCAGTTACGTTTATGAAGCACGTGAGTTGTTGAGAAAAGTTGGTGAGGTAGACGGATGTTCACCGGATGTAGTGTCGCTACACGTTACTGTGTAATATCACCAGTGATATTTTATCACCGGTGATATTTTTATTGTTTTATCACTAGTGAAGTATCACTAGTAATAAACCAATGAAATATCACGTTACTGTGTAATATCATCAGTGATAATTTATCACCGGTGATATTTTTATTGTTTTATCACTAGTGAAGTATCACTAGGAATAAACCAATGAAATATCACGTTACTGTGTAATATCATCGGTGATATTTTATCACCGGTGATATTTTTATTGTTTTATCACTAGTAATAAACCAATGAAATATCACGTTACTATATCACCGTTGATATTTTTATTGTTTTATCACAATAAACCAATAAAATATCACGTTACTGTGTAATATCACCGGTGATATTACGCAGTAACGTGATATTTCATTGGTTTATTACTAGTGATACTTCACTAGTGATAAAACAATAAAATATCACCGGTGATATTTTATTGTTTTATCACTAGTGAAGTATCACTAGTAATAAACCAATGAAATATCACGTTACTGTGTAATATCACCGGTGATATTTTATCATCAGTGATATTTTTGTTTTATCACTAGTAATTAACCAATGTATTGGGATGGAAGGCGGGGTTGGTATTTGGGATGGAAGTCGGGGTTGGTCTGAACTGCTGAGGGTGACCCATCTGCTGCTGCTATTGTGACCACCTACCTTCATCAGATTTCAAAGCACTTTCAACTTCAATTCTTCTTTTAGGCGTTTCATCAAACACCTTATCATCACCAATCAGCCTTATGAATCGGTTCGTTTTTAATCGATTTTTTTCAAGGATCGGTTGATTTAATGGTTATTTCTTCCATTTGTGTGTTTATTTCGTGATTTGCAATGTTAATTTGTGTAGATTTATGGATTTTTTGTTAGAGTTTGTTGTAGAAAGGGTTTGATGTAGAGAGAGAATGTTTATGGAGATCTGTGTGTTTTGTTTTACAAGAAATGAAGGGTAGGTGAGATTTATAACGTATTTTACGTTTTGGTCCCTCAGTCTTCTTTCTATAAATTGGCAATTTTAGTCCCTCTGTGTTTTTTATCATTTGATCTGGTCCCTCCCAAATGGATGGTCCAGATTGAGCCCTTGGTTTCCACCAAAATACAAGATTCTTTAATAACCGGACTCTACCCCTATTGGTACCATTTATCCCACAAATAAAGTATAAAAAGTACACTATTTTGTACTTTTTGTCTCCCAGTTTTTTGCTAGACAGTTTTTTTATCAGTTTTTGTTCCGTATTTTTTACTGTTTAACAGTTTTAACCTGTTAAACTTTATTTTTTTGATTCCGTATTGTCTGATTCACAGTTTTATAACAAAACTAAAATTATAAAAATAAAAAAATAATAAAAAATAAAAAATAAAAAAAAAATCAAGGGGTATATATAGGGTTTTTAGGGTCTTTATAACCTGACCCTTGATATAAATTGCGCGTCCACTGTTCACTGCTAGAAAATTAGTCAATGCCAATAGTCAATCCTTATTTTCAATTTCGACGACATCTGTTCAAAGTCGTCTCATCAAAAGTCCTCTTTTGTCAATACACTCCTTTACCTAAATTGCGTCCACTGTCCACACACACCAATACACTCCTAGAGAAAAGTTCAATAAGGAACATGCATCCAAAAAGAACAAAGGAAGCAATCTCCACCATCCAATATTAATCTTTTTAAATTTAACTAAAAAACACATTTTCATCCTATTTCTTAAAAATTAAATATCTCTCAAACCGTTAATCGTTATGAAAAAATAATTATACCGTCACGACGGGAATTAAATTATCTTTCCATAGATATGCACTTCTATATACTTTCGGCGAACTTTTTTTAAAAAATTTTGTAAAAAAATCACATGTAATTCTCGAAAAATTACATGTAATTCTCGAAAACTCATATTTGATTAATTATTTTAAAAATCACATTTGAATTTGTAACGTCACATGCGATTTGTGAAATCACGTGTATTTTTTTGACGAGAATTTCAACATTGTAAAATCGTTAAAAGTATATGAAAATAACCGTCTATTAAATGACAAAAATATTTTCATTATTATTTTAAAACCACACGTGATTTATGTGAATTACATTAAAATGTTTGAATCACATGTAATTTTGTTAATATATTAAAATGTTTGTTGCCATTAATATAAAATATGTTTATTTTACCGGGGTGGAGTCCCCTTTACCCAAAAAAAATATATGTAAAACAAATTGGCTTCTGAATTACATGTGATTCGGTGATAATTACATGTGATTTTGCTTGCATTACATATGATTCAAGCATACCGAAACCGTAACTTTTTCTAACAAACCCACATTAGATGAATCACATGTGATTTTTTTAATCACGTATTATGTTTTCATTTATGTAAAATATATAAAACAAATTGGCTTCTAAATTACATGTGATTTTGTTTGAATCACATGTAATTCTGCTTGAATTGCATGTGATTCGGTGATAATTACATATGATTTTTCTTGCATTACATGTGATTCAAGCATTCCGAAACCTTAACTTTTTCTAACAAACCCACTTTAGATGAATCACATGTGATTTTTTTAATCACATGTAATCTTGTTAATATATTAAATTTTCTGCTTGAATTACATGTAATTCGATGATAATTACATGTGATTTTGCTTGCATTAGATCACATGTAATTCGATGATAATTACATGTGAATTTGCTTGCATTACATGTGATTCAAACATTTCAAAACTTTAACTTCTTCTAACAAACCCACTTTAGATGAATCACATGTGCTTTTGTTTGAATTACATGTAATTTACCACGAATTACATGTAATGCAAGCAAATTCACATGTAATTATCATACATGGATCACAAGATAGCATACATGGATCACAAGACCACTTTAGATAGCATACATGGATCACAAGACCACTTCAGAAGGATGGATGATGTGAGGAATGGAGAGAAAATGTTATTTACCACGAATCACATGTGATTTACCACGAATTACATGTGATTTATCCTGAATCGCATGTGATTTACTTGGTTTCTAGATTATTGGTATTAAAGTTGAAAATAAAAATCTATGAAAACATGTAACTTAAAAAAAAGACTAACGCGTCAAATGGGACGAAAGTTAGATGTAAAGTTATGTGAGTCTACATGAATCACATGTGATTTAAAGCAAAATTACATGTAATTATTTATAAAATCACATGTGATTTAAAGCAAAATTACATGTAATTTTGTATAAAATCACATGTAATTTGAGCAAAAATACATGTAATTATTTATAAAATCACATGTGATTTGAGCAAAATTACATGTAATTCACACAAAATTACATGTAATTTTCATTCAACACTAACTAACCACTTTATTACAAAAATCACATGTAATTCACACATAATTACATGTGATTTGCATTTAACACTAATAAACTATTTTATTACAAAAATTACATGTAATTCACACATAATTACATGTAATTCACACAAAAGTTAACGATTTACAGTGTTAAAAATTCTCGCCAAAAAAATTACACATAATTTCGAAAATTACATGTAATTTTTCGAGAATCACATGTAATTTTTTATGCGTAAATTTAAAAAAAAAGTTTGCCGAAAGTGTATAGAAGTGCCTATCTATAGAAAGATAACTTAATTCCCGTCACGATGGTATAATTAGTTTTTTGTAACGATTAACGGTTTGAGAGATATTTAATTTTTAAGAAATAGGATGAAAATAACTTTTTAAATTAAATTTAAAAAGATTAATATAGACCATTAGATGGAACTTGAATGGATGGTTGAGATTGTTTCCTTCCTTCTTTTTTGATGCATATTCTATAAGGATCTCACCTCTACACTCCTAATTACCACCAAGTTTCCTTTCTTGCATACCATATTGCTAATTAGAATAGAAACAAAAAAGATCATCTTCTTTAACCTCTCCAACTTTGAAACCATTAGTTTTCTAGCTAGTATCTTGTTTTCTAAAACTTCCCAAAAAATGGCACACATGGAACCCTATGAACACCTCAAAATATCACTAGAAGCTATAAAATCGACAACCAACGACTTTCCCAATGAGAAATGTATTGGGAGAGGAGGCTTTGGGGAAGTGTACAAGGGAGAAATCGTCCATTCCATGGGTAAGAGTGTGGTCGCTTTAAAGCGTTTAAATCGTAAATATGGGCAAGGGGATCTAGAGTTTTGGAAGGAAATCACAATGCTTTCCTCTTACAAGCATGTTAATATCATCTCTCTCTTAGGGTATTGTGATGATTCTGGCGAAAAGATCCTCGTCTATGAGTATGCATTTAACATGAGTCTTGACTTGTGCCTTCACAAAAGAAAATTAACTTGGGTTAGACGCCTTAATATATGTACTGGAGCCGCTCGTGGACTGATGTACCTTCATAACGCAATAGGGGCCCAACAACGAGTATTGCATCGTGATATTAAAAGTTCCAACATCCTACTGGATGAAAATTGGAATGCAAACATCTCAGATTTTGGCCTTTGAAAACTTGGTCCTGCTAATCAACAAATCACATTTGTTGTTTCCAACCCTGCAGGCACACCTGGTTATGTTGATCCACTATATGCAAAGGCGGGGGTGTTAACAAAAGAATCAGATGTCTATTCTTTTGGAGTCATGTTGTTTGAAGTATTATGTGGCAGGTGTGCAACAACAATATGTACCCGCCTTTAGTAGAATTGGCTCAACATTCTTTCGAACACAACACCTTAAATGAAATTATATATGCTAAAATTAAGGATGAAATAAGTTCTGATTCTTTGAAGATGTTTACAAGGTAGCTTATCAATGTTTGATGAGAGATAGCATAGATCGTCCATTAATGACCGAGGTCGTGAAGGCACTTGAAATTGCACTTCACGTTCATGTAAGTAATTCTTTTCTTCTTCTTTTTTTGCGCCTACATTAGGGGTTTATGATAGAAACCTATTTGATACTACATGTTAGAAGAAATTTGAATTCTTAACACCATTTACTTTTTTATATGAAGATACATATAATCAATGACTACAAAAACAATAGCGGGTGTGGTTGATATTGCAATGTTATGTGTTCTAGTGTTGATTAAAACTATTGTATTGTTGAACATTGAAACCCCTGCTGGATGTATTGTGTTATTGATATGGCCGGTAAGGACTTGCTAGCTAACAACTATCTAGAAATTCCATGATCTCGTCCTACAATCAGTTGGGAGAATGTCGGACCATTTGAGTTTATGATTAGCATATGCTAGTAAGTGTAATTTGGTGAATAATCGGCTTACCCTCTATTCCCTTATGCAATCCAAATATATATACAGAATGTGATGCCCTACTTACAATGAATACGGGCCACAAGGCCAATGGGCTTAGTATAATAAAACATACAGGAAGATACATATGTCGACTAATACACCCCCACAGTTGGAGTGGGAGATTTACGGACGCTCAAACTGGATCTAAAATCTGCAAACAACTGGTATGGAAGTCCCTTGGTAAATATATTTGCATACTGAATCCGTGACGGAACGTGAAGAACACGAACATGACCAGTGGCTACTTTGTCTCGAACGAAATGTATGTCGATCTCGATGTGTTTGGTGCGCTGATATTGCACTGGATTTGTGGACATGTATACAGCGCTAACATTATCGCAGTAGACTAAGGTTGCTGTAGAAATAGGTGTATGTAACTCACGGAGGAGGTTGCGAACCCAAGATGTCTCCGCCACGGCATTTGCAACCCCTCGATATTCAGCCTCTGCACTAGAGCGAGACAACGTCTCTTGTCGTTTAGAGGACCACGACAGGAGGTTTTCACCAAGGAAAACACAGTTACCGGACGTAGACCGGCGAGTAACGGGACATCCTGCCCAATCAGCATCAGAGTAGGCGGTGAGTTGGGATGTAGAGGACCTGAACAACTGTAAACCAAGGTCGATGGTGCCCCGAAGATAACGAAGTACACGCTTCATAGCATGAAGATGTGGCTTGCGAGGATCATGCATGTAAAGACATAAATGTTGAACTCCATAAGATAAATCAGGTCGAGTAAAAGTAAGGTATTGTAGAGCGCCTGCTAGACTACGGTAGTGGGTAGGATCATCAACAGGAGATCCTTCGGGACCTAGCTTCTTTTCTGTGTCAACAGCTGTCCTACATGGGTTACAGTTAAGCATCTTTGCTCTCTCTAATATCTCCGTGGCATATTTAGTTTGAGAAAGAAAGATGCCATTAGTTGTGCGAGTTGCAGCAATGCCTAAAAAGTAATTAAGTTTCCCAAGATCGGTCATAGAAAACTCTCCATGTAACGATGAAATAATGTGCTGTAAAACATCTGAGGAAGAAGCTGTCAGTATGATATCATCAACATAAAGTAAGAGATAAGCTGTATCACTACCTCTTCGAAAGATAAATAGAGACGTGTCAGTTTTACTATGGTAAAAACCGGTTCGGACTGCATAACTGGCAAAACGTTGAAACCATGCTCTGGGTGCCTGTTTCAGACCATATAGAGAGCGCTGTAAGTGACATACGTAATCTGGGTGTGCACTGTCAGTGAAACCAGGTGGCTGATGCATGTAGACAGTCTCGCTAAGCTCACCATGAAGGAAAGCATTCTTCACGTCAAGTTGGTGAATAGGCCAATTGCGGGACACTGCAAGACTAAGGACAGTGCGTATCGTAGCAGGTTTGACCACAGGGCTGAAAGTCTCGTCACAGTCGATGCCTAGCTGTTGGCTTTTCCCATTGGCCACAAGGCGAGCTTTGTACCTGCTAAGTGTTCCATCTGCATTAAATTTATGTTTAAAAAGCCACATAGACCTAACAACATTCACATGGGGCGGACGCGGGACGAGATACCACGTACCATTTTTAATCAACGCATTAAATTCATCTTGCATAGCACTTCGCCAATGAGGGCTACAAAAAGCTTGAATATGAGATTTAGGAATGGGTGACAAATTGGACGCATGAAGAGTGAAGCATTTAGTAGGTTTGATCGTGCCAACTTGTGAACGTGTGACCATGGGGTGACGTGCGGTTGTGTTGCTGTTTGGATTTGTGTTAGCGGGTTGCTGAGAGGTGTTTTCAGGTTGTTGTAAAGCGTGCGAAGGTGGTGGGGTAGGTTGGTGGTCTGTTGAGGGATATGGTGGTTCGGTGTGTGAAGGTGAAGTAGGGTGAGCCACGGGTGATGGTGTAACAGGTCGTGGGGTAGAGTTGGTTGTCGTGGTGTGTATATCAAGGTGAGGTTGGAGAGGTATTGTAGGTGAGGTGAGGAGTTTAAGTTGTATAGGGGAGGGTGTGTCACTTACATTTAGAAAGTCATAGGATGGGACGTGTGTCGGGGTAACGAAACCAAATGGAAAGCTGGATTCGTCAAAGTTAACATGGCGCGATATAATAATTTTGTTGGTGGCAAGGTTTAGACAACGGAAGCCACGGTGGTTGGTTGGGTAGCCAAGGAAGACACATGGTATGGATCTAGCTTGAAGCTTGTGAATGGTGTGTATGTATGGATAACATAGGCAACCAAAGACACGTAGGTGAGTGTAGGATGGTTGTTTGTTGAAAAGTTTAGTATATGGAATTTCGTTTTTGATAGCAGTGGATGGGAGAATGTTAAGGAGATGTGTAGCCATGAAAAGGGCTTCAGTCCAATATTGTGGTGGTAAGTGAGCTTGGAAGAGGAGGGTGCGTATAAAGTTATTAATTGTTCTAATCATACGTTCTGACTTTCCGTTTTGTTGGGATGTTTTAGGGCATGAGAAACGAAATTGGATCCCATTGGTTTTGAAGAGATCTTGTTGTTTTGTGTTATCAAATTCACCCCCATGATCACATTGGAATGATTTTATTTCCTTGTTAAATTGAGTTCTCACGTAGGCACGGAACTGAAGAAACTTACTAAAAGCATCACTCTTCTTATGAAGGGGGTATACCCACAGAAAATGAGAGAAATGATCAAGAAAAATAACATAATATTTAAAACCGCTTACACTTGGAATGGGTGAAGTCCACACATCCGAGTGGATGATATCAAAAATGTTCTTAACAATAGAAGTAGAATGCATAAAAGGATGTCTTACATGCTTACCAAGCTAGCAAGCATGACACAAAATGGAAGACTTATCTTGCTAAGATTTGAAACCAGGAAGATACATGCTCAAACTGATTTATGTCGAACATGCTTACAGGAAGATACATATGTCGACTAATAGTAAGAAGATAGAGTTTATCCTCAAACCGATTTATCTTGCTAAGATTTGACACCAATTCCATTACTTACTCTACTTTTTGAACTTCTATAAATTTATCCATGTTGCTCATCAAATTCTTTGAATACATGCATAAAGGGAAAATCAAAGACTACGTAGTATTAACAATGAAAGTCCATATACTAATGAACACATCGCTGCATTTACTTTTCCTGTAGGAGCTCCATCGTCATGTTAGAACCTTGAACGTGAAAGTTGTAAGGATAAACCTGAAAAGAAAACTTTTTATCGATGAACGCGAATGTTTTGTGAAAGTGGGTCTAACAGAAGACAACTTCCATCCAAAAAAACAAAGATGATAAGAAGCGTGAATCCTGAATGGAATGAAGAATTCTCACTACTTTTGAAAGATTTAGATGTTCAAGCTCTGAAAATTTCAGTTTGGGAAGGACGAGAGGTATGTTTTCAGGAACCGAGATAGGGGCTGTCTTTTATGATAATCATAGGAAAGTTTAAATGGCTTTCGCTTTGAATGAGAAATATAGAAATAGAGGAGGTAATATATGCAGATTTTAGCAAGTAAAATGGTGTTTCAAGCCAAAACATTTACCTTTGCTGGTTATAAAATTTTAACCAGTATTTTGTATTTATCTATGTTATGTTATGTAGGACCTTCCACGTAAAATGTGGATGAATGTTGTCCCGTTGAAAGATCTTATTCCAGAACAGCAGAAGACTCTAACTTTTGATCTTTTAAAACGTACGGATTTAAATCCTTTGGAAAACAACAAATCGTACGGCCAGCTCATGATTGAATTGATGTACAAACCACTCACACGTGACGGACTCGTGTCTAATGTTGAAGTTGCAAATAAAATGAAAAAGCCTCCAAAGGCCGGCTGGCTGGTCGTTACAATCCTTGAAGCCGAAGGCATTCAAGTAACAAATCCATTCATTTATTTGACAATAGGAATTGACAGAAGACAAACCTCGGTATGTGTTTTAAAAAAATTTAGTAAGCATAAAGATATGATGGTAAAGTAGATTCTGGTGAACTCTTGATATATGTTTCCTTATTTTTGGATTCGCTTTTTGCAGCTTGCAAAGAACAGTTTTGATCCGGTATGGAATGAAGAGGTTATGTTTAGTTTCCAAAAGCTACCAACAAATGAGATTTTGAACTTGGAATTGCATAGTAGTTCGCGGATCAGCAAATTCCTTCATGTGGTAGAGTTGATACTTTACTTCCACTGTAATAGTACAGTAATAATACTTAAAATTCATTTTCTTTAATTTGATCTTAACCTAATGTTTATTTTCTTAGACTAAAAGGGGACATGTCAATATTAGCCTTGAGGATATCGTGAAGAAAACAAGGACAAAAGAGATGTACCACCTTGAAGACATGAAGAGTGGTGGTCAGCTTCACGTGGAATTGCAATGGAGAACCTCCTTTAGCTAGCTATCTACCAAATTCACCGTAACTCTTGGCAGCTAAAAAATGCCGCATTCTCGATGTTTAATTCAAAATATGGCAAGATTTATTAGTAAAAATGAGTTTTATCTGATATTATTTTGTGATTATGCAAATTGGTTAATCTATATATTCGATTTTATAAAACTAAGAACAAGAATCAATTTAATTCAACCAACCACCCCTTAATCTTTTATTAACTGTGTATAGCTATCACTTCAAATGTGATACTATGCTGTTTGATCGTACATACAAAGAAGAAAGAAACCAATAACAGAATCAAGATCTTACAATCCAAGATCAAGACTCATAAACCAAACCAAGAACTGAATATCAAAGGTGACTGAACAAGAGAGACTTTTCACACTTTTCACACACACACACAACTACCTAACAAATGAGATAAAATATGTATATAAAGACGAGTGGATAAGCGCAGCTTGTGAGTTTCCAATATTGACACTCTTAGTCCTCCATCTTTCAATACCTGTACACAAAAAAGAAAAACAAAGAAAACAAAAAATAACAAAGTAAAAACTTACCATTCCACCCTTCAACTATGGATCACTTATCAACTTACATTTAATACCCCCTCTTAAGTTGATTTGTGATATAAGTTGACAAGATTAAGCTTATCACTCAGAAATTTATGATCTTTGATTGATAAGCCCTTAGTAAACATATCAGCCACATTGTCTTCAGATTTGATTTTCAAAGTCTTAATCAAACCTGCTGACACCTTTTCTCTTAAGAAATATAAGTCAATTTCAAAATGTTTTCTCCTTTCATGAAACACAGGATTAGCAACAATCTGAATTGCAGAACTGCTATCACAATTGATAGGAACTGGTAAACATATATCAACTTTAAGATCCTTCATGATCTTAATAATCCACATTATCTCACAAGCAACATTGTTCATTGCTCTATATTCAGCTTCTGCTGAAGATTTAGCAAGCACGGACTGCTTTTTGCTTTTCCATGAAACAAGATTGTTTCCAAGATAAACAATATATCCTGTTACAGACTTCCTAGTAACCTTACATTTTGCCCAGTCTGAGTCAACAAATGCAGCAAGAATTAAATCATTGTTCCTCATAAAAGAAATACCATTACCAGGAGAACTCTTAAGATATCTAAGAACATGAAAATCAAGCTTCAAGTGTGATTTATAAGGATCATGCATAAATTGACTCAGACTATGAACAGCATAGGCTATGTCAGGCCTGGTTAATGTAAGATAGATCAATTTTCCAACAATTTTCTGATAACAAGTTTTGTTATCAATTGGAACATCTTGTTCTATGATCTTTTGATCTTTTTTCTTTTTAGATGAATCAGGAATAGGTGCTTTAGCTGGCTTACATGCCAGCATACCATATTCTGCAAGTAATTCAAGACAATACTTTCTTTGATTAAGCACAAGACCATTATTAGCATCAAGTACTTCTATGCCTAAGAAGTACTTAAGCTTTCGAAGATCTTTAATTTTAAATTTAGAACTCAAGTATTTCTTAAACTCATTAATAACAGATTCATTGTTACCAGTTATGATAATATCATCAACATAAACTAGTAAAGCAACAAAAGAATCATTCTCATTTTTGGTGAAAAGAGAAACATCACTTTTACTTTGTATGAATCCATCTTCAACAAGCACACTAGTTAATTTCTCATTCCACTTTCTTGGTGCTTGTTTAAGACCATACAAAGATTTAGTGAGTCTTCACACTTTATTATCATTAGACCCATATCCCTCAGGAAGTGTCATGTAAATCTCTTCATCTAATTCACCATATAAGAATGTATTATTAACATCAAGTTGATATACAGGCCAAGCATAGTGAACAGCTACAGAAATAAGGCATCTAATAGTAACAATTTTCACTACTGGTGAAAATGTTTCCTCATAATCAATACCCTCTTTCTGACTAAATCCTTTAGCCACAACCCTAGCTTTAAACCTTTCAACCTCACCACTAGATTTGTACTTAACTTTCCATAACCACTTACAAGCAACTGCTTTTCTACCTGGTGGTAAATCCACAATTACCCAAGTGTTATTTCTGTTAAGTGCATCCATCTCTTCATTCATAGCTTCAATCCATTTTGGATTTTTAATAGCTTCTGAATAAGATTTGGGTTCATGAATTTTGTTCAAATTATTAGCAAAAACAAAGTTATGCATGGACAAGTTGGCATAACTAATCACACTATTTATATCATATCTCACCTTTTTATCCATCACATAATTGTCAAATTTAGCAGGAGTTTTAACAGCCCTACTAGATCTCCTTAACTCTGGTCTTTCTGGACTATTGCTACTTTCAGACTCAAACATTTGTTTAAATTCCACAAAGTCATCACCCTCAGACTCATAATCATCATCATTATTGATAATGTCATCTCCTTCATAACTTCCTATATTATCACCTAGACTATTCTGGCTGCTCTCAATCTTGTCTAAACTAGACTCTTTGACTACCCCCCTAGAATGTCTGGAAACAACAGGAGAAGTGTCACTAGACACATCTACAAAGTCAGGAGTCAACCTATTATCAATATCATTCTTTCTGTCTCTCTTATCATCATAGGGTTCATTTGACTTTGATTCTACTAGGTCAAAAAAGTTTTGACTATTAACACCATTTTCTTCAAAAACAAAATCTTTAACTAACACATCATTTTTAAAAGGATAAACAGTCTCATAGAACTTCACATCTCTAGAAAAGAAAAAACTCTTAGTTTCAAGGTTATAAAGTTTATAACCCTTTTTAGTGTTAGAATACCCCAAAAAAACACATTTATCAGACCTAGCAGAAAATTTATCTGAGTTATTTAAAACAGTTGCAAAACACAAACAACCAAAACTTTTAAGCAAAGAGAGACTAGGTGTAACATTGTAAATCATTTCATAGGGACTTTTTCTAGAAAGCACAGAGGTAGGAAGCCTGTTAATAAGATACACAGATGTTAAAATACATTCCGACCACATGTTTAAAGGAATGCCCCCCTGAAACATGAGGGCTCTAGCAACATTAAGCAGATGTCTATGTTTTCTTTCAACAATACCATTTTGCTGTGGTGTGTATACACAAGAAGTCTGGTGTATTATACCCTTAGATGTAACAAATTTTTCAAACATATGATTTATAAACTCAGTCCCATTATCACTTCTAAACACTTTAACAGAAATATCAAACTGATTCTTAATAAGATTATAAAATTCTACAACCTTTTCAAAAACCTCATCTTTTCCTTTAAGTAAATACAACCAGACAGCTCTAGTATAATCATCAACAATGGTAAGAAAAAATCTGAAACCTTCCCTACTCTTAATCTTATAAGGACCCCAGACATCTAAATGAACAATATCACCCAAATGCTTAGTCTTATGATCACTAAGAGGAAAAGGTTCTCTGGTTTGCTTAGCCTTGTGACACACATCACAAGGCTGAGTTTCACCCAAATCATCAATCTTAAGTGTATCTTTCAACACATTCAGAACTTGATCAGATGGATGACCAAGTCTGTTATGCCAAATACACTTAGAAAGCATACAACAAGTAATCTTACTATTAAAAATTCTCCTACCTAAATCAAACACATACAATCCATTATTCTCACTACCAGTCCCCAGGAGGGACTTTTGAAGAGAATCCTGAATAAAACACTTAGATTCAGTAAAAGAAACAACAAACTTATTGTCCTTAGCAAGTTTATGAATAGAGATAAGACTGACTTTGTATCCAGGTACCACCAACACATTTTTCAAACTAATTTTATCTGTAAGTTTATAATTTCCAACAAATTTTACCAACTCAATAGTCCCATTAGGATGTGAAACAGTTATATTCAAATGAGATACATTTATAACATCAGTTAAATGATCAGTTGAAAAAGTCATGTGTTGAGAAGCACCAGAATCAAAAATCCAGCCAACATAAGTACTACATGTACTAATGTTAGTGTTTTAGTTAAAAAACTTGCAAGTAACAAAACTAATCACATGATTAGAAAAAGATAAAGTACTAGCAGCACCAGACTACAACTCACTATTATCAGGCTTAGAACCAATCAAAGCCATCAACCTGTTAATCTGATCTTGAGTAAAAGGCATAGAGTTCCCTGTACTTGGATCATTCTTAACAGAAGCAGAACTAGAATTAACACCACCAGATGAAGTATTAGAATTAGTACCACCAGGAGTTCTTTTCTTGAATCCTGGTGGATATCCATTAAGCTCAAAACACCTATCAATGGTATGACCAGTCATATTATAATGCTTACAAACCAAACTATTATTCCTAGTAGTTCCTCTCCCTTGAGAAGGCCTACTATTGTTATTATTATTATTATTATTGTTAGACCAGTTATTGTTATTACTATTAGACCAATTAGATGGTCTAGCAGCAAAAGCAGAAGAGTTTGGTCTAACAGAAGAATTATGAACCAAGTTATTCTTATGAGATTCCACCCTAGATAGAGTACCAAATGCAGATTTCACATCTGGTAAAGGATCAGAAGTCAATAATTGACTTCTTACAAGTGTCATCCAATCCCATAAGAAATTGCATCAATCTCATTAGACTATTATGACTTTTAAGCTGAGGAGCACCCTCACAAGTACAACTAGGCAGATTAACCAAAGAATCAAATTGTCTCCATAGACTGTTATAATTGTGATAGTACTCAGATAAGGAGGACCTAGATTGAGTAAGAGAGCATATCTTAAAATGCAAATTATATATAACAGATGCATCGATTTTATCATATGTTTCCTTAAATTCATCCCAAACATATTTAGCACTTTTAGAAAAAATTTGCCCTTGATACAACTCAGAAGAAATACAACCAAGAATCCATAAAAGAACAACAACATTGCATCTATCCAATTGTTCTTGTAAAAACTCATCCTCTTTATCTTTAACACATGTACCATCAATAAAACCCAACTTGTTTTTAGTATGTAATGCAAGTTTAAAAGCAGCAACCCATACTTTATAATTTTCAGGACCAGACAACTTAGTTGTCACAATAGGTTGACCATTAGTATCAGATGGGTGCAAATAGAGAGGGTCATTAGAGTGAATGACTATATTACTCTCAATATCAGTATCACTGACCTCTTTATCACTTTTCTTATCCTCACACATGATGCAAGATAAAAACAGACAAAGAAAACAACCCTTGTAACTCCTCTACAAACAACTACCAAGAAGCAAATAACCTCTCAATCAATCAAACCTCCAAAACTACCTAGATCCCTTCGACACCTAATCACCCACTAGAAACAAAAAATAAAAAAGAGAGAGACGAGTGGTATTACAAAGCACGCGCTGCAACAAATCACCAAACAGAAACCAAGATTCACAAGATCAAGCAGATCTTATAAACCAATATGCACAGCGGAAGAATACACCTGAAAAACAAGATGAAACAACAAAAAACACCAAGAAACAACCTCAATTACCTTCAATCAAGAAAACCCTAATTTCTGATTTTTAGGGTTTCTTGACAAAACTTACCAGATATGCAATTAAACCTAATTAATTGCACAAGAACCCAATTAATCACCTCAGAACACCAAGAATCGAAAAACCCCCAAATTTTTAGAAACCCTAAAAAATTAATTGATCAAACTTTGTGATTAAACACAATCAAAGTACGATTAACCACAAGATTAATCAATATATTTTGAAAACCCAGTTAAAAACAGATATCAAGAACCAATGGCTCTGATACCATATTCGATTTTATAAAACTAAGAACAAGAATCAATTTAATTCAACCAACCACCCCTTAATATTTTATTAACTGTGTATAGCTATCACTTCAAATGTGATACTATGTTGTTTGATCGTACATACAAAGAAGAAAGAAACCAATAACAGAATCAAGATCTTACAATCCAAGATCAAGACTCATAAACCAAACCAAGAACTGAATATCAAAGGTGACTGAACAAGAGAGACTTTTCACACTTTTCACACACACACAACTACCTAACAAATGAGATAAAATATGTATATAAAGACGAGTGGATAAGCGCAGCTTGTGAGTTTCCAATATTGACACTCTTAGTCCTCCATCTTTCAATACCTGTACACAAAAAAGAAAAACAAAGAAAACAAAAAATAACAAAGTAAAAACTTACCATTTCACCCTTCAACTATGGATCACTTATCAACTTACATTTAATACTATATATGCACGCCAATATGGTTTAAAGCATTTCTATAACACTGTTTTTGTGGCTCGAATCTATGGCTATACATACTAAATCCCAATTTTGCTCGCTCATACAAATGCAAAAAGTCGTGGTCAGTGGTTCGCCATGAATCATCTTAGGCGATTTTAACGTTGCTCTCAATTTGGAATATTGCCATGCTGGGTCAACGGGCTTGAATTCGGCTTTGTACGAATTCAAAGATTGTGTTGCGGATATAGAAGTATGGATATTAGTTGTTCGGGGTACGTTACAATATACGTGGAACCAGAAACCAAAGGGGGGAGGAGAGATTCTTAAAAAAATTGACCGAATTTTGGGTAATGTGGAGTTCGTGGATAATTTTCCAGGTGCTCATGCAATTTTCCAACCATATCGCATATTGGACTACTTCCCGTCAGTGTTAAAAATCCCTACTCTGATTACTTCTAAACCTAAACTGTTTGAATTCTTTAATTTTCTCACTCAGAAGAAGCTGTTTCTAGAGTTGGTTGCGGACAGTGGAGTGTTAATGTTCATTTTCATTCTATGTATCAAGTTGTTTCCAAACTTAAAGCTCTCAAGAAGCCTATGCGGAAACTATTGCATGATCATGGCAACGTGCATGATCGTGTGATGAAACTGAGACACGAGCTTGATGAAGTTCAAAAGGCGTTTAATGAAGATCCGGATAATGCTATGCTTAGAGAGGAGGAATCTCATTCTGTCCAAGCATTTAACGATACTAAGTTGGATGAAGAACGCTTCTTAAGCAAAAGGCAAAGATCGAATGGCTTGATGTAGGAGATTGGAATTGTGCTTTCTTCCACAAATCGGTGAAGGGTCGCAATAGTAGAAGCCGAATTGATAACATTATGAATGCTGACAATGTTGTGTTTTCAGGTACAGATATCCCAAATGCTTTTGTATCTCATTATGAAGTGTTTTTGGGGAATAACTCTCCTTGTATAGCTACCGATGTGGAGGGTCTTGTTTGAGAAAAGGGTTTCTAAGTTGGTGTATACAAACATGGTTCGCAATGTTACTGAAGAAAAGACAATAAATGACCGAGATTGTGAAATCACTTGAAATTACATTAAAAAGCCAGGCAAGTTTCAGTTCTTTTGGCTAAATTTAATAAGGGTTAAGTCCATATATTGGTAATATAGTATCCATCATTTACACATCTAAGTAATGTAATATTGCTATAAAAACCGACTAAACTTTTCTAATATAGGTAATGTGACCGGCTAGGACAGGTTATAACTCGAATTTATGAACAAACGCTTCATTTTTTCATCTCATTCATCTTTTTATCTGGAACAAACGCTTTATTTTTTTCATCTGGAACAAACGCTTATTTTTTTTCAAAAAATCTTTAAAAAACAAGAACCTATACTCGGATATGAAACCAATAACCGAGATCCATATAGCTGCATTTACCATCTAAATGTTCACGAAAGGTTCCGTTAGTAACATATTTTAGCATGATAATACGTTCACCAGCATGATCGATGTAACCATAAAATCTGACCAGCTTTAGATGCTCTATTTGTGATAATGTTATAAATTTATTTTTGAACTCCAATGGAGCCCCGTGGTCATAATTGTCCTGCCATAGAAAAACTTAAATAGTTAATAGATACTCTTTAATACCCCATAGAATTTGAATTATAATGCTTTTCTATATAAAAACTTTTATATATTCTAAATACCATAATGCTAATAACTTGATCGTGTTGCTTTATAATCACAAGATTCGATTCTTGAGTGTTATTTGACAAGCACACGTGTATTAGATATTTATATCAGACATTAGCAACCAATTTACATGCTAAGAATTTGGTTAGGAGTATATTTATTTTCAATTTATCGAGGTAGTAACTGTTTTGTTCCAAATTTCGAGTTCTAACCTGTCATAGCCGGTTACATTACCTATATTAGAAAAGTTTAGCCGGTTTTTATAGCGATATTAGTAATAAAAATAGTACATTACCTAGATGTGTAAACCATGGATAATATATTACCAATATATGGATTTAACCCATTTAATAATTATACAACTTTGTTTCTGGTTGCTTGGTTCTTTCCCTAGGTTATATGGTCCCCATGGCAATCTAAACTCTCAACTTAAACAACGGAGCTAGGGGGTTCTCGGGGATGCACGGGAACCCGATGGAATTTTGTCGGGTAATATATATATTTGCTAAAAATGTTTTTTTTAATGAAACAGGTCTCTAAATTATGTAGTATATAAATACTCGTATTAAAAATTTTATGCACCCGATTATTTTATACTCTCGTTCCACCTCTGATACCAACGAAACAGTTTCATGTTTTTTCCTCTCATGAAAGTTCATTATATAATCTGAAACCATTAGATTTGTGACTGCAACCTCTAGTTCACTTGTTCGTGTACTTTCGTACCTATTCACATCATCTACCCTCCAAATGTCATTGTCTTTGGTTCCATGAATCTTAATGAAAGATGAGTTCTTTCCTCCGTCTAAACCATCCATTTTGCGCCAATTCTGCATTTTCAGGGTCATGTTTTTAAGTGGATTTACCAACTGATGGCGCCTATTTGGCTGTGAACGAGAACTACTTGATATATTATCGGGGTGAGTCCCCTTTACCCAAAAAAAAATGGAGAGCTACTTGATCTACCATCAGTTAGTCGTGGAGGTAATGACGAAAATTCGTAGACGTATTTCAATATAGGAAAAATTCTTGAAATGCCCCAAAATACAACTTCATTTTCCAAAATGCACCGACCAAATAAAAAATTTCCAAAATGTCTTATGCAACTTATGCAACTTATGCGACTTGAATAAAAATCTGAAAAGTATACTTTTATTCCTTATGACAAATGTCAGAATGTGTCATAAAAAGTACATGTGTGTAATAGCTTGTCTCATATGCAACTTTTTATGTTTTTTATGCAACTTGAATAAAAATTTTTTTTTTTCAAAAAAACAACTTTTAATAATATCTTTTTATTTATTTATTTTATATTATTTTTTATGCAACTTGTATTATTTATTTTATATTATTTTTTATGCAACTTTTATATATTAGAAAATAATAAAAGGTACCATGGATTTAAGTGTAAAAGTAGGTATGTGTAAGTAACATTTTATGCAACGTTTATTTACTTTTTATACAACTTCTATTTATTATAAATAATAAAAAGTACCATGAATTAATGTGTAAAAGTAGGTATGTGTAAGTAACCTATTATGCAACCTTTATTTACTTTTCATGCAACTTTTATTGACTTTATAAAAAGGGTTAAAGCCATAAATTACCAATGAACTTTACTTTTTTTCTCGATATTACAAATAGAGAAGATAAAATGCTTATATAACCATTTAACTTGTTGATACCGGCTATTATTAGTAACGTGAAAATATTATATTCCACGTCATTTTTCGCCCAGGTGGCTTTGACTTTTATTGAATTTTACATATCATTTGCCAACTAGTTGGGTTTTTTTATAAAACACATAAAAATGATTATGTCATTTTGCTAAAATCGTCTATATCTTATCCACATATATATGTTTTATACAATCTTTAATAGCTTCTACTGTATTAGGCAGAACACGATCATGGCTAATCAAATGTTTCAAATGGTTCCATGTATACAACGGTTGTGGCTCTTGAAAAGTGATGTTTTTGTGAGTGAAGAGGGTCGAAGCAATCTCATCAACGGATACAACTTGTGAGTAACTTCCAGAGTTGTTAACGGGTGGAGTACTAGGACTTATCCATTCGAGAGGATTTTTGCATTGTAAATCGGTGGTGATTAAATATAAGCATCTCTAATTAGATTTTTCATTACAAAGTATAACAATTACGGATACCAAAAAGCCGTGTTTTCAACCATAAGGTCATACCAATGTAAAGGCTATTCCTTTATAACATGACAAGGACTTAATCAGTTCATTGCTTTTTAGTGCATATATAATCATGTCCTTGTAAATGCATGGTTGTTGGTCACGGTGGGAGGTTGCTTTGGTGGTAGTGATGATGGCGCATGATGATGGCGCGTGATAATGATTATATATATGTATATTGATGGTGGCGGATTCTAGTGGTGGTGGTGATACGGTGGTTTATGGTGGTGACGGGTTGGTGATGTTGGTGGATCCCAATGAAGATGGTGATGATGTGTTGGTACGGCTTGCTTCTGCTGTGGTGGCGACAGCTGGGATGGAAGACTGGCAACATGAAATAAGATGTATTATTCAAGAAGACAAGAAGATAAGATGTGGTTGGGTTTATTTAACAAGATAAGATAGAATAAGATGTGGCTGGGTTTATTCAAGAAGACAAAATCATGAAATAAAATGTGTGTATTTAAGTGGAATGGACAGCTGGCACATGAAGTGGAAATAAAAAAATAAGGAAATTTAAAATGACTGGCTAAAATAGTGACGTGTCAGTTATAAGGGCATTTTAACCTATAAAAAACGGTGACCGAAAAAGTTGTTGGTAATATTATAAACAAATATAAAGTCCAATGGCTATATAAGTATTTTACCTTCTTTATTTGTAATATCGAGAAAAAAGATAAAGTTTGTTGGTAATTTATGACTTTAACCCTTATAAAAATCACATTTTCAATCACACAAGTTTATATATTTTCACACACAACTTTTATTATTTTCACACATAATTTATATCAAAAGGGCATGCTCTTTTCCACACACCGTTGACGAGATTCAAGCTATGATTCAGATACAAATAACTGAGCAAAAACGTCGTCAGAATGCACTTACGACATTAGCTTATGATTTCGATAACGCATACGAAGCTAACACAAAACTTTGAATAGCATGTGAGAAATGTCCTCACATTTCCCCAGAGAAACGTGTTTTAAGTTATAAAAAATATATTTATTTTTTAATTTTTTAACCAATAAAAAATAATTTTTTAAATTTTTTTAAAAATTTATTAATTTATTATAAAATTAATAATTGAATATAATAACTATTTTTTTAATAATTAAATCATTTTTGTAAAAGGATTTATTTATACTTTTTATAAACAAATTTCTTATATTAACTTTTTTTTCTTTTTTTAAATTATAAAAATTGTATATTTATTTTTTAATTTTTTAATAAATAAAAGTTGCCTAAAAAGTAAATAAAGGTTGCATAATATGTTACTTACACATACCTACTTTTACACATTAATCCATGGTACTTTTTATTATTTTTAATAATTAGAAGTTACATAAAAAGTAAATAAAGGTTGCATAAAATGTTACTTACACATACCTACTTTTACACTTAAATTTATGGTACCTTTTATTATTTTTAATATATAAAAGTTGTATAAAAAGTATAAAAAGTGTGTTCATAAATTTTGACAAAAAGTGTCTTACACAAATGTCACATCATTGTCTACTAATAGTACAAGTTGCATAAAAAATAATATAAAATAAGTAAATAAAAAGATTTTATTAAAAGTTGTTTTTTTGAAAAAAATATTTTTTTATTCTAGTCGCATAAAAAATATAAAATGTTGCGTAGGAGACAAGCTCTTACACACATTACTTTTTATGACACATTCTGACATGTGTCATAAGGAATAAAAGTACAATTTTCAGATTTTTATTCAAGTCGCATAAGTTGCATAAGACATTTTGAGAATTTTTCATTTGATCGGTGCATTTTGGAGAATAGAGTTGCACTTTGGGACATTTCAAGAATTTTCCCTTCAATATATGCACATACTTCTCACATGAAGATATCTTCTTTTGGCTAGAATCAGATGTCATGTTTTGAAGTAATTTTGAGTAATATAGATTAATCTCATATGGGTATTTATATGATGGGTTATGAGTTTCATGTAACATAAAAAAATCTAAAAAAACTCATGTGGGCTATATCATTGGGAAATTAGGTTAATATACACAAAAGTTACTAAAGTTTGGTCAAAAGTTCGATTTGGTTATTATACTTTAAAACCTAACAGATATGTTACCCAAGTATATGAGTTTATGTTTTAGGTTATTGAACGTCTATAAAAGTTATACAGCACTTACTCCTTGGAAGGGATGTCGGTTGAGATCTTAGTTGACCTGTTGTGTTTGATGTTTGTGAGTCCCCATCCTTTTATCATTCATCCTTTTTGTTTCTCTCACTCATTCCACCATTTTTTTTCTCATTGGATAAATATAAAATCAAAACCAAAGTGCAACTATACATCCAATAACTAGTACATTATGACATAATTAAGGAAAACACAAAGCCTTAAAAAAACAACCTTTCATAATCTAATATACCATTGATTCATCTTAGTTTAAGCATTCCATTACATTTCATAAAACACCTTAACCCTCACCCACCTTCCTCAACTTCTTCCATCCCTTCAAACAACTCTTCACCATCTCCATAACCGCCACTTTCCCTCTGTCTCCCCTTTCTTTGTTGCAACTCGATCAAACTCATTCGAAAGCTTCCTCGCATGCCACTTCATCCCATTCACGTCACCTGAAACCTCATCCGCCACGTCATCATCCTCGTCAACCAATCTCAAAAACCGCCTCCTTCGCTTATTCGCTATCGGCGCAAAACTAAGGAGGCACAGGGGCTCAAGGACTCTTCTCTTCTTGCATATTGGTTTCGATATGGTTTCGAGTCTTTTCGATATCGCCGCCTTGCAACATGTGGCGATTGAAGCTTAACCCACCCATAGATAAGTGAGATTCTTCAGCCCATGACATAAGTGGGTCATTATTGAAACGGGTCGGTCGACCCAATCGGTGTTGTATTTGATATCGGTGTAGTATCGGGGACGAGGGAGGCTGCTGCCGTAGAATTTGCCTGGGCATAATGCTACCACGATTGTTGGATCTTGTCATGAAGACATACAAAATATCCATTATAACCATATATGTAGTCGATTTCGTTACATTGCTTGTTTAGTAAGCAGTTATGGACTTATGGTTTAGTTGGACATAGAGTTATGGTGTTTGTTACAGAATATATGTAAAACAAATGAAGACGTCTACCAATGCTTTTAATATACAGTTGTGGTTTATTGTGAAAAGGTGTAACTGTGTGTGTGATGGATCTTGACAGTCTGGTAAAGAAAACTAATAAAGTATATTTTTAACTAATAAAAATTGCCACGTAGGCTATTAACCGGTAATAAAGGGTGAAAACTTTATGAGTAACTTATGTTACCGGTAAACAAAACTTGAGTGACCTATCTGTTAGTTTTTAAACTTTAGTAACGAAATCGAATTTTTTACCAAACTTTAGTAACTTTTGTATATATTAACCCTTAGGAAATTTCGCAAAATGATTTTTTCTCAAGGGGTGTTTGTGTTTTTTGCCTCTTGATTTTAAATTTTCCGTAAATACCCTGTGGCAACCGAGACATCCAAGGCAACTTGGCTTCATAGTTTGACATGTGTCCCGAGGCAACCAAGACAACTGAGTCATACCGAGGCAACCTGTACTTGTGTCGGACACGTGTCCAAATTTGGTGCAAGGTTACCTTGGTTGCCTCGGATGCCTCGATTGTCTTAGGGTCTTTACGAAAAATTTAAAATCAAAGAGCATTTGTCACAAACTCTTTTATGGAGGGGGCATTTGTAGAAATTTCCCTATATCATTTGTATGAGAGTTGATGGTATAAAAGATGTAAATAATTGAGGTATGAAAAGACAAAGACCTTTTTTTATTGGGCTAAGTACAAAAGTAGACACAAAGGACATGTGGTTATCCCAAGTAAGACATTTTTTTTTCACTTCCAAAATGAGACATGTACTTTTGATCAACTGATCTACTGAGTTTATTTTATGACAAGTGTCCATTTGATCAACCAAATTTATTAGATTTTATAAATATTTTCTCCCAATGTTTGACCTATACTCCTCCCCACCTACTGATCAACCGACGGTGGATCATCTGATCAACCTACTTTTATATCTTGGAAATTGAAAAAGTAAAAAAAAATATACTTTTGTACTATAAGATTTTTTAAGTTTTTTATGGGAAAAGAAAATATTTTATTAGGAAAGAACATTTTAAATAAAAAATTGTGAAAAAAACACTATCTAATCTAAAATTACACACACTACACACACTGAGATTAATTAAAATGGTGGTTCATTGATTTTTTCGTCGCCATTCAATATAATCCTTCATTCGGTCGCTCAGATTCATCTATATTTCAAACATTATATGCAATCTATGGAATCCCGGTTAAGAGTAAGTTTTTTAATTATATAATTTAATTTTAATTTAATCTGTTAATGATGTAATTTATTATTGTTAATTGATAACGGCCATTGCATTAGTTGATTAAGTATAGGTTAGGTGATAGTTGGTTTTTGAATGAATGATCGTAATGAACGAATTGTCCATCCCTTTATTGGATGATTATCATTAGTTAATAAATTAGTTGATAAATTGTTATGAGGGTACTGAGTTGCTGTTGGTATACGAGTTTATGCAAAAAGGCAGTTTGGAGAACCATCTTTATGGAAGTAAGAACTTTTAGATATGTTATGAATACCATCATTTATTGGTTCTTTTCATAAAACATGAGAATAAATGAATGTCGTTTTAATTTCATTGGAGGTTCTACGGTTCAGCCACTTTCGTGGGACATTCGACTCAAGATTTCAATAGGAGCAGGTCGGGCCTGGCGTTTTTGCACGTTTCTGAGAAACAAATTATTTACAGAGACTTTAAGGCCCTAACATATTACTTGATGGGGTAAGTTTAGTTGCTGCTAATTTGATGTTCAAAGTTATGATCACTTCGCGGATATCAGTTTAATCAATTTAATTCTTATTTTGGGCAGTCGTATGATGCAAAATTATCATACTTTGGGCTTGCTAAAGTTGGTCCATCAGCTAGTCGATCACACGTAACAACACGTGTCATAGGAACTTATGGATATGCTGCTACTGAGTATGTTTCAACAGGTAACCACACCGCTTTACCGCATTTAGAGCTGTAGGTTCAAATTTTCGATTCCCATAAGTTGAAATATGCTACATAAATTGTCCGTTATCGATACTATTTTCCTTGATGTTCCCTATCTATATTGTTTGGATTCACTTTTCGGTAACCATAGTAATTACGGATCATTTATGCAAGTAGCATCAATGACCGACGATTTTTGTTATTTTCACCCAACCACATTGGTATGTTTTCTACAATTTAATGTTTATTGAACATTGTTTGGTTCTGTTACAGGACATATGTATGTGAAGAGTGATGTGTACGGTTTTGGAGTTGTCCTAGTTGAAATGCTAACAGGACTTCAGGCATTGGACACTACCCGACCATCAAATAAACACAACTTAACTGATTGGATTAAACCATTCTTAACTGACTGAAGGAAGTTGAAGAAAGTAATGGACTCACGTCTCAAAGGAAGATACCCTTCCAAAGATACAAGCCAAGTTGCTCAATTAGCCAGTACGTGTCTTGGGCCAGAACCAATATCCTGACCGTCAATGAAAGAGATAGTTGAAAAGCTAGAACAACTTGATGCCATCAATGAAAGACCAAAGGTACCAAGGGTACAACATTCGTCTCATCCATCTCCATATCGACACTCCCAACAACCTTCACAACAACGTCGTTCTCCATCACCTCATGCTACTCTAGAAGGGAACCAACGAACAAAGCGCTCAACAAAAGGAAGGTGAAATTACCATTTGAGGATAAAGATTTTCAAAGTATTATATAGATTTTCTATACACTTTAAGGCCGAATATGTTGTTTGTATAATGTCTCCAGGAATACAATGCTGGTTAAGCACTATTAGCAGCTACTTTTTTAAGAGTTTGTGCAGAATGTATACATAAGTTTATAGCAGTTACATCTGCGGATTGTGTTTTGTAATGCTATGGTTACCAGCCATTTTTAACATCATTGTATTTATTTGTTTTTTTACACGGAACATTTGCAGTTTTTTAACGTTCTAGCTTGTTTAAAGTTGTCAAGTTAAAGCTCTCATCTTGATCTGTATGTGGATATACTATATTATGCTGTAAATCATCTATACCAACATTTATCAGTCATAGAATTCACCCAAACTTAACCTCAAACCTATTCCGTCACATCTTTGTCCCACAAATCACTTTTCTTTCATTGTGTGTCACTACGCGCTATTCTACATTGCTTTTTTTATGTACACAACAATCATCATAGATCTTAAAGGAAAAAAAAGTACTTATCATTTACCGGTTATTTCGCGCGTATGCCATATAAAGTACTAGTAGACCCTATTTTAATGCAACAAATAGATTAAAATAAAACTTAATTCCAATAACTAACAATTAGATCATAAATACTAAAGATCATGTTAAATCATTTGCCAAAAGACCATGATAAGTTATAGTACATCAAGAGGGCTAATAGGATTAACAAAAACTGTTGAATCAAAAGCCTCACGATAACCGTGATAATAGTCCCCCTCCTAGATAATGACATGATTAAGCACACTAGAAGAAAAAAAAGAAGCAGACAATCTAGAGAGCTTCAAGTGCATTTGCGCATAAAGTGTACTCTCACATTGCATCTCGCTCCAAACCAGAATGATCTGAAACACAACACCGACTATCAACTGGTGGTGGCACTTCCCTGAAGAAGTCCATCACGTATCTGACTAGCCACATCACGAACAGCACCAGGTCCATTAGGGATAAACACAGCTGATGATTTAGATGCAGCACCGATTTCCTTCATCGTGTCAAAGTACTGTGTCACTAGAACCATATCCATCACGTCTTTAGCTGTAGTTCCGGGCACATTGACTGAGAACCCCAACACACTGTCTCTTAAACCATCAACAATGGCTTGTCTTTGGCGTGCAATAGCCAAACCTGACAGGTACTTGGATTCAGCCTCACCCTCGGCTCTCTTGATTTGAAGAATTTTCTCAGCCTCGGCTTTCTCAGTAGCTGCCATCCTCAGCCTTGCAGCTGGAAATTTACAAAGAAATTCATCAAAACACAAGGATAAGCCTGTAAGAACATAACTCTTCAACAAGCTAACAGAAAGGCAAAAAGATACTACTAATGTGATCATTAAGTTGACGATAAATAGCAAGATATGAAAACTGGAAGCAGAAATATTGGGCCAAATGGAAGCACTAGATCAAGTTGGGCTATTTTGTTTTCTTATGGGTCCAAACGGGTAGGATCAGGTTTTTGTTTACTCCGGTCTACTTGTTGGGCAGGCCGACCCTTAACACATTGTTGACATTTTTCTGGTACGATAAATGATTAAAGCACAAATTGGAATAGAGCAATTTAGGAGATGTTGGAAGCATTACACTTCTAATCCTATTACCAAAGTGTATCTTAGGTGTACTTAAACAAGTGTGAGTGAGTGTGAGTTTGTTGTTTAAACATTGTTGACAACTTGACATCTCAGTGCTACAACCCATTTCCATAACACGTCCAGTTTTACTCTCTAATGAAAATATACCTGCATTAATTTCATTCATCGCTCTCTTCACGTGCTCATCAGGTTCTATATCGACAATCAGCGTTTGAACAATTTCAAAACCATATGCAGACATTGCCTATAACAAGAGCAAAGAAAGAATAAAATGTCACATTCAATTTCAGATTTCAGATTAACAGATTTCATAGAAATATAATACCCATTGATATATCATGCTACCTTTTCAAGCTCATCCTCGACAGCCTTGGCAATTTCATTCTTTTGCTCAAAAGCATCATCAAGATTCAGCTTTGGAACACTAGCTCTTATAACTATGTGAAAGAATGAATGTCCATGTTAAGCACAGCATATAAAATTTGGAGAAAGAAGGTATAACAAATATTTGAATGTTGTATAGTTTTTCATATATAATTTGATAAAGGTTTTACCATCAAACACATAAGCCTGGATTTGGGATCTCGTGTTGCTGAGTTTGTAGAATGCATCACTTGCTTTATCAGCAAGAGCACGATACTGAATCGATGCTACAACATTGACAAAGACATTGTCCTGAAAACAACATAATCGTAACTGAGTACACAAAGCTAAACATCCAACAAGTATATATAGACTCGACACATCTATAGAATACAAAGAAAGATTTACATGTTATGTCTACGGAAAAGATTCTCTTTTGGAACAGGGGCAGTGCTAGAAGGCACAAGGGGTGTCCATGGTTACACATTTACGCAAACTATTTTACATACTAGCATATAGCACTTTGACTATTTTCAGATAAGAATACGCCTAAATGTGTTAAGTGAAGACACCTTATAAACCCAACATATATTCAGCCCAATAATGAATAATCTACTTAGGCTTAGGCTTCAAATTAGCAGTTCAGCCTACAACTAAAAAATAAGTCCTAAGATATTCGTGACTTCACTCACGCTCAAATTATTAACTTACACATGATTTATATAATTTATTGTCTGAATACTTTCATAGTATTATATTTATAGCTCGTAAAAAACAATTGTATTGACATTACTAGTACTGGAATTTATAATAAATGCTTGATGTTTCTTGACTGACACGACCCATAGCTAACAAACTTTACACTTTTGATCCTCGTTTCATAAAAGTGAAAAACTAGGTATCTGCTTATCCAGTATTTCTGCGGTTATGAACATAGGCTTACACATCCACTTAATTACTGAACTAAATATTAGGCTATTGTTCGACAGTTAAAAAACAGAAGTTTATCCCTACATCCCAAGGGCATCCAAAACAAAGGAGTTTGGTAATAAGTCACAAATTAAGATGAACCATCCGATTTCACGACGAGTCATTATCATCCTAGCTTCTTAAATCGTCAATAATCACTCAAACATAGATATACGCGTCAGACAACATAAAGTCATAAACACGCAAGATAAAGACAATCAAAATTACTAGAAGAAAAAAAACCTTAGTTTTGGTCTCGCACTTAACATCCAACTACTGAAGTCTGAGCGTAAGATTGCCCGCAATCTGACTACCAATAATCCACGGCACGCAATGACACCCTGGCTCAAGAACATCATCAAACTTCCCAAAAGTCTCCTTAATAGCAACAGTAGATTGATCCACTTGATACAAACAGAACAAATTCCCCATTATGATCTTTCACTGAAAACACAATTCAGAAACATTTTATCAAACAGTTAGTAAGCAAAGCATAAACATAAAAACAACAATTCATAACACAAATCTCAATATCAAGAAGCGAAATTTGACACGCATAATCTAGACCAAAAACCCATATCAGAAATCACACATTTGGTGTATTTATTATAGATGTTGTCACAATTATCCTATTGTTTGGGTAAATATCTTTTTAATTAGTAAATATCTTTTTAATGAAATATACCTTGTTAATCTGCTCTTCAAACATTTCAGGTTCATTAGATACTGATATGATTTCAACAGTTGAGGGAACCTGAACATTAATAGAAGTAACATCATGGGATGAATAGATGACAAAGGGCTAAGAAGAGGCAATAAGAGCTTTTTGTAGAAAAACAAACTAGGCCTTAGTTACATCTCAATAACATCTCATAAACACTGACTTCCATCTCAGTTATATCAAATGGCCGTTATCAATCATATTATCAATTAATGAAACTTATAATGATAAGAAGAAAAAAAATCAAAATAAAATTATATCAATAACAAACTTACTCTTACTCGGGAAGCCATAGATTGATATTGAAACCCCTAAATTTGATGGCCATTGATACCCTAAAATTAAAATCGAAATGAAACACGCCGACTGAATGATATCAATGACATTTTATAGAAGAAAAACGGCGAAAGAAAGATCTATGTAATTTTAGATTAATTATTATACGGATAGATCATAACAATGAAGTAGTGTGTGTAATTTTAGTGTGTGTGTGTATTGTGTAATTTTAAGTTAAGAAAAAAATATATTTTTTTAAACAAAATTATTTTTTCAATAAAAGATTTTCAAAATCTAAAAGTACAAAAGTATACTGATTTTTTTTTACTTTTTCAATTTCCAAGAACAAAAAGTACGGTGGTTGATCAAAATTGGTTGATCCGCCGTCGGTTGATCAATAGGTGGGGACAAGTATAGGTCAAACATTAAGAGAAAATATTAATAAAATATAAAAAAGTTGGTTGATCAATTGGACACATGTCACTAAATTAATCTAGTAGATCAGTTGATCAAAAGTACATGTCTCTTTTGGGAATGAAAAAAAAAAAGTGTCCTACTTGAGAAAACATCTTGTACTTGGTGTCTACTTTTGTACTTAGCCCTTTTTTATTTCCTTTAGCTGAAAAGCTCATGTGAAAGAGAAAAAGAATAACTTTTCAGAAGAAAACAAAGCTTCTTTACAGGAAATTTTCTCAAAATGTCGGTTTGCCGAAGGTTGTTTGTGTTAAATACCCCAACTTTTATATCTTTCGAAAATACTTCGAGTCAACCGAGCATCATATGTTGACATGAGTCCGAAACAAGTACAAGTTGCTTCGGTTGCCTTGGTTGCCTCGGGACACATGTCAACATATGATGCCAAATTGCATGTCTCGGTTGCTTCGGGGTATTTTTGGAAAATTTAAAATTTTAAGGTGTGAAAGGGGCATTTCGAGAATTTCCCGTTCTTTATATACAGGCGGTCTCTTTCTGCTCTATAAGTAAAGTGGTTTTTTTAACAGGTTTTACTTTTTCTGGCAGTCAATTAACTAGATTTCTATCTAAAACCATAATGTTCAGGAAACCAAAACCAAACATACAACATGCAGGCAACAGAGTTTATGAAGCGAACCCGAAGACCTTGTGAAGGCTTATCTATACTACTATATAAAGCATTTGGGACCTTCTTAAAATAGAAAGGTTGAAAATTCAGACTTTTTTACCTACTAAATAAAGGAAGTTATTGATATATTCATCAATATTATATAATATAACATTTTTTAACAACCTTTTGTAACAAATTTGTGTAACAACTTTTTGTAAACATTTTTTCTTTTAAATTGAAAAATCTTTTTATTTATTTATTATTATTTTTATAATATAATTTCACTATATTTTTTAAAATTTTGTGTTTTTTAATTCGATATCCATTTTGATATATTTTTATTAACTTATAGTCTTTTTCAATTTTAGTGGTTTTTTAATACAATGATTAAGAGACTAATATTTGTTAGTCTCAAAATTCGTTATCAGATACTCGCCGCCGCATTGCGCGGGTACCGTTTTAATTGTCTCTAAAGCATAATTGTTGGCCTAGGACAACAAGTATGAGGACGTCCCAGCACCCAAATTGAATTACAATTATGCATCCGACTCAAATAAATGTTTAGTCCGGGTATAACAGCTTGTGTGAGCAATTACTATGCGATCAAGTTGCCTTATTTTAGTCCTATTAGAGTATATGTGCTTGTGTATTTGTAAATCCTAGTACCAATATATGTGAATTATATGGAACCTATCTAATTTGGCTGACATAGTTATAAATCGCGAAGAATATTTGTTCCGATTTACTTTTCTGCACTTTAGATTCGTGCCGCTAGTATTTGTATTTGCTTGAGCAGGTGCGAATTTCTAACTTGGATACAACTCGATCACTCATATTCTATAGCCACCCCTAGATGTGTACCTAGTGGGATCTAAACCGGCCAGTAAGACCTCTCATGAAGACATCAAAGTGTGGACGACTGTAGGCCACCTTAGTGGTTGTTGGTCATATATCTAAACCCAGCACCAGCTTATTCTGTATTCCCAAGCCAATGATCCTCCCAAAAAGAAATTCAAAGCACAAAAGCGGAGAAATAAAATATGAGATTGGCGATAAAGGAAGAAGACTTTCTTGATTGTTGAAAAATACACGAAAAAAAAGGTATCGTTCCTGATTCCAAACATGAACTATGGAGGGCAGTTGAGTTGTCACCTTCCAAATAGATAAAAGTATATAACCAAAAGTTGCATATTACCACTTTGTTCAGATGCACTAAACTTTGAAAATCTATCAGAATATATATTAAAAGTCATTCGATTAGTACATGCATCGTATCACACGCATTACCTAGTGTAAACAAGAAGACCTATAACATTTCGGGGGTATGGGTCTTTTGAAAAATTAAGCAAAGACTAAATGGAGCGACAAAAAACCTAATTTTGATTCTATTTTTACGCAAACATGTGATTCATAACGAAAGGAAAAGTTTGGACAAGATTCTTAAATAATGTTCCATCTCTTATTCTTTATCTCAACCGAAACACCTGAACTTAAGATTTAAGTAACTCGAAATAAAAGCTTTAATGAGTCTACCTCTAGCAAAATTCTCTGACCAGGTGCTTCAGGATTTCTAACCGAATGTAATCAGAATCATAGTAGATGGTCTGTGTGCCAAGTTCAACGTATTTACCTATGGATGGGTCGATTTTGCTTGTGCTATATCTCAAATATGTCAACCAAAAGCTTCAACTAAATGGGAAACAAACCAATGGTTTACGATAACCTTGCTTTTAGAGCATGCACCCTCTCTAAATCGTTTTATTCAACAATTTCAATAATAAAAATTGATGATCCACTCTCATTAGATACAGATTCAAATTGTAATATGACTATGCGTTTACAAGTTACATGGTATTATAACTTACACTCAGTTTCATTTATCGCGGAAACCCTATACCCAAAATAATATAAACATAGCTAAACAAATGAATTCAAAAAACAATAGAATGAAATCAATGCCAATATCAGCTTTCGCTCGGATAGTTTTCTAGAATTAGATCATGCTACAAACAATAAGATACAGTGACACGTACACTGACACGCAAAGGTTATCAAGCACATTAGCAGTAACAAAATACATAACAAATATACCATCTCTTGAGAAGCTAGTCTCTGTAGCAAATCAAGAGAACAACCAGATAAAAGAACCGATTAAGACCTGATCAGTAGTCAGTTATGACTGTATTAATAGGCTCAAAGATTACTAAAAACCCCAAAATATTATATAACAAACTCTCAAAATAAGATAATTACAACAATACAATATTAATAGGCCACAAACATAAATTCACAATCATATTTTTAATCATCTCTCTATACATGCAAACCAACGATTATATGACAATATAAAACATTCATTTCAAGATACTCGGATAAACCTGTCTTATCGAAAACGTGATGGCACTTGAGGTGGTGGAGGGAGCACCAACGGACCAGCTTCGTGTTTGTTCCTCTCATGGAAGTTCTTGATATAATCTGATACCATAAGATTCGTGACTGCAACCTCTAGCTACGACTGTATTCATAAGTTAAGGTTTATTGTTGTTCAAAGTGTGCACAACACATTGTCATCAAACGGTGTTATCCATAACACTTGTAATTCTTTATTATACAATAATAAGATTACGTTTGAAAAGTAATACCTTGTGTTGATTAAGTTAAGATTAGGGTTTCTTGCATTGATTATGGACTTTCACGTATGTTATATGATATTATTGAATAGGTAACAATTGGCAATTACATTTTAATATTACCATCATATCGTTTATCGTTAATCATCTGCCGATAAAAAATTTCGCCGTTATACACGGATAATCGTCTAAATATATATTATATACTGTAATAGATATACTTCACTTTCAAAAAAAAAGTATACTTTCATAAATAAAATATATAAAAATAAAATACAACGTTTTTATACATGATGTTTTTTTATACATCATGTTTAACCAGTGTGTTTTATGAAACACTTCCTTTAATTGAAAACGAATATTCATAATGTGATGGTCCATAATTTAAATTCACCATGATCTTTTAATATAAATTGCGTCCACTGTTCACTGCTCGAAAATTAGTCAATGCCAATAGTCAATCCTTATTTTCAATTTCGACGACATCTGTTCAAAGTCGTCTCATCAAAAGTCCTCTTTTGTCAATACACTCCTAATTACCACCAAGTTTCCTTTCTTGCATACCATATTGCTAATTAGAATAGAAACAAAAAAGATCATCTTCTTTAACCTCTCCAACTTTGAAACCATTAGTTTTCTAGCTAGTATCTTGTTTTCTAAAACTTCCCAAAAAATGGCACACATGGAACCCTATGAACACCTCAAAATATCACTAGAAGCTATAAAATCGGCAACCAACGACTTTTCCAACGAGAAATGTATTGGGAAAGGAGGCTTTGGGGAAGTGTACAAGGGAGAAATCGTCCATTCCATGGGTAAGAGTGTGGTCGCTTTAAAGCGTTTAAATCGTAAATATGGCCAAGGGGATCTAGAGTTTTGGAGGGAAATCACAATGCTTTCCTCTTACAAGCATGTTAATATCATCTCTCTCTTAGGGTATTGTGATGATTCTGGCGAAAAGATCCTCGTCTATGAGTATGCATTTAACATGAGTCTTGACTTGTGCCTTCACAAAAGAAAGTTAACTTGGGTTAGACGCCTTAATAAATGTATTGGAGCCGCTCGTGGACTGATGTACCTTCATAACACAATAGGGGCCCAACAACGAGTATTACATCGTGATATTAAAAGCCCCAACATCCTACTGGATGAAAATTGGAATGCAAAGATCTCAGATTTCGGCCTTTCAAAACTTGGTCCTGCTAATCAACAAATCACATTTGTTGTTTCCAACCCTGCAGGCACAGCTGGTTATGTTGATCCACTATATGCAAAGGCGGGGGTGTTAACAAAAGAATCAGATGTCTATTCTTTTGGAGTCATGTTGTTTGAAGTATTATGTGGCAGGTTGTGCAACAACAATATGTACCCGCCTTTAGTAGAATTGGCTCAACATTCTTTTGAACACAACACCCTAAATGAAATTATATATGCTAAAATTAAGGATGAAATCAGTTCTGATTCTTTGAAGATGTTTACAAGGATAGCTTATCAATGTTTGATGAGAGATAGCATAGATCGTCCATTAATGACCGAGGTGGTGAAGGCACTTGAAATTGCACTTCACGTTCATGTAAGTAGTTCTTTTCTTCTTCTTTTGTGCCTACATTAGGGGTTAATGATAGAAACCTATTTGATACTACATGTTAGAAGAAATTTTAATTCTTAACACCATTTACTTTTTTTATATGAAGATACATATAATCAATGACTACAAAAACAATAGCGGGTGTGGTTGATATTGCAATGTTATGTGTTCTAGTGTTGATTAAAACTATTGTATTGTTGAACATTGAAACCCCTGCTGGATGATTAAAACTAGAGACAAGACTAGAAATGGAAAGGCATCCGGAAGACCACGCATGTCAATCGGCTGCAATATTTCATGAGCTTTTAAATGATATGGAAAATTTTAGCTTTGAGTAGTAATCTATTTGTTATTTTAATGTGTTAATTTGTATTTTATTATTATGTGTTAATCTGTACGTTTAGTTTTAACTAGTTTGTGATGTGTTTTTTTTTCTTATTTATGAATCTATTATCGTTGTAATATATATTTTTAATTAAGCGCGTGTTTAATTGTTAAATATATATCTAAAGTTTTTTTTAAATACATATAAGTTTTTTTTAAATAAATATAAAGTTTTTTTAAATATGTATAAAGTTTTTTTTAAATATGTATAAAGTTTCTTTTAAATATGTATAAAGTTATTTTTAAATATGTATAATTTTGTTTCTAAATATGTATAATTTTTTTTCAAATATGTATAAAGTTTTTTTAATATGTATAAAGTTATTTTTAAATATGTAGAATTTTTTTTCTAAATATATAAAAAAATTTTAAATATATATAAAGTTTTTTTTAAATATGTATAAAGTTATTTTTAACTATAATAAAGTTTTTTTTAAATAAAATAATTAAATTAATTTTAAATAATTTTAAATAAACAAAAGTGCCAAAAAACGAAAATAACAAATTTTCCTTCACCTAGGGACGACTTAGTCGTCCCTGGGTTACAAAGACCCCACCTTTGTTTTAAACTTTTTAAAAAAAAATATTTATATTAATTCTAAATAAATAAAAAATATAAAAAAAGGGAAATAAATTTCGCTTAACCTAGGGACGACTTAGTCGTCCCTAGGATTAGTGGGTCTCACTTTCGCTTTAAACTTTTTTTTAAAAAAATATTAATATTAATTTTAAATAATTTTAAATAAATAAAAAAGATAAAAAAAACTAGGAAAATAAATTTCCTTAACCTAGGGACGACTTAGTCGTCCCTAGGTTATGTGGGTCTCACTTTCACTTTAAACTTTTTAAAAAAAATATATTTATATTAATTTTAAATAATTTTATACAATTAAAAGAGAAAAAATATTTATTTTTCACCTAGGGACGACTTAGTCGTCCCTAGGTTTCAAGGGCCCCACGTTGTCCCCACAGCCTTTTTGACCAGTATTTTCTTGTAAAACATGTGGGTCCCCCCTAATTTAGGGACGACTTAGTCGACCCTAGAAAAAGGGCGACCCTAAACTCAATATTGTTGTAGTGTTATTGATACGGCCGGTAAGGACTTGCTAGCTAACAACTATCTAGAAATTCCATGATCTCGCACCACAATCAGTTGGGGGAATGTCGGACCATTGAGTTTATGATTAGCATATGTTAGTAAGAAGATAGAGTTTATCCTCAAACCGATTTATCTTGCTAAGATTTGACGCCGATTCCATTACTTACTCTACTTTTTGAACTTATATAAATTTATCCATGTTGCTCATCAAATTCTTTGAATACATGCATAAAGAGAAAATTAAAGACTACGTAGTATTAACAATGAAAGTCCATATACTAATGAACACATCGCTGCATTTAATTTTCCTGTAGGAGCTCCATCGTCATGTTGGAACCTTGAATGTGAAAGTTGTAAGGATAAACCTCAAAAGAAAACTTTTTATCGGTGAACGCGAATGTTTTGTGAAAGTGGGTCTAACAGAAGACAATCTTCC
Source organism: Glebionis coronaria (assembly GCA_025667525.1). NCBI lineage: Eukaryota > Viridiplantae > Streptophyta > Magnoliopsida > Asterales > Asteraceae > Glebionis > Glebionis coronaria. The sequence continues at coordinate 593,740,251 of CM046879.1, read as the reverse complement.
ATCCAAAAAAACAAAGATGATAAGAAGCGTGAATCCTGAATGGAATGAAGAATTCTCACTACTTTTGAAAGATTTAGATGTTCAAGCTCTGAAAATTTCAGTTTGGGAAGGACGAGAGGTATGTTTTCAGGAACCGAAATAGGGGCTGTCTTTTATGATAATCATAGGAAAGTTTAAATGGCTTTCGCTTTGAATGAGAAATATAGAAATAGAGGAGGTAATATATGCAGATTTTAGCAAGTAAAATGGTGTTTCAAGCCAAAACATTTACCTTTGCTGGTTATAAAATTTTAACCAGTACTTTGTATATATCTGTTATGTTATGTAGGACCTTCCTCGTAAAATGTGGATGAATGTTGTCCCGTTGAAAGATCTTATTCCAGAACAGCAGAAGACTCTAACTTTTGATCTTTTAAAACGTACGGATTTAAATCCTTTGGAAAACAACAAATCATACGGCCAGCTCATGATTGAATTGATGTACAAACCACTCACACGTGACGGACTCATGTCTAATTTTGAAGTTGCAAATAAAATGAAAAAGCCTCCAAAGGCCGGCTGGCTTGTCGTTACAATCCTAGAAGCCGAAGGCATTCAAGTAACAAATCCATTCATTTATTTGACAATAGGAACTGACAGAAGACAAACCTCGGTATGTGTTTTAAAAACTATAGTAAGCATTAAGCAATGGTGGTAAAGTAGATTGTGGCAAACTCTTGATATATGTTTTCTCTATTTTTGGATTCGCTTTTTGCAGCTTGCAAAGAACAGTTTTGATCCGGTCTGGAATGAAGAGGTTATGTTTAGTTTCGAAAAGCTACCAACAAATGAGATCTTGAACTTGGAATTGCATAGTAGTTCGCGGATCAGCAAATTCCTTCATGTGGTAGAATTGATACTTTACTTCCACTGTAATAGTACAGTAATAATACTTAAAATTCATTTTCTTTAATTTGATCTTAACCTAATGTTTATTTTCTTAGACTAAAAGGGGACATGTCAATATTAGCCTTGAGGATATCGTGAAGAAAACATGGACAAAAGAGATGTACCACCTTGAAGACATGACGAGTGGTGGTCGGCTTCATGTGGAATTGCAATGGAGAACCTCCTTTAGCTAGCTATCTACCAAATTCACCGTAACTCTTGGCAGCTAAAAAATGCCGCATTCTCGATGTTTAATTCAAAATATGGCAAGATTTATTAGTAAAAATGAGTTTTATCTGATATTATTTTGTGATTATGCAAATTGGTTAATCTATATATGCACGCCAATATGGTTTAAAGCATTTCTGGTTATAACACTGTTTTTGTGGCTCGAATCTATGGCTGTCCCAATTTTGCTCATACAAATGCCAAAAGTCGTGGTCAGTGGTTTGCCATGAATCATCTTAGGCGATTTTAACGTTGCTCTCAATTTGGAAGATTGCCATGCTGGGTCAACGGGCTTGAATTCGGCTTTGTAAGAATCCAAAGATTGTGTTGCGGATATAGAAGTAATGGATATTAGTTATTCGGGGTTACATTATACGTGGAACCAGAAACCAAAGGGGGGAGGAGAGATATTCTTAAAAAAGTTGACCGAATTTTGGGTAATGTGGAGTTCGTGGATACTTTTCCAGGTGCTCGTGCAATTTTCCAACCATATCGCATATTGGACTACTTCCCGTCAGTGTTAAAAATCCCTAGTCTGATTACTTCTAAACCTAAACTGTTTGAATTCTTCAATATTCTCACTCATAAGAAGCTGTTTCTAGAGTTGGTTGCGGACAGTGGAGTGTTATTGTTCATTTTCATTCTATGTATCAGGTTGTTTCCAAACTTAAAGCTCTCAAGAAGCCTATTCGGAAATTATTGCATGATCATGGCAACGTGCATGATCGTGTGATAAAACTGAGACACGAGCTTGATGAAGTTCAAAAGGCGCTTGATGAAGATTTGGATAATGCTATGCTTAGAGAGGAGGAATCGCATTCTGTCCAAGCATTTAACGATACTAAGTTGGATGAAGAACGCTTCTTAAGCAAAAGGCAAAGATCGAATGGCTTGATGTAGGAGATTGGAATTGTGCTTTCTTCCACAAATCTGTGAAGAGTCGCAATAGTAGAAGCCGAATTGATAACATTATGAATGCTGACAATGTTGTGTTTTCAGGTACGGATATCCCAAATTGAAGAAATATTAAATAAAAGGAAAATAGAAGATATGAACTCAGAATCAAACACTTTAATTAATGAAAAACAAGTTTGAAGAAAAAGATTAACCAAGTCACCACAGCTACACTGGTTTGACTCTATTATCTAAATGATAATAGTCTTACAAGAACAAAACAAATAAACATGATCTGGGTTACATTCTGAAAGAGAGAAACAAGATGAAAAACACACAGATGAAAAGTCCCAGATGGATAAAACAAATGAGAGCGTCTCCACTATATCCCAAAGGCCAAGAAAGACGTTAGCGTCTAAAGGACGCTTGCATAATTATCAAGAGATGCTTCAACTTTCCAAGTGTCCAGAAAAGACCCTCCACCTCATTAAGTGTCCATCATTCTTCATCCAAAGGGTAACTGCAATAGATAAAAGTTACACAATAAGCCCTTATAGTTGGTAAATGGTATCTGATTAGGTCCAAATATTTCAACATCCCCCCTTAATCAGATACCTCATACAGATTAAGCATGCCAAGTTTTTCAACAAGAGCATTGTGTTGCAATGTATCCAGTCCCTTTGTGAGGATGTCTGCTATTTGATTAGCAGAATCCACCTTACAAGTCTTAACAACACCACTTAAAAAATTTTCCCTTACAAAGTGTAAGTCAATTTCTAAGTGTTTAGTTCTTTCATGAAAAACTAGATTAGCAGCTATCTTGATAGCTGAGTTACTATCACAGTACAAGGTTACAGGCAAAAGGTTTTCAAACTTCAAGTCTTTTAACACCTTAAGAATCCAAATAACCTCACTGGTTACTGAAGCAAGAGCTCTATACTCTGCTTCAGTAGAGGATTTGGAGAGAGTGTTTTGTTTTTTACTCTTCCAAGAAACAAGATTATTGTTGACAAACACACAATAACCAGTAACAGATCTCCTAGTAACAACACACTTAGCCCAATCAGCATCAGAATAAGCATTTAAGAACATATCAGAGGTCTTCTTAATGTGAATGCCCAAACCTGGAGAGACTTTAAGATATCTTAATATCTTGAAGGCAGTTTTAAGATGAGATCTCAAAGGGGAGTGCATAAATTGACTTAGGCAGTGAACTGCATAAGATATGTCAGGCCTGGTATTGGTTAAGTAAATAAGCTTACCCATCAACTTCTGATAATCAACAATATTATCAAGTAAGGGGTCATCAATAGTGGGCTCATTAGATATAGCAAGTTTGGTAACTAACGGAGTGCTAGCAGGTTTGCAAGACAACATACCATATTCAGAAAGAAGGTCCAACACATACTTTCTTTGATTTAAGCAAATGCCCCAGTTAGTATCAACAACCTCAATCCCCAAAAAATATTTCAACTTTCCTAAGTCTTTAATCATAAACTTAGTTTTCAGAAATATTTTGAATTTTTTAATTTCAGCAATATTGTTCCCAGTAATGATGATATCATCAACATACACAAGTAAGGCAAGAAAATTTTTACCAAGAGACTTAGTGTACAAATAATAGTCAGATTTACTTTGAACAAAACCATTTTCACTCAACACAGTTGTAAGCTTAGCATTCCATTGCCTAGGAGCTTGTTTAAGCCCATACAATGACTTTTTGAGTCTACATACCACGTTGTCACCACCACAAAGATATCCTTGTGGTGGTTTCATGTAAACAGTTTCATCAAGATCACCATAAAGGAAAGCATTATTAATGTCAAGTTGGAACACAGGCCAGGAATTCACAATAGCAATATTAAGCAAACATCTAACAGTAACCATCTTAACAACAGGGGCAAAAGTTTCATCAAAGTCAATACCTTCCTTTTGACCAAAACCTTGGGCAACAACCCTAGCCTTGTATCTTTCAATTTCACCACTAGACTTAAACTTAAGTTTCCAAACCCACTTACTACCTAAGGCCTTCCTACCCTTTGGTAATTCAAAAATATCCCAAGTATCATTCTCAAGAAGGGCTGCAAGTTCAGAGTTCATAGCATCAACCCAATAAGGGTTTTGAGAAGCTTCAAAAAAATTCTTTGGCTCACTGTTTTTGTTAAGTTGGGTGACAAAACAGAAGTTTTCATGATTAAGTCTAGAATACCCCACAAATTTTTCAAGACCATAATTAACCTTGGAATTAACCACGAAGTCATTATAATTTTTTTGGAAAAACAGAAGGTCTGGTAGACCTTCTAACACCCTGAGTAGGAGCACTTGGATTTTGATCCAAGTGACCTTTAGACTCATTATTTTCATCAAGTGTTGCTGCATCCTCTCCCAACCTAGCTTCAATATCCTCACTGTTATGAGCATCATCTCCAATATTTGGAGAATCAACAGTGTCCATATTCTTCCCAAGGTTGGAAGAGTGGCTACCCTCACTTTGTGACTCATGGTCACTATTATGACTACCTGTTACTCTCTCATCATCATTAGGTAGCTCAGGGTTATCTAAATCAAAAAAGTTTAACAGATTTTTATCTTGACCAAGACTAGGGACATTAGACTCATCATGCCTGTCTTTTGAGACAGAATCCTTAAAAGGAAATATAGACTCAAAAAAACTCGCATCTCTAGAGACAAAAAACTGATTTCTATCAAGACTAAAAAGCCTGTAACCCTTCTGAGAATTAGAATAACCCATCATAACACATTTTTCAGACCTATTAGACAATTTATCATGACTATTCAAGATAGTAGCAAAGCATAAACAGCCAAACATTCTGATAAGAGAGAGATTAGGACAAGTATTGTATCATTTCATAAGGGGACTTTCCATTTAACACAGAAGAGGGTAATCTGTTAATGAGAAAAGTAGCAGTTAGAATGCATTCAGACCAAAATTAGGAATTCCCCCCTGAAACATAAGACACCTAGCCACATTCAAGAGGTGTCTATGTTTCCTTTCAGCCACCCCATTTTGTCGTGGGGTATAAGCACATGAAGTCTGATGGAGGATGCCATTGTTGTTACAAAACTTGTTGAAAGTATGGTTAACAAATTCAGTACCATTGTCACTTCTAAAGACTTTAATGTTTCTTTTAAACTGATTTTTAATCATTTTATGAAATAAATCTAAAAATGTAACAACTTCATCCTTGGACTTAATGAGATATACCCAAACAGCTCTGGTAAAATCATCCAATGGTCAAAAAATATTTGTGGCCAGTGTGACATGTCACCTTATAAGGACCCCATAAATCAAGATGAACAAGGTCCCCCAAGCACTTAGTCTTATGGTCACTTAAAGGAAAGGGCTTTCTGGTTTGTTTAGCCCTTTGACAAACTTCACAAAAGTCATATTTATCATGTTTATCAAGTTTCAAGGTGTCTTTTAAGGTGTCTAAATCAGGGTCAGCAGGGTGGCCAAGTCTGCAATGCCAATCATAGTAAGATAGAGAACAAACAGGGACAGATTGACTAGCATTACACTTAATACCTTTAGTATCTAAGTAGTATAAACCACCACATTGATTACCAATCCCTAGAATGTTTTTCAGATTCAAATCCTGATTCAGAAAAAGGCATTTATTTTCATCAAAAACCACAAAAATCTTGTTATCCTTGGCTAATTTATGCACAGATATCAAAGTAACACAATACTCAGGTATAACCAACACATCAAACAAAACAAGACCATTTCCCAATTTTAAATTTCCAATCTTAGATATGAAAGCTTTAGTACCATTAGGATGACTGACTTTAATTTTGAGATGAGAAATGTCAAACACATTGTCCAATTCCTTTTCATTATTAGTCATGTGTTGGTTTGCCCCAGAGTCAACAACTTTCCCATGTTGAGTCACTTTAGAGTGGATATTAGAACAAAAAAACTTTCCAAAGTTATCATTAAAAACCTTACTAGAATTAAAGTAGGTACCTGCCATATTGGCCTGCACTCCTTTTTCAGAACCAGTATTCTCTTTGATAAGAGAGAGTAAAGCAGAAAGTTGTTCATCAGAAAACACAGAGTTGGAATTAGAGCCAACAGAGTTGTTTGAAAAGTTTTTTCCTTTAGAATTTTGACCAGATTTCTTTTTTCCAAAATCAGCAGGAAAGCCAATGATTTTAAAACATCTATCAATAGTATGCTCATTGTACCCACAATTTTCACAGACCACTTCAGAGTTCCCATTAGGTCTATAGGTATTAGGTCTACTGGCCATGTTAGGTCTAGGACTGCTACTATTATAGTTGGGTCTAAAACCACCATTAGGACTGCTGCTATTCTAATTAGGTCTAAAGCCACCATTGGGGTTAGGGTTAACATTTTGGTGGCCTTGAAAGACATTTCTGGTGGGCCCATTTGAAAGAAAAGCAGAAGTCTGATTCCTCTGAGAGGTACCAGATAGGCTACCAGAAGCAACTCTGTGAGACTCCTCACTAGAGATGATGGCATAAGCACCTTTTATATCTGGAAGAACCTCTCTAGAGAGAATGGAGCTTCTAATGGTCATGTAGGTATCATCAAGACCCATTAAGAATTGCATCAATTTCAACAACTTGTTATGATTCTTAAATTCATTAGTAGCAGCACAAACACAATTAGGAAGCTCAACCATAGCATCATATTGTTTCCACAAAGCATTCAAGGTATGATAATAATCAGACAAGTTGGAGCCATTTTGCTTCAAAGTATTTATCTTATGATGCAAATTAAATATCACAGACCCATCAACCTTATGATAGGCACTTGAAATTGCACTTCACGTTCATGTAAGTAGTTCTTTTCTTCTTCTTTTTTTGTGCCTACATTAGGGGTTTATGATAGAAACCTATTTGATACTACATGTTAGAAGAAATTTTAATTCTTAACACCATTTACTTTTTTTATATGAAGATACATATAATCAATGACTACAAAAACAATAGCGGGTGTGGTTGATATTGCAATGTTATGTGTTCTAGTGTTGATTAAAACTATTGTATTGTTGAACATTGAAACCCCTGCTGGATGTATTGTGTTATTGATACGGCCGGTAAGGACTTGCTAGCTAACAACTATCTAGAAATTCCATGATCTCGCACTACAATCAGTTGGGAGAATGTCGGACCATTGAGTTTATGATTAGCATATGTTAGTAAGAAGATAGAGTTTATCCTCAAACCGATTTATCTTGCTAAGATTTGACGCCGATTCCATTGCTTACTCTACTTTTTGAACTTATATAAATTTATCCATGTTGCTCATCAAATTCTTTGAATACATGCATAAAGGGAAAATTAAAGACTACGTAGTATTAACAATGAAAGTCCATATACTAATGAACACATCGCTGCATTTAATTTTCTTGTAGGAGCTCCATCGTCATGTTGGAACCTTGGATGTGAATGTTGTAAGGATAAACCTGAAAAGAAAACTTTTTATCGGTGAACGCGAATGTTTTGTGAAAGTGGGTCTAACAGAAGACAATCTTCCATCCAAAAAAACAAAGATGATAAGAAGCGTGAATCCTGAATGGAATGAAGAATTCTCACTAATTTTTAAAGATTTAGATGTTCAAGCTCTGAAAATTTCAGTTTGGGAAGGACGAGAGGTATGTTTTCAGGAACCGAAATATGTAAGATTTAGGATGTTTGTACGACGGGTGTGATAATCTTGGATATCTAACTTGAATCGTGTTTGGTTCACTTTCCGTATAAAGTATTTCGACCTTATGGTGCTTGGGTTACACGAAATCCTTATCGGGATAATTCAAGTAGAAAACACTTTGATTCTAGGCACAAGAGATCAAAGCAGGAACTGAGAATATTATGGTTTTCTGTTATGTTCATATGAGACCAATATCTGTTAATGAACAGACAGAAAATTGACAGTTACATGCAGTTAATGACGGTTGGAATACAGTTAATTCCAAGGGTCACAACTGTTGGGTTTTAGCTGGAAAATAAGGAAACTCCTTAATGCCGATTCGTAAAATCGTTTAGGTTTTGGGGCGCTTCCCCTTGACCCCGCAAGGGGGCGCAACCCCCTTAACCCCCGCATTTTCGTCGTGGACGATAACATATTAGCTCAACGAGTGTGCACTCCGCACTTCCCCTAACTCGCGTCAGAACCGAATATGAAATATCATTGATCTCTAGTAAATCCCGATTAACTAAAATAGTTGATGACACTAAAATCACCAACAAATCCCCCTTGATCTACTAAAATATATATAAAGATATATACAAATATAAAAGCAAACATAACAAAACAAACAAATGCATAAATGAAAATGTCTTACGATTGAATTTTCATCTTAGTATAATACACATTCCAAACATTCGAGAATCGGGGTGTCGTAACGATTGAACCCGTCAACTCATGTGAATACCTGAAGATACTATACACATAAGTTTCTACAACACTCTATAGTTCAGTCTTGACACTATTACAAGCCATGTGTCCCTATCCATTAATGAACATATAGAAAGCCAAGTCCAAGCTTCTTGAAACGGCAAAACTTCATGCTCATATAGGTGGTCCTTTTAATCTTGCTCCTCCATGCAATTTTTCAAAAGAACCATTAAGAAGATATACTTCAACCTAACATCACTCGCAGGTCTGAACACATACCTTGGGATAATAAACACATGCGTTCCAATCTCTAGCTATGAGCTTTCCACATTGAATTCAGCTTCTAACTTTGTATTAGAAGGGAATTGGGTATCTCATAGGTAGTAGATCTAGATGTACTTTAAACCCATCCCAATCACCGACTTATTCACTAAGTCTCTAGCTAACGCCTTCGTCGAGTGGTCAGCTAAATTATGTTGTGATCGAAAAAATTCAATAGATATCACACCATTCATGATTAGTTCCCTAATCATACTATGTCTAACACCCAAGTGTCTAGACTTGCCATTGTATATTTGACTATAAGCTTTAGCCAAAGTGGCAGCACTATCACAATGAATAGAAATTGGTGATATTGGTTTCGGCGATATAGGAATCTCATGTATCAAGTTCCTTAGCCAATCTGCTTCTTTACCAGCAACAACCAATGCTACAAACTTAGATTCCATAGTTGAATCAGTGATGCATGTTTGCTTCTTAGAAGCCCATGAAATGGCACCTCCCCCAAGCAAGAACACACATCCACTAGTAGAAGACGAATCTTCAACATGATTTATCCAGCTAGCATCAGAATAACCTTCTAACATATCCAACATATGATAAACCATAATCCTTAGTACCTTTCAAGTACTTAAATACTCTTGTTATCGCATGCCAATGTTGTCTACTAAGATTACTAGTAAACCTACTCAACCTGCCAACTGCATAAGCAATATCAGGTCTAGTGCTCGTCATAGCATACATCAAAGAACCAATGGCTCTCGAGTATTCGAGCTGATCCACAGGTTTACCTGTGTTTGGCATAAGCTTTTTTACCGGATCCATGGGAGTACTCACCGGAGAACAATCTTCATGATTGAATTTCTTGAGTATTTTCTCAATATAATGAGATTGTGTAATTACAATCCCTTTATTTTCACGTTTAATCTTAATACCAAGAATAACGTCAGCTTCTCCCATATCTTTCATGGAAAACTTAGATGACAAAAACCTTTTAGTTTTATCCACTTGATTTTGGTCAGTGCCAAATATCAACATGTCATCAACATATAGACAAATTATAACACCATTACTGGAGTCATCAAATTTGCTATATACACACTTGTCAGATTGGTTTAGGAGGAAACCACTAGACAACACAACCTCATCAAACTTTTGATGCCACTGCTTAGGTGCTTGTTTCAGCCCATACAATGACTTAACCAACTTACACACCATATACTCTCTACCAGGCATAACAAATCCTTCCGGTTGCTTCATAAACACTTCTTCTTCCAAATCACCATTTAAAAATGTTGTTTTGACATCCATTTGATGGATCACTAGATTGTGAATAGCTGCCAAAGCTAACAATAATCTAATAGTAGTGATACGAGCAATTGGTGCATAGGTATCCGAATAATCGATTCCTTCCTTTTGTCTAAAGCCTTGGATTACCAATCGAGCCTTAAACTTGTCAATTGATCCATCGACTTTCATCTTCCTTTTGAAGATCCATTTGCAACCTAAAGGTTTGCATCCAGGTGGTAAATCAGACAAAACCCATGTATTATTTTCCATTATTGAACCAATCTCATCATCTATTGCTTCTTTCCAGAAAGCAACATCTCGAGATTGCATAGCTTCATTATAGGTTCTTGGATCCTCCTCTATACTATAACAGTAAGAATATTGAGATCCAATTTGATCTCTTGATCCCTCAACTAAATATAGTTGAAAATCATAACCATATGATTTAGCCTTTCTAGCTCTTTTACTCTTACGAGGTTTAGAAATTTCACTTGGTACATCATCCGAATGATCATCCCTGAAATTCATCCGAATTTGGTATGATATCCTTTGGTCTAGGTATTGAAGAGAAACGATTCTCATCAAATATCGCATCTATTGATTCTATAATTGTGTTAATAGAAACAGAGTCATTAGGTTCTATAACATAAAACCTATATGCCTTGGAATGCTCAGCATATCCAACAAAGATGCAATCAATACCCTTTTCACCCACAGTTTTCCTTTTAGGGTCCGGAAGCCTAACTACGTCCCGACATCCCCAAACTCGCAAAAATGTCAAGTTTGGTCGTTTCTTATACCAAAGTTCATATGGGGTAGTCTTGTTCCTTTTATTAGGAACCCTATTCAATAGATAGCAAGCCGTTAACATGGCTTCTCCCCAGAATCCGTCACTCAAACCAGAGTAAGACAACATAGAATTAACCATTTCTTTAAGAGCTCTATTTTTCCTTTCAGCAACACCATTTTGTTGGGGTGTGTAAGGAGCTGTAGTTTCATGAATGATTCCTACATATTGGAAATATACAGGATCATAGTATTCACCACCTCTATCTGTGCGTAAGGTTTTAACCAAGTCATTTTGTTGCAATTCAACTTCTGTTTTATAAATTCTAAATTTATCTAGGGCTTCATCTTTTGCATGCAGCAAATAACCATAGCAAAACCTAGAGGCATCATCAATTAAAGTGATAACATACTTCTTGTTTCCTAAAGATGGTGTTGCATGAAAATCACATAAATCACTATGTATTAATTCAAGTATGACAGATTTCCTTGTTATACTTTTAAATGGTTGCCTAGTGATTTTTGTTAAAATGCAAGTATTACATTTTCCAGCATTTCCATCAATAGCAGGAATTAAATCATCTTTAGACATTTCAAGCATTCTTTTATAGTGCACATGTCCTAAACGAGCATGCCATAATGAGGTATCAACAACAGTAGAAGAAGACATATAAACAGAACTAGAATCACCAGGAACTTTATTCAAATTTAACATAAACATTCCATTGTTATAATAACCAAATCCAACAAATACACCAGACTTCGATAAGATATACTTATCAGATTCATAGACTTGTTTGTAGCCACATTTATTTAATACAGGACCAGAAATTAAGTTCTTACGAAGTTTAGGAACAAACAATACATTAAACAAAGTAATAGATTTTCCAGAACTGAATTCCAGCACCACATTTCCTTTTCCATGAACAGGAGTGAAATGATCATCACCCATGTAAAGGACAGATCCCTCTTCCACCGGTTCATATGTCTTAAACCAGCAACGATCTTTACAAACATGTGTTGTGGCACCGGAATCAATCCACCACTCAATTGCATCAACCTGCACATAAAACGCTTCAGAAATTAATGAAACATAATATTTACCAAAACTGTTCCAAACATGTACTAAATTCTGACCTTGGTCTTGGGATTGGTCCTTAGACCCCTTTCTCGAACCACCAGCACTTGCGTTATTCTTTTTGTTTCCACCACGACAGTCCCGCTTAAAATGGCCAGATTTGGCACACTTCCAACAGTCCCCTTTGGGCTTTTTCTTGGAACTGGAACCACCGCTGTTATCCTTACGTTTCTTTTTGTTTTGTTTGTTGTTCTTATTCTTTCCACCCTCTTCTATCATATTGACCGAGGGTCCAGCAACTTCTTTTCCTTTGCCCTTGTCACTGTACTGCGCCCTTAGAGATTCCTCTATGTGCAAGTGACTACCAAGTTGTACCAAAGACAGATCGTCTTTACCATGTTTCAAATTATGTTTGAAATCCTTCCATGAAGGAGGCAACTTGTCTATCACACTAGAAACTGATATCGATTCATCCATTTTTAAACCATGTTGTGTATACTGTCCTAGGATTCTAAGGAGTTCATTAAATTGTTCCATGACAGGCCTAGAATCGACCATTTTGTAATTATTAAAATTACTTACAAGAAAATTCTTACTTGAAGCATCTTCTGCCATGTACTTGGATTCAAGAGAATCCCATAACTCCTTTGCAGATTCATAATTATGATAAATATCAAACAGGGGGTCCGACATACCGTTTAATATGTGTCCTCTGCAGATGTAATCGTCATTCTCCCACTTTGATCTGCGTCTGATCGCTTCCACCGTATCATCCTCCAACAACTCTGGCATCGGGGTAGACAGAACATACACAACCATTAAAGTTGTCAACAGGAAGTGCATCTTAGTCTGCCATCGCCTAAAGTCATGCCCTTCAAACTTATCCAGTTTCCCAAAATTCGTAGTCATCTCTTTCACAGTACTTCCTCCAACCATGATTAACACAGAAAATTACTTTATACGTTTGTAAGATTTAGGGTGTCTGTACGACGGGTGTGATAATCTTGGATATCTAACTTGAATCGTGTTTGGTTCACTTTTCGTATAAAGTATTTCGACCCTATGGTGCATGGGTTACACGAAATCCTTATCGGGATAATTTAAGTAGAAAACACTTTGATTCTAGGCACAAGAGATCAAAGCAGGAACTGAGAATATTATGGTTTTCCATTATGTTCATATGAGACCAATATCTGTTAATGAACAGACAGAAAATTGACAGTTACATGCAGTTAATGACGGTTGGAATACAGTTAATTCCAAGGGTCACAACTATTGGGTTTTAGCGGGAAAATAAGGAAACTCCTTAATGCCGATTCGTAAAAATCGTTTAGGTTTTGGGGCGCTGCCCCTTGACCCCGCAAGGGGGCGCAACCCCCTTGACCCCCGCATTTTCGTCGTGGACGATAACATATTAGCTCAACGAGTGTGCATTCCGCACTTCCCCTAACTCGCGTCAGAACCGAATATGAAATCTCATTGATCTCTAGTAAATCCCGATTAACTAAAATAGTTGATGACACTAAAATCACCAACAAAATAGGGGCTGTCTTTTATGATAATCATAGTAAAGTTTAAATGGCTTTCGCTTGAATGAGAAATATAGAAATAGAGGAGGTAATATATGCATATTTTAGCAAGTAAAATGGTGTTTCAAGCCAAAACATTTACCTTTGCTTGTTATAAAATTTTAACCAGTATTTTGTATTTATCTATGTTATGTTATGTAGGACCTTCCACGTAAAATGTGGATGAATGTTGTCCCGTTGAAAGATCTTATTCCAGAACAGCAGAAGACTCTAACTTTTGATCTTTTAAAACGTACGGATTTAAATCCTTTGGAAAACAACAAATCATACGGCCAACTCATGATTGAATTGATGTACAAACCACTCTCACGTGACGGACTCGTGTCTAATTTTGAAGTTGCAAATAAAATGAAAAAGCCTCCAAAGGCCGGCTGGCTTGTCGTTACAATCCTAGAAGCCGAAGGCATTCAAGTAACAAATCCATTCATTTATTTGACAATAGGAACTGACAGAAGACAAACCTGGGTATGTGTTTTAAAAACAATAGTAAGCATTAAGCAATGATGGTAAAGTAGATTCTGGCGAACTCTTGATATATGTTTTCTCTATTTTTGGATTCGCTTTTTGCAGCTTGCAAAGAACAGTTTTGATCTGGTATGGAATGAAGAGGTTATGTTTAGTCTCGAAAAGCTACCAACAAATGAGATCTTGAACTTGGATTTGCATAGTAGTTCGCGGATCAGCAAATTCCTTCATGTGGTAGAATTGATACTTTATTTCCACTTAAATAGTACTGTAATAATACTCAAAGCTCATTTTCTTTAATCTTAACCTAATGTTTTTTTTTCTTAGACTAAAAGGGGACATGTCAATATTAGCCTTGAGGATATCGTGAAGAAAACATGGACAAAAGAAATGTACCACCTTGAAGACATGACGAGTGGTGGTCGGCTTCATGTGGAATTGCAATGGAGAACCTCCTTTAGCTAGCTATCTACCAAATTCACCGTAACTCTTGGCAGCTAAAAAATGCCGCATTCTCGATGTTTAATTCAAAATATGGCAAGATTTATTAGTAAAAATGAGTTTTATCTGATATTATTTTGTGATTATGCAAATTAGTTAATATATATATGCACGCCAATATGGTTTAAAGCATTTCTGGTTATAACACTGTTTTTGTGGCTCGAATCTATGGCTATCCCAATTTTGCTCATACAAATGCCAAAAGTCGTGGTCAGTGGTTTGCCATGAATCATCTTAGGCGATTTTAACGTTGCTCTCAATTTGGAAGATTGCCATGCTGGGCTAACGGGCTTGAATTTGGCTTTGTACGAATTCAAAGATTGTGTTGCGGATATAGAAGTAATGGATATTAGTTATTCGGGGTTACATTATACGTGGAACCAGAAACCAAAGGGGGGAGGAGAGATTCTTAAAAAAGTTGACCGAATTTTGGGTAATGTGGAGTTCGTGGATACTTTTCCAGGTGCTCATACAATTTTCCAACCATATCGCATATTGGACTACTTCCCGCCAGTGTTAAAAATCCCTAGTCTGATTACTTCTAAACCTAAACTGTTTGAATTCTTCAATATTCTCACTCATAAGAAGCTGTTTCTAGAGTTGGTTGCGGACAGTGGAATGTTAATGTTCATTTTTATTCTATGTATCAGGTTGTTTCCAAACTTAAAGCTCTCAAGAAGCCTATTCGGAAATTATTGCATGATCATGGCAACGTGCATGATCGTGTGATAAAACTGAGACACGAGCTTGATGAAGTTCAAAAGGCGCTTGATGAAGATTCGGATAATGCTATGCTTAGAGAGGAGGAATCGCATTCTGTCCAAGCATTTAACGATACTAAGTTGGATGAAGAACGCTTCTTAAGCAAAAGGCAAAGATCGAATGGCTTGATGTAGGAGATTGGAATTGTGCTTTCTTCCACAAATCGGTGAAGAGTCGCAATAGTAGAAGCCGAATTGATAACATTATGAATGCTGACAATGTTGTGCTTTCAAGTACGGATATCCCAAATTGAATAAATATTAAATAAAAGGAAAATAGAAGATATGAACTCAGAATCAAACACTTTAATTAATAAAAAACAAGTTTGAAGAAAAAGATTAACCAAGTCACCACAGCTACACTGGTGTGACTCTATTAACTAAATGATAATAGTCTTACAAGAACAAAACAAATAAACAAGATCTGGGTTACATTCTGAAAGAGAGAAACAAGATGAAAAACACACAGATGAAAAGTCCCAGATGGATAAAACAAATGAGAGCGTCTCCACTATATCCCAAAGGCCAAGAAAGACGTTAGCGTCTAAAGGACGCTTGCATAATTATCAAGAGATGCTTCAACTTTCCAAGTGTCCAGAAAATACCCTCCACCTCATTAAGTGTCCATCATTCTTCATCCAAAAGGTAACTGCAATAGATAAAAGTTACACAATAAGCCCTTATAGTTGGTAAATGGTATCTGATTAGGTTCAAATATTTCAACATCCCCCCTTAATCAGATACCTCATACAGATTAAGCATGCCAAGTTTTTCAACAAGAGCATTGTGTTGCAATGTATCCAGTCCCTTTGTAAGGATGTCTGCTATTTGATTAGCAGAATCCACCTTACAAGTCTTAACAACACCACTTAAAAATTTTTCCCTTACAAAGTGTAAGTCAATTTCTAAGTGTTTAGTTCTTTCATGAAAAACTGGATTAGCAGCTATCTTGATAGCTGAGTTACTATCACAGTACAAGGTTACATGCAAAAGGTTTTCAAACTTCAAGTCTTTTAACACCTTAAGAATCCAAATAACCTCACTGTTTACTGAAGCAAGAGCTCTATACTCTGCTTCAGTAGAGGATTTGGAGAGAGTGTCTTGTTTTTTACTCTTCCAAGAAACAAGATTATTGTTGACAAACACACAATAACCAGTAACAGATCTCCTAGTAACAACACACTTAGCCCAATCAGCATCAGAATAAGCATTTAAGAACATACCAGAGGTCTTCTTAATGTGAATGCCCAAACCTGGAGAGCCTTTAAGATATCTTAATATCTTGAAGGCAGTTTTAAGATGAGATCTCAAAGGGGAGTGCATGAATTGACTTAGGCAGTGAACTGCATAAGATATGTCAGGCCTGGTATTGGTTAAGTAAATAAGCTTACCCATCAACTTCCGATAATCAACAATATTATCAAGTAAGGGGTCATCAATAGTGGGCTCATTAGATATAGCAAGTTTGGTAACTAAGGGAGTGCTAGCAGGTTTGCAAGCCAACATACCATATTCAGAAAGAAGGTCCAACACATACTTTCTTTGATTTAAGCAAATGCCCCAGTTAGTATCAACAACCTCAATCCCCGAAAAATATTTCAACTTTTCTAAGTCTTTAATCATAAACTTAGTTTTCAGAAATATTTTAAATTTTTCAATTTCAGCAATATTGTTCCCAGTAATGATGATATCATCAACATACACAAGTAAGGCAAGAAAAATTTTACCAAGAGACTTAGTGTACAAAGAATAGTCAGATTTACTTTGAATAAAACCATTTTCACTCAACACAGCTGTAAGCTTAGCATTCCATTGTCTAGGAGCTTGTTTAAGCCCATACAATGACTTTTTGAGTCTACAGACCATGTTGTCACCACCATAAAGATATCCTTGTGGTGGTTTCATGTAAACAGTTTCATCAAGATCACCATAAAGGAAAGCATTATTAATGTCAAGTTGGAACACAGGCCAGGAATTCACAATAGCAATATTAAGCAAACATCTAACAGTAACCATCTTAACAACAGGGGCAAAAGTTTCATCAAAGTCAATACCTTCCTTTTGACCAAAACCTTGGGCAACAACCCTAGCCTTGTATCTTTCAATTTCACCACTAGACTTAAACTTAAGTTTCCAAACCCACTTACTACCTAAGGCCTTCCTACCCTTTGGTAATTCAACAATATCCCAAGTATCATTCTCAAGAAGGGCTGCAAGTTCAGAGTTCATAGCATCAACCCAATAAGGGTTTTGAGAAGCTTCAAAAAATTCTTTGGCTCACTGTTTTTGTTAAGTTGGGTGACAAAACAGAAGTTTTCATGATTAAGTCTAGAATACCCCACAAATTTTTCAAGACCATATTTAACCTTGGAATTAACCACAAAGTCATTATAGTTTTTTGGAAAAACAGAAGGTCTGGTAGACCTTCTAACACCCTGAGTAGGAGCACTTGGATTTTGATCAAAGTGACCTTCAGACTCATTATTTTCATCAAGTGTTGCTGCCTCCTCTCCCAACCTAGCTTCAATATCCTCACTGTTATGAGCATCATCTCCAATATTTGGAGAATCAACAGTGTCCATATTGTTCCCAAGGTTGGAAGAGTGGCTACCCTCACTTTGTGACTCATGGTCACTATTATGACTACCTGTTACTCTCTCATCATCATTAGGTAGCTCAGGGTTATCTAAATCAAAAAAGTTAAACAAATTTTTATCTTGACCAAGACTAGGGACATTAGACTCATCATGCTTGTCTTTTGAGACAAAATCCTTAAAAGGAAATATATACTCAAAAAAACTCACATCTCTAGAGACAAAAAACTGATTTCTATCAAGACTAAAAAGCCTGTAACCCTTCTGAGAATTAGAATAACCCATCATAACACATTTTTCAGACCTATTAGACAATTTATCATGACTATTCAAGATAGTAGCAAAGCATAAACAGCCAAACATTCTGATAAGAGAGAGATTAGGACAAGTATTGTATCATTTCATAAGGGGACTTTCCATTTAACACATAAGAGGGTAATCTGTTAATGAGAAAAGTAGCAGTTAGAATGCATTCAGACCAAAATTTCAAAGGAATTCCCCCCTGAAACATAAGACACCTAGCCACATTCAAGAGGTGTCTATGTTTCCTTTCAGCCACCCCATTTTGTTGTGGGGTATAAGCACATGAAGTCTGATGGAGGATGCCATTGTTGTTACAAAACTTGTTGAAAGTTTGGTTAACAAATTCAGTACCATTGTCACTTCTAAAGACTTTAATGTTTCTTTTAAACTGATTTTAATCATTTTATGAAAAAAATCTAAAAAAGTAACAACTTCATCCTTGGACTTAATGAGATATACCCAAACAGCTCTGGTAAAATCATCCACAATGGTCAAAAAATATCTGTGGCCAGTGTGACATGTCACCTTATAAGGACCCCATAAATCAAGATGAACAAGGTCCCCCAAGCACTTAGTCTTATGGTCACTTAAAGGAAAGGGCTTTCTAGTTTGTTTAGACCTTTGACAAACTTCACAAAAGTCATATTTATCATGTTTATCAAGTTTCAAGGTGTCTTTTAAGGTGTCTAAAGCAGGGTCAGTAGGGTGACCAAGTCTGCAATGCCAATCATTGTAAGATAGAGAACAAACAGGGACAGATTGACTAGCATTACACTTAATACCTTTAGTATCTAAGTAGTATAAACCACCACATTGATTACCAATCCCTAGAATGTTTTTCAGATTCAAATCCTGATTCAGAAAAAGGCATTTATTTTCATCAAAAACCACAAAAATCTTGTTATCCTTGGCTAATTTATGCACAGATATCAAAGTAACACAGTACTCAGGTATAACCAACACATCAAACAAAACAAGACCATTTCCCAATTTTAAATTTCCAATCTTAGATATGAAAGCTTCAGTACCATTAGGATGACTGACTTTAATTTTGAGATGAGAAATGTCAAACACATTGTCCAATTCCTTTTCATTATTAGTCATGTGTTGGTTTGCCCCAGAGTCAACAACTTTCCCATGTTGAGTCACTTTAGAGTGGATATTAGAACAAAAAAACTTTCCAAAATTATCATTAAAAACCTTACTAGAATTAAAGTAGGTACCTGCCATATTGGCCTGCACTCCCTTTTTAGAACCAGTATTCTCTTTGATAAGAGAGAGTAAAGCAGAAAGTTGTTCATCAGAAAACACAGAGTTGGAATTAGAGCCAACAGAGTTGTTTGAAAAGTTTTTTCCTTTAGAATTTTGACCAGATTTCTTTTTTCCAAAATCAGCAGGAAAGCCAATGATTTTAAAACATCTATCAATAGTATGCCCATTGTACCCACAATTTTTACAGACCACTTCAGAGTTCCCATTAGGTCTATAGGTATTAGGTCTATTGGCCATGTTAGGTCTAGGACTGCTACTATTATAGTTAGGTCTAAAACCACCATTAGGACTGCTGCTATGTAATTAGGTCTAAAGCCACCATTGGGGTTAGGGTTAACATTCTGGTGGCCTTGAAAGATATTTCTGGTGGGCCCATTTGAAAGAAAATCAGAAGTCTGATTCCTCTGAGAGGTACCAGATAGGCTACCAGAAGCAACTCTGTGAGACTCCTCACTAGAGATGATGGCATAAGCACATTTTATATCTGGAAGAACCTCTCTAGAGAGAATGGAGCTTCTAATGGTCATGTAGGTATCATCAAGACCCATTAAGAATTGCATCAATTTCAACAACTTGTTATGATTCTTAAATTCATTAGTAGCAGCACAAACACAATTAGGAAGCTCAACCATAACATCGTATTGTTTCCACAAAGCATTCAAGGTATGATAATAATCAGACAAGTTGGAGCCATTTTGCTTCAAAGTATTTATCTTATGATGCAAATTAAATATCACAGACCCATCAACCTTATGATAGGTTTCTTTCAAATCATTCCAAATATGCTCAGCTTTCTTAGAAAAAATTTGACCAAGAAACAATTCATCATAAATAGAATTAAGAATCCATCCTAACACAAGAGCATTGACTCTGTCCCATTGTCTTCCTAACACATCATTAGTTAGGGATCTTTTACAAGATCCATTTATGAAACCAGTTTTATTTTTTCCCTTCAATGCCAAAAGCATAGCATTAGACCAGATTTGATAATTCTCAGTTCCTTTAAGTTTAACAGAAATCACAGTCAATGTGGCAGAGTCATTTGGGTGAAGATGCAAAGGGTCACTAATATCAAGTTTACTGATCAAGGTGACAACAGATTCTTCCCCAATCTGGTCATCTTGATGTTCAGTGTCTGTGTCACCATGAACACTAGTCATAGTGAAGAGTCACAGAAACCAAACCCCAAAAAAAAGAACTTAATCAAAGTCAACAAAGTTCCCAGGCTTCCAAACCACTCAAGGGTGGCAGGTCAAGGGCAAGACAGTGATTAAGGGTCCAAATAAACAAAAATACCCCAACAATCAATAGCAAGATCAGCAAAAAAGAGAGTACCAATATACGAGAGAGTATAACCATAGATATCACCCAAAAACAAGTATGAAAAAACAAATAAGCCAATAACCAAATAATCAAAGAAGAAGATAGAGCAGAGGTGTTACAATGCATAAACAAAAAGCTCAATCGATCTGTTTCTTCTAGATTCACTTAGTCTAGAAGAAAACAGAACCTCCTCACCAAACCCTAATTTAAGAAAAATTAGGAAAAAGTGCAAACACCAACAGATCTATGCAATAGATCAAATATATAACGTCCCTGCACCACAAACAAGGTTAAAACATATATAATATAAAAAACCCCCAAAAATTTTTGAAACCCTAAAATTAAAAAATCGATTTTAGGATGAATAAAAACAATGAGAATAAAATCTTTTTAAATCTGACTATCTCAATAGCAGATCTATCCAAAAAACATTTCAATTTTAAAAAACCCCAAAAAAATTTGAAACCCTAAAAATATTTTTCCAACGATTTCAAAGAACCATGGCTCTGATACCATGAAGAAATATTAAATAAAAGGAAAATAGAAGATATGAACTCAGAATCAAACACTTTAATTAATGAAAAACAAGTTTGAAGAGAATTCAGCGGGTCAGGCTGCTTTGAAAGCCGCCTCATGCAAAGTGACAAAACACGAAAAATCATGCATTGAAAATCAACACGTGTTTATTCCTTTTGCATTTGATACCTTCGGTTTCCTTGCACCTGAAGCGGTGGAGCTTCTGAAGAGAATTCAGCGCGTTATGAATAGCAACGTTATGACACCTAAATCCACAGATGTGGTTTTTCATAGAATTAGTTTCGCTATTCAGAAAGGGCTTGCGGCGCAGCTTGTTGCTCGCTTGCCTTCTACAGCTGTGTAATTAAATTTTATTATTAAAATTTTAATCTTAATTTAAAGTTTGAAGAAAAAGATTAACCAAGTCACCACAGCTACACTGGTGTGACTCTATTATCTAAATGATAATAGTCTTACAAGAACAAAACAAATAAACATGATCTGGGTTACATTTTGAAAGAGAGAAACAATATGAAAAACACACAGATGAAAAGTCCCAGATGGATAAAACAAATGAGAGCGTCTCCACTATATCCCAAAGGCCAAGAAAGACGTTAGCGTCTAAAGGACGCTTGCATAATTATCAAGAGATGCTTCAACTTTCCAAGTGTCCAGAAAAGACCCTCCACCTCATTAAGTGTCCATCATTCTTCATCCAAAAGGTAACTGCAATAGATAAAAGTTACACAATAAGCCCTTATAGTTGGTAAATGGTATCTGATTAAGTCCAAATATTTCAACACAAATGCTTTTGTATCTCATTATGAAGTGTTTTTGGGGAATAACTCTCCTTGTATAGCTGCCGATGTGGAGGGTCTGTTTGAGAAAAGGGTTTCTAAGTTGGTGTATACAACATGGTTCGCAATGTTACTAAAGAAAAGACAATAAATGACCGAGATTGTGAAATCACTTGAAATTACATTAAAGCCAGGCAAGTTTCAGTTCTTTAATTTTGGCTAAATTTAATAATTATACAACTTTGTTTCTGGTTGCTTGGTTCTCTCCCTAGGTTATATGGTCCCCACGGCAATCTAGATTATACAACTTAAACCAGGGGCGGAGCTAGGGGGTTACGGGATGCACGGGAACCCGATAGAATTTTGTCGTGTAATGTATATATTTGCTAAAAATCTCTATTTTTTTCAAAATGAACTCGTTCTCAAAATTATGTAGTATATAGATACTCGTATTAAAAATTTTGTGCACCCGATGACTTTATACTCTCGTTCCACCTCTGATACCAACGAAACAGTTTCATGTTTATTCCTCTCATGGAAGTTCTTGATATAATCTCAAACCATAAGATTTATTCACATCATCTACCCTCCGAATGTCATTGTCGTTGGTTCCATGAATCTTAATGAAATATGAGTTCTTTCCTCCATCTAAACCATCTATTTTGCGCCAATTCTGCATTTTCGGGGTAATGTTTTTAAGTGGATTTACCAAGGGATGGCTCCTATTTGGCGGTGAATGAGAACTACTTGATATTTTACCGAGGGTGAGTTCCTTTTACCCAAAAAAAAACACTACTTGATCTATCATCAGTTAGTCGTGGAGGTAATGACGAAAATTTGTAGATGCTTTTCAATATATGCACACACTTCTCACATGAAGATATATCTTTTGGCTAGAATCAGATGTCATGTTTTGAAGTGATTTTGAGTATACAGATTAAAACCCACATGGGTATTTATATAATTTGTTATGAGCATAGAACATAAAAAAAATCTAAAAAAGTTTGAAATGTTTCTGTGATATTTGTATGAAATTTTTCTGGAGTAAAAGATTGGGGTATGAAAAGCTAAAGACCTTTTTCTTGTTTCCTTTTGCTGAAAAGCTCATGTGAAAGAGAAAAATAATTAACTTTTTATAAGAGAAACAAAGCTCTTTGTATACAGATCAAGGTTTTCAAACCCGGGTCGACCCTGTCGGGTCAACCGGTTGACCCGATTCGGTAAAAAAACTGGTCATATTGACTCGGATTTCATATTTTCGAAACCCGGCTAGACCCGCCGGGTTTGGGGTGACCCGGTTCAACCCGGTTCTCAAGACCCGGCCGGGTTTTGATTTTTTCGGGTTTTTTTAAATATATATATAAATTTTACGTATTTGCGACGAAATTTTATTTTACATATTATATTGACAATTCATATCTTCAATATACGGAGTTTTTATGGTTTTTATATATAATTTTTGTTAATTATTAAAAAAATAAAATAAAAATAATTTAAAAACCGGGTTGACCCAAGTCGACCCAGAACCGGTGACTCGACCGGGTCGATTTAAAATCCTGGTTACAAAACATTGATACAGATGGTTTCTTGCTGGTCATATAGAAAAGTATAGTTTTGTGAACAGGTTTTACTTTTTCTAGCAGTACAATTAACAAGATTTCTATTAACCATGTTCAAAAGCCAAAACCAAACACAAACACAGAACATGTAGGCAGTAGGCGACATAGTTTATGAAGGAACTCTGTGGCCCTTGTGAAGGCTTATTGTCTCTAAGGCATAATCGTCGGCCTACGACCACAAGTATGAAGTAAATGTTTAGTCTTGGTATAACAGCCTGTGTTAGCAATTCACTATGCATCAAGTTGCCATATTTTAGTCCTATTAGAGTATAAGTACTTGTGTATTTGTAAATCCTAGTACCAATATCTGTGAATCATGTGTAACCTATCTAATTTGGCTGACATAGTTATAAATCGCGTAGAATATTTGTACCGATTTACTTTTCTGCACTTTAGATTCATTCTGCTAGTATTTGTGTTTTCTTGAGCGGGTGCGAATTTCTAACTTGGATACAACTCGATCACTCATATTTAAACGGGTAAATAGATAACGCTTTTCATGTTCAGGTTACCCAGTGAGAGTCAGTCGAGAGTGAGTCTTTAACTTAGATATATGTGGCTTAACATGACCATTTCCGACGATTTCTATAGCCACCCCAAGATATGTGCCTAGTGGGATCTAAACCGGCCAGTAAGACCTCTCATGAAGACATCAAAGTGTCGACGACTGCTACGGCGCCTGTTGAAACATCTAAGGATGGTTTTCAAACAGTTGGCAAGAAGAGAAGGAACAAGAAGCCCAAGTCTAATAAGTATACTGGTCCTACAGTTCTCCCGACTGTGAAGTTTCAGCCTAAAGCAACCCCTAGTGTTCCCACGAATGGTGGTAAATCTGCAGGTAAAGCTCCTTCTCCTAAAGGGAAGGAAGTGGTTTCTTCTTCATTAGACGGTAATGTGGCTATGCCTAATCCATTTGCAGCTTTAGCTAATGATGGTGACGCGGATGATGAGGATGTTGAAAATATTTATGATGAAACAGTTAATCTTCTTGAACTGGTGGAGGATCTTCTTCCATGAGTGGTGCGGGTATGAGTGGTGCGGGATAGGTGTTTTATCTGAATGTTGTTTTCTATTCTAGTTATAGATTTGTTTGTAACTAGGTGTTGAGGTGTTTATGGTCTGTCATGAACACTAGTTTATCAAGTTTTTGGCTTGAGGTTAATGCGGTACTTCAGCCGCATTCCATGTGAACTTTATATGGTTTTTTGGTTAATATATTTACCGGGTAACTCCCATTACCAAAAAAAAGTGTCGACGACTGTAGGCCACCTTAGTGGTTGTTGGTCATATATCTAAACCCAGCACCAGCTTATTCTGTATTCCCAAGCCAATGATCCTCCCAAAAAGTAATCAAAAGCACAAAAGCGGAGCAATAAAATATGAGATTGGCGATAAAGGAAGAAGACTTTCTTGATTGTTGAAAAATACACGAAAAAAAGGTATCGTTCCTGATTCCAAACATGAACTATGGAGGGCAGTTGAGTTGTCACCTTCCAAATAGATAAAAGTATATAACCAAAAGTTGCATATATCACCACTTTGTTCAGATGCACTAAACTTTGAAAATCTATCAGAATATATATTAAAAGTCATTCGATTAGTACATGCATCGTATCACACGCGTTACCTAGTGTAAACAAGAAGACCTATAACATTTCGGGGGTATGGTTCTTTTGAAAAATTAAGCCAAGACTAAATGGAGCAACTAAAAACCTAATTTTGATTCTATTTTTACGCAAACATGGGATTCATAACGAAAGGACAAGATTCTTAAATAATGTTCCATCTCTTATTCTTTATCTTGTTTCCAGATTGTCTTTACTTCACATACATGTCACAATGGGGAGTGCTGTTTCCATGAAGTTATGCATCTTATCTCAACCGA
Source organism: Glebionis coronaria (assembly GCA_025667525.1). Taxonomy (NCBI): domain Eukaryota; kingdom Viridiplantae; phylum Streptophyta; class Magnoliopsida; order Asterales; family Asteraceae; genus Glebionis; species Glebionis coronaria. The sequence continues at coordinate 593,714,756 of CM046879.1, read as the reverse complement.
AACACCTGAACTTAAGATCTAAGTAACTCGAAATAAAAGCTTTAATGAGTCTACCTCTAGCAAAATTCTCTAACCAGGTGCTTCAGGATTTCTAACCGAATGTAATCGTAATCATAGTAGATGGTCTATGTGACAAGTTCAACGTATTTACCTTAGGATGGGTCGATTTTGCTTGTGCTATATCTCAAACATGTCAACCAAAAGCTTCAACTAAAAGGGAAACAAACCAATAGTTTACGATAACCTTGCTTTTAGAGCATGCACCCTCTCTAAATCGTTTTATTCAACAATTTATTTATTCTATTAAATGAACGTTTTTGCTTATGTAATCTTTTACTATGTGTTGATGTTTAATTGGTCAACTTAATTAAAAATTATATATCAATGATTTCATAATCTAATTGAATATATTTATTTTTAATTAAGAAAATATTTGACAAAAGATAACTTCATTTCAACCGGCATGCACCTAGAAAAATGAAAGAACTACTTTTATTGGTTAAGGTGACGGTGAAAGAGTCATGTACTCAAATAATTTTTATTTTATCTTTTCAAACAACAAAAAACCCTTCATTTGAAATTTGAATATACATCTTCCTGTATTTTTGGGTTGAATCAAACTTAATTTATGACGTTTTATTGTTGGGTCATCTTCTTATCAACTCCTTCCAGTTTTGCGTCTTCTTCGTCAACACTTCAAGGTATCATTTGTTATAGTGTATGGATATTGTACGGATTTGACCATTTAATTATACTTAAATAAATTTCAATTTCAGATATCATGTGTATGATTGGAGTTTCACGAAGTGCTCAACAAGTGTTTGAGAAAATGTCTCAAAGAAAGAGGTATTATTGTCTTTTGTTGTTCAACAGGCTATTTTTTTGTACAATAACTAATTGTCTTAGATAAATGGTGATCGTTGGTTGTTTTTATACAACACACTATTTTGCCTGTAGTGAAGCATGATATATTATAAAATAAGCAAAAATATGAAGCATGATATATGGTGTAGTAGTTGTTTTGTGTTGTAAAAAGTGTTATATGAGAGGTGCTTTATAATTTTGTTGTTTAAAGTAGAAGTAGCTAGATCAATTGGTAAAGTGATTTTTACCCCTCTTTTGTATTATGTTGTGTTAATTAAATGCATAACTAATATTTTAACTAATTATTTCTAATGTTTAATTGTGTAGCTATTATTTTCCCATTTTTTTTGCTGATTTTAAAATTGAATTTTTTAGGGAGGCACGAATGACATATTTGGCAATTTTCATTTGGTGAGAAATGGTGATTTAATTATGTTGGAATGTATTTACCTCACATAGAAAGATCAACAGTTGATCGTGTGACTGACAAGAGAAAATATAGTAGGTATGTTGTTTCATTTTGCAAAGTTAAATCTTTTAACTATCATTTGGTTGCTGGCATCATGTTCATATCACTTATTTAGGTATGTACCATTTCTGGAATATTTTTTAATGAAGGTCAAGATAAGACAGTTCGGGCTATTAGGAAAAGAATAGCAGACATCACTAGGGACGACAAAGAATGTGGTAAAGAAGGGTTATATGTTAAGCCAAAAGTGGGAGATGCATTACCTTTTTGGAGCATGAAAGCAGATGCAACAACAGATCTTTCAACTTTGAATGGTCAGTTTTCATTCTACTTTTTAACATATCAATTATCATTTTGAAAGTTGCATTTAGTCTAAAGTTAATTTTTCTGTGATTTTGTTTGGCTTCAACTTCTTCGTGTCATTGTGTTTACTTTCTTCTATACACATATTTCTTCTTCATCTACATGGTAACTTGGATAGTTTTGACTAGGGGTTTTGTGACCGTATCTTAACACAACATCTTGCTTTATACTGCACATTGAAGGTTTGATCATATTACTAAAATGATTTTCCTCAATTTTCAATCTCATCACAATTTACTGTTGAATGTTGTAAATTGTGTTCAATTAACTGTCCCAGTTAAATTTTGAGTTGCAAAACTAATTAAATAGCTTGATGTATAGCATTTTGTTTTTTTTGCAAAAACTTTGCAGATTTTAACATAGGTTTGCGAAGGGCATTATAAATCTTCATTTGTATTTTTTTTTGTCTGTGTGATATGCAGTTTGCAACACAGTGATCATAAAAAAGTTAACCCATCCATTTCGACTAAAGAATGACTCATTTTGACCTGGTAATTGACCCGTCCATTTTGGCTCATTTTCACATCTTACTTATTTGTTGCATGTCGATATTCTTGGAGCGTTGTCTTTTGTATTATCCTACATGTTTTTGAATTTATGAATTGGCCCGGGTCACACAATACAAAGCTATTTGCAGTGCGAATATTCATGATTTTTAAATAAAGTCTACCTATGTTAGAAGTAGATAATTCATGGAAGCTTGAATGGGCAAGATGGGAAAGATTCAACCGCCTAAATATGAGTATTGTTCTTTCCTTTATACTTGGTTTTGCATATAGAATGTGAAAGTGGAATTGAATTTCAAAGGCATGTCATAAATATTTCATATTTATAAAATTATTGTGGCGTGAGTTCGCGTTCATGATAAATAATAAATTTCTTTTTTGAGAGTTAGAGCTTAAGATAACGATGTCACACCCCACCATGGCGGAATATGGGGCACGACGTATGGATATCATCACAACAATAGCGTGTCTATAGAGATAACTAAATGATATAAGAAATGTCATAAAATGGTGACACAAATGTCATGACAATATCTCAACAATGCAGGAGAATAGGTAAGTAGGTAACAGTCCTACCTCTTACCCAAGACAAACAAATAACACAAACAAAACAAACATAGGTGCCAACAGTATCACATTTTCAAAAAAACATAAAGGTAAACTAAGAAGGAACGGGGATCTCCTTCTATATGCAATCCTAAGGCATCCAAGTCTAGCCACTTCTATCCTCACGCTTAACCACATTCACACCTGAAAGAGACACTAAAACACGTCAACATAAAGTTTGTGAGAGTCATAGGTTTAGACTCCAACGCCAAAACAGTTATAAGCTGTGAATAATGTTGATGCAAAAGTTGGTTGATCCTTGCTAGACCCGAATTAGGCTTAATTCGGGTTGGCTGGGCTCCGGCTCCTGCACCAAGTGAATAGTTTGGTTGGGACCCTGCACACTAAACAACACGCGTTAGGCTTACCGTGGGAATGTTTCCCACGATTAGACTCCGGCGTGAGAGTAAGTAATCGATTTAGGGTTTATGTGAGTTGAGAGTATAAGTCGTAATACCTTTGTGGAACCCTTGAAAGTTCCTTTTATAGGCAGTGAAACCCTAATGGGCTTTCACTGATGCTTCGGCCCCAAGGAAGAGATAACTACCAGAATTTAGAATGATTGTTATCTTCTAATTCTGGTAATGAATATCCTCCTCCATTGGGATAAAGATATTCCTAGACAGAATATTATTCTGTCTAACCCTACGTCGGCCGTACCGGGCCGTGGGCCACACACGTGTGTGCGGTTACTGTTCATCCAAGCCCACAAGCCTGAATGACATTATTCCACCCATCTGTGATGGGATGGATACGGGTAATACCCATGGGCCGGGTTCATGACCCGGCTGGGGACTATACGTCATCATGTCCCCCCAGTCTAGTTGTTACAACCATAGGTGTAACCTCTAGACTACTAAGATGCCCCCCGGACGTACCAAGGAAACAATAGTGAATGATAAATTGTCCAAGAATTTGTATTGGCCGCACGTGGCAGCCTAGCTTAGGAAGTTACTTCATCAATATCTCAGCCGCATATAGAGACCGAGACAAATTAAATATAACATTAAATGTCAAGTCTTACGTAAGAGCCGCATAACCCGACATTAACAACTGTTCATCTGACTTGTTTGACTGACAAAAGTACAGACAGTCAGATCCTTGAGCAGTGCAAACGTTTGAGTCAGAAGTAACCCGTGGGTCCCACCTGACGTTTCACTTGCCACTTGCCCCCCTAGCCACACGATTAAAAATAGTGGCAAACACGTGTCACACATCCAACAGGTCGTGACCCACGAGGCAACCCTATAAATAAGTTACCCCCACGGCTGTGTGAAACACACAGTTATAACCTCCAGTTCTGCCATTAAAGCTTTCTCCTTAGCTTGAAACAAATACGCACGGATCCCACCACACGCAGGTTAGAACACCACGCTTTTACACTTTTATTTAGTAATGGCTCATAGAAACAACCCTACCATTGGATCCGTGCTGAATGTTATGACCCAAGACCAATTAAACCACTTCTGTACAAACTATTTCATCCCTACCAACCTACACCCCTCACTTCCTGGCGCTGGGGACCTCATAACTGAGGCTCCAACGGGCAAGATTGGCCTGTACACTCGCCTCTTTGATGCGGCTAATTACCGCATACCCTTCACCCACTTTCTTGTAGATCTGTTAGGATACTATGATGTACACATTAGTCAGCTCCACTGCATAGGTGCCTGTAAGATTAGTCAATTCGAGATCCTCTGCCGTGCTAGGAGAATCCCCCCAACCGTAGAATTATTCCGGCTCTTTTATGTTCCCAACATAGTAAACGGTTGGGTATCTTTTAAGAAACGAGCCTCCAACAGTCCCCAATCACACAATAAACCCATGGATTCATTGAAAAATTGGTATGATCACTACTTTTTTATTGACGCCGTGGTATGGCCGGGCGATTACACCTTTAGAACTAGGATACCTCACGACCCCAAGCCGCACACAAGTACATACAACCCCTGTCATTCCCAAGAGTTAGATCTGAATAGGACTGGGTTCCATAGAAACCTTCCCGAATCATTCCTATGTTTGCTAGGAATTAGCTTCAATTACTTTGGTCCATCCAATAGATATCCCGTTTTTTGGAGAAGGCAAGGCGAAGGTAGGCTAACATCCGTACGAAAAAAAAATGTATACAATTTTTTGATAAATAGCTAACATATCTTGTTTTGTGCTGAACAGAAATGAACTTCTTTGGACTTTTGCGTCAGGGCGATCCCAAGCTTGTGCCGGAGGGTCTCCGTCCTCTCCGTGAGAATGAACAACCCCTTCTTGAGCATACCCGACCCGTGACGGTTGCTCTTGAAGCCGTACCTGATCCCCATTCTGACGAGGAAGAGCACGGAGACAATGGTGATGGTGATAAGCAGATGAATGAAGGAGGAGTCGGACCCTCCTCACCACATAGGGAACAGCAGGGGGATAACATTGAGCTAACCACCTCCAGCATTCGCCGACTGATGGGCGATGATGATGATGAAGTACAACAACACGTCAACCTGGAAGAAGAGGAAGAAGAAGAAGAAGTCGAGGAGGAGATCGACGAAGCAACAATGCAGCCCGTCGCCAGGCGTACCCGAAAAAGAAGCAACCGTGTGAGGCGAACTGCTTCAGTCGAAATTGGCGAACACAACGCTCCTGCCAAGAGACTTCGAGAAGACCACCCCTTGTATCAATCTGTCGGAAGTGCTACCCAGGGCTCCGAGGCTATCCGGGCCACTCATGTCGATCCCGTCACTCAGATTGCCCCAACCACCTCCGAACTAGCAAGAAACGACATGTAAGACTCCATCCTAATATGTAAAAAATGACAAGTTTCCTCGTAAGCTATACTTAAAATGTTTCCCAATACTTATTGCACAGGGACAACCAGACTGGTGTCGCGCCTCCTTCTGACGCCTAAATTGATAAGGGGAAAGGGAAAGAAATGGAAAGAAACCTCACGGCCCCCACAAAGTCCGGCCCTGTATTTGAAGAAGGTTCACCCACAGCCTCCCAAGACCTCCCAGCGTCCGCCCCCCTCCACCGTTCAATCCGGTATGGAATATCACAATGGCATCACGACTGAGGGATGCCGACGAGTGCCGGGAGTATCTCAACAATTGCATACCACCAAGCTTGGTGCGAGAGGTAAATTCCCTCAGTCATGCAGACTTGGCGGATGAGTATAATGGTGCCCTGGTACACCAAATGGCAATGGGTACCTCGATGAGGGTAAGGTTTGAAGCCGCACTTGGGCATGTTGAATCTCTCAAGAGGAAAGTTGGACGGAGGGAGAAGATGATTGTAGATAATGAAATCGCCGACCTCCAATCCCAACTGGCCAGTGCCGAGGCGACCATTAAAAAACAGTCAGCCCGTGCGAATGAATACGACCAACAGGTGGCCAATCTTGAGTCACAACTAGATGCTGCAACCACCAAGGTAAATATCCATGCCGCACCACCCATATTATGAAAGAAATATATGCTAATACGTTATTGCTTATAGGTAGCCACGGCGGAAGCTTCTACCCACTGGTACTCCAGCCAAGTAGACGTGCTGAACAAGAAACTAGAAGACGCACACATGGCCGTCCAAAGCATGGAGAAAGTACAAAGGGAACTTGCCGATGAGAAGGCCGTCATCCAAGAGCTGAAAGAGGCATTTGCCCAAAAAGAGTTGATGATTGACGCCCTCACTGCGGAGCGTGACAATGTGTTATGCCCCCAACTGCTCACCGCTATTGCCGGCCGCAGGTGGATGGTTGGGCATGGAGCACGCCTGGCCGTCATGAAGGTATTAGAGGCCCCGGAGTTTGTGCAACAATTCGCGAACCTTGTGTCTGATGGTATTGACCACGGACGACACGAGGGAATGGTTGAGGCCGCTGAGTTGATCACGAAAGGGGAGGACGTTACCCATCATGCCTTTTTTAAGTCTGAAGCTGCGAACAAGATGACTGCCTCCATGGCCGCGATGCGAGATCTGCATTATCCTTTCTTGGATGAGCTGGAGGCTGCCAAAGATGCGCCGAATATGGAAATCATGGAAAGGCTCAGTCTTAGCGCATCCTCCCATGCTTCCCTCACTCCATCCCCCAGCCACCTGACACTCCCCATATACGAGGACGTTACCAGGATCGTGCTTGACGAAGAACCCTTAAGTGTGGTGCTGGAGAGGACTGTGGCTCAAGCCCAGAAGCGGAAAGAAAGTGATGAGTGGTTGTCATGTCTGGTCGAAGAGCAAGTGGAGATGGGTAAGTTTTTCCCCCCTATGTAGGATACTCCTACTTTATGATCCCTTTCAGACACTTTGGTTTGTAACCTCTGAATAGTTACTGTTTCTATTCGTCCGTGCATGTACACGGCTGACAACATTTGTATTTTGCATATAAGTCCGTGAGTGACCACGACAATTTTGTTATTTTGGAAACTTGTGTATTTTTACTTGTGTTTAAATATTGTAGCACAATACTGCATGATATATCACGTCTTACACACAAAGAAAGAAAATACATACAAGTCTATAATTTACTAGACATGCGACGTGCGTCTTTACTATGCGGAGCACTGTGTGGCTACGGCATATGAGACTTACCCCAACGTCTTGTGAGTAAGGTGTCTAGTAAGGATACATGATCCGTGCGGCTGGGGTTGCATCCCTCTTACGCGGCAAGTTGAATTAGTAGGTTCACTTAATCCTCTTACCCCGCCTGGAGGCGTATAGTACATGTACAGTAATTTGAAAGAATGCATATGAATAAAACATAACATATTATAATATAAGTAAAATTCATACGACTAACAAAAAATCTAAAAAAATGATTTGCACGAAACAGGCCGTGGAGCTAGCTAGGCTCCACGGCATTTTATTAGAACGTTTACACTTTTGTTTGAACAATAATGACAAGTCCTAAAAAACAAGAAAAGAATCTAAACAAACATAAGAAAAACAAAACAGATAAACCCGCATGGTTCTTTATTAACACCGCATATAGCAAAGTACCCATGCGGAAGCCGTAGCTTTCAGAGATAGCACCTTTTTAGATTAGAAATATTCCATGTGCGCTCTAGGTCGCGGCCATCCATGTCACGTAGCTTGTACGCGCCTCGTCCCAAGGCTTCAGTGACTTCATACGGTCCTTCCCACTTAGGGCCCAGCTTCCCTGTGTTCTCCGCTCGACTTGCTTCGTTAGCACGATAGACGTAGTCTCCCGGTCGAAAAGAAACACCTTTGACCTTGGCGTCATAATGAGCCTTCATCTTAGCCTTGGACTTAGCCTCATTGATGGCTGCTATTTCCCTTTTTTCTTCCAACAGATCCAGGTTGATTCGCAGCTGTTCATCGTTCGTGATGACATTAACCTCCGCCGTGCGGATGGTAGGCATTCCTATTTCTGCTGGTATAACAGCTTCAGTGCCGTAAGCCAATGCAAATGGAGTATCTCCGTTGGCTGTTTTGATCATAGTTCTATGCGCCCATAGCACATGTGATAACTCATCGACCCATTTACCACTTCGTTCATCCAGACGCGCCTTGATGCCATTCCCCAAGCTTCTATTTGCTCGTTCGACAAGGCCGTTTGTCTGCGGATGCTTAACAGATGCGAAGCGCCGCTTGATGTTCAATGATGCACACCAATCTTTGAATGGGTTGTCCGTGAACTGCTTGCCGTTGTCCGAGATGATTTCTCCTGGTAGACCAAAACGGCACACAATATGTTCCCAAACAAACTTCTTAACTTGTTTGCCTGTGATGGACTTGACTGCCTTGGCCTCTATCCATCGTGTGAAGTAGTCCATTGCAACAAGCAAGAATTTAACTCCCCCCGCAGCTACAGGAAATGGTCCTGCAATGTCAATTCCCCACTTATAGAATGGCCATGGGGACGTGATAGGTGTAAGCTCCTGCTGCGGGTGCCGTGGTACTGGCCTATGCACTTGGCAATCACTACACTTGCGAATCATGTCGCGCACATCTCTGTGCATGGTAGGCCAATAATATCCTGTTTGTAAGGCTCTAGCTACCACGGATCGTGGTCCTGCATGCATGCCGCACAACCCTTCGTGTATGTCACTGATTACGTAAGCGGCCTGACGTGGTCCAACACACCGCAGCCACGGCTGCAAGAAAGAGCGCTTGTAAAGGATGCCTTCTCGAAGTTCTAAATGCTGCGACTTCCTTCGGATGCGACGTGCTGCTTTTTCCTCGTCCGGAAGGGTCTCACTAGTCAAATAGTTGATGATTGGGGTCATCCATGTAGGTCCATCCTCTTCAACAATAGCAGCAACCTCCCCTTCCGTTATAGATTTCTCCTTGAGTATTTCCACCAAGACTTGTTTAGACAAGTGAGCGAAGCTTGTGGATGCGATCTTGCTAAGAGCGTCCGCCTTCTTGTTCTCGCCCCTTGGTACCTGCTTGATGGAAAACTTACTGAAAGTCGCGATTAGCGACTTGACTTTTTCCAAGTACCTGACCATGTTGTCCTCCTTAGCCACATACCCACCTAGAATATGGTTCGCCACAAGCCGTGAGTCCACGTAGGCCTCAAGGTTGCGGACTCCCATTCGAGCGGCGATTTTTAAACCCGCAATTAATGCTTCATATTCCGCTTCGTTGTTGGTGGCCGTGAACTCAAAACGGAGGGCGTACGTGAATTCCATTCCTTCTGGATTTGTGAGGATGAGGCCTGCTCCGGACCCGTCCGTACAAGAAGATCCGTCCGTGAATAACACCCACGGTTCTGTTGGGATCTCTTCTTGCTTGATGACTGGCCCTTCCTCATCCGGCTTCTCGATCAGGAAATCTGCCAAGATCTGGCCTTTAACAGCCGTCCTTGGCCTGTAAGATATATTGTGCTCCCCCAATAGGATGCTCCATTTCTGTAGCCTCCCTGTCACATCTGGTCTAGAAATAACCTGCTTGATTGGTTGATCTGTAATGACTACAATTGGGTGCGCCTGAAAGTACGCGCGCAACCGCTTTGTAGCAAACACTTGTGCTAACACCAATTTTTCCATGGAGGAATAATTCAGCTCCGGCCCTTGTAGTGTTCTACTTATAAAGTAGACCGGAGTTTGTACTATATCTCTATCCGTCATAAGTACCGCGCTTATTGCGCCGTGAGTAGCTGAGAGATACATAATGAGTTCCTCCTTTGGCCGGGGAGCTACTAGCATAGGGAGAGATGCAAGATGCTGCTTGAGTTGGCCGAAGGCTTCCTCGGCTTCCTTCGTCCACCGGAAGTCTCCCTTTCTAATGCACTTATTGAGTGTCTTAAATAGGGGTAATGACTTCTCTGCGGATTTAGATAGGAACCTATTCAGCCCGGCTAACTTCCCATTCAAGGACTGCACCTCCTTCCGTGTCTGAGGAGACGACAGTTGTATCACTGCGTCCGTCTTCTCTGGGCAAGGTTTAATGCCGTTTGGATCAATCAAATATCCAAGGAACATTCCCTCCGTTGCTCCAAACGTACATTACTTTGGATTTAACTTCATGTTAATCCTTCTCAGCGTGTCGAATGTCTCTTGGACATCCCGGAGAAGTGCCTCCTCCGTGTGACTTTTTATCACCAAGTCATCAACATAGACTTCCAAGTTGCGGCCTATATGTGATTCAAAAGCTTTGTCCACCAACCGCTGATATGTAGCACCGGCGTTCTTCAGTCCAAACGGCATTTTCGTATAGCAATACACGCCCTGGCTCGTATGGAACGCCGTTTTTTCTGCGTCCTCCTCCGCCATCTGGATTTGGTGATACCCTTTATATGCGTCCAAGAAGCATTTAAAAGGATACCCACATAGGGACTCCACCTTCCAGTCGATTTCCGGTAACGGGTAACAGTCCTGTGGGCAGGCCTTGTTTAAATCCGTAAAATCCACACACATGCGCCAACTTCCGTCGTGTTTCTTGACCATGACCGGATTGGACAACCACTCGTGGTAGTATACCTCGCGCATGATGCCTGCATCCACTAGTTTCCGTACTTCCTCCAATATCACTTGACTGCGCTCAGGCGCCTGGCCGCGCTTCTTTTGCTTGATGGGTTGGTACCCTTGGCGGATCTGGAGCTCATGCTCTGCTATCGCACGTGGCACACCTGTCATATGCTTTGGCTCCCATGCGAATATATCTAGGTTTGCACTTAGAAGAGAGCACATGGCCCTTTTGCCGCTATCCGAGAGCGCCCCTCCTATGGATACTTCCTGTTCCGGATAGTCAGGGTGAATGGCCACCTTCCAATTGGGAGGTGGTGATCCATCTTTGGGCGGAACAGGTGGAGCCTGTGTTGTCACGGTGTGACACTCGGATGCCGGTACGATTGTGTTATAAATGGTAACAATTCCCCCTTCCATGGGGAATTTGATCATTCCGTGCGCCGTAGAGGGTACCGCCCGTATAGCCAAAATGCCTGGTCTGCCTATGATTCCATTGTACGGAGAGTGTGAGCGTATCACCATGAAGTTCATCCACGCCGTAGTGGAATGTTCCTCATTCCCAATGGTTACAAGCAAACGTAACTGCCCTATCGGCCAAATAGTGTCTCCACTAAAGCCAGTAAGCGGCGACGTGGGCGGTACTAATTGGCTTCTTATTTCTGGGCATAACTGCACGAAACAGTGTTCATACAGTACCTCTGCTGATGATCCTCCATCCACATACATGCGACGAACGTTGTGTGTTCCAATGCTTATCTCAATAGTGAGAGGCGCATCGATTACATCGCTTGCTGTGATGAGAGGGAACGAGATTTCCCTGCCGCGTGAAAATTTTTGGCCAACTTTCTGCCTCGTGCGGTGCTGTCTGGATTGGATCATGTATATAGTCGAAGGTTTGTCCTTTTGGGGATCCTTCTTATCATACTTCTTGTTGTTGTCTTTTCCATCCTTCCAATCCTTAACTAGGTGTTTGAGTTTGCCTGATTTGATCAGTGACTCAATATGCTTCTTGAGCTGAATACACTCCTCCGTACCGTGGCCTTTGTCATTATGGAACTCGCAGAAGCGACTTCCTTGCCGGCGTTCCGGGGGAGTGGTCATTGGGGGAGGCCTTGGAAAGTTCGCCCCTTCTGTCAGCAAGATCTCCCGGTAGGACATCTTTAGGGGGTGAACTTATCGTCCGACCGTCCTCCTTTGCTTTGGCTCTTATAGTCTGAACCCTTGTTATTGTTCTGATTACCTTGACCGCCCGACTGTCTCCGGGACTGGTCATTTGACCGGTACCCACTTCCTCGGGATGGGTAGGCCGTGGCAACAGCTGTTTCTCCTTCTATGAAATTTCTGACCCTTTCCATGAGGTCATCATATCTATCTGGACGCTTGTCATTGAGGCGCCTGATCAGTTCTCTGTCTGTTATGGCATGCATGTAGTCAGAGATTTTCAGGAGCTCTGGCATGGTTCTTGTGCGCGTGCACTCATCATTGAAGCGTTCAGTGAAGGCTTCCGTGGACTCCCCCGGCCGTTGCTTGACAGTTGCCAGTGAGACCGGATCCCTATTATACTTCTTCCTTTGAGTATAATTGTTCTCAAACGCAGTGCGTAGTTCCGTGAAACTATCAATGCTCCGTGGGGGGAGTGCCTCAAACCAGTCACGGGCGTTTCCGATCAAGGTCAAATTGAACATTTGGCACCATATGGGCATGGGCCATCGCTCAATTTTAGCCTGCGTATCAAATATTTTAAGGTGATCCACAGGATCACCGGACCCATCATAAGTCTTGATACACGCCGGCATGCGACGTTTGGTATCCTCAGAATAGTTCCGTATGCGGAGGGTGAACGGGTCTTCCCTGGGATCCGCCCATGGCCGGGTGAGCCTAGGGTCATCCCATGGTTCACACCATGGACGCGAAAGATCCTCCGCTTCTGCATCTCGATAGTAAGGGCCACCGTAATACTCATCATTGTTTGGTGGTGGAGGGGTGCGCCTAGGCCGGCGGCGCTTAGGCGGATGGTCATCTGAGTCTTCCCCAGACGGGTCTGGGGACGGAGGTGGTGCCCCATCCTTTGAATAGGGACCCCTTTTTGGGACGAACAAGGAGCCTTTCTCCCAGTGTTCATTCTGTCCCACACACTCGGGCGACGTGCGGTTCTGGCCAGCTCTCGATCTGGTCGTTCGGGTGAGCCATCCGACTTTTCTCCCTCTCGTGATTGCATTAGTTCCTGCACGAGGCGATCCCCTGTGCGCTCAAACAAATTCCGGGGTTGAGGAGTTTCCTCAAAGGTGCCCTGTTCTTGAGGCCGAGCTTTCCTTTTTCTATGATTTTGGGAGGAGGTGATTGGTCCGGTGTCACCAAAGTTGAGTCTGGACTGGAGGTTCCTCCCCAGATTCAATCTTGATGCGATTCCCGAGACGATCCTATCGAAATTCTGCGTGAGAACTTGAGTAAGATCCTCCTCGCTGAGTGGTAGGACCTCTACCTCCTCCTCTGCCGATGGTCTGCGCGGCTCCTTGTTAGGAGCGTTGGGCGCACTCCCTGGATCCGGATTGTCCAGGGTTGAGGTAGGTGGGGGTGTTGTGGAGATCGTGCTTGTCACCCCCAAGGGCTGGAAGCTACCACGGTTGCCAAGTCCGCCTGCCAGGCGGCTAGGTGATTGGCTGGGGATGAGTATCCCTTCCCCTTGGGACTTCGGTTTCCAGGATTCATATTCCTGGGATTGGCTTGCTGATGCCCCTTCGTCATTGGAAATTCAGAATGAGATTTTGTTCTAGCTTAGTGTAATGGTCCCACGGATGGCGCCAACTTGTTGATGCAAAAGTTGGTTGATCCTTGCTAGACCCGAATTAGGCTTAATTCGGGTTGGCTGGGCTCCGGCTCCTGCACCAAGTGAATAGTTTGGTTGGGACCCTGCACACTAAACAACACGCGTTAGGCTTACCGTGGGAATGTTTCCCACGATTAGACTCCGGCGTGAGAGTAAGTAATCGATTTAAGGTTTATATGAGTTGAGAGTATAAGTCGTAATACCTTTGTGGAACCCTTGAAGGTTCCTTTTATAGGCAGTGAAACTCTAATGGGCTTTCACTGATGCTTCGGCCCCAAGGAAGAGATAACTACCAGAATTTAGAATGATTGTTATCTTCTAATTCTGGTAATGAATATCCTCCTCCATTGGGATAAAGATATTCCTAGACAGAATAGTATTCTGTCTAACCCTACGTCGGCCGTACCGGGCCGTGGGCCACACACGTGTGTGCGGTTACTGTTCATCCAAGCCCACAAGCCTGAATGACATTATTCCACCCACCTGTGATGGGCTGGATACGGGTAATACCCATGGGCCGGGTTCATGACCCGGCTGGGGACTATACGTCATCAAATAACAACCATCAACACAATAACATATGGACAATGTGTTACAGTTATGTATTAACAACTAACATTCAAGATCAATCATTCCAAACCAAAATCCAAGGCCCCTACCTTGCCAAACACCATGGTACCATAGATGATCACACTATGTACCTATCCCAAGGCCACTACCTTGTCATTATCCATTGGTCCCATAGACGATCACGCTATGTACCTATCCCAAGGCCACTACCTTGTCAAACCACAATAACTGAGACGGCACGTGTCCCCTGATCCAAATCATACACAATCAAGAATCACATAGCAGTTAATCACATAAGTGTACACACAAGTCCATCATAACCATAAAAACATTCACAGCAACAATTTATAAATAACTCAACACATTGTCTCTTTCATCCCATCTGGAAGTCAAAATCAATAGTAAACATGGGACTATGAAACTCACCTGATTGAGCTTCCCCAAACATCCGCGCACTAGCAAAAAGCTAACAACCAAAAACACTTAATCAAAACATGAACCAAACACTAAAATGGTTCATCAACCTATGATGGACATCTAACCTTCTCCCATATATTTACCTCATATATATGCTCTATGCATCTCATTACACCCCTCTATAAAGCCCTTAACTCGTTTTACTTCATAACCCGTCCCGTTAACATTTTACCCAAAACAGTCCCGTTTTTCATACCTTAAACTATGGGTCGATCTCCCCCTTAAACATACCCATGATCTCTGTAAAAGGAATATTCATGCCCTTACATATTTTAGCTAACACCTCCCATTTTCCCCAACCTTAAAGCTACTGTTAAGGCCCCGATATATATATATATATATATATATATATATATATATATATATATATATATATATATATATATATATATATATATATATATATATATATATATATATATATATATATATATATATACTTTTGTCATTCCAGATTTCCTGATTTTAAAAATACTAAAAGTTTGTTACAATTAAGGGGTCTTACCCTAAACCACAACCTTAGCCCAAGTGCAGATACTTACTACAATATATAAACCATCTCTCATGTTCGTGAGAAGATACCAATGCAACCCTAAGTACCCCAAACAACCCAAAACTTAAAAAGAAAACAGGCTGATTACAAAACTGTTTTGACCTCCGACTGTTGTAACTTGTTTTTGACCCACTTCCCGACCTCCAATTTAGTTCTCGTTTCTTGATTTAGAAAGCCACTTCAATTACCTTTCCAGGGATACTTGAATCGTAAAATAAGAATTTGTATAACTCCCAATATGATCAAAACAATTGACTCAAAATTCTGCCCAGTTTTTAAAAACGGGTTTAATCAAATTAAACTAATTAATCACCCATAACCCCAATTAGTACAAGCCCTAGTTTATGTAATCATCATATTATGATTAATATAACATTAATTTACTGTTTTTAAATTAACCCTAACCTAAATCCATCATAGATGATTAAAGAAAACATAAAGAAACAATTTAATTAAAAGGGTTAATGAAGGTTTTACTTTTAATCCAATGAAAGATAAAAAAAACTATGAAACCCCCTAAAAACTCTCTTGATGTCGTCGACTTAAGGTTCCAGGAAGAAAGAATTATGTTTTTTGTTTTTAGTTAACAAAATATATTAGGGTATGGGTGAACCCAAGTCCAACCCATAGCCCATTACACTTTCCTTTTCTTTTTTTTTCCTTTTTTTTCTTTCTTGCGTCCCATAACCGCCTATATACTCTTTTTTTTATTTTTTTTCTTTTATTATTAATTAATATCTTATTAATATTACCTTAATTTTTCTTAATTTATTTCAACTCCTAAAGCTTCCAAAACCTCAAAACCGTAAAACTAGTCAAATTTACGCGTTTTACCGTAAAAGACATAAAATATACACTTTTAAAAAAATCTCAAATTTTGAAATAAACTTTATAACTAAGTCCTAAATGACTTAAAACCATCCGAAAAATATCCATATGACTAATTACCTCATCCGAGACCTCTAAATGCTAAACCGTAAATCGTAAAAATACGATTTTCTATGATACATATACGTATACGTAAAACCACTAAATAACACTACCTCACTTCATAGTCACTACCATGTGAACTCATGAATATGAAATCATCACACATCGTTTCACTCACAAGGTACCCCGTATCGGAAACGATATCCAAACCACAATCTATACACACAAATAAGCACATAAACACGTAAAGACACGTAACTAGCACAAAATAAAACTAAGTGACGAACTTAAAAACCAGGGTTGTCACAGACGAGCATGCCAAAATTTAGTGCTAAAGGTTGTAAAAGTAGTGCCAAGTGTGATAGAATTGTGGGTTTCAGGATATGATAGCTTTTCATAGTAATATGGTATATACATATATATGTGTGATTTTGCTATTAAAAATCACCACGAATGCTTTGGTATCATTATGTTGTATAGGATAATGATTAACTGAAACAATTTGTATCATATAGGTATTAGGTAAAGATATCATTTAATAAATTGTTTTTAGAAGAAGTACACATTTTTTTTTTGGTGATGGTCTTCTTTGCAGTAGCTCTTGAAACTGTGATGGCGTTGTGTTGCTAAAGGTGATGGTGTGCGTGCTCGAATTTCAGCTTCACTTTCCCAGTGGAGTTTTTCCTAAATGCGAGTTTTTTTTCTGGAGTTTACTGGCAACAACAATCTGACGTCCACGGATGCTAGTTTGTTTTTGAGTTGATGTTTATGGTTGTAGGTAAATCGTGATAGACCAAGCAATTTAATCACATTAGTTTTTACTAATGCGTGTTTGAGAGAAGATTGGGATACTGTCAAAGTAAATTATTATCTATATGTTAAAAAATAGTTTTTCGTTCCCTCTTTGGTTATGTCAATTTTTTGGTTTATTTATTTTTTTGTTTTTTATTTATTTTACGTTAACATTTTGTGAAGATACTATTAAACACTTTTGGTGTATATTTCAGTGAGTTCACATACCAAATGTAAACACCTTGATTGTATGCTCCAGGAGTGAGCATTTTTATTTCCATTGACTTTGGTATCCCAATTCTTTCAAAACATGATCGTTAAGTGTCGGTATTTTTTATATAAAAATTATATAAACAATGGTCGATATGATAACACACTTATAATTTAGATGATGTTTATTCTTATCTATATTTAAAATGAAAAAGTCTGTGTATTACACGGGTCTTAAATTAGTTTCAATAATAAAAAGAGAAAATTCTTAAAATGCCACCAAAGTGCAACTTCATTTCCCAAAATGCACCGACCAAATGAAAAATTCCCAAAATGTCTTATGCAACTTATGCAACTTATGCGACTTTAATAAAAATATGAAAAGTGTACTTTTATTCCTTAAGACATATGTCAGAATGTGTCATAAAAAGTACATGTGTGTAAGTGTTTGTCTTCTATGCAATCTTTTATGTTTTTTATGCGACTTGAATAAAAAAAATATTTTTTTTCAAAAAAAAAACTTTTAATAAAATCTTTTTATTTACTTATTTTATATTATTATTTTGATGCAACTTGTACTATTAGTAGATAATGATATGATATTTGTGTAAGATATTTTTTGCCAAAATATATGAACACACTTTTTATACTTTTTATGCAACTTTTATATATTAAAAAATAATAAAATGTATCATGAATTTAAGTGTAAAAATAAATATGCGTAAGTAACATTTTATACAACATTTATTTACTTTTTATATAACATTTAAACTACTCTTTGCAGAGGTTAAGGTCTTTTAAAAACTTTTCTGAATAATAAACCGCTTTTAAAAAAACCTTCAAAGATTCTTTGACGCCAATCTACTACTAATAAAAATTTCAAATATCGTCGATAAATTCAAATATATAAATATAAATATACAAAGTTGGCACGATGATGACCCACAAGTTGCTTCTTACGAATTTACCTACCAAGTTATTGAGCCAAAACAATTAAAATATTACATGGGTGTTAGTTGATACGATATATTAATCATTTGTTTAGAATAAAAGATATTACAACACATTTAACTCTCGTCATGTGAGTCATACTAGTGTCATCTCAACGTCACTTAAATATCACATTATTTTAACATAACGCATCCGGTCACTTAAATATCACATTATTTTAACATAACGCATCTGATCACTCTTTCACTCAAAACACTATATATCTCTTCATTTGGATCTGTAGAAAAGTGATAATCTTTGATATTTCAAGAGGGTTGTTAATTTCTAGTGAAAGAAAGTAGAGAGAAGTGAGAGAAAAACTATGTGTATTACTAGTTAAAACTGAAACAACCAACACCCCTTTCCATGATGGAAAGGGGTTTATATATCAAGTCCCTTAGTGTACTTGGGCTTCCGGCCCATGAACATGCTCATGGGTCGGGCTAATGTAAATAATAATTAAACTTATACTACGAGCCTATAACTATATTGTTGGAGTGACCGAGACTTTCTTAATACGAAAAACGTATTTCCAGCAATCTCCCCCAAAGGGAGGTCACTCCAAATTTACAAAGTCCTAATCTAGCATGTTAGATCTTCGTTCTTGAGCTCGTAGTCCACTTTCTCTTTTCGTTTTTAACTTTTCTTCTTTTTGTGAATATGTGTTGCATCTCATCAGGCTTTTGCTTGGAGCATATTATTTTGGCCTTTCACGTACAATATTTGTCTTCTTGTGATGTTTGCCTCTTCGTGACTTCATGTTCCACATACCTATCCTTTGTTGAATTCTTGAAAGTTTCAGAGTGGATACAGCGGAAGACTTTTAGGTCAGACTTTCTTGAATTTGCTGAAATATTTGATGCAGAAGGAATAAGTATGTGAGGACGACTTCAACTGATACACCGTAACGCCACCGTCTTCAAATACAGCAACATAATAAGACACAAATAAAATGGCTTTGATATTTTATTCTAATCGGTAGCATTTTACCTCTGGTCGGTGAAGATCGTTGGACGATAATAAATATCGTACTTGTGACAGGTAGCTCTAACTAAAGATCTCCTTGACAAGATTTCGCGGGTAAACCCGTTCCCTTTATTGGACCGTCCAAAGCTGACTGCGAACATAAAGAGTGAATCATTTGGATTAAAAATCGTATGATTGAAGCCATCAATTCATGAAACCTGGAACAAGTGAATTTCAGTTAAGATTTTCACCATTGTTGCTTTCCAGTTATCACAAGCTTGATTCTGATAGAATCTTGCTTGTCACCTATCGCAGTGCTGTTTGATGTTGACACGTGAAGGATTTCCACTCTTCACTGTGAACACTAAAGAGTGTCACTCTGAGTGTTCTGGCAAGATCACTTGGATAATGCGTAGAGGCCCTGGAACAAGTTTAATCTCAATTAAGAGTTAAACCATCGTTTCTTTCTAGTTATCACAAGATTAGTTCTTAAAGAACCGCACGTGTCACCTACCATGAGCTTGTTTGATGTTGGCTCAAGCAGGATTTCCATCTTCATTGTAATACTTTCATATCACTCAGATGTTCTGGTAATATTGCAAGAATATTGCGTAGGACTCAAAAAAAATCTTTCTTGTTTTCAAATTGTGTCCTAAAGAAACTTTTAATGATCTCGTGGCTCTAGACTCAATAGTGTATTTTTGTTTTTGATGAGCGGAGGCTGGAGAGGATTTCCACCTTTTCAGTATCAATTTATTCGGAGTGAATAAACCGGTAGATAACGTGTTGAACTTCGTGACATTAAAACAAATATCTTTTGAGAGATATTTGAGTTGGATGGGAGGGGTTGTGCATCGCATCACTGGGTCTATGATACTTTTGTCTTCAAGATGAGTTGACCCGGTTTCTACCTAAGTTGTAAGGAGGGCTTCTTTCTTTACACCCTTTAACTTTACATTTATTTTTCATTCTTCAACCCCTTCAATGCTTACCAGTACATCATCACTAGCACCTTGTTGTGATTGTTCCAGTGCTAGCATCAGTACTTGGTCGGCATTCAGCTACGTTCACAATCAATTCCCCATCTTTTCTAAGGACTTCTATTTTCTAACTATGAAATTGTCCTTAGGAAGATTCCTCCGGTTCAGGAAGAATCATTGGACTCGTACCTAATCCTACCTCCCTTTGCCACCACAATCATCGTGAGTTAAGTGTGTTTTGGGTAAGTATTCGTCTTCATGAAAAATTCCTTAAAATCACTGAGGTACTTGTGATATAAATATCAAGAGTTTTTGTACCTTCAGTGTTTTTGTCAACAAAATGCTCCCCCTTAACATATGCGTAGCATATATCAAGTTGGATTGTCTATTAAGTTCTTTTTCATTTTAGCCACATATGTTTTACAAGTCTCCTTAATCCCATTTTCTCCCCTTATCCAAAATGTTAACCATTAATCTTTTGGATCTTAATGGATTACCGGTCTTTGGGTTAAAAATGAAATTGGTTGATGGCCATAGAACATATTAATGCTCCCCCTCAAATTAATGAGGGTAAGTTGTAGTGCTTTAGTATGAAATGTTTGAAAGATTTGAAATCTCGTGAGAAATTCTTGAAAAAATTTCATACTTGCACACTACAACAAGCCACAAAAGCCGTATGCACATATTATATACATATTCACAAGTGAGTATATGGAGTTGACCTGATTGTAGTGTGATCACCACTGTTAAGTGGATCGTTCCACAAGCCTGTGATGTGCTCCATATGGTCTACCCCCCACGAATCGTTCGATACTGCGGATCAACCGTCTATCCCTTAACTTCTCCTCAATCTTCTGGATGGTGTAGTTGGCACTCTTCTTAAATCTGCCTGCCCATTTATATTTTACCTCTGGGAGACCTTGACCTGAGTTGAGCATCAACAGCTTGTCACGAACATGCTTGAGAGTCCCATCACTGAATTTGTGCAGTTCTAAGAGTCGCATGTATTGCATGACCTCTGCTTCATTCAGGTAAAATATGCCCATCTCTGGTTCGAGTATACCCATATATGGTTCCTTAGCTTTGTGAAAATGACTCATGGGTGTTGTATGAGGTCGTTTTAGATTTAGCTGGATTGATAACTCTCTACCCCAAGTTGTAAGTCTTTAACCCTATTCTTGATCACAATTCTACGAGTAAATTGGCGAATGTTGGAGTTTAGGGCAATGACTTCATCGGGGTCTAATTGAGGAACCTTGCCTTGAGCCAAGAGGAGTAGAAAATCTTCAATATCTTCAAGTCGTAGGAATTGAAGATCCCCTTCACTTACACTATAAGTCTTACCGTCTTCATGCTTGAATCTGATATCTTTCAAATACGGATATCCGAAAATATGGTGAAAGCTAACTCCCTGTATGCTTGAGATTTGACGGTTTACAATTATAAGTGTACCTTTCTTGGTGTGATTATAGAAGTAGTAAGCCGACCTCTTGTTGCCCCGCCAATGTGAGATGCCTAATTCCGCATATTGATCATATTCCTTGACAAGCTTTTTGCTCCATAGGTCTGGAACTTTATCTTCAATCCAAGGGACATCCTCTAATTTTACTGCTTTGCCCATTGTTAATGATGTAGCATACGTGTTCGCTCCATTTTTTAAGTAATCCAGATCACGGTTGGCAAAGTATTGCATTGACAGGTGCTTTGCTGCTGCAATAACTGAGGGTGTAAGTTGAAGAAGTATCGGAGCTTGTTCACCTGATGCTGTTGATTTGATTGCTTTCATGAGCTCATTGAAATGATATTCTCCCTCATTTTTGGCGATCTTCATGGAAGCCCAAAAGTTCTTGTCTTTGATCGTTGTTTGAAGTGTATTTGTATCCATGGTAGGCACTCCATATTTATCCATCAGGAATCCAGAGAAGTCGATTGGATTATTGAGGAATTGTGTAAGATCCGCCTTTTCACTGTCAAGGATTGTACGTGCAGTTGCTGCATGTGTAAGCCATGGTTGCACTTGAACCGTCTCATCAATAGTGAACGTGTTAGCAAACTCGGGATCTGGTTGATTTATATCGTCAATATCCATATCGATGTAGTGTTGAGGTGGAGAGTTATGTATCACAGATGGTATCGGTTCGTCTTCTTGCATAGCTTTGTGTTCTACAGGTGCTGTTGATGAGACGTTAGTAGGAACCGGTACTAAAGACATACCTGTGTCTGTTTCTGTGTGATGCTGAACAGGTGTAGGCGGTGGAGAGTGATGTTCCACAGATGGTGACGGTTCATCTTCAATCATTGGTTCGTCTTGTAGCACTGGCTCTACAGGTTGTTCTTGTGAGACATTAGTAAGAACCAGTTCAGATGACTTACCTGTGTTGTTGACATTTGTTTCATCATGCTCGTCATTGGTGTTGTTTTCACTCTCGTCTTGTTGTTTATCGCCAACTTTTTCTTTTGAACTTGCATCACTTTCTACCTCTTCCTCATCACCTTTCTTGGATTCTTCAGATTCTTCACCATCAGTACCATTACTTTTATTCTTATCACCATCCCCTTTCTCTTTATCCTTATCATTCCCATTACCGTCCTCATTGTCATTATCGTCATCCCCATCACTATCGTCTTCCCCGTCATCCTCCTCGTCATCCTCTTCCTCGTCGTCATCCTCTTCTTCTTTATTTTGATCAGAATGTTCTTTCTCCTCCTCATTCTCTTCCCCTTCTTCCTCATTTTCTTCCTAATCTTCATTTTCAGGCTCCTGACGTTTCCTTTTCTTTGAAGATTGAGGAACTTTAGTGTAACATCCCTCCTACTCGGACCACAATATTGTCCGTTTTGCCCGCAAGCTCACGGCTTTGCTTTGTGGCCCTCTTGTGAAGACTTCCCGGCAGGTCACCCAAGCCAGTACTACTCTTCCATGAGCACGCTTAACTGCCAGTTCCTAAGAACCCCACTTGCAGTAGACCACAAAACGCGTTGTGTCATGAGAAGGAGACTGTTATCTTATGAACCATGGATCTCTCCTGGCCACAGCCGATGTGGGATTTGCCTGGGGTGTCACAATCACCCCCCCCCCCCCTCCTTCGGGACTCATCGTCCTCGATGAGGTTTGCCCCGTATTTAAAAATCGGAATATTTAAATACGCAGTTTAAATTTAATAAACTATATAAGTATTAATTATTAGACAGAAATATAAAAGCAGAAAATTAAATACGCTATCCCAGTTTCTTTAAATATTACAGTTAATATTTATTCAGATAATAAGTATTTAGTCTCAGAAAATATTACGGCAAAATTATTATTTTACAGAAATAATTAAACATTATCAGAAATCGCGCAGTCTCAGTTTTAATTAAAATCGTGACGTGATTAATTATTTAGAAAATAATTCTTACTAGTTAATGATTAAATACAAGCTATTTAGTATCGCGTAGGGTTGCAGTATTATTTTTCATTCAGGAAATTAAAAATACATGACGAATTTAAAACACGAACACGCAAGTTATACGTTTTATCGAAACCAAAAATTAAAGCATTTTTGGTATTAGTTTCTTATGGGCCGGTTTAGTATTAAAAGAAAAGAAGAAGAAAATAAATTGGGCTTAGCCCATTTGATTACAAAATAAGACAGGGGTTCCCCTTTTGTTCCCTCTACGACACAAAAATAATAACAAAGATTAGGGTTTGTTCTGCCGACACTAGAGACAAAAAAAAAGGAAAAGAAGGGTGGCCGCTGGTATAAAAGAAAAAAAAGGTGTTGCGGGTTGTTTTTTTTCGTGTGAATCATCCAGCCTTGTTACAAACGGTATGTATCATTTTATTTTTATTTTTATTTGATCCGTTGGGGGTCTAGGGTTGTCACAGCCGAGACTTTTAAGTCTCGGTGGTCCCTTTTCTTTCTGACCAGCCACGCCTCAACAACAGTAAGTAATAAGGGGGTCGGGGGTGTTGTTTATCACAGAAACCGAGACACATAAGTGTCTCGGTGTGTTGCTGATGCCCAGCCGTGACCACCAGGGTGGCTCGGTGGTGGTTCTTGGTTACCAGCCTGGAACGAAACAACCCACGCAGGGGGTTATATGAGTTAGGGTGTCAGATTGTTTTGATGTAGGGAACCGAGACACAAATGAGTCTCGGTGGTTCTTTTGGTCAGCCTGAACTCAAAAAGAAAACCAGCAGGGGTGTTTGGCTTTTCGTACAGCAGAAAAACACCAACAGGGGTGTTTGGGACTAATTTTTAGAAAAGGGAGCGTTTGGGTCTGCCAAAAAGTGAAGGCAGTGGGAACCACTGCATAAGCAGTGGGAACCACTGCATAAACAGGGGGAATATAACACAACAGTGGGAACGATATAACAAGCAGTGGGAACATATAACATACGGTGGGAATTTATGGCAAGCAGTGGGAACTTAAGACTAACAGTGGGAACCACAAGAGTATGTAAATTGGTAAATCATTTTTATAAATGAGTTTTATGAATAAATTAATTATATTGTCATATTTATTAGTCTAATTAATAAAATTAAATTAATTCTAGCTTTATCATTTTTTTATCCTATTAAAAACTTATGACTTATAAATAATTTAAATCTAAGATATTTAATTGGAAATATTTCTAAATTAGGAAACGTTCTAATTATAACGAGTTATTATACTATTTATAGTAATGTCAGATTATACATTATACGTAATCAGAAATACAGAGTACATTAAATCTGTAATATTTATGAACGGTCAAAATTTAGTAGATTATATATAAATAGTAATACAAGTATAAATTAAATCCAACGGAAACAGTTAAGAGCAGTAAAATATATAACATCAGTCAACTTATTTTTCGCGTACGTTATTTAGGTAGTAACCATGAAGTCGGATAGATCTTTCAGCTTTCAGTCGTATTTCATTTCTGGACACGAGGTACGGATTTTCCCGTCCTTTCAGTAAGGACTTCCTTTCTATGCATGATTAGGATTCCCCATCTTCAGCCAAATGTTTTCCCCAGTATATGTTTAAAACTTATCAGTAATAATGTTAAGAATTAAATAAATTGCCTGAGCATTATATACAAGCATGATTAGTTTATGTACTAGTTACGGAGGTACCGTAACCACGGCTCTAGAGGCACCGGTGTCGTGACTCACATGCAGGAGAGTGATATCCTGCATCGTCCCACTCAGCTCAGCTTGGCCATTTTATCAGTAATATTAGTGGGGCGTATGGATGCATCCTAGGCTACAGTTTACAGTTTAGCAGGTGAATGTGGTGTGTGCTCTACATCCTTCACATTGGAGCTGATCCCTCCACCCAGCACAGTTACTTAGAGGTCACCCCTCTACAGCATGACGAGGTCACCCCTCCAGTTATTCATGCAACGTTGTTACAGCACATGACCTATATAAGCTCTGGCAATTAAATTACAGTAAATGCATGTTTTCAGATTAACAGATAACAGTTCAGCTTTATTATTTATAATCAGGCTTTACAGATTATACACAGATTTCCGCTGCAACTTTACTTATCAGTCTTACAGCTCCAGCATTTTATCATCTGTTCCATTTTAGTAATTCCCTATCATGCTTTATATCCATTCACTGAGCGTTATGCTCAGCCGTAGTTCCTTTCATGTTCTAACGGCAGGTACACCAGGACGCTCTTAGGATTCTGAGAGCATGTGCATTCGGATGGAAGCTATCCAGACTTCTCACTTTATGCATTTCTTACATTATTCTGCTTATTTGGACATTGTTTAGTCCTTTCCTTCAGTATTTTACTTTTCATGTTTTGGGCTTATGTTTGAATTACCGATGTTTGATTCCGGTATTCCTTTACGGTCAGTTAATGTTTTAGGACATTTACCTTATGCTTTGATGACACGCCATAAATACACGTAACGGTCCACTTATCCAAGTGGGGTGTTACAATTATGGTATCAGAGCGCAAGGTTCGACCTGTAGGCTCTAAAACTTGACCTGTTACTAGTGGGTAGTCACCAGGAACTTCCCAGATTTTGGCGTTGTTATCTTTCATGTTTCTCATGGATTATTCAGTCAGTTTTCTTCATTTATCAGTCAGTTTTCTTAAGGTTTTGACTAAGTAAAAGGGTTGGTACATAACTAGCCATACTTAGTCACATGTGCTTTTTAGCGAGTTATCGTTTTGGTGAACTGACCATAGGCGTTCACCCTTTCCCGTTCAGATTTTTGTATACATGAACTGATCATGGGCGCTTATCCTTACTCATGTCAGATTCATGTTTTCAGTCCAATATTACGTGGTGAACCAGCCCATATACGTTCACCAATGTTCAGATCAAATTTCATGATTTTCAGTCAAATGTTGTTTTGTGAACCGATCCATAGTTGTTCACATTTGTCATATCATGACATTTTATAAATGTTGACAAGTATGGATTGGACTACAGCCATCCATATTTAATATCAGATTATAAATTTCTATACATGACATTTCTCAGAAAATCTTGACCAGTATGGATCGAACCAGAATAGCCCATACTTAGTCTCATGTTTTCTTCTTTGGATTCTGAGGATTGAACCATAGCTATCCACATCAGTTGATGTTAAAGCTCAGTTGATTATTCTCCTATGTTAATTGTATCAGTCAAGTTTATACTTTCACGAGAATGTCGTTTTCATGCTGACTAAGTTCATGTCTCCTTATGAGGATTATGTTTTCAGCAAGGTGATAGTGTTTTCACCCAAAAATACAGAAGGATTACAGTATCATCCTATTTCATGATAAATCATGTTCTGGTTTTCATCAATCATGTCTTTATACTGAACATTGATGAAACTCCGTTTAATCATACTTTTCAGCCTCTATACAACCAGCATTAGGTCCATGCAGAAATTTTCAGCCCATCATAGTAACTGTTTCAGTTCAGTTGCTAACCAGTTAAGTCAAATTATTTTCCGTTGATAATATCAGACAAGCGACACCGGTATCGATCACCCCATAAAATTTCCACCAGCTCCATGTACAGTATTTCACGTGTACTCTACGTACAGCGTCTCAGATATGCTCCATGTGCAGTATTCATTTTGTACTTCATGTACAGTAGTCCAGGTGTAATCCAGGTACCCTACTCCATGGATATTGCTAATCGATCTTCAATCATCTCAGGCGTCTCCACTTGTCGATATTCTACCAGATGCTGATGTTGCTCGTGAGTTGAAGATTTTGCTAGATGCTGATACTGCTAACACTTTGAAGACCTCACAAATGCGGATGCTGCTGAACTTTGGAGATTTCTCAAGATGTTGATGCCGTATATACTATGAAGACTGCGGAACGAGGACGAAAACTATAAATTTGGAATTTCTGACAAGAATAAATTCAACCATCAGACACTACCACCCTATTCCATGTTTTTACTTCCTCAGTTAGATGTCACACTTCACTCAGCTAATCTTTCTATCAGAAGAGTGGGAACTGGTAACCAGCCGGCCACTCAGCAGAAATAATTTCATTAATCACGGTCATGATAACGACCGTCAGGAAACTGGCAGACAAAGTAGTAGTGACAACCACCGTGCTTATAATTAATCAGTCAATAACCATTGGAACTCCGGTACGGACGTGATAAGAAATACAAAGTTCAGTAGTCTAACTGGTCCACCAATCCTCGACAGTTACCAGAAATTCTTAACCTTATTTAGACTCACCCATTAAAATACATGTCCAGACAACAGTCAAGACGTGGGTCTCAGGTATCATTTCTGAAGACACATGTCAGGATACCAGTCATCTCAAGGAACTAGTCAAGACTCATAATTCTAGTATGCCTTCTAAACCAGGTCCTCAGTAATTCAGAGAACCCTCCAAAGGGGTATACTGTTTTGTCATGACACGCATAGGTCAGACCATTAAAGATCCAGTTACCACCACTAGAGTATTATTTAGGTTAGACATACAGTGTTCATTCTGTGAAGTTAAAGATGAACACATTCAGCGAGATCTGCCACGTTTACTTCATGTATTCATATGTCAGCTTTATCTTAAATAAGGTATTACCTACCTCCCAGCCAGAAAAGACTCCACGGTATCACCATATTTATTTAGGCTTTCCTTTCTAGTTGAAGACAAGATCCGTCTTACTAATTCCCAAACATATTCATTAGCTTTTCTGCTAGAAAAATCGGTACGAATTATTTCCGCTTACAAGCGCGTGACTTATCAGTCCATAGCTACCAAGACTTTCTAGCCACCAGTTATGATCCACTTCTGAAATTCTTAAATTTATGATCAGCAGATTTTCTTTCTTCAGCATTTCCAGAAGTAATTGAGAAGGTGTTCCAGAAATTCCTTCCTAACCATGAGACAGAGTTTAACATTGAGCTTATATCAAGAACAGAACCTGCTTTCAAAACTCTTTATTCTAGGGCTTCAGCTAAATTAAAAGAGCTGCAGCAATTGCTACAAGATTTACCAGAACGAGGCTTTATTCGCCCTAGCGCACCATCGAAAAATTTATCAGATCACCATTCTTAATCGATATTCATTCCACGAATAGAAAATTTAATTGACCTACTACGAGGTGTCTTAAACGTTCTTCCAGAAAAATTCAGGATCATGCCACCATCAGTGGTGAGGGAAGAACATGATGTTCTTCAGACCGTTGTTGCACATATAATAGCCACTTTAAAAATTTTAAATTTTACTTCTAAGCTCCCTAATGTTCCAGCTTTAGCATGAAAATTTATGAATAAATTTTTCCTTTATTTCCCATACAAAATTGGCAGTACATTCATTGATAACATTCTGATCTCTTAAATTCTAGAGAAGAATACGAGAATCATCTCCTCACAGTGTACAGAATCTTCAATAGGAGAAAATTTTATATACACCTTTCTAGACATGAATCCCAATTGAACAAAGTGGCATTTCTGAGCCATTCTACCTTAGCAGAAAGAAATTCCAAACAATACTGTGAAGGTGAAGGCCATCACCTGATGGTCCCGACTAACGCCTGTGAGCGAAGTACAATTTTCTTGAACTCATTTGACTACCACCGCAGAAATTTCCGATAGTTCTCACTAAAAATGTCTTATGACTATTCAACCAGATATCCACCAGAATGTTCCAAAATCCCAGACAAAAACTTCAATAGAATCCGCGTCACACATTAATACAACTATGTTCATATCTGGACCTACTGCAGGTTCAAGATAGAACGCCGTCATGTTAGTGAGTTACTACAACCCTTAGAGATTTTGAACAGAAATGAGACGAAATTCCATGAAATTGTTATCAGCTACGACAGGCTGAGAGAAAGTATGATACTATCTAAGTTATCGTCAACCATGTAATCAGCCTGTGTGTTTCTTTCATCCGAAAGGATCACGTAGTAGCAGATCTGCAGAAAACTTTGAAATTCAGCAGTAAATCGTACGAATTCAAGGCACTCCATTGACCATCATATCAGACAGAATTCATGTTCACGATCAAGTGTATGTTTACGTCCACTTTAAGTTCATGTTTATTTCAGTTTCAAGTGTACGTCTTATTCGCAATACGATGATGTTTCAGTTCATCTTTATGCTATCTCTTTATTTAAGCTCACGTTTGTGTTTATAACATTGTTCACGTTCAAGTTCGTGTGCCATTTCACGATACACGTTTCTCAGTTTATTACCTAATACGGTTACAGAAAGCTTGAGAGACCAGACTCAAGTTTAGCACAACTATTCCATAACCAGGCAGACGTTTCACATCTCAGGCCGTATCGTTTGGCATTCATTCCTCAGTCAGCATACGTTCAGGATATGTTCTAGTATCACGTTCACAGTATGATTCACTTATCATATTCTAATTCCATGCCAGCGCCCCTCATATAATTATGAACCACGCTCACAATTGCTCACTTAGCATGTTCACAATTGTTCACGTAGTTCGTCCCTATATATATTCTCAACAGCTTGCTCAGAGATATAAATGTTATCTTTTCAGGATAATTGTACGTACCGTTTCATGTATACTACATGCTATAACTTATTCATTCAGGTTCAGAAAATCCATCTTAAGTATGGAACCTGAAAGTATTCAGCATCATCAGGAAAGGGTCATCAGGACCAAGATTTTTTTTTTATGCTTAGACCTTTGAAGGAATCGTTTCGAGCGGGAGGCCACTCGAAACAGAGGAGTCCATCCGGACCTCTCATCCTCTTTCCTTCAATAAATCCGGTTAAGTTCTTTCAGTCATGTCACGTTCCATGTTCTCTACAGCCATGTCACGTTACATGATCATTTCAGTCATGTCAGGTTTATACCTATCAGCAGCATTATGTCTTAATTAGAAGACAATTCATCTTTCAGCTTAATTGTCTTTCAGTCTACGTATTCTTTCAGTTCTTATAATTTCCTCAGCTTATTACCTTTAATTCGGGGACGAATTTCTCCTTTTTAGAGGGGAAGAATTGTAATGGTCGTATATTTAATTCGGGGACGAATTATTGTTTTAGAGGGGAAGAATTGTAAACCCGTATTTAAAAATCGGAATATTTAAATACGCAGTTTAAATTTAATAAACTATATAAGTATTAATTATTAGACAGAAATATAAAAGCAGAAAATTAAATACGCTATCCCAGTTTATTTAAATATTACAGTTAATATTTATTCAGATAATAAGTATTTAGTCTCAGAAAATATTACGGCAGAATTATTAATTTACAGAAATAATTAAACATTATCAGAAATCGCGCAGTCTCAGTTTTAATTAAAATCGTGACGTGATTAATTATTTAGAAAATAATTCTTACTAGTTAATGATTAAATACAAGCTATTCAGTATCGCGTAGGGTTGCAGTATTATTTTTCATTCAGGAAATTAAAAATACATGACGAATTTAAAACACGAACACGCAAGTTATACGTTTTATCGAAACCAAAAATTAAAGCATTTTTGGTATTAGTTTCTTATGGGCCGGTTTAGTATTAAAAGAAAAAAAGAAGAAAAGAAATTGGGCTTAGCCCATTTGATTACAAAATAAGACAGGGGTTCCCCTTTTGTTCCCTCTACGACACAAAAATAATAACAAAGATTAGGGTTTGTTCTGCCGACACTAGAGACAAAAAAAAAAGGAAAAGAAGGGTGGCCGCCGGTATAAAAGAAAAAAAAGGTGTTGCGGGTTGTTTTTTTTCGTGTGAATCATCCAGCCTTGTTACAAACGGTATGTATCATTGTTTTTTTTTTTGATCCGTTGGGGGTCTAGGGTTGTCACAGCCGAGACTTTTAAGTCTCGGTGGTCCCTTTTCTTTCTGACCAGCCACGCCTCAACAACAGTAAGTAATAAGGGGGTCGGGGGTGTTGTTTATCACAGAAACCGAGACACATAAGTGTCTCGGTGTGTTGCTGATGCCCAGCCGTGACCACCAGGGTGGCTCGGTGGTGGTTCTTGGTTACCAGCCTGGAACGCAACAACCCACGCAGGGGCTTATATGAGTTAGGGTGTCAGATTGTTTTGATGTAGGGAACCGAGACACAAATGAGTCTCGGTGGTTCTTTTGGTCAGCTTGAACTCAAAAAGAAAACCAGCAGGGGTGTTTGGCTTTTCGTACAGCAGAAAAACACCAACAGGGGTGTTTGGGACTAATTTTCAGAAAAGGGAGCGTTTGGGTCTGGCAAAAAGTGAAGGCAGTGGGAACCACTGCATAAGCAGTGGGAACCACTGCATAAACAGGGGGAATATAACACAACAGTGGGAATGATATAACAAGCAGTGGGAACATATACCATACGGTGGGAATTTATGGCAAGCAGTGGGAACTTAAGACTAACAGTGGGAACCACAAGAGTATGTAAATTGGTAAATCATTTTTATAAATGAGTTTTATGAATAAATTAATTATATTGTCATATTTATTAGTCTAATTAATAAAATTAAATTAATTCTAGCTTTATCATTTTTTTTATCCTATTAAAAACTTATGACTTATAAATAATTTAAATCTAAGATATTTAATTGGAAATATTTCTAAATTAGGAAACGTTCTAATTATAACGAGTTATTATACTATTTATAGTAATGTCAGATTATACATTATACGTAATCAGAAATACAGAGTACATTAAATCTGTAATATTTATGAACGGTCAAAATTTAGTAGATTATATATAAATAGTAATACAAGTATAAATTAAATCCAACGGAAACAGTTAAGAGCAGTAAAATATATAACATCAGTCAACTTATTTTTCGCGTACGTTATTTAGGTAGTAACCATGAAGTCGGATAGATCTTTCAGCTTTCAGTCGTATTTCATTTCTGGACACGAGGTACGGATTTTCCCGTCCTTTCAGTAAGGACTTCCTTTCTATGCATGATTAGGATTCCCCATCTTCAGCCAAATGTTTTCCCCAGTATATGTTTAAAACTTATCAGTAATAATGTTAAGAATTAAATAAATTGCCTGAGCATTATATACAAGCATGATTAGTTTATGTACTAGTTACGGAGGTACCGTAACCACGGCTCTAGAGGCACCGGTGTCGTGACTCACATGCAGGAGAGTGATATCCTACATCATCCCACTCAGCTCAGCTTGGCCATTTTATCAGTAATATTAGTGGGGCGTATGGATGCATCCTAGGCTACAATTTACAGTTTAGCAGGTGAATGTGGTGTGTGCTCTACATCCTTCACATTGGAGTTGATCCCTCCACCCAGCACAGTTACTTAGAGGTCACCCCTCTACAGCATGACAAGGTCACCCCTCCAGTTATTCATGCAACGTTGTTACAGCACATGACCTATATAAGCTCTGGCAATTAAATTACAGTAAATGCATGTTTTCAGATTAACAGATAACAGTTCAGCTTTATTATTTATAAATCAGGCTTTACAGATTATACACAGATTTCCGCTGCAACTTTACTTATCAGTCTTACAGCTCCAGCATTTTATCATCTGTTCCATTTTAGTAATTCCCTATCATGCTTTATATCCGTTCACTGAGCGTTATGCTCAGCCGTAGTTCCTTTCATGTTCTAACGGCAGGTACACCAGGACGCTCTTAGGATTCTGAGAGCATGTGCATTCGGATGGAAGCTATCCAGACTTCTCACTTTATGCATTTCTTACATTATTCTGCTTTTTTGGACATTGTTTAGTCCTTTCCTTCAGTATTTTACTTTTCATGTTTTGGGCTTATGTTTGAATTACCGATGTTTGATTCCGGTATTCCTTTACGGTCAGTTAATGTTTTAGGACATTTACCTTATGCTTTGATGACACGCCATAAATACACGTAACGGTCCACTTATCCAAGTGGGGTGTTACATTTAGTGTCTTCTAATGGTGATGTGTTGGAAGCTTCTATTATGACTTTAGCAAGAGCTCTTTTCAATTTGTGTTGAGCTTTTGTCTTTGGTAACTCACTGTTGGTTAATCGAGTCTCCAAAGTTTGCATTAATTGCAAGTTAGTAAGGCCTTTAGTGAACAATGCCGGAAGCTCCTGATTGACACAAGACCTAACTTCACGCTGAATGATATTAGTCTTGGTATCATTGATGGAGTTGAGGAAGACATTGTTTTCGTTATCACGTGCTTCCTTTTCGGCAATAAACTTCTGATGTTGCTCTTGAAGTTTTAAAACTCCGCCATAGGCTTCGTCAAGTTTAGATTTCTCGCGTTTTTTTTGTTCTGTAGGCTTTTGTATCAGGCTTAGTAATACATGACTTTAGATCTTCAATCTTTTTTGCCTGTTCTTCCAATTGTTTTTGGAAGTGCTGAATGAGAGGATCATTGATCTTGATAAATGGAGTGGAAGTGGATGGTAGTTGTACTGTTGTTGTTGGTGGAGGAGTTACCACAAGTGCTAAAGAGGTTGTGGATTGGATGGTTGTTTGTACAGGTTGTTCGAGGATAGATGGCGTTGTTGGTACAATCATTAGGGCAGTGGTTGGTACTGGAAGATGGATGATCGGTGGAGGTGTAGGTGTAATTACTTGGGTGGTGGTTGGTACTTTTTGATGGATGACTGGTGGCGCCGTTGGTGTAATTACTTGGGTTTTGGTTGGTACAGGTTGAATGATTTTGATTGTAGGTTCAGTCTGGGGGATGGTTGTCACGACAGTGCTGAATATCGGTGGTGGAGGAGGTATTTGTTGTTGGATAGGAAACATTGTCAGATGAGTGTCTTCTGCTGCTATCATTGTTGAAGGAGTTGGAAGTGGTTTGCTAAGGTTGACGTCCTCATACAGGAATGTTTCCATATCTTCTCCACCTTCTAAAGTTTGGTCTTCAAAATCATAGTTGATATAATCATCTACGATATCATCCTCTTGGTTTGTTTGGTCTGTAATTATTTCCTGTAGTTTGAAATCTTGTTCTTCTTCATCGTTTGAGTCGTCTGGATTTCCAAAAGCTTCCATGGCTAATTCTGCAGGAGTTTTTGATCCAGAACCACCACCTGTTTTCTTAGCCTGTGCCTCCATCCTACTTTTCTTACTTGCTATTCGCATCTGTTTTTCTTCAGACATTGATGCTGTAGAATCTTGTTCGTATGTCGCCTCTTCATCACATAGTTTCTCTTTCTCTTTAGCCTTGCCTTTGGTTTGGAATGAGGAAGTCTTTTGGCGTTTGACAGCAGACTTTTTCCTTTTACCCGTTTGCTTTTCAGATGGATCTTTGTTTGCTCTTTTAAACTGTGCATCAATATCCTTGAGCATTTGTTTGTAAGGTCCACTGTCCTTGATCCCTTCATTGATCATTGTGTTTGGCACTAAAGCTGGACGCAGGGAGTACTTAGTGTAATAACCATCTTCAGTCATTTGATCAAACACATAATCATCGTCTGATGTATTGTAGAAAAATTCCCACGCCTGTTTATGGTTGGAATACTTTCCATGAAATGGTTAATGATGATTTTGGTAAACCGTGGAAATGGAAGATGTAACGACTTCTTCTTGGTGCTGGTAAATTGATAGCAGAATTCTTCCCAAAGAAGTAGGGCATAGTCCACTTTAGATGCAGTGTAGAGACCCTAAAATGTATGAGCCTGAGTGGGTCTCATTACATCAGATCCACGAGCCTCTGAAGTGCAACACTTGATGATAATAGTGAATATCGCTTTCCATGGTTGCCCGATGTTGGAGGTATGAAACTGAGATAAGTTATTAATCGGTCCCTCATAGTTCAAGTTGCAAATAACTTGAAGCATTGCTACTGTATTTGGATTAGGCACATACTTTTCACCGGGTGCTAACCTACGGAATTTGAACAAATTCTTGGACTGATATAAATTAAGGGTTAATTCCTGCTTGTTGATCAGGAATGTAATCACCCTCTTAGATAATTGTGTTCCCGGGGATAATGATGCGGTGGCCCAAAATTCTTGCATATAAATTTCAGGAACGGATGCAGTGATTCTAAGGGCATGCTTCAAGGGTGACATGTCTAGGATGTCCATGGCTACTTTGAAAGCAGCATAGTTTGGATCAAAGTCCTCTCTCAGACAGAAGTTGTTCTCTGCAGTTGGAAGCCTATCGATAAGGGGAACTAGTGTGATGTCTAGTTGTAGTTGTTGTTCTTCGGTGATTTCCATGGTTCCTGCTTAAGATCATATAGGCACAATTGATATATACAAGCATATACATTGAATTATCCATGAAAATCCATGGCATGGTAAATATAGCACAGCAAATGTCATCACATATAAGATAATACAGACAATGTTCAGATGAAACACAATCATACATTTAGACTAGAAACCTAAAGGCATGGTAGTATGACACAGACAACTTAACAACACCCAACATATCGTGAAGACTATAAGACATATGTTCCATTTCAATAGCATACATCTATCCATCACAATGTCCACCACTTAGTACCATCACCAATATCCAACTAGAGATTCCATCGCATTGTATAACCAATCGCAATATACCACCCATCGCAATGTACCACCCATATCAATGTATCACTCATCGCAATGTATCACCCATCGCAAAGACGCATCGCAATATCCATC
This sequence comes from Glebionis coronaria, assembly GCA_025667525.1. Taxonomy (NCBI): domain Eukaryota; kingdom Viridiplantae; phylum Streptophyta; class Magnoliopsida; order Asterales; family Asteraceae; genus Glebionis; species Glebionis coronaria. Next base: position 593,678,744 of record CM046879.1, on the reverse strand, counting down.
GCAATAGTGCATCACAATAATCCATCGCAATGACCATCGCAATAAGGCATCGCAACCTGTCATCGTAATGACCGTCGCAATGTAGCATCGAAATACCCATCACAATAGTGCATCGCAATAATCTATCGCAATGAGGCATCGCAATACTCATCGCAACCTGTCATTGCAATGATCATCGCAATGAAGCATCACAATACCCATCGCAATAGTGCATCGCAATAATCTATCATAATGACCATCGCAATGAGGCATCGCAATACTCATCGCAACCTGTCATCGCAATGACCGTCGCAATGTAGCATCGCAATACCCCCATCGCAATGATCATCGCAATCTGGGCGACAAAACCAATGTAAATCTGGGGGATTCGATTTTTGGGCTCGAAGCTGAATATTAAGCTTAGCCATTCAAAACCTATGTAAGTCTAGATCAAATAGATAAAACCCTTACTCTATTACAAAATACGAGCACAAATCAACTTGTAACCCTAATAGATGAGATGATCTTAATAGGACCATGTAGAAACTAGAAGGGGGTGGGGGGTTGAATAGTTTCTTATATTTACTTGTTAAAATGTGGTTTCCAAAAATCCTTTTTCAAAAACTTAGGCTTGAGGAAATATGTGAAATCTTCTTATGCACAATATGAACAATGATAGTGTAACTAAACTAATACTAACAAAAATATATCCACAAAGAATAAAGAATGATAGTGTAACTAATCTAATACTAACACATGTATATGCATAAAGAATAAAGAATGTAAAGAGTTAAGGGTAAAGAAAGATCAAACCGAACACCAAGGATTTATAGTGGTTCGGAAACGAAACTCACTCCTCGTTCCTACTCCACACCTCGAGTACTCCTTACTCGAGAGTTCACTACACAACAAGCTCCTTATGGTGGAGAAAACCGTACACGTCGCTTAACCAATTTCCGACTCTAAGCTAAAAGTCGAGCCCTAATCGTAGCTAGGACCAATCTACACAACTATACTTAGTACATACACAACTTCCAAATAGACACAACTACTTGGATCTTCACAACTATGACACAACTACAAGTGTATAAAATTAGATCTTCAATGGATCTTTGGTGGTGGACTCAACACTTCACTAGGATAGTGTTCTTCTCTTTGCACTTGGAGAGGAAGGGATGGAAGAACAAGATTCACTTCTTAAACAAGTAATATTCAAACAAATGATCAAAGATTTGAGTGATTAAAGAAGGGGTTTGAATCTGGAAATAAATGTGCAAAAAATGTGAGATGAAAAGCTAAGAATGGTCCACTATTTATAGGACAAAGGAGCCAACGGCTAGTTCTGCCCGCGGTACCTTATCTTAGCCCGCGGTACCTTATCGATAAGGTACCTCCTAGGTGCTAAGGTACCGCCGGACTAGACTCCGCTCCTTTTTGTCCTTTAGTGGTGGAGGTCTTATCTGGATATAAAAAATATCCTGAAAGGATATTCTTAACCAAATAAGAATATGCCATTTTCAAATTTCAAATAATTAATTTAATAAAACATTTTCTTAAAAAGAAAGTTTAATAAAAACTTGTCACACTTAATAAAAAGTGAGTTTTAAGAAAAGATTAAATCACTTGATCACTTGATTAAGGTTAGTACTTGTTTATCCATACCTTAAGTGAAAATAGGTAAAATGAAAAATACTTGAACTCAAGAATTCGTTTTCGTTGTTTTCGTAAATGCTTGTTTTTACATATTGTCGTAATCAAAATAAGGCGAGACCGAAAAATGCAAGTAGCGTTTTTAGGCATTTATTGCATTAACAATCTCCCCCTTTTTGATTCCGACAATACATAAACTCAATCACACAAAAACAAGATTTTCGAAGACGAGTTTATTCATTTCTCCCCCTTTGTCGAAGCAAAAAGGTTGCGCAAGCCGGTGTTGAAGAAACGGACTTTGCAAAGACTCCCCCTTGGTGCTTACTCCCCCTAGCTTGGGGCACCGAGGAATCGAGATATGGTGACAAGCTACATAGAAGTGTTAGTTGAACAAAAGAAACAACCAACAATATATAGCAATAGGTCACATAAAAAGAATAAAAGAGAAGAAAACACAAAGACAAAGATCTAAGATAGGTTACTAAAAGGACATCATACAAAGAAGTATAGAAAAAGGAACAAGCCAAAAGCATAAATCTTATCCTAGTTATTCTAGAATTCTAAGATTTTCTTGAATTTGGTGTCTTGTGGATAAGCAACCAATGCTTATATGAAAGACAAGGTAATAGCGAAGGGTGGTGGTGGTGGCTTGTTGGAGATCTCATAATCAAAGTGAAGAGAAGGCTTGATTAAGAAACTCTTGATGTATCTCAACTCCTCATAGATGTGTGGCATAGAAAGGTGTTGATATTGACAACATTGACAATATGTTCCATGATGCATGACATTATCATGAGAAGGAGGAAGAACACTAAAGGGTGGTGGTGGAAGAAAAGATGTTCCACAATAAACATTCTTGGTAGGAGACATGTGATTAAGAGTGTTCTTGGGTGGGTTTGGATTGAAAGCAATTAGAGAAAATGGAGGAGATTCAAGGCTTTCATTGGGAGAATAAGACATTTTGGATGTGAAGTAATGCAAAATGCTTATGGTTTAAATAGGGAAGGCTTAGGGTATTTTTGGGGTGGTCAAAGGGTTTGAAACAAAGATTCTCAAAAATGTTGGAGCAAATCTGGAGTTTCAGAGAAAAACCCGAAAAAGGAAGGCACTATAGGCGGTTCTTATTGAGGGTGGCGGTACCTTATCAATAAGGTACCGCGATTCACATATGGAACCGCCTGCAGAGGCAGGGTTTGGTGTTTGGAGGAATATTTTTCAGCAAATCTTATTTTTCTAGTCTAACTTATCATAGGGATATGCTTAAAAGCAAAGATAGACAAAGAAAACATATGCAAACTTACCAAATAGAGATTTGACCAAAATACATGGATTAAAAAAATCGATGTAGGAGGTGTGTAAGACAAGACCTTAAGTCATGGCACAATGATCCTCTATGATTTTATCTTGTTCTTGCTATGTTTGAGAGAATCATACATATGAATTATGTAAGCTCTAGATTAATAGCGAGAATCTATGAAAAATCGTTTTTAGATTGAATTAACAATGTAAAATGAATTTCTCAACCATTTTCGAAAGAGACTTTGAGAATTTTGAAAAGGATAGGAGAAGATTTTTCAAAAGGAGTTTAAAAGACTCAAAGACTCAAAGTGATAAACTATAAAAAGAAGGAAATCATGGAAGATGTTCCATTAATCCTAGACCTAGACGTAGGTAATTAAAAGGTTCCCTCTTAAGTGGCTTAGTGAAGATGTCGGCTAAGTTGTCCTCGGAGGGCACCTTCTCAATAGAAATGTTTCCTTTTTGAACATTATCCCTAAGGAAATGGTGTCTAATTTCTATGTGTTTGGTTCCCGAATGTTGCACGGGATTCTTGCTAAGGTCTATAGCGCCTTTATTATCGCACATGATGGGAACATCATCAAGAGAAATCCCGTAATCAACAAGCGCTTGCTTCATCCATAGAGCTTGTTGACATGCTTTTCCGGCACTCACATACTCGGCTTCCGTGGTGGATATTGCAAGAGCGGTTTGTTTCTTGGAGAACCAAGAAGTTAAACAACAACCCATGAAAGTACAAACTCCACTAGTGCTTTTCCGGTCCACATAGTCTCCCGCATGATACGAGTCCGCGTAGACAATGGTTTCTACGCCGATCCCTTTATAATCCTAAATGTATAGTGCCTTTAATGTATCGGAAGATACGCTTAACCGCTTCAAGGTGAGAGGTTTTGGGAGCCTCTTGGAAGCGAGCACAAAGGCAAACACTAAACATGATATCCGGTCGACTTGCCGTTAGGTACAACAAACTACCAATCATACCTCTATATTTGGTGTTGTCTACCGACTCACAATCATCATCTACAGTGAGTTTAGTATCTGAGGCCATAGGAGTCTTCATTGGTCTAGATTCTTCTAATCCAAATTTCTTTAGCATTTCTTTAGCGTACTTAGATTGACTAAAGAAAATACCATCGTCCATTTGTTTAATTTGGAGTCCTAAAAAGAAGTTAAGTTCTCCCATCATACTCATTTCAAACTCATCATGCATGATTTTTGGCAAAGTCATCACACAATTCTTGACAAGTTGAGCCAAATATAATGTCATCAACATATATTTGTACGATTATGAGGTGAGGACCTTTCTTCTTTGTAAAGAGTGTATTGTTTACCATTCCCATGGTATACTCATGTTTAACAAGAAACGCTTTAAGTCTATCATACCAAGCTTTGGGTGCTTGTTTGAGTCCATAAAGTGCTTTCTTAAGCTTGTAAACATGGTCCGGTTTCTCAAAATCAATGAAGCCGGGAGGTTGAGCCACATATACCTCCTCATTGATCAAACCGTTAAGAAATGCACTCTTTACATCCATTTGTTGAAGCTTAAAATCTAAGGCACAAGCGTAGGCTAAAAGGATTCTAATTGATTCTAATCTAGCTACCGGTGCATATGTCTCGTCATAATCAATATCTTCTTGTTGATTATAGCATTGAGCTACAAGTCTAGCCTTGTTACGAGACACAACACCATTCTCATCTAGCTTATTCCTAAATACCCATTTGGTTCCTATAATGGTAGAACTTCTAGGTGGAGGAACAAGTTCCCAAACATCATTGGCAACGAATTGGTTCAATTCTTCTTGCATCGCAATGACCCAACTCTCGTCCGACAAAGCTTCTTTAACATTCTTTGGTTCGATCAAGGAGACGAAACAAAAGAAGTTGCTTTGGTTTTGGACTTGAGATATTAGGGTCCTTTGATTTAAGTCACCAATGACATTATTGAGAGTATGACCCCTAGATTCCTTAATGTTTACTTCCTTTTCAACACTAAGGTCTTTAATTCCTATTTTTCTAACCTCTTTGGCTTTAACTACTTCTAATTCATCCAAGTCATCATCAACCAATGGTGGTGTCTTGGGCGAAGGAGGGGTTTCATCAAAGGTTACGTTGAGTGATTCTTCAATAACCCCCGTGGTTCTATTTAGGACTATGTAGGCTTTACTAGTTTGGGAATAACCTAAAAGAATACCTTCGTAAGACTTTGGGTCAAACTTAGTAAGGTAGTCTTTGGTGTTGAGGATAAAGCACTTGCTTCCAAACACCCTAAAATATTCCAATGAGGGTTTCTTACCTTTAAGAATCTCATACGGGGTCTTTCCTAAGAAAGGTCGAATAAGAATTCGGTTGAGAATGTAAGTCGATGTGTCCACGGCATTGCACCAAAACTTTCGAGGCAAAGATTGCTCATTTAACATTGTCCTACTCATCTCTTGGAGAGTCCTATTCTTCCTTTCAACTACCCCATTTGATTGTGGAGTGCGAGGAGCCGAGAAGTTATGGGTAATACCATGAGCTTCACAAAAGGCACCAAATTGCACTTCATTGTCAAATTCCCTACCATGATCCGTCCTAATAGAGACAATTGAACATCCTAGTTGATTTTGAATTCTTCGACTAAAGATTTCGAGTTGATCGAAAGCTTCATTCTTAGATGCCAAAAATCTAGTCCAAGTGAATCTAGAATAGTCATCAACAATAACTAGGGTATAAAGGTTACCTCCATAACTCCGTATGGCGGAAGGTCCAAAAAGATCCATATGTAGGAGCTCTAAGCACCGAGAGGTCGAAACCAAATTCTTGGCTTTGTGACTTGAGTGAACTTGCTTTCCAATTTTGCAAGCATCACAAAAGTGACTATCAAACTTAATCTTGGGGAGGTGTCTTACCCAACTCCTTAGAGACTAAAGATTGAATTAAACGCATATTAGCATGACCTAATCTCCTATGCCAAAGATTAGAACTATCATCTATAGTCGCAAGACATATGTTGTCTTTTGACTTCTTATTGACCTTCATAACATAAATCCCATGCTTTCTAATACATTTTCTAATGACTTTTCCATCTTTTACGATTTCACTGTCATGTTCCGAAAAGATGACCTTACACTTATTATCACAAATTTGACTTATACTTAAAAGGTTAAATCCTAAGTTATCTACGTGCTCAACATTTTCAATGGTCATGGATTCAAGAGAAATCATACCTTTGCCAATGATATTACCACGTAGACTACTAGTGAATGTGACGTTACCTCCATCATATGCTTTGTAATGCGAGAACAAACTTCGATTACCCGTCATGTGTTTAGAACATCCACTATCCTTAATCCACTCATCGGGCTCCAAATCAATTCCCAAGCATATCTAGGTAACAACATACAAGATCAAACATTTGGTCCCCAATATCTCATAGGTCCAAAATTGTTAGTTCCAAACATCCTTTGCATTTGGTTGGGATGCATGAATGAGGAGGGGATTCCCCATGGAGAACAAAATGGAGGAGGGTAGTAATTCATGTAACCATTTTGTTGTTCATTATTTCTCCTAGGTGTATTTGATCTAGGTTTAGAGTTATTATTATTCCTTCTAGGTGTTGGAGTTTTACTTCTAGGTCGTGAATTGTTTTGATTATCTTTTCTAGGAGATGTTGTTCTACTTCTAGGCTAAGACGCATTATGTACTCTAGGTGGAGTAGAAGATGGTCTTGATAAACTTCTATTTCCCATGAGAGGTTTACTTAATGGCTTGTAGAACTTATCAACGGTATTGTTGTCAAGAATGGGTAATTTCACCTTGTTAACAATAAAATGCTTTGGTTTTTCATCTAACTTAGATTTATCAGAAAGTTCAGGATTTTCACCAAAATCAACCTCTGGCCGCGGTTCCTTATCTATGAAGGCGGTTCCATATTGATAAGGAACCGCCCCATACAATCGGGTACCGCGTACAGCAGGAGTTTTTTGAGAAAACCTGACTTGCTTTGGTTCACTAGTTGAGGCTTCATTTGAGTTCAAACCTACACCAAGTCTTTCCTTTGAATGAACTTGTTTGTTTAACATGTCGTCAAGAGCACTAGTACCTTTCATGAAATTTTCCAATTTAATGGAGGTGCTCTTGAGATCTTCATTTTCTAATCTAAGTTTCTCACAACTTAAGCAACCTAAATCAACCTCTTTGTTTTTCTCAAGTTTAGCCAATTTCTCCCTAAGTTCATTGATCTCATTTTCAAGCTTAGTTTTGGTTGATTTTAAGGTTTTGTTCTTTTCTATGAATTTGAGACTAAGTTTGTGTAAACTATCATATTTGCCTTCAAATTCAATATCATCTAAGGTGGAGCTATCACTACTATAATATTCGGTTTCGGAATGTACCTATTAGAAGTGTGAGCCATAATACATTTCTCCTCCTTGGGGTTGTCATCATTTTCTTCACCGCTATCGCTCCAAGCACCATTAACAAACGCCGTGTTGTTCTTATCACGAGCGGGCCTTGGACAATCACCAATGAAGTGATTTGGATCACCACATCTAAAGCAACTCCTATCACCTTTTTAGTTCTTGGCAAACTGATTCTTTGAAGAATGGTTTCTTGTCATTGTTGGGTTGCCTAACGTGTTGACCTTGTCTCTTGAAGAACTTCTTGAAATCTCTCACCGCCAATGCATACTCCTCGTCATCGCTTTCCGAGGAACTATCATGGTCACTTTGTGCCTTCTTGGCTTTAAGTGCAAGAGATTTCCTTTCACTCTTGGTTTTCACTAATTCCGAGTCCTTCAAAATTATCATCTCATGAACCTTCAAGTTGCCTATGAGTTCATCGAGTGATAAAGTTGAGAGATCTTTCGATTCTTCAATCGCCGTGACTTTTGCTCTCCACTTTGGATGTAAAACCCTTAGAAACTTCCTAACATTGTTCTTGCTAGAAAAACCTTCATCAAGTGCTTTTAGACTAGTAATAATGGTGTTAAACCTAGCAAATGCACTATCAATAGTTTCATCTTCTAAGATGACAAATTGTTCATATTGTTGGACAAGAAGATCGATTTTGCTTTCTTTGACTTGGCTATTACCTTGGTGGGTTACTAAAAGAGTGTTCCAAATATCTTTAGCGGTTTCACACATAAAAATCCTTTCATACTCTTTTTTAGGCAAAGCATTATAAATCACCATTTTAGCCTCATTATTTTTTGAAAGTTTCCTTTTTGTATCATCATTAGCATTGTCAAAAGTGACCAATTCTTTTGTTTTAGAAACTTCATTAAATTGATAAGGTAAAAAATCACCATTGGTAATAACATGCCAAAGATCTAAATCTTTTGATTTCACATAAGTTTCAAATCTATTTTTCCAATAAATAAAACTATTGATTTCAAAAAGTGGTGGTCTTTGCATATATTGCCCTTCTAGGTACTTGTTGGAATCCATAGATCGATTCAAGTTTTAAAATACAATATACTTTAAAAATTCTTGAGCAACCACGCTCTGATACCAATTGTAGAAACTAGAAGGGGGGGTTTAATAGTTTCTTATATTTACTTGTTAAAATATGGTTTCCAAAAATAATTTTTCAAAAACTTAGGCTTGAGGAAATATGTGAAATCTTCTTATGCACAATATGAACAATGATAGTGTAACTAAAATAATACTAACAAAAATATATCCACAAAGAACAAAGAATGATAGTGTAACTAATCTAATACTAACACATGTATATGCATAAAGAATAAAGAATGTAAAGAGTTAAGGGTATAGAAAGATCAAACCAAACACCAAGAATTTATAGTGGTTCGGCAACGAAGCTCACTCCTCGTTCCTACTCCACTCCTCGACTACTCCTTACTCGAGAGTTCACTACACAACAAGCTCCTTATGGTGGAGAAAACCGTACACGTCGCTTAACCAATTTCCGACTCTAAGCTAAAAGTCGAGCCCTAATCGTAGCTAGGACCAATCTACACAACTTCCAAATAGACACGACTACTTGGATCTTCACAACTATGACACAACTACAAGTGTATAAAATTAGATCTTCCATGGATCTTTGGTGGTGGACTCAACACTTCACTAGGATAGTGTTCTTCTCTTTGCACTTGGAAAGGAAGGGATGGAAGAACAAGATTCACTTCTTAAACAAGTAATATTCAAACAAATGATCAAAGATTTGAGTGATTAAAGAAGGGGTTTGAATCTGGAAATAACTGTGCAAAAAAGGTGAGATGAAAAGCTGATAATGGTCCACTATTTATAGGACAAAGGAGCCAACGGCTAGTTCTGCCCGCAGTACCTTATCTTAGCCCGCGGTACCTTATCGATAAGGTACCGCCTAGGTGCTAAGGTACCGCCGGACTAGACTCCGCTCCTTTTTGTCCTTTAGTGGTGGAGGTCTTATCTGGATATAAAAAATATCCTGAAAGGATATTCTTAACCAAATAAGAATATGCCATTTTCAAATTTCAAATAATTAATTTAATAAAACATTTTCTTAAAAAGAAAGTTTAATAAAAACTTGTCACACTTAATAAAAAATGATTTTTAAGAAAAGATTAAATCACTTGATCACTTGATTAAGGTTAGTACTTGTTTATCCATACCTTAAGTGAAAATGGGTAAAATGAAAAATACTTGAACTCAAGAATTCGTTTTTCGTTGTTTTCGTAAATGCTTGTTTTTACATATTGTCGTAATCAAAATAAGGCGAGACCGAAAAATGCAAGTACCGTTTTTAGGCATTTATTGCATTAACAGACCAGATTACATGACAAGGCACAGTTTATACAATATTACGCAAGTAATTAAGTGATACCTATATCAATGACACAGCAGTTTATCACGGCAAAATAAGGTTTGGAAGGTCTTGTCAATGGCGGCAAGAAGTCTTAGAATGTGTGTGTGTTTATCAATCGTGAATGAAGAAACAGGGGGGAGGATTGTTTGACTAAGGTCAACATTTCAAGCCAAGTTTTCCAAAAGTGAAACTTGGTCCCCCCAGGTTTCAAACATGTAAAAATTTGTAATATAACAAGTTAACAACACATATTCCCGACTCCTTTTGAGTTGTTAATACAAACACGCCAATAACATTTGTATCGATATGACATAAGGCATGTGAGGTAAAACCGAAGGCCAAATCAATATTCACACAAGTCACACGTTGCACATAAGGCACACAAAGAAAGATTTCTGAAGATATATTTGAAGACCAATACATTTTCAAGACGATTTGATATTTGCTTCCCCTCAAACGCTGACCCATTTTTTATTGAAAGAGTTGTAGTCATTGTTATTAAAGAGACAAATATTCATGAAAACTTTTTCCGTTTTGTGATTTTATGAAATGATTCTGGGGGCAATAAGATTTCTCTTGTTTTAACAAACTAAGTGCACTGAAGCGTACACTTATTTGTGTTAGACCAAGTTATAAAGTAAACTTGATCCCTTACAAGGTTTTTAAGTAAACCTTGCCCGAGAAAATTAATTCCCGTTGTGAGCCAATGTTTTCAAAAGAAATACATGACTTTAATGCGAAAACCGGGTTGTAGTCAGAAATAACTACAAGCCATATGGGCATGTTTTAAAATATGTACAACTTTTATACGGACTCTATTTATGGCGCCGTGTCAATTTTAATCGACATTTCTAAGGCCGTAAATATTACCGTACTAAAAGACATGCCCAATTTAAAATGAAAAGAAAAAGAAAAAAATAATTTTTTGGATTTTCTTGATTTTATATTTTTGTATGTTTTATATTTTTGTATTTTGATTTTGGTGGTTTAAATATATACGATAATATACAATATCACGACAAAGGATACTCTAGAATAGTTTACCACCACTATTCTGCAGATTCTTCTGCCAACTCCTCAGTGTCGCTGGTGAGAATGATTTCATCCCTAGCTTTTCGATCAAAAACTTGATACGTCCTCGATCTAAGGCCTTTATGAATATATCCGCCAGCTGATACTCAGTGTTGACAAAATATAGTTCGATCACTCCATTTTCCACTTGCTCTTTGATGAAATGGTAGCGAATGTCAATGTGCTTTTCCCGGGAGTGTTGAACGTAGTTGCAGCATAGAGCAATGGCGCTTTTGTTGTCACAGTACATCGGAATTTTGTTGAATCCAAGACCGTAGTCGGTTAATTGTGATCTCATCGAAAGAACTTGAGCACAACAACCAGACATAGCAATGTATTGAGCCTCTGTACTTGATATCGCAACGCTTTTCTGCCTTTTGGATGCCCAACTAACCAGTCTATCTCCAAGAAGTTGCACACTGCCAAAAGTGCTATGTCTAGTATCTTGACACCCAGCATAATCCGTATCTACATATGATATTAGTGCAATAGAGGAATCCTTCGGATACCACAGACCATGATGAAGTGTTCCTTTAAGATACCGAAAGATCCTTTTCACAACATGTAACTGCTTTTCGGTAGGCCGAGCCTGATACCGGGCACACATGCATATAGCAAATTGCAAATCAGGCCTGCTAGCAGTCAGATAGAGAAGGGTACCGATCATTCCACGGTAAAGTTTAGGATCGACAGCTATCCCTTCCCTATCCTCATCTAACTTGGATCTCTCCACCATTGGAGTATCCACGGGGTCACAATTTTCAAAATGATACTTCTTTAATGATTCAAGAGCAAATTTGGATTGATTTATGAAGATGCCTCAGGGATTTTGAGAAATTTGCAACCCTAAGAAAAATGAAATTTTTCCCATCATCGACATCTTAAAACGTGTGGACATGATTTTCTCAAAATGGTCAGACAGTCTTTGAGTAGTGGCAGCAAATATTATATCGTCAACATAAATTTGTACCAGTATCATGTCGTTGTCCTCTTTGAGAATAAATAATGTTGTGTCCACTTTGCCTTTGGAGAAGCCTTTCGAGATGAGATAAGACGATAGGAGATCGTACCATGCGCGTGGAGCTTGTTTCAACCCATAAAGAGCCTTCTTGAGCTTGTACACGTGATTAGGATACTCCGATTTGACGAATCCATTTGGCTGGCTTACGTAGACATCTTCCCTTAATTCACCATTAAGAAATGCCTTCTTAACATCCATTTGGTAGACGATCATGTTCATGTGAGCAGCATAGGCAAGGAATAGTCTAATCGCTTCCAATCGTGCAACAGGAGCAAAGGATTCTTCAAAGTTAATACCCAAAGCTTGTTTGTAACCTCTAGCAACCAATCTAGCTTTGTACTTTAACACTCCACCTAACTCATCAAGTTTAACCTTATATACCCAAAACAATGTAAGGATTTCAACGTTGTTGGGTAAAGGAACTAATTCCCATACTTCAAGACGTTGAAATTCATTAAGTTCCTCTTGCATGGCTTCAATCCAAGATGATTGTGTCATGGCTTGTTGCCAATTCTTAGGTTCAGTATTGAAAAGAAATGCATCAAAGTAGCAATATAATGCATGTTCTTGGAGTTGGTGGCGTGTTAAGACTGGTCGATCGATGTCACTAATAATATTGCAGATTGGGTGATCCTTTCTCCATTTGGTGTTGTGATTTTCAATTCGTGGTGGTCCGGAGTGAACGATTACAGGAGCTTCCTCTGAGGTAGACTCACCGTTAGGGTTTTTAGGTATTTGTGAACCAAAGAATGGAAGCTCTTGTAGGTGAGTAATTTCTAAATCGTGATCATAGTAATCCTCTTCAACATCATTAGGAACAAGTGGAGGTGTTGATTCGGGTGTAGTTTGAGAATTGGTAGGGGATGGTGCATCTGGTTCAATAGTAACTGTAGATGCATCTGACTGATTTCCATTATCTTGAGCAACAACTTCAGGAATCAGAGCTACGGCTGCAGGTGTTGGAGAATCATTACTAGGTGGATCAAAAAACTCATCAAACAGAGGTTGAAATAACTCATCCCACTCGGGCCTTGTAGGTGGTGTAAATGATGGAGAAGTAGGATTGTTAGGAGTTAAACCGGAACTAATAGTACCGGTTCCCATCTCATGAAGTGCGGGTTCAAAGTTGTGTTGCTCAGAAGCCATCGTTGTTAGCTCATCAAAATCGGCATTCAAAGTTTCTACTATCTTGCCAAGACGATGGTTATAAATGCGGTAAAGCTTTCTTTGCGGGTGAGTAACCAATGAAAATTCCAATATCAGCCTTCGGTTGAAGTTTGCCCAAATTATCACTATTAGTATTTGGATAACACAGTGCACCAAACACATGAAGAAATGAAATATCAGGTTTATGTCCATGAAGTAGCTCATATGGAGTTTTTCCATGGCGCTTACGAATGATGGAGCGGTTTTGGGTATAACATGTTGTTGCCACTGCTTCAGCCCATAAGAATAAAGGACCATTCGCATAAATAAACATAGTTCTAGCAGCTTCCATAAGTTTACGGTTACGTCTTTCCACGACACCATTTTGTTGTGGAGTGCGAGCAACTGAAGTTTCATGTGAAATACCAACCTCTTCATAATAGTCTCGTAGAGTCTGATTAACGAACTCAGTTCCATTATCAGTTCGAATGCGGTGAACAGTATCATTAAGACGCACTTGGATCATCTTTAGGAAAGTGATAATGTAATTTGGTGCTTGATCCTTGGTTGCTAAAAATTTACCCATGTAAACCTTGAGAAATCATCCACCATGACGAGGATGTATTTTCTACCACTCACACTAGTCGTACGCATTGGCCCGCAAAGATCCATGTGCAAAAGATACAGTGGTTCTTGGTTGGTGTCTTCAGCTTTAGGTTTGTATGATTTCTTGGTGCTTTTCCCCAAAGAACACGCGGAACATAAATGATCCTTGTCGAACTTAAGCTTTGGAAGACCACGAACAAGTTCGTTTTTAGCCAAATGGTTTATAGCATCAAAGTTAAGATGAGATAACCGGTGATGCCACAACCATGACTTGGTCTTAGATGCTTTGGAGAGAAGGCATACAGGAGAGGCGACCATCATTTTGAATGGACAGTGTGTAGAGATTATCCCCTCGAGAACCTTTTAACAATTTATTTCCTGCAAGATCGCGAATAAAGCAAGTATGTTGTCGAAAAGCAACCTCAAGGTTTGAATCGCAAAATTTTCCCACTGAAAATAAATTGTGACCAAGTTCCTCCACATAATATACCCTTGAAATCGTAACATTCCCAATTTGGTATTCACCATAACCCATGATCTTCGCAATATGGTCGTTGCCGAATTTAACTGTTCCTAGAAACTTGCTGACGAAATTTTGTGAGAATCGAGCGGTCTCCGGTCATATGCTTTGAGCATCCAGAGTCCAAGTACCAGAAGATGATTTGGACCACCTGAAAATATCACCAGACGAAGACAATGTATCGGAATCTAAATGTTCCTCTATGTTAGCAGGTACAGATATATTTATCTTAGATTTGCTATCAGAAGGATTCTTAGGCTTCCAAATTTTCTTACTAGATGTTGGCTTAGATTCTAGTTGTCTAATATCCTGAGGTACTTATTCACTAGTAGGCACAATAGTGGACGCAGACCTAGTTAAAGGGCGCTTTTTCCATTTCCTAGTGCTGGAGTTCCTATTGAAAGGATGCTGAGACCTAACTTCAGTGGATGTGATCCTAGTTAAAGGGCACTTAGTTCCATTTGCGGTAAAGGTCCTACCAGTGGGTTTCCATTGCCAACCAACTTGTATGAATTTCTTCCCTGTTGGAATCCATTCAAGATTGTTCCTAATGGCATACATTTCATTCACATGATCAACAAGTCATAAATCATGACGCTGAGAAAACATGCATTCATTACAATTCCAACATCTCAAATTCGAATTCACATTTTGCTTAGGCTTCTGCATAGAGGCAGATCCTTTTGTCTTAGGTACATGATTCTTTTTATTTGAAACTGAAATAACATTCCTAGGGTGATCTTCTACTTTCTTCTTTGCAGTCCTACTAGTGAAAGGCTTGATCCTATCTTTCTTGTCTTAAGATCCTTTAGCCTTAGTAGACATAATTACTCTTGTAGAAGCCAAGGGAACATTAGTAACAGATTTTGATTTAGCCTTGATGGGTGTGTTTAAAACAGGCTTAGTTCCTAGGGTTTTATTGAATGGAGTAATGGCAATGGTGGGGGTTTGTGGTGCAGAACCCGGTTGTCCTATGTAATTTAAATTCTCTAAGAATTGTTGTACCTTCTCAATGTAAGCATGAGTAGAGTAATAGTGACTATTCGAGGGATCTAGTTCATAGAGATCATCTACAACATCCCTAGCAAGATCTGCATGCTTAACTGCATGCTCCATATAGAGCTTATATGATAGTGGATTTTTCTTATTATACGGGTTCTTAGTGATCACCACCTTGTTGGTTTTTTGAGCACTAGAGGTCGGGGCAGAGAGTGTAGCTGGATTATCAACAACTTCTTGTCCTTTGAGTTGAAGTGTCTCCTTTAATTCAGCCAAAACCATGTTTTTCTCTATGAGTTGAATATTTAAGTCAGAGATTTCCTCACACTTATGGTTCAGTTGGTCAACAAGTGACTTTTGCTCTACCGCATTAATAGCGAAGCGTTCTTCTAACGAACCATAAATTTGTGAAAAACCCTGCTTTACTTTATCAAACTCCCCTAGCATAGAAGAAATTATATCTTCTAGGGCATGATTTTTAGTCTCTGCAACCTCTAGTTCCAATTTCTATGCTAATGATTCTCTCTTAAGTCTCATAATTTCTTCCTCTAATGCCTGAACCACCTGAATCATCTTGTCACTAGTCTCAACGGAGTTTTCACACTCATTTGTTTTTGAAAGAGTTTCATTTTTAGATTGATTTTTAATTTCAAGAGATATATAATGTTGTTGAAGCTCGTCAAAACGTTTTGAAAGTGAGTTATAAGAATCTTGAAGCTTTAAAAATTGAGCGTTAGATTCGTGACAAGAATGATTATCTACATTATTCGCAGGTTCAACAATATTCACAGATATATCATGCACATCATCACATTTATTAATAGCAGATGTCGTCTCAAAAGCATATTTAATAGTAACAACTTGCATCACTTCGAGAGACACTATATGTTCCAAGAATCGGTCATATTCAAAAAAAATCTTTTCTTTCTCAATTAGATGTTGCTCATAAGCATCATCCATTTCATAGAAAACTTTTCGAACTTCAGCCATTTCGAAATTAAGATTATCCCCGAGATCTAAAAATCCCTCTTTAATATTGTCTACAAACAGAACGATCTCTTTCTCAAACACCATTTTCATGAGTTTGAAAGCCCATTCTCCGGCGGTTTGAGCCGTTGAAGTCGTACATTCCTTGATGACCTTGTCAAATCCGGTAAGGTATCGCATAATCTCTTCCAAGCTTAGCAATACCGTACTTACCGGTGGAAGATTCTTTGGAATTTCCTTAGGTTCGTCCGAATTGACAAGTGTAGGAAATATACCAAGACTTTCTCTAGTAGACATGAAAGGTGGTGTATGGATAAATTCCTTTTGCATGTTAAAGCGAATTCTAAGATCCGTTTTTGCATACTCTGCATTAAGCTGTGCATAATCATACTCAGGGTATGTATAAATTACTTTTGACCGATTCTCTTCATGTAGTGACATATTCTCTGATTCATTTGAAAACACAATCGAATCTAAGACTAATCCTAACTTTGTTGCATCATAAAGTCGTGGGTTGTGGTTAAATGTCTGCTTTGCATACCCCGGGTTAGGTGGTAGGTCTATTAGACGCGATAGAGTGAATTACTTAAAAGAAGAATGAAACAAGTGTACTAAATGTGAAGCAGAATATTGTTTTAAAAGCAAAAATTCAGTGTTTTTAACTTTCTCAGGCGCCTTAATTTCCGTTTCAACCCTTTTAGACTCGATAATTTCGAAATCCGTTTGTAGTTTTTGAAATTTGTTAACGAATGGCTCTTTTTCTTTAAGTTCTTTCGAAAATTTGCTCTTAAACTCTCAATTTCTAGCAAATTATCCATTTGGACTTTCCTAAACCTATCAAATTCAGGATTGGTTAAGATAGTGGTCACTGGAGTTAATTCCAAGGTTTTAACCTTTTCCTTATACAAAGCAAGCTCGGCAGATAAAGTCTGATTAACACCGAGGGTTTCAAGGACCGCATTATTCATTTGGCCAAGCATAGATGCTGGCACATAACCAAATCTTGTTGAGCAAACGAATTTGTAGACGTAGTAGCTCTCGCTTGTGTTTCACTCAAAGTCTGGGGACTTGCATTGATATTGCTATCATTGTTTGTCTCCTCGTTTGAGTTACTAACCACCGGAGGCTATTCCGGATACTCAGACACTTGCTCAACTTGATAAGGTACAATACTAGTATCACTGGCAGTATTTGGTACCTCAGAAATTGTGTCAGCTCCATAAAGGGAAAGATTTTCCATGAGAGCTGCCTTGGCGGTATTGAGATCATCATATTCGGAATCGTATGCATCAAGATCATCACATTGATATGTGGCATTGTTCGTGATGGCTGCTGTGAGTCCGTCAGTATCCGCAACTCCTAGATCTGCGAGAAATGCTAACTCTTCTTCATCGAGCTCTCGTCCTTGGGCTTGAGCATTAACCGCGTAGATCTTCTCCTGAAACCATGTTCTATCCCTTTTCCTCTTTGGCTGCTTACACTCTCGAGCCATGTGCCCTTCCCCTTTGCAGTTATAACATATGATCATCTTCATTTTGCCAGTGTTATTTCCCCTTGTAGCAGCAGTGTTAAATGGACGTGCACCAGTAGTAGATGAACTTGGTCTCCCCTGAAGGGGTTGCACAGTAACTCTGCCATCTTGGATTGTAGCTTGTTGACGAGAATTAGAAGAATTCCTCAACTGATTGTTTGTTGGAGATGGTCCTCTGTATCCTCTTTTCTTCAACGCTTGAGTGATGTAAGCAGACATTTGAGCAAGTATATCAGTAGGATTATCCCCTTGTCTAAACTCAGGAACTGGAATCTCCTCATCACAATAGAATACTAGTGCTGGTTGAGCTACAAACTGATTTAAAGGAGCACTAACATGTTGGGAGGAATAGGGTTGAGGAGCCTCATGTTGTTGGTAGGTGATGGTAGGGTTTGTTGGAGGTTGATAAGGTGAGTATGGTTGTGAAGCATAAGGTAAATGATGTGAGTCTCCTTGTGATGATATTGTTGGTTGCTTGAATTGTTGCTGATAAGATGTAGGTGGTTGTGGCAAGATCGAATACTGTGAAAAGCTTGGAGTTTGATACAATGGTTGATAAGAAGATTGGTGTCCCAAAGCAAACGGAGAATTGTGATATGACAAAGTTGGAGGATTTGCCATTAATGCCAATAGTTCAGGATAAGATCCCTGAGAGATGCGTTTTTGGATCACGTGCTTCTCGTGTTGCTGCAAGAAAGTATAGAGTTGATCTAAATTTGACTTGTGAAAATGCCGAATCATTTTAACATCGGTGACATATTGGCTCCACTCTTGGGGTAACGTGTTCAAGAACTTGGTGCTTAGTTGAAACTGAGCAATCCTTAGATTATACACGTTCAAATCATTCATCAAAGTAGTGAAACGCCAGTAGTAGTCATGAAGTGTTTCCCCTTGAATGTATGTGAACCTATCAAACAAGTCATATAATTGACACTCTCGTTCCTGCTTAGTTAATGAAGTCCCTTGTAACAAAACAGTTAAGCGATCCCAAAGATCCTTTGCCATTGTGTGTTCACTTACCATTCGATAAATATCGGGTGGAAGAGCTTGAAGTATTGTCTGAACGACCCTTTCATCCGCATCGGCAATGATTTTGTTAGCATCCGTTAATTCATGAAACATCCTTGGCCGCGTCACGTTGTCGACAGTAACTTCTCCCTAATCGAGTGGACCTTTCTCAATGGATTGAACCATAAGTCTCCCATTGGGTTTACCCATAATGTAAGTTCTCATGCGACCTTGCCATGCTTCAAATAGGTCTTTAATGAGCAACGGTGGGCGGGTATCGATACCCGAGATGATTGAAATATCGGTAAGCGATGTCATTGTTGGCATATATGAATTTGAGTTCATTTTATGATCCCTTGAATAAAGATTATCAAAATGATCGAGCAATGAAATAAGATTAAGTGTTTTAGTGTTTTAATGTTGTTGAAACAAAGATGTTGTTATCTTTATGTTGTGTGTTTTTGTGAAAGTTACAAGATTGAAAAAAATCCTCCAAATGGTGTAAGTACTATCGCAATATCACAAAATGAATCCAATCGCAATCTCAATCGCAATAACAATCTCAATATCAATCGCAATGTTACCAGTCTCAATCTCAATCGCAATGTTACCAGTCGCAATCTCAATCGCAATATTACCAGTCGCAATCTCAATCACAATGTTACCAGTCGCAATCTCAATCGAAATATTACCAGTCGCAATCGCAATATCACCAGTCGCAATCTCAATCGCAATATACCAGTCGCAATCTTAGTCGCAATATCAATCGCAAAGAAAAACCTTTTTCCTTTGCGATGGGTTCCAATCGCAATACGGTGCTGTTCCGAGATTTTTGGTAAAAAAAATGAGATTTTTGACAAGAAATCCGTGATTTTAACCAACCCAAAGTACCCAAATCTCTACCACAACTATGTAGAAGATATATGGAACACTTGGACTCACAAAAACAAGAAAAAATTTGAATCTTGGTAAATATCAATCAAAAACACAAGAACACACTAAAAATAAGTATGAACAACACAAAATCAACCTCTATTTCATCCCATAGCTCTTGATACCAATTGTAGAAAAGTGATAATCTTTGATATTTCAAGAGGGTTGTTGTTTTCTAGTGAGAGAAAGTAGAGAGAGAAGTGAGAGAAAAACTATGTGTATTACTAGTTAAAAATGAAACAACCAACACCCCTTTCCATGGTGGAAAGGGGTTTATATACCAAGTCCCTTAGTGGACTTGGGCTGTGGACTTGGGCTTCCGGCCCATGAACATACTCATGGGTCGGGCTAATGTAAATAATAATTAAACTTATACTACGACCCTATAACTATATTGTTGGAGTGACCGAAACTTTCTTAATACGAAAAACGTATTTCCAACAGGATCTCACCTACCTATAATTTCATTTTATTTTTATTTTTTAACACTAAATAAATTTATTTCATTCAAATAAATATTATAAAACATAATATACAAATTAAAATTATGAACTATAATACGGAAAAAAACTTACGAAAAACATACAATAAGGAAATAAAAACCTACGAAACATAAAAAAACAATATTATTCAACCCATTACATTGCCTAGTAACAGGTAATCAACTTTTGTTTGACGGTAATGGATTTGGCAATTTCCACCCGAATCTAAAACAAAGTGTATCCCGTACTCAGATCCGTCCAACTTGACCGCTCCAAAATATGAAAACTGACATTATTGGGAGGACCATCAGGTCAGGCCTTGATTCTCAACAACTCCGAATGGCAAATACGTATTTGCTTCATGTAACGATCGATGTCAATCTGCAAGTTCCCCATCAAATGGATATTCGAAAATAGTTTTTAACGAACCTTGTCAAGTATTTCTTTGTGAAAAACATTAGGTTCGGTTGTCATATTGTTTTGCTAAAGTGGGTTAAATGTTTGTGTTATTTGAGAGTTGAATGTGTGTTATTTGTGTTTTGGTTATGTGGTGTAGGGATATATATACAAAAAATAAAGGGTAAAAATCGAAAGTTTGATAGACGTTGTTGAAACAATAAGTTTTTAAAAAAATTGTCGTTTAATACCCTGTAAAACTGGCAAAATGGGTGGCAAGTGGATTCGACGAGAGGTTGTGATGATGACGAGTTTTGGCGAAACCTCCACGTCGGATTCGACGAGGCTAACCGTTATGACATATCTTCTCTTATAACTATCGATGACATAAAGTAAGGACCATCCGACCCATTAGTATTCTTACGTGCCTATTGGTCCATATCACAATATATTGTGATAATTCATTAAGCCCGTCCCACGGTAGGTCGCGGTCATGTCGTACGCGGTATCATTAGAGTCCTGGTGGTTTGTATTTAAGAAAGAGATAAGCTCACGATGACATATAGTATGGACCGCCCCGTCCCACTACTATTCTTACGGGCCTATTGGCCCATATCCCGATATATTGAGATAATTCATTAAGCTCACCCTACGGTAGGCCGCATACGATTCACTTAGGCCGCGGCCATGCCGTACGCGGTATTATAAGAGTCCTGTTGATTTGTAGTTCGCGAAGAGATAAGCTTAAATAAGTAGAAGATATACTTTAATTATTTATGGGATCAAATAAGTACAAATCTTGGATGTTACAGGCAATTACTTGGGTCGAATGATTAAGAAACCCTAAGGGGTGTCTTGGTTATATAAGGAACGACATTAGCATTATCACAGGTATCTCATAAACCCTAACAATCACCGATTACATTAAACATGTCTTATTACTCTCACGTTGAAGCCTAATCGTAAGGTACCTCCTTATAGTAAATTAATTAACGGTGTTTGCTACATTATGTTAGACATCTTACATTCACTTGGTACAAAATACAAGCCATCTCAACCAAAAAGCCATTTATTTAGACCGCCCGAGACCTAACCAAAGTTTTGTATTAACAACTATATAACAGAAGTGTCACACTCACAGTTGAACAATACCATAAGTTGAGAGAATTGTAAAAATCGTCCTTAAAGTTTGAAAAATTTGTAGAAGTTGTCCCAAAAGTTACGAAAGTGCAAAGATCGTCCCTGTTTGAGAACTAAAGTACAAATATCGTCCCTGGCCTCTAACGTCGTTATCTATCTGTTAATTTCTACAATACGTGTTATGCACGTGTGGGTCTTATAGATATTACATGACTAATACACCCTTTGAATTTTTATTGCTTTTTGTTTTCACATGAATTTATATACGTAGTATGTTACATTCATTTTAATAATATATGTTTTGGACTTTATTTTTCCCACACGAAATTATTTCTAGATTTATCACAAGCTAACACCATAATTCTTGATTCATGCTTCACACACTAAAACCACGTCACATAGGCATACATGATCACATTCCTTAACCTCTTTCTCTTTCACACATCACACACATCTATTGCAACAAAAAAACATCACACACATCTAACCATAATATTAAACACCCATAGATCAACAAATCCAAAATACAAAGATCGTGAAAATCAAATTTTATACCAAATACCTTCTTTGATAATATATGGAAACATAAACATAAAAATTGAAAAAATAAACACAAATCAAATATCACACGTCTAGATCTCCCGAGAGGGACAAGCAACGGACAGGGTTGATTTTCCGGCGTGCATCTGAAAGTTTATGAACTTAAAATTAATAGTCGTGAGATAGGATCGAACTCGGGATCACGGGATTACACACATAACGTAAAGGGTTAATTTATTTATTAAATATAATTATTATATTTATTAAATCAAACCAAAGCTTAACTAACGATCATTAATAAATAAAAGTTAAGTTTAAACGACCGTTATGGAATTAAATAGAAGCTAAAAGAAGGAAAAAGGAAAAGTTCCGGAAGCCCCTTGTGGGCTTTGTGAGCCGTCGGCCTAAGGAGGAAAAAAAGGGAAGAAAAAGATTTTCTTTCCTAATTGGTTTGTGACTTGGAGAAAAACTTTATCCAAGGGCTATATAAAAAACCCCTAGCCTTCATAATTCACAACTCTCTCCCTGTTTCTCTTGCTATAGTCGCCGGCCAAACACCCCTTATTTTAGAGTTTTGGTTTTCGAGTTTTCTATTTAAATTATATCTAGTCCTAGCCTTTCTCCAGGGTTGTTGGGTAGATATTCCATAAGCGTTAACGTTGAAGCTCGGTTTGTTCGTGCTAGACTCACGGTTAACTCGCCGTATTACGTGTGTACAAGAACGTGATATAGTCTTGTTTTAGACTATATTCTCTGTGGTGTTCGTGATTAACCCTAGTTGCCGTTTGTTCCGTCGTCTTGTGGATCTTGCTAGGATAAAGGTATGTAACCTTAATCTTGATTAATTATAATTGTGTGAATTATGATCTTGTTAATTTGCTTCTGCTATATGTGTGCTTTGATCCATATTAGGGTTTTAAATAATTGTTATGAACTATATAAACCTTCAGTGGCATCGAGAGCCATTTTAACATGATTATAATTATCAAGATCTAAAGTTTTTAAGAAATATTGATTTGTGTTAAAAATTACATGTTGTTTTTTAGGTTTTATAAAAATTAGGGTTTTGTTTTTATAGTTTTTAAAAATCGGCTATTGCCGAATTTTTATAAAAAAAATAAATTTTTGTAAACCCTAAAATTACATGGTAATTAGCTTTAGATGTTTGAATGAATTAATTGTTATGTCATGTGTGGTTACGATCCGTAGTTTTTTAATTGTTAAGAGAATATGGGAGATCCGTAATGAACGTGCATGTTTTTTACGGATCATATAATTTTGTATGCTATTTGCTTTATTTTATACAAAGTTTTAAAATTAGGGAAGACTTTTTATGTTTATAAAAACCCTAGATTTGATGTTCTTTGAATAAATTGTTATGCATGTGGCTATTTTATTTAGTTTTTTTTTTTGTACTACTTGTTTTCATGCGTTTTTATATATTGTATGTTGTAAACAAGGGTAATTTTTTCCAAGAAAAATAATATGGACTAAATCTTATCAAAATTAATGAATTGTTTTGAGATCTAAATTACATATGATTTGCGTTGATTAGAACTGCAATAGCAAGTTAACGGCCTACTCAATTTTGACAAACTATAAAGTGGGTATAACGCATTGCTGGTCATGTACTCGGTTAAGGAAGGAGGTGTTATGCTTCAGCGCTGACCAAATTCCCGGCTTGCCTGTGCGTCAAAAGTGGAATTACCTACGGTTGTTATTTGTATAATTCTTTAAGGTTGATTTAACTACATTAATTCACATCCGAAACACAATGAGTAAGGTTATTGCTTTGTGCTTTAGTTGAGTTCTAGAAAAAGTACGGTGTGAATTTAGTTATGTGTAAAATATTTAATTGGTTTAACCAATACCTCAACTTGCAAATATATGATGAACTTTTAGTCTCACCAAAAAGTTTACTAAACATTTTTTTATTAAACTTATGTCATGGAGATGTATGCATGCTTCTCCATACACGATTTTGACACCAAAATCTATACCCTAAAATTTAAGTCATATGCCCTCTAAATGACGAACACTTGAAGTTACAATTGTCGTCATATAAGATATTGGACGATGTTGTAATGGAGAGAAAACTTCATGACTGAATAAGATTGCACATGAAGGTTTTACGTTCTTTAGATTAGTTGACTTAATTAAGTTACTCAGTGAGAAATGGAAGCTTAAGGCGTAAAGTAGGGATGAAACATGTTTACAATGCAAATGCTTTTGGCAATGTAAATCCCTAACATATCTAGAAATTTCAAATTTGTTTGTCAATTATTGTTCGACAAGTTACTATGTTGAATACATTTGTCACTAGCAGATCAACTGATGTGATGAATCTATGTCAATATGGATTCTAGTTTCAAGGAAAATACTATGGTTTTATTACCGGGGTAATTTTATTTTCTTGAATTGTATTATCAAATATACTAGTGTTTGAACTTATTTCTGTAGAAATGGCTCAACCCGAAAACAATCTGACAATAAGCTCGGCGTTCAAAGCTTTCTTTGAACGGCCTGAACTTACTGGCCCTAATTTCAATGACTGGTATCGCTCACTAAGAATTGTTCTAAGAGCAGCTGGTACTATTGATATCTTGGAAACTCCTTTTACGGAGAATCTTGTTGAAGGAGCATCTGATGCGGAAAGGATTCAACACGCTGCTAATGTTAAGAAGCACTATGAGGTGGCTGCTGTAATGTTAGGGAGAATGGCTCCATCACTTCAAAGGAAGTATGAGCTATTTTCACCTCAGCGAATGCTTGAGGAACTCAAGGTTGTGTATGAAACGCCGCAAGCTGTAGAGATCTATGATTTGGTTGATACTCTACATAGTTGCAACCAAGATCCTGGAAAGTCCGTAAGTGCCCATTATATGGAGATGAGGGGTTATATGGAACAACTCATCGCACTAGGATAACCATATGATCATAATATGGCTATTAACTTGATCAATAGGTCCCTTAATAAGGACTTCAATGATTTCGTTCGTAATTATAATATGCATTGCAAGGGGATGACAGTTAATGATCTACATGCAATGATCATTGACTTTGAAAAGGGGTTAAAAGATAAGGCATCCACTGCTACTCCTTAATTACTTTATGTGCAAAAGGGTAGAGTGAATAAACCAAAACCGCAAGTGAATAAGAAACAGAAAGGCAAAGGCAGGGTTGATAAGAGAAAACAAGTTACGACTCCATCAAAACCAAAGCAGAACTTTGTCAAGAAAGGTCAATCTCAGAAAGATGAGACTTGTCACCACTAAAACATGACTGGACACTGGAAGAGGAATTGCTCTCTACCTCCATGAGTTGCAAGAACATAAGAAGAAGGCTGAGCTAGCTGCTGCAGCATCATCTTCAGGTAACTTATTTATGATAGAGTTATTTAATCTTACATACA
Organism: Glebionis coronaria; assembly: GCA_025667525.1. Classification (NCBI taxonomy): domain Eukaryota; kingdom Viridiplantae; phylum Streptophyta; class Magnoliopsida; order Asterales; family Asteraceae; genus Glebionis; species Glebionis coronaria. Next base: position 593,653,238 of record CM046879.1, on the reverse strand, counting down.
AATCAAACTCCTAGGTATATGATACGGGATGTGGTATTAATATTTGTAATACCCTGCAGGGATTTGAGTTGAAGAGGAAGCTTACCTATGAGGAACAATTTCTGGAAGTGGGCAATGGCGCACAAGCAGCGGTTGAAGCTATAGGGATATTTAAATTAGTTTTACCTTCGGGTTTAGTACTGTTTTTAAATAATTGCCATTATGTACCTACAATTGTTAGGGGTGTTATTTCCTTTTCTTGTATGTTGGATCTTGGATTTAATCACACAACTAGCTCATAACCCGTGTTCAACACGGGAAGAAACATTAGAAGTTAAATTATGAACCAATTAATTAGAATAAAAATTACCAATGTTCTTTTTTTTTTGTAAAGGGGACATACCAATGTAAAACCGATGTTTATATATACACGCATGCTTTTAAATGTTATTAGGAAATCATTCTTTGCATAACTTTACCCTCTTCTAACCAAGAGACCAGCTATGTGGTATTGTTAGAGGTGATTAGATTAGTGTAAATGTGAATAAATTTTGAAGCCTTGAACAAAAAGTACTCCTTTTCTAAAAGACACAAAAAGTACTCCAATAGTCCAATGGAAGAAGTTGACTTCGGCTCAATCAAGATTCGACAAAAAAATAAGAACTAAATTGATATATTGTCTCTCAACACAATAGAAATGATGTTGAGTTTATACAAATTACAACCAATTTGAAAAGAATTGAAGAAATCAATTTGTTAAAGCAGCTAAACAACACAACTTGATCAATAACCCAAACAACGTTTCACTAAAACACTCATTCATGCGTAGATAACTGGTTCAGAAAATAGTTGATAAATCTGTGAAATTGCTAGTTCATAACCCTGGAAGTCTGAAACCATCAGATCGACCACCACTGGATTGTGTAACCACCTAATGGCCCCTGGAAATAAAAAATTCAAAACTTAGAAACACAACTAAAACTGAAAATATGCTACTCAAGGAGATCATGAACCATTGAACCGTGTACTGACAAAAAAAAACTGAAAACTTAAAAACGAAATCAGATAAAATTAGAACCTGCTGGATTATCATTGTGCATCAGTCAAGTTACGATCAGTAACTACACATTTCTATTCAAAATTAAGAGAAATAATGAAAATGTGTAACATCACATAAACAAATAAGCCAATAACTAATGTCCAAAATATCAAAAATCACAAATTAAGATCAGTAACTACACAAATTTCTATTGAAAACTAAGAAAATAGTTGTTACTATACTTATAACAAAAACTATACTTGTAACCAATTAACACAACCCAGCAACATAAAAAAATCGAAATTGTACCTTTTTCTTTGATGCAATTAATCAATACTTGTTGCCTTCTATTATAACAGGCTAACAGCTACTAAATCACATAAGTATGGATTAAAATTCAAGATGACTATAAATGCACCCGTCAAGATGACATTAGTTTACCTGACATTATCCCAAAAAAATCATGCTATCTCGAGAATTAAGATGCTTCAAATGCTTCTCTCCCTCATCCCTGCACCAGAACATCTCCATTATTTCAATCAAAAAAGATAAAGTGTAATATATTGCTCCTGTTTTACATGAAAATCTAGAAACTATGTCATGAGATGACGTTGTTACTTTTAAAAGTTATACAATATCCTCCTCCTATATAACCAAAAGCCCATATCTGTTGCTTATTTATGGATAAACAGGGCATGTCTTAAAATCATAATTTGGCATGAAAAACGAAAGCCTTGATCTTGATAAAATTATTAAAAGGAAATACATATGCTCATTGAAATAAGTTTAATAGTTTAACGGGACACCTTCAAAAAGCTTATCCAAGCACCCCTTATGAAGAGAAAGTAAAAAATTGCTTATTATGGGGTGTTTGAGATAAGTTTAAGCACAAAAGCTTATTTATTCTAAAAATCCTAATACAATGGATTAGAGCCTTAGAGCTTAAAAAATAAGCTAAACACCTAACAAAAAACTGGTCCAAACACCCACTAAGCAAAAGTTAACATTCCAATTTAGTCAATAACACATGAACAAACCAATATCACACAGTATCAAGAGACTCAAAAAGATCCCACCTAGAAAAAAACTCATAAGAAAACTAATCAGTTTATACTTTCACTTCAAACACAATTTTAAAAACCAAGAAGCCAGGAGGAAGGCTCAACCAGTAACTTAAACACTACTATAATGAATCTTGAAAAAAAAAATCTCACCACATATGTTGTAAGCAGTATGCAAAAGAGAACCTCTTCCAAGAACAAGTCTAAACAGTCCGTCATGTTCCTAAAATTGAGAAACAAAAAAAACTTATATCATGAGTACTTGAATGAATTTAGAGATATAAGCATAATAGATACTGAGACAACTAAAGTACCAAAACTAACATTATAATTGTAGATAATTATATTATCTTCATTTTTCACAATCACTTGGTTTGCACAAGAAAGAAATACATGAAAGATAACAAAAATAAAATATAAATCAAATATATTTCACTGATGGAGATTGAAACGAAGATAATCGTACACAAAGTGAAGCTTTTATAGCAGAAATCTTACATTATCACCATAGGTAGATCGATGTTAGAGAAGGTTTCTTCTTCCATGGATCTATCAAATTGGTACTTTTCGTTTATGAAGATCAATGAAGACGATGATAGTTTTTATCATGAATATTTGATTTTGAATTCTTGAATGAAGAGAAAGAAAAGGTGAAAGCCTTGGGGCTTTTAAGAAAAAGTGAAAGCCTTGGTCACGGGTTATGAAACAAAAAATATAAATGTGAATTTTTTCTTTTGAAGTTTTCACTTGGATAATGACATAAGCAACTTGAAAGTAAACCGCCTATCTAATTGACACGTATGTAAAAGTACAGAAAAGTGACGTCATATAAAACTTCTTTTTAATAGAATGTATAGATTGATAATAACAGAACTTCTGTTTTCAAAGATGGTCTATTCTATTTTGATGCAATTTCTGTGAATGATATTTTTGAAATTAACATGCATGATAATAATTCCAAGAGGAAAAATAATTATGTTTTTAGCATGAATAAGAAGCGTAAGTTAGACAAGAACTCTTCTTATCTTTGGCATTGTAGACTTGCCCATATTGGGAAGACTCGCATACAAAAGCTTCAACGTGATGGTCTTTTGGAAAATATCAATGATGAATCATTTGATAAATGTGAGTCTTGTATCTTTGGAAAGATGACCAAGAAACCTTTTAATAGCAATATTGAAAGGGCTACTGAGCTACTTGGTATAATACATACTGATGTGTGTGGACCACTTAGACATGTGTCAAGTAAAAGTGCTAGCTACTTCTTAAGGTTATGTTTATTTACTTAAGCATAAACATGAGGTATTTGAAACATTCAAAACGTTTAAAGCAGAAGTAGAGTTACAACTAGGAAAGAAGATTAAAGCTCTTCGTTCTGATCGAGGTGGTGAATATTTAAGTCAAGAATTTAAAGATTATTTAAGTGAGAACGGAATTGTTCAGAAACTTACTTCTCCATATACTCCACAACAAAATGGTGTATCTAAAAGGAGAAATCGTACATTATTAGATATGGTGCGATCTATGTTTAATCTTACAACTTTACCATTATCCTTTTGGGATTATGCTCTTGAATCTGCTGTTCATATTCTGAATATGGTTCCCACAAAGAAGGTTGATAAGACACCATATGAACTATGGCATGGCAAGAAGCCATATTTGTCTTATTTAAAAATTTGGGGTTGTGAGGCGTATGTGAAACGTGACTCTGGAGATAAACTCCAACAACGCTCAGTAAAATGTATTTGTGTAGGTCACCCTAAGGAAACTATGGGTTACTACTTTTATTATCCGGCTGAGAACAAAGTAGTTGTGGCTCGGTATGGAGACTTCCTTGAAAGTGATCTTGTAAATCAAGAATTCAGTGGGAGAAATTATGATCTTGAAGAAATTCAAGAAGATACATTGCCTTCTGAAAATACTAGCGAAGAAATTCTTGTAGAACCAGAAAGTCTGAGTGTTCCACCGGAATTAATTCCTCCACGTAGGTCTCAAAGAACCATCCGTGCGCCAGACAAACTATGTCTTTACATAGAGGATGATGAGGAGGAAGTAGGGAATCTTGGTGAACCTGCTAACTATCGATCCGCAATGTCTGATCCAGAAAATTCAAAATGGATAGTTGCGATGAATGAGGAAATGAAATCTATGGAAATCAACGATGTTTGGGTTCTTGTAGACGCGCCTAAAAATGCTAAAGTAGTGAAATACAATCCTATAAAGCACGTTTAGTAGCTAAACGTTTTACTCAAACTTTTGGCATAGACTACGAGGAGACATTTTCTCTTGTAGCAGACTTACGAGCTATTAGGATTCTCATATCTATAGCAGCATACTATGACTATGAGATATGGCAAATGGAGAAAACTGCCTTCTTGAACAGTCGCTTAGATGAAGACATCTATATGCAACAACCGGAAGGGTACGTTGATCCTAAATATCCAAAGCGCGTGTGCAAACTTCAAAGATCTATTTATGGTTTGAAGCAAGCATCACGTCAATGGAATAAGCGATTTGATGAAGAAATCAAAAAGTTCGGATTTATTCAAAATCGTGATGAGCCATGTGTATATCGCAAAGCTAGTGGAAGTAATGTAGTGTTCCTAATTTTATATGTCGATGACATATTAATCATGGGAAGTAACATTCCAAGACTTAAGGAAGTTAAGGATTATCTTGGTAAATGTTTTTCTATGAAGGATTTGGGAGATGCTGCATATATTCTGGGAATTAAAATCTATCGAGATAGGAGTAGACGGTTAATTGGTCTTAGTCAAGATGCTTATATTGATAAGATATTGAAGAAATATAACATGCATAACTCTAAGAATGGTTTTCTACCGACGGAGGTTAAGCATGAATTAAGTCATGAGAAAGATGCATCAACACCTGAAGAGGTGGCTTACATGCGAAAGGTGCCTTATGCTTTGGCTGTAGGATCTATTATGTATGTTGTAAGATGCACAAGGCCTGATGTGGCGTTTGCTCAGAACTTGGTCAGTAGATACCAACAGAATCCAGGAAAGTTCCACTGGACTGCTGTTAACCAGACACATAATTGAATGTAACAGGATTCTGTGATGCGTCCTGGCAATGTGATAAAGGCGATACGAAGTCTCAGACGGGTTACGTGTTTGTCATCAATGGAGAAGCAGTTGACTGGAAGAGCAGTAAGCAGAAAACCATTGTTATGCATGCAACTCAATCGGAGTACATGGCTGTTTCAGAAGATGCAATGGAAGCTGTTTGGATTAGGAAGTTTAGTGGAGATCTTGGAGTGATGCCTTCAATTAAAAAACCTATTGATATATATTGCGACAATTCTGCTGCAATAATATTCACCAATGACCCTGGAGTTATGAAAGGCGCCAGACACTTTAAACGTAGATATCACTACGTTCGAGAACAAGTGGAAGCTCGAGAAATAAAATTAATAAAAGTTCACACAGATGATAACGTAGCTGATCCTTTTACTAAGGCTTTATCTAGGCCAAAGGTGGTTAAGCATGCCAAGGCAATTGGGCTGCAACTAGCTAGCGATTTCATGCAATAAATCTGTTGATTAGTATTTGGATAAAGGATGTAAGACATTATTGAATTGATGAAATAAAGATTGGATTTTGTTTATTTTCTGTTATTTGATTTTGTATCCTATTTTACATGTTTTAATCCATGAGCATTATGATGTTTCTAAATGTCCGTTGTCGATTAATAATATGGGAGTATTATTAAACTAAGACAATTCAAAATAGTGACAAAGTATACTTGAAAGTATATTGGTCAATTTTGATGATATTTGATGGATCAAATATTTGACTTATCCCAACTATATGATTTTACTTTATGGATCTTTGTCATTAAGTAAATCATAAATAGTTATCCTTAGACCTGAGATACAAAAAATGCATTCAATGTAATGCATTTCTGTAAGGTAACCTAACGCTAAACGTAACTGGTAGTTATAAGGGTTATTTTCAAAAGTGTTGCAAAGTTCATGTGTTTTGCTTGTAGTCAAAATAGGATTTGTTTCCTTCAAATTATTTTGAAGTATAAATACAGCTGGGCCCCTCCGGGGAGTAGTAAGATGTTTGTGTGGCCACACCCAAATGTGTTTTGGTAATCTTGCTATATCCGTACACGAGAAACAGAATGGTTAATGAAAGGAATGACTGAGATCCATATCCTTACTAACGATGTATTTGAAATGAAAGGATAATAATAATGATATAATCATTAAAAGGTTCTTGTCCAGGAGACCTTACCCGGTTTGTACTAGTGACATTGCTAGTGTAACTAGACGCTAGTCAATGTAATCACGATATTAGAATTTTGTCCAAGTGGGAGTGATAAAGGGATTTTACTAGGGTTTAAAACAATTAAAGTTCGTTTTTCCTCGATTCGACTCGAATTGATTTTCGGTTTAACGTAAGATTATACTTTGTTTTTGGTAAATATATTTTTGATATTTATGAACTAATTTTAAAACTATTTTTAAAATAAAAGCTATTAAAAAACTATTTAATCTAATTTAAAAATTAAAACTAATTTAAATAAAACTAATTTAAATGACAACTAATTTAACTATATAAACTAATTTTGAAATCAAAATTTAACTTTTAATAAAACTTTAAAATTTAAATGAAAAACTTTTAAAAACTTTTTAAATAAAAACTTAATAAAACTAAAATTTCAAAACTAAATTTAAAACTTAAAATAAAACTACTTTTAGTAAAAGTAAAAATAAATGAAAACTATTTTTTTATCTTTTTATTTTATAAAAACTGAATTAACCCTTTTTTTACTATTAATTAAAATAAACCTAAAATTGTTTTAAACTACTTTAATAAAAACTGCCAAAGAAACGTTACCCTATATAAATCAAACTATTGAAACTAAACACAAAAAGAGCAATAGAGGAGATGGTTGGGACGTATGACTGCTAGACGAGGGGTCATGGATTCGAGTCCCACCCCAGACAAAAATTAGGCTATTATTTTATTATTTTTGGAATTTATCTTTTTGGAAATGAAAAAAAAAACAAGCAGACTAAAAGAATCTGCTATAACGAAATAAGCACAGATTAAATAAGCCAAGACAAGCAGGAATTAAGTAAGCAGATAAAAGAAGAAAAGCAAATAAGTAGTAGTGCAAACCGAATAAGCCAAAAGCTGAACAGGTAAACATTAAACAGGCAAATTAAATAAGCTATAAAAATGATAGTACCCAAGAACAAGTAGATCTAATTTAAAAGCAGATATATCTAAATAATCACAAACAGATATTATCAAAATAAATTCAACTTAAATAAATAAATCAAAAGTAAATAAAACCAAAGCAGATCCAGCATAAACTGATACAATAAGCAAATCCAAACAACTCAGATAAACTAAATAAGCAGAATAAAACAATATATCAAATAAACAAATTATCAATAAGCAGATCCGAAACAAACATAAGCAGACTATTAATTTAAAACTAACACTTAACAAGAAATTAAAAGAAAAAGAGATAAAACCTTTGGAGAATCCGTTGGGTCGAAGGTTGGCACTGAGCCACCTTGTGAACCGAATCAATCCGTCACCAAGAACCGAACACCTTCCTTCGAACCAAACGAACCGAACCAACATAACACAGACTTCGAACCATCAACACAATCCAAAGCCTTGAACAGTACTAATTTATCTTTCCAGTGGGGAAAGATTTTATATCCACTTTTTTTTTATATTAATAATAACAAGCTTCGAACAGTAATTAAAAAGAGAAAATATTAAAAAAAAACAGATTAAACGCAGATTAAAGAAAATATTTAAATCCGACAGAAATTAAAAAGAGATGGAAAATGATTAAAAATTAACTTTTCATTAATAATTCAAAGATTACAAAGACTGGAAATTAAAAAAAATACAATAACCCTAATCTAATTTGCAAAAATTAAATCTAATTTACCCTACTCCTAATTTAATTAAAAAAACTGAAACAAAAAAAAATAAAGAAAAAGCTATATAAAAAAAATTTGACTTCTCTTCAATTACATGATGTGGGTTTTTATAGGAGAAACACTAAAAAAAACCTTCTTCAATCTCCTTGGTGCCCACGGCATGAAATCTTGGCCCTTCTTTCTTTTCTCTCTCTTTTTCATCTCATCAAACGGCTGAGAATCTCCTTCATTCACGCGGATTGCCACGTTGGAGTGATGTGAGGACCACCTTGGGTGTTCTTGATTCGAAAGTTGGGGGTTTTATTTGTTTTGATTTGAATTAACAAATAAGGGAAAAAGCCCTAATTTATGATATGGTAAATAGCTTAGGTGAATTAGGGTTTTGAAAGAGGTGGCTGTAAAAAAAATGGAGGAGAAAAGATTTGCTTTGTTTTTGACGAAAAGAATGAGAGAGAGATGGGGTAATTAAATCGTTTTTTTTATAAATGTGTGGGTTTTGACAGTTTTGTCAACACGTGGGGTGGGGATATGGTTGGGGTAAAAACAAAACGTATAGGTGAGGTGTGGGAGAGAGTACACGTGGGGGAGAGTTTGTCTGGGAAGTGAAAGGATGACCGAGGCTTGATTTGTTTGACCAATAAATTTCACTTGCTGTTCCACATTTACTCCTTCCGTTTGATTTAGAAAACTGGGCTTGGCCCAATTAGGGCTTAATTCTTCCGTCTCATTTATTTAAACAAGCCAAAATGGGCTTTGGCCCATTTAATTCTTCCATCCGTTTGATTTGCATTTGGGCTTAATTGGGCCAAGTAACTTTTAATAAGCAAAATACAATTTCAAATGGGCCATCGAGCCCATTAACCCGAATATGGGACCCACTTGTCTCGATTATCTTCGTAAATGATTTAATCCACTAAATCGAGCTCGATTTCGGTTTTCTTGAAATTATCTTCAAAACCGTGTCGGTTTACGTGAACTTGGGCACACTTTTGGTCTTTGACTTCGTCTTCGTCTCTTTTTGGACTTTTCTTCAACTTTTGACCGTGAAATCCCGTGTTTTCTCTTCTTTTGATCATTTGTACCTATTTTAACACAAAGACACAAAACCACGCGTAATTCCGACTTTTACGATATAAAACACATGATTAGGTCTTGTTTTTCCTTGATTTTAGTGGCAAAAGGATAAGTGTTTACACACTTATTAGGGAGCTGAAAGTTTATGGACTTAAAATTAATAGTCGTGAGATAGGATCGAACCCGGGATCACGGGATTGCACACATAACGTAAAGGGTTAATTTATTTATTAAATATATTTATTATATCTATTACATCAAACCAAAGCTTAACTAACGATCGTTAATAAATAAAAGTTAAGTTTAAACGACCGTTATGGAATTAAATAGAAGCTAAAAGAAGGAAAAAGGAAAAGTTCCATAAGCCCCTTGTGGGCTTTGTGAGCCGTCGGCCTAAGGAGGAAAAAAGGGAAGAAAAAGATTTTCTTTCCTAATTGGTTTGTGACTTGGAGAAAAGTTTATCCAAGGGCTATATAAACAAACCCCTAGCCTTCATAATTCACAACTCTCTCCCTCTTTCTCTTGCTATAGTCGCCAGCCAAACACCCCTTATTTTAGGGTTTTGGTTTTCGACTTTTCTATTTAAATTATATCTAGTCCTAGCCCCTCTCTAGGGTTGTTGGGTAAATATTTCATAAGCGTTGAAGCTCAGTTTGTTCGTGCTAGACTCACGGTTAACTCGCCGTATTACGTGTGTACAAGAACGTGATATAGTCTTGTTTTAGACTATATTCTTGGTGGTGTTCGTGATTAACCCTAGTTGTTGTTTGTTCCGTCGTCTTATGGATCTTGCTAGGATAAAGGTATGTAACCCTAATCTTGATTAACTATAATTGTGTTAATTATGATCTTGTTAATTTGCTTCTGCTATATGTGTGCTTAGATCCATATTAGGGTTTTAAATAATTGTTATGAACTATATAAACCTTCAGCATCGAGGCCTTGATTTCTCTAGCGAATTAGCAGCGGTATGCACATACCCACATAAACATCAATACAACTCACACACAATCATATATTTAAGACTTCTTTCACAAATCTAAAACATTATAATGATGTGGCGATGACAAGGAGCAGTGATGGTGACGGGTTGCATTGATGGGTAAGATTGCTTGTTGAAAGAACAAGATATTATGATAAACCTCAAACTGGGTGAAACATTACTCGTCATATAGCCATACCTCTTAGGATCTTTCTTTAGATTTCAAGAAACATTAAGAGCTTTCCTTTATTAAGCATGGATGGTTTATCACTTTATCCCAAATTCCTAATCATTGATCCAAAATTTGGATGAAGAAACGGGTAGTTATGATTAAAAACCAGTAGATGGCAGTAGTAATAATTTTGGGATGTGATAAAAAAAGTTCGTGGGTGGGGTATTGAAGTGTGTGAGTTTGTAAAAAGACTAAAATGCCCTCATGTGAGAGGCACGTGAGTGAAGAACTTAACGAATTGTTAACGACGTTAAAAGCCAAGGACAATATTTACAGTTTAGTTTTCAAACAGAGATAATTTTTTCACTTCCATAAATTTTGGGATGATTCCTGCCATTTGTCCAAACTTTAACGACGATTTTTTTGGGTAATGGGTTTTCCCGTTAAATATATTATCCAAAAACCAATGAATTACAAATGGAATGTGGCTGAGATACCACATTAGCCTCAAGCTCACAAGCTTGATAAACCACCTAATCTAGTGTTTATGACATGCCATAACCACTAACAATTCTAGAAACATAAAATGCACTTAGAAAAAAAATATCATAATGAACCAATCTAACCAGCAGCATAAGTAGATAGGAACTTCCACTTGTTTTGGAGTTAAGAAGATTAGCTGATTCATCATAAACAAGAGCAACCTATTCTTCATTTTCATCTAAAGTATAGTACGAAGTAGATGTGATCACATTACCATCAGATGAAAAAGGATCCACTTCCTTCCTCTTGGAAGATGAAGCATTACCCACAGTTGTACCACCTTTCTTGGGTGCACAAGAAGTTGTTTTGGGAACAAACTAAACATTCGGTTGAACCGACAAACCAGTAAACTTAGACTTGAACTTTCTATTTCTCTTTTTCTTCTTACCCACTAATTGAAAGCCATCATTAGATGTCTCAACATGCGCACTAGTATGAACCATAAAAGCGCTAGAAATAAGCACAACGATTTTTGCAAATCTCTCCCATGAGTTTAATATGACCATTAAGTAAATTCTTAAACAATTCATATGTAATATTTAATACTAGAAAAATTCAACATATATTTATAGTTTAATATAAATTAAATGAAAATTTTAACCATTAATTTATTAATAAAAAGGAACTCTTTTCGCTTTTTTTAAAATTTAAATATTTAACAAACTGTTAATCTTTACGCAAAACAAAACATACTATCGCGACAGGAATTAAATCAACTTTCTATCGAGATGCATTTATATATATTTTCGAGGAACTTTTTCTCTATTTTTTTAGTCACATATGAAAAAATCATATGTGATTTTATAAAATCACATGTAAAATTTAATAAAATCATATTGATTTGTGTAACTAATCATATATGATTGTCTAGACGTGACTAAAAAAAATTATCGAAAGTCTATTGAATTGTTCGTCTACTAAAAGAGAAAAAAAATTACTCATCGCAATGGCTTATTATTTCTCACTTGACGATTTATCGTTTTAAGTTTTTTTTAAAGGTAAACATGAACTTATTTTATTTTATATTTAAAAAGATAGTTAGAATTGATTGATTTAATCTGTACTAAATTAAGAGATTTATATTGATCCCAACTTTATAAAACTAATATGATACTCTTTCCGTCCTATATTAACTATTAAGTGTTCGTAACGGTATGATATTTTTAAGTGTATAAAATGTTTACTATAATATAATAAATGAAGGAATTTGATAATTAAATTTTCAGAATTTTTGAGTAAATGGTTTATGTTTAAGTTTTTTTTTCCTATTTACAAGGATCAATTTCATACATCCCATTTTTAAAATCATGAGTTATTTTACATTTTTGTTTTTATTTACAATCTAAGAAACTAATCTTATCAATTCATTATTTATAATTAAATCTCAAAAACACACGAATGGGTCATTTTTGCTAAAATGTCTAAAAATTATAAAAATATCGAAGAGGGGCGAAATTGTAAATTTGACGAAAAATATTTATTAATAGTGATGTTTCACTAGTGATAAAAAGAATAAAATATTACTAATGATAACACACTGAGATATCACTATTGATATTTGATAAACATATTTACAGTGTAATATTACTAGTAATATTCATTGCTTTATCACTAGTGATATTTCATTGATTTATCACTAGTGAAATATCAATAGTGATAAAAATTGGTTCAAAAAATTTACAACTTTAGTCCATCCGTCTGCTTTTTGAAACTTTTTAAATTTTTGGCCAAAATGGTCCCTCCAGTTTATTTTAAAATCTTAAATAATCTCCACTTTATATCAAACAAAAATAGATGGCTTGGAAGTCCCTCTGTTGTTAGTAAAAATAAAATTGCAATTGAACTTTTGTCTTTCATATATACTTAAAATACAACTATTGAATAAATAACATGCAATGTTTTTTATGCTCGTTTAAATATATATGAAATTGATTTCAAAGTTAAAGTGATATGAAATTGCACCTACATCAAATGATTAAATGGGGTATAATTGTTATTTTTTAGGGTAAAATCTATACATATATACCATCGTACTTATTCAAATGTATCGATTTTAAACACTTACTAATTTATCGCGTGACTTTAACAATGAACTTTCAATGTTGTTCCGGCTTCACCAATATGGTGACTTGTTACCGACACGTTGGCACGTTATTATCCACGTACTTATTTTGCCTATTGATATTGTAAAGTTAATTAGTTAAAAATAAGGGTAAAAGCTATACAATATCATCATATTTATTCAAAAGTGTCGATTTTAAACATTTACTAATTTGTATGTGTGTATATTAGTAGTCCACGGTGGATTTTATTAGTGACATGGATTATTAAGTTTAAATTAATTTATGGCGTGGAAATGTAGCCGATGATATTGGTAATATTGTTACAAAACAAACAAGTTCGTTGGTAAAGTCACGTGATAAATCAGTATTTGTTTAAAATTGGTAAATTTAAATAAGTAGGATGGTGTTATATAAGTTTTAAAATCGGCTTCCGGTTGATTGCAATATGGGTTTGGTTAAAAGTTGGGATTCGATCATTGACAAGTTCCATAAAAGCTTATCCAAGTGGAAAGCCTCTCTTCTTTTCATTGGTGGTAGCACTACGCTTCTCACTTCGGTTTTAGGAGCTATCGGTACTTATTTATTTGCTCTTTTCCAAATGCCTATTTGCGTCAATAAGAAGCTTGAATCTATTAGAGCTAAAAAATTTTGGGGGAGCGATAACAACACCAGAAATATCTCGTGGATTGATTGGGATTTAACCCTCACGTCTAAAGATAAAGGAGGTTTAGGTATTGGTAGCTTATATTCTTTGAACCATGCCCTTATTCAAAATTGGATATGTCGCTTTCTTAACAATCCTCAAGCCTTTTGGGCCCGGCTGATCGTTTTTGTCCATGGTGATAATGAGAATGCCTCCACATTCTTTAGTCACGTCAAAAATAATGGTGTTTGGGCCAGAATCATAGGATCCATCAACACAATGCATGATAAAGGTCTCATTCCTCACTCTACTATTATAAGGAAAGTTAATAATTGCGTTGCTACTCATTTTTGACATGATACATGGATTGGCAATTCATCCCTCCAACACCAGTTCCCCCGTCTGTACCGTCTAACTTCTAACAGAGATATTCGGGTCTCTGAGTGTTGGAATCAAGGGTGGAATCTTTCTTGGTCCCATAGTATTTCTAGTTGTAATAATGCTAGTCAGGTGGCTGCTCTTCAAAACATGTTGTCAGATATCTCCCTTAAGGATTTTGCGGATGTTTGGGTTTGGCGTATTGGTTCAGAAGGTTTTTCGGTTCATAGCGCTCGAAAACACATTGACTCGATTCTTCTTCCAAATGGTGGAGTTAGCATAAGATGGAATCGTTTTCTCCCTAATAAAGTTAACATATTTATATGGAGGACTCTTTGTGATCGTATTCCTGCTAGATGGAACCTCAGTCGTAAAGGTATTGAGATCCCCCTTTATCTCTTGTCCGATTCATGATAGTGGGATTGAATCTACATTTCACTCTTTATGGGTCGGTTGCTTAGCAACGGAGATTTGGAATTGCACATTTTCTTTGCTAGATCTTCCTTCTCTAAACATATTCAGTATTCAAGAGCTATATGATTGGATTGAAGACTGTTATGTAATAGTCTTTATTAGACTAAGTCGTGTCTAGGGATAGTTTCCTTATTTTCTAAATAGCTTATAGCAATAAGGTCGGTTGGTTGTGTTGAAGCCCAACCCTACCCGTAGGACTTTGTATTAGTCGGTTCCCCCTCATCTCTATAAAAGGAGGTGAGGGGGGACGGGATTCACAACGCATTCTTTATCATGAACTAATCTATTCGATTAGGGACATACCTTTTGGGTTTACTTTTTTGTCGATTATTTGCTTCAGAATCGTTGTTTTTCCGCAGCTAGTAATTAGGGTTGTAAGAATCACATCTTACACGTGGTATCAAGAGCTTCGGGTTTGAAGATCGTCTGGTTACTAGGCTCGATCAAAGAAGGATTATTGTTTCTGGTTCGAGAGCATCAAGGAGCAGTAGATTGATTGAAAAGGGTTTCTTTCTGGGTTCAAAGGTTTTCTTCGATCGAAGGTTTGGTGGTGGTGGTGGTGGTGTTTGTTGTCGCCATTTTTATTAACAAGAAGAAGAAGACCAGTGTGTGGTGGTTTTTGTTTATCAAAAGTCAAAACACAGGATATATACTACGAAGGGTTTTGGTCTTTTGTTGGGCCATTTCATTAATATTGGGTCAAGGTTAACTTTTGGTCTTAAAAGCTATATTGGGCCAAAAAGTGTATTTAGTTTTTGTTTTGTTTTTAATTAAACAAAAAGGGTTAATACTTCGTAGTGTGTACACAAGGGGACTTCATAATTCGTGATTGTGAGGGTTAATACATCACAAGGTTTAGCGAATTATTGAAAGGACTTTGTTAATTTGTGATTGTGAGAATTTTTCACAAGGTTTAGCAAATCAACAAAGGGATAAAGAAGCGTTCAAGACTTGTCGAGTTTGCAAGATTTCTTAGGTTATTAAAGATCGGTTTGCAAAATTAAAAGTACGACAAGGGTTACTTCAAAAGGTGTCGGGTATTTTCTTGATTCACGGGTTGTCGATTATTAGATAGGTTAATTTCCAAGGTTCGGTCGATATTTGAGTACGAAAGGGTTTTTCCTTTTGAAGGGTTACTTGTTTTGATCGATTTTATAAGATTTTTATCTTAGGGTTATATCGATAAAGCAAGGGTATTTTACACAAGGGATACTTTGCTAGATCATGTTTTGTGTAGGTAAATTCACAAAAGGTTAAACGGTTAGCAAAAGGTTAAAATATGATGAGGCTGAACAAGTTTGAAATCGAGAAATTCGATGGGAAGAATGACTTTGGGTTATGGCAGGTAAGGATGAAGGCTTTGCTGGAACATCTGGGATTAGATGCATCACTAGAGGAATTCCCCGCCGCCACAATAGTGGCATACGATAACGTCATTCAGAAAAAGGCTTACAGCGCATTGATCTTGTGTTTAGGTGATCGGGTCCTACTGGAGATCAGTAGGGAGACGACTACAGCGAGGATTTGGAAAAAGTTAGAGACTTTATACATGACAAAGTCTTTAGCTAATCGTTTGTACTTGAAGAAAAAGTTATATATTTTTCAAATGCATCAAGGTAAGAGTCAGTCTGAACATATTGATGAGTTTCACAAGCTCGTAGGTGACTTAGCGGCTATAGATACTGCTATATCGGATGAGGATCAGGCATTATTATTACTCACATCTTTACCATCTTCTTACGATAATTTCGTAGAGACTTTGCTATATGGTCGGGATATTTTGAAGCTAGAAGACGTGGTCGCGACACTTAATTCTAGGGAACTTCAGAAGATGACGGAAGCAAAGGGTGATGGTGGTGAAGGGTTGTGTGTGAGAGAGAGATCTGATAAGAGAGATATGGAGCAGGGTGCAAATAGTTCGTGGTTAAAGTCACAAAGAAAGAGCGACAGACTCAGGTGTTATATATGTCAGTCTGAGGATCATTTGAAGAGCGATTGTCCCAGGTATAATCACAAGTAATCTCATGGTTTTGGCACGAATAAAAATCAGGTTTCTGGTTTTGGAGTTGATGGGTATGGCAATGCTGATGTTATGATGGCTATGAGTGTTGATGAATTTTGGACTGGATCATGGATTCAGGGGGCTCATACCATATGACACACAGGAGAGAGATTTTAAGGATTATGACGGTGGTAATGTACTGCTAGGTGATGGCAGGGAATGTCGTGTACGGGGGACAGGTAGGGTTCGAGTACGAATGAGGGATGGGTCAAGTTTCGTGTTAGACAACGTCAGGTATGTTCCGGAATTAAGATGAAACTTGATATCGCTGGGCACTCTTGAAAAAGAGGGTTTTACCGTGAAGATGCAGTTGGGCAAGATCAATGTTATAAAGGGTCCACTGGTGGTACTATCAGGAAGAAGAAGGGCTAATTGCGTATATACACTGAACGGTCAGGCTGTGACCGGGAAGACAATGAAGGGTAGGAAGTAGTTAGGAAAATTTTAGACTGGGTGGAAGGTCAAGACGGGTAATGTTCTTGATTCTTGTAATCATAAGTCTACAAAACAATGTATGAAGAGTGGGGTCGCCAAACATTCGAATGTTGTAGGGTTACAGCAGTAGAATGGGTTGGTTGAGGAGACGAACGTGACACTCTTGGATAAGGTACATTATTTTCTAATTCAGTCTGGTTTGTCCAAGGTTTTTTGGACAGAGGATACAACCATGTCTATATATCTAGATAATAGGTCACCATCAGCAACGATTGGATTCAAGAAGACTATAGATATGTCGGGTTATTTTGGTTGGCTTGCTAGTATTGAGCAAGGGATGCTTGAACCGGTTAAGGTCAAGTGCATATTCCTGAGATATTGTAAAGGTATGAATGTTTATCAACTTTGGAGGTTAGATGACGTTACTTCAAAGGGAGTGCTTTACAGGAATATGGGTTTCAATGAAAGTGGGCAATACAAGAAAACTTTCATTGCTTCTAGTGTATGTACAAGTTCAGTGCACGTGTTGCAAGGAGTTGAGTTTAAGGTGGAATGTCGGAAGGATCATGCATTTGAGGTGGAACCTCAGGGGAATGTTGATGATGTAGATGTTTCAAAGAAAGTACAAACTCAAGATTTGATATACTATCATCTAGCACGTAATAGGGAGCAACACTTAGCACGGGAACTATTCAAGTATATAGAAGACAGTAATGATGCTGCTTTTACAGTTGCTGTAGTGGAGAAGATATATGCACACGAGTCATTGACTTTCAATGATACAATTGCTGGTGAGGTTCTTTCCAAGTGGATGGCTGGATTGAAAGAAGAAATGGATACTCGGTTAGATGTATAGGTGCTCAACAACGGTTGCAGGAAAAGCAGTGACGACAGATACGGTTATTACTGGGAGTATACACCAGGTATGTTTATACATCTATTTCTCTATATAGATTGTATGGTATTTTCTTGCAGATGCAAGGCTGAGATCTCGGTTACCAAGGGTTTGCTAGTTAAAGCAAAGGGAAATATACTTGGTATTAAGATCATCAGGAATCAGAGTGGTAATACTCTAAGGGTGTTACAATCAAGGTTTTACAAAACAATCTATAGATATGTCGGGTTCTTTTGGTTGGCTTGCTAATATTGCGCAATGGATGCTTGAGCCGTTAAGATCAAGTGCATATTCCTGTGATACTATAAAGGTATGAATGTTGATCAACTTTGGAGGTTAGATGACGTTACTTCAAAGGGAGTGCTTTATAATAATATGGGTTTCAATGAAAGTGGGCAATACAAGAAAACTTTCATTGGTTCTAGTGTATGTACAAGTTCAGTGCACGTGTTGCAGGGAGTTGAGTTTAAGGTGGAATATCGGGAGGATCATGCATTTGAGGTGGAACCTCAGGGGAATGTTGATCATGTAGATGTTTCAAAGAAAGTACAAACTCAAGATTTGATATACTATCATCTAGCACGTAATAGGGAGCAACACTTAGCACAGGAACTATTCAAGTATAGAGAAGACAGTAATGATGTTGCTTTTGCAGTTGCTGCAGTAGAAAAGATATATGCACACGAGTCGTTGACTTTAAATTATACAGTTGCTTGTGAGGTTCTTTCCAAGTAGATGGCTGGATTGAAAGAAGAAATGGATACTCGGTTAGATGTGTATGTGCTCAGCAACGGTTGCTGGAAAAGCAGTGACGACAGATACGGTTATTACTGGGAGTATACACCAGGTATGTTCATACATCTATTTCTCTATATATATTGTATGGTATTTTCTTGCGGATGCAAGGCTGAGATCTCGGTTACCAAGGGTTTGCTGGTTAAAGCAAAGGGAAATATACTTGGTGTTAAGATCATCAGGAATCAGAGTGGTAATACTCTTAGGGTGTCACAGTCCAGGTTTTACAAAACAATCTATTGATATGTCGGGTTCTTTTGGTTGGCTTGCTAGTATTGAGCAAGGGATGCTTGAACCGGTTAAGGTCAAGTGCATATTCCTAGGATACTGTAAAGGTATGAATGTTGATCAACTTTGGAGCTTAGATGACGTTACTTCAAAGGGAATGCTATGCAGGAATATGGGTTTCAATGAAAGTGGGCAATACAAGAAAACTTTCATTGGTTCTAGTGTATGTACAAGTTTAGTGCACGTGTTGCAAAGAGTTGAGTTTAAGGTGGAATATCGGGAGAATCATGCATTTGAGGTGGAACATCAGGGTAATGTTGGTCATGTAGATGTTTCAAAGAAAGTACAAACTCAAGATTTGATATACTATCCACGTGATAGGGAGCAACACTTAGCACGAGAACTATTCAAGTATAGAGAAGACAGTAATGATGTTGCTTTGTAGTTGCTGTAGTGGAGAAGATATATGCCCATGAGTCATTGACTTTTAATGATACAGTTGCTTGTGAGGTTCTTTCCAAGTGGATGGCTGGATTGAAAGAAGAAATGGATACTCGGTTAGATGTGTATGTGCTCAGCAACAGTTGCAGGAAAAACAGTGACGACAGATATAGTTATTACTGAGAGTATACACCAGGTATGTTCATACATCTATTTCTCGATATAGATTGTATGGTATTTTCTTGCGGATGCAAGGCTGAGATCTCGGTTACCAAGGGTTTGTTGGTTAAAGCAAAGGGAAATATACTTGGTATTAAGATCATCCGGAATCAGAGTGGTAATACTCTGAGGGTGTCAGTGTAACACCCCACTAAGTGGACAGTTATGTGTATTTATGGCGTGTCATCAAAGCATAAAGTAAATGTCCTAAAACATTAACTGGCCATAAAGGAATTACCGAAATCTAACATCGGTAATCTAAACATAAGCTCAAAACATGAAAAGTAAAATACTGAAGGAAATGACTAAACAATGTCCAAATAAACAGAATAATGTAAGAAGTGCATAAAGTAAGAAGTCTGGATAGCTTCCATCCAAATGCACATGCTCTCAGAATCCTAAGAGCGTCCTGGTGTACCTGCCGTTAGAACATGAAAAGAACTACGGCTGAGCATAACGCTCAGTGAACGGATATAAAGCATGATAAGAAATTACTGAAATGAGAAGATGATAAAATACCGAAGCTGTAAGACTGATAAGTAAAACTGCAGCGGAAATCTGTAATATAATCTATAAAATCTTATTTATAAATAATAAAGCTGAACCGTTATCTGTTAAATCTAAATAACATGCATTTACTGTATTTTAATTGCCAAGAGCTTATATAGGTCATGTGGTGTAACAACTGCTGCATGAATATATAGAGGGGTGTCCTCGTCATGCTGTTGAGGGGTGACTTCTAAATAACTATAGAGGGGTGACCTCTAAATACTGTGCTGGGTGGAGGGATCAGCTCTAATGTGAAGGATGTAGAGCACACACCACATTCACATGATAACTGTAAACTGATAAGCCTAGGATGCATCCATACGCCGCACTAATAATACTGATAAAATGGAAAAGCTGAGCTGAGTGGGACGATGCAGGATATCACTCTCCTACATGTGAGTCACGACGCCGGTGCCTCAAGTGTCATGGTTACGGTACCTCCGTAACTAGTACAACTAACTGGTCATGCTTGTATATAAGGCTCAGGCAATATCTTAGTTATTTAAATAATTTCTGATAATTTATAACATGTACTGGGGAAACCATTTGACTGCAGACGGGAAATCCTAATCATGCATAGAAGGGAAGTCCTTACTGAAAGGACGGAAAATCCGTACCTCGTGTCCAGTAACCGACTGAGATCAACTGACAAAAGTCTACTCTGACATCACGCGAGCTACATGAATAAAGGACACTAAATAAGTTATATTGATATCATTTTATTTTACTGATCTTACTGTACATAGTTAAATTTATTTATTCTTGCATTACTGATTGTATAAAACTGATAAATCTGATGGTTCTATAATATTACTGATAAATGTACTTTCCTGAATTTCCTGATTACTGTATAGTGTATAATTCTGATATAATTATTATTATTTATAAATAGTAATCTGACATAAATAAGGGTTTTTAAAATCAGAAAGGTTTCCAAAATTAGTTTTTCTTGAAATTAACTCGTAATAAATCTCATGTTTAAAAAAATAGTTAACAAGATAAAATAATATCAATTTAATTTTTTATTAATTAAATTAATAAAACAAAATAGTACGATTTACCTTATATTTAAACATATTTGAAATTTGGTTTAATAAAACTTGACAAATTTCTAATATTCTAATATTAATCGTGATCTCGAAAAACCTGATTCGAAACACTCCCCGAGACACTATGTCTCGAGTTAACCCGAACCGAGCCCAACAGCCCCCGGCTGTGGCTCGTTTGCTGCTGGTCCACCACAGTAGCAACTGGCTTAAGCTAGTAGCCACTGCCCTCTGCGGTTCCCACTGCTTTTGGTTGTATTTGTTCCCCCCGTTACTGCAGTGGTTCTCACTGCTATTGTAGTGGTTCCCACTGTTAATTTATATTCCCACTGCACGCAATCCCAAACACCCCCTTATCTGCGGTTTAAATCCAAACACACCTGGTAGTTATTTTTCCCCATTGTTTTTGGTTGTTGTTTGCTGCCGAAACACCCAGACCACCATAGAACCACACACATCAAACCAAACTGCCCTTGTGGTCACGTCAGGCCCAACAGTAACTATACCGAGACCATAGTGGTCGCGGTTTCTATGCAGTCAAAACAACCCGACACCCCTGATTCTTCCAATACACGATTTATGTTTTAATTAACATTATTTTTTTAACACATGGATTACGTGATTAAATGAAGGAAAGGGGAAAGGTTACCTTTTTGTGATCTGAGGTACATAATCAACACACACACACGAATCAAACGGCAACCAATTCGTCACCCTCTTTTTTTTCGTCTTTGTTTTTCTGTCCGACGGCACCTCCAAGAGGAAACCCTAAACTCTCGTTTCTTTTTTTTTGTTTTGTTTTACTGTTGTGACAAAATGGAAACATAAAACTCCCAATATAGTTTTCATGCAATATGGGTTGGGCTCCCAAGCCCAATTTTCTAGTTCTTTTCTTTTTAAATAAAACGCAGCCCAAATACAAGTCCATAAGATTTTGTTTTCGATTCGCTTCGTGTAAAAATCATATAAATAGCGTGTTCATGTTTTAAAATCCCATCATGTATTTACTTATTTTACTGAAAGTAAATAAGTACGTATACTGAATAACTATTTTCTGAATAATTAATTGCGTTACGATCTTAATTAAAACTTAGACTGTGTGACTTGAATATTCGTGGATTTTTAAACATTTCTTCGTGTTCATATATTAATCTTCGTGAATAATATTCTGACATGACTTATTTATTTCCTGAAAAAATAATATTTTTGTAATACTTGATTTAACACTGTTATTTATTATCTGAATAAATAATTACGTAACGTTTAAATTAAATCTGTTATTATCCGTAACTAATGTTCGAGGACTTTTAAAGCGGGTTTTACAATCACATTCCAGGTTTTACAACCGAAAGTTGGTACAAACTTTGTTGAAAGGACACTCCACGCTGTCATTAGAGGGTAGTCTATCATGGGACTGTGATGTAGAAAAGAATAGTAAGTGGTCATATATATATGCGGTTGGAAGCCAGGAGTATCAAGTGGTATGCACGAGACCCGACATAGCATCTGCAGGTGTGGGTATGTTGGATAGGTTTGATCGTGGATTACAGATTTACGTACAGGTTTTTGTGGATTTTTACTACACCATGGGTGATCGATCACTGTCATGGGTAGATCAATCACAGGGTACGAGTTGCTGATACATGGATGTGCGAGGAGATAGGAAGCTAAGTTGAAGCACATGGAGGCTTTGTGGACAACTAAAACGGAGTATATGACACTTACGGAGGTTGTGAAATGAGCTATTTGGCTAAGGGGACTCTTGGGAGAGTTGGGTGTGAAGCTTAATAATGTTGCAGCTAATTATGATAATCAGGGCACGATTCATTTATCGCGTAATCATGTTTTTTCATGAAAGGACTAAGCACATCAATATGTGTTATCACTTTATCAGACGAGTCTTGGATGCAAAGACAGTTGATGTTTTGAAGGTGGGTGTTGAACACAATATTGTGGATGCCTTGACGAAGGTGATACCTAGACACAAGTTACAACATTGCTTGGAGTTACCGAGTGTTGGGATAGGCTAATATAAGCCTAAGGTGAAAATTTATGTAATAGTCTTTATTAGCCTAAGTCGTGTCTAGGGATAGTTTCCTTATTTCCTAAATAGCTTATAGCAATAAGGTCGGTTGGTTGTGTCGAAGCCCAACCTTACCCGTAGGACTTTGTATTAGTCGGTTCCCCCTCATCTCTATAAAAGGAGGTGAGGGGGGACGGGATCCACGACACTTCTTTATCAATACTAATCGAGAATCGGTTAGGGTATTACCTTGTGGGTTTTCTTTTCTGTCGATTGTTACTTCATGATCGAGTTCCGCATCTAGTATTCCAGGATTGTAGTCGTGTAAATACTACAAAAACCTTCACAATTCAAGCAAAAATAAGGACGCCAGCGATGTTATCTGTGGCGTGGTTCTGTGGTCCTTGTGGAATCACCAGAACGAGATGATTTTTTGAGCAGTTTTACCGCAACGTAATTTACTTTTTGATAAGATTGTTGAATGTTATTTTAGATGGTATTCTTCTAAGAACAATTGGTCCTCCGTTTCTTGGGGCAATTGGATCAGAAAACCTTTAGAGGATTTTTCTTTGTAATCTTCTTCTAGCTCCTTGATAGTGCAATAAAATTCTGATGTTCTAAAAAAATAATATAATTCTTTAAAACTTTATGTTTTAACTTAGAGTAAAGTTATTTTAGATATCATATCAATCTTGGATACTAAGGGACTCATCCACACCATCCATCTCCATCTCTTCTAATGGCTAAGATTAAAAGTATTTTATTATTTGACTTACTTTTATAATTTAAATATCTTTTAAACCGTTAAGCGTTAAATGAAAAAATATATCATCGCGACGAGCATTTAATAAATTTTTTACAGATATGCATTATGATATACATTTGAAGAAAAAAAATTCGTCTTTTTTTTGTTTTTTAAAATTTGCGTAAAATATCATATATGATAATAGTGTTTTTATCATATATGATATTAGTCTTAGCTCTTTCCCCTGGGGGTGATTTCCGGCGCCGCCACCTCACTTTTCCGGCCATTTTTTTCTTATGGAGCCGCCTCTCTACTCTTAATCCTACATTTGTGTATCAATTGTCTGATTCATATGGTTGTATAGGGTATCTTTTCGAGGACTCCTTTTCTGCCTAAAGTCAGATCATTGTTCACAAAGGTTTGGATCATGAGTATGCAATCGGCTCTATACAGATCTGTCTTTTATGGTGGTGGCGTCGGGTTACTGTGTTTTTTAAAAATCGCCTCTTATCATGAATGAAACCCTAACCCTAAATTTTTAGGGATCAGTTCTCGATGGCTGATTATTGATCCACGTGTTATTTATCTATTTTATGGCGGATCAAGGGTTGTATTCTGATAGATCATGGCGTTGTGGATGGTGGCGGCTCGCTGATATTGCTAAACCCTTTTAGGGTTTAATGGTGCCGCGTGATGGGTGTTTGTACGAGTAGGTGACAGTGATACTGGGTAAACTCCTTTTAGGGTTTCTTGTGTATTGATTTTATCTTTAGGACTCGTTGGTCATGGCTGGAAATCATGTGCTTATTGTTTTCATAGTTACCATTGGAATGATATTGGTTATGAATTGGGTAACAGGGTCCTATCCGGTGAGGATCGTAACGAGCTTTAACTCGTTTTTGATCCATGGTAAAGTCTTATGTAAGGGTGTGCTGCATGATGACTTGAATCTTAGGGATGACTTGAATATTTGGTAAGATTCCTATGATTTCCTAGATCTGGTTCGTTTTGCACGGTCGTGTTAGGGTTCTTGTCTGCTGGTTGCTTGGTCATGGGTATGTTGATTTGGGGAGATTGGTTGTACATGTGCTGGTCACATGTTGGTAGTGTGTCATGTCACGTGATGTGACATTGACTCATGGTGCTGAATTTATGGGCACGTTTGTAGTGGTCGAGTACGTCTCTTCAGGAAACTCTTATATTGAAGACGGAAAGATCACTTTTTGGATTTATAAGTTGATAACGACGGTATTGTAATTCATTTTATCATGTATGGTTTTCAACTTATTTGATTAGCATAAGAGTGGCATGTCACTCTTATGAAGGGTTGTTTTGGTTAGTGCACATTGTGTATATGTGCTGGTTGTAGCCCATGTAACGGGCCGTGATGTTAGGACTTCATCTACATCCGATTGTACTTCAACGTTTTTTGGCGTAATATATTTTACCGGGGTCATTTCCTTTTACCCAAAAAAAATATTAGTCTTAGCTTACAAATTAATATTGAGTCATATATGATATTGGTTTATATCATATATGGTAAGTTATATCATATATGATACTAGTGTTACTATCATATATGATATTTAGTATCATATATGATAATTTTCGACAATGGAAAAAAACGTGAAAAAACGAGAAAAAAAAATTTGTCGAAAATATATCATATAGCATATCTGTAAAAAGATAATTAAATGTCTGTCGTAAAGGTATATTTTTTTCGCATAATGATTAACGGTTTAAAATATATTAATGTTTGAAAGAAAATGAGAAAAATAAATTTTTATTTAATTTTATTCATTAAATTAGGATAAAGATGGATTGGTGTTTGTATCTAAATAAACTTTTCTATCCCAATGAACTTAATAGACAACTTGCGCTATATTTAATGCAAATGTCAACTCTTACTTTATGTATACGTGAAGTAATTTGACCAACGGGTACTTGTCACCACACCAAACTGCAAATTTGGAGTTCGTTTTTCTTTTTATTTCTGCATAACAATCAACAATGACTCACATGAAAGAGTTTGAACACCTCAAAATACAACTAAAAGCTATAAATTTAGCAACCAACAACTTTTCGAACGAAAATTTGATTGGCCAAGGAGCATTCTGGAAACTTTATAAGGGAATAGTAGACCATTCCACGGGCCAGGAAACCATGGTTGCATTGAGGCGTTTAGATCGCTCTTTTGGGCAAGGCAATCTTGATTTTTGGAAAGAGATTATGATGCTTTTTGCTTACAAACATGAGAATGTAATCTCTCTCGTAGGGTACTGTGATGACTCTGGTGAGAAAATCCTAGCGTACGAGTATGCATCTAAGAAAAGCCTGGATCGTTATTTCAACAACGATGAATTAACTTGGGTCCGACGTCTTAAGATATGTATAGGAGCGGCTCGTGGACTGGCATACCTGCATTCTCATGTTGGAACCCAACATACAGTACTGCACCGCTATATTAAAAGCTCCAATATACTGTTGAATGAAAATTGGAATGCAAAGATTGCAGATTTTGTCCTTTCTAAATTTGCTCCTGCAAAAAAACAATTCTCAGACCTTATTTCCAACGCTGAAGAGTCTTCCGGTTCGTCAACAAAAGAGTCAGATGTATACTCTTTTGGTGTGCTCTTGTTTGAATTATTGTGTGGGAGGCTATTTATTAGCGACATGGATGGTGGGCGGCAGACTTTACAAGGATTGGTGCGAGACTGTCACAAAGAAAACAAAGTAAGCGAAATTATTTGTGGTAAGATAAAGGATCAAATTACTCCTTCTTCTTTGCAGGAGTTCATAGAAATAGCTTATAAATGTTTAGATAATGACCGTCTAGAACGTCCATTAATGACAGAGATTGTCAAAGCTCTTGAAGGTTCACTCAAATCTCAAGTAAGTTCTTTTGTTTGCGTTGAGCATATTTTGTGATAAAAAATGTTTTGGAATCTATGATATCTGTTACAAACTGGATCAGTTGAGTATAAAATCATTACATACAATGTTTTGTTCAGTGTTCGGATACTGGTGGCAGTGGCGGAGAAAAGACTAAGATAGCTGGAATTTTAAATGTCAAACTTATAAGAGTGGTGGGCTTAAAAAAAGGAAATCCTTATCTGATACTCCATCTAACAGATGATAACCTCAATTCGAAGAGGAAAACGAGTGTGCATCACGGAAAAATTGATCCCGAATGGAATGAAGACTTTAATATATATGTTACAGATTCTCATGATCAATCGCTGGAGTTCTATATTCAGAACGCAACATCGGTATGTATTGAGGAATCCAAATGAACAATTGACTTCTATTATCTATCCAATACTTGAAGTTTCAAAAAATGTATCTGAAGTATTGTTCATAATTTAATTCTAGGTAGAGATGCATGATGTTGTGGGGTGTGTCACTTTTGGAATTAGGAGTGTTAGTATAAATGATACCCATAATGTTTACTATAAGAACAGACTTACAGGTGCTAAAATCATGCTTGAAATGGAGTACAATCCGGTCACATGTTACACTGCTTTTGAAGATGTATATGCAGTGCGAAAGGCTCCTATAGGGACTCCTCAAGGTGGAGGATTGCTTGTAGTTATTGTCCATTACGGCCATAATCTTAGAGAAAAGCATCACAGCAATCCATATGTTTCTTTGCTTTTCCGAAGCGAATCAAGAAGAACAATGGTTTGTACTTGAATTGTAGTCAGTATGGTGTTGCAAGAGGCTGTTGTTTAATTGCGCTCTTCTTTTACATTCTTTTAGTTCTTGATTTTGTTTTATGCAGTCTATAAAGAATACCACGTATCCGAAATGGGAAGAAGAATTTACCTTTATTTTAGAAGAGCCCCCAACCAACGAAGAAATGCATTTGGAAGTCATTAGTACTCCATGGAAAGGACTGATTCATCGTAAGGTATGACGGATTCATATCTTTCGGCATGAAATTTCGGGGTTTTAATGTGTATTGGTGTCTATCATTTCAGGAAGAATCTATCGGTCATGCCAATATATGTGTTGCTGATATCATGAACAAAAAGCGGACCAACAAGAAATATGAACTTCAAAATGGAAGTGGTTCGGTTCAGGTGGAGTTGCAATGGAGAACCTCGGACTAATTGCCCATAACCTTGTATGGTAATTGATGACGGCCACCAAACAGGTCGCATTACCCTATAATAGTCAGTGACCACCATGTCATTTTGTTGAAATCATGTCTTGAGCTTCATCCAGTTTTGTTATTCTTTAACCTTGACTTTCTCTGTTTAAATTGTACTTAGGTTTCAATATTAGGAATTCATACAAACTTAAATTGAGCAGTGGTAAGAGCACCCGGTCGGCAAGTTATAGGGAAAGTGATACCCCTATAACTCAACCCTATGGCTTGACACCACACCTACATCGTGTTATAAGCTAATAAGCCTTCTCGCCAAAACCACCAGCCATGTTATTGGGCATTTCTTTTTTCTTGTTCCTTTCTTTTTATTTGTGTTTTATTGGGTTAAGTGTACAGCACGAGGGTATTCTATAACTTACGTATTGAGGGGATTGCGTTTTTGGGTTAAGTTATAAGTTCTGAGTTATAGGGAAAAAAATTGAGGCGTGAGCACTTTTTACTAAAACACGACCCTATAACTAAACCAACACCTAGTGCTGAAGCAAGAAATCATAAAACGAACCCACATACGTAGCTTAGATACATCAGACACCGTGTTTATACATGGCTATACCCCAAAATCACATATAAGTTATAAGTTAAGCACAATCAAAGGCATAAAAATAAAAGAAAATTATAAATTTAGCCAGCTTATTTTACACACCCAGACACCTCTTAATTTACCTTTCATTGCACCTAAAGTTGCATAATATTACAATGCGAAAAGTACGCTTCATGCCAGCTGGTTCCATAGTCCATACCAACAATCAAAGTAATAACACCAAGCACGAAATTTCACTTCAGGAGAAGCTTTCTTGTTGCAGATGTAGAGGGGATAGTTGTGGTGGCGGTGGTATCGATTCAGATTCATGTTCGTTCCAATCATGGAAGTTCTTAATATAATCAGAAACCAGAAGATTTGTGACTGAAGCCTCTAGCTTACTTGTCCGTGTATTTTCTTACCTATTTACATCATCTATTCAAGTGTCATGGTTGTCTAGCCTTTAATCGTGATAAAAGATGAGCTCTTTCCTCCATCTAAACCATCTATTTTGCGCCTATTTTGTGTTTTTGGGGTCATTTTTTTCGGTTGTTACTTGTTTCACCAGTATGTGATGCCCATGGGGAGATGAACGGGAACTACCTGATCTACCATCGGTTAGTCGTGGAGGAAATGGGGAGAATTTGAAGATGCTTGTCAAGATATGCATACACTTCTCACATGAAGATATCATGTCATTTTTTGAAGTGATTTTGAGTAATAGATTAATACCCACATGGGTATATATATAATGTATATCATTTGTATGAGTTGATGGTAGAAAAGATGTAAATTATTGGGGTATGAAAAGCTAAAGACCTTTTTCTTATTTCCTTTTGCTGAAAATCTCATGTGAAAAAGAAAAAGAATTAACTTTTCAGAAGAAAAACAAAGCTTCTTTGTATACAGATGGTCTCTTTCTGCTCATATAAGTAAAGTGGTTTTTCTACAGGTTTTACTTTTCCTAGCAGTCACTTAACAAGATTTCTATCTAAAACCATAAATGCTCAGGAAACCAACATAGAACATGTAGGCGACAGAGTTTATGAAGCAAACCCGAAGACTTTGTGAAGACTTATTGTCTCCAATGCATAATTGTTGGCCTAGGACCACAAGTATGAGGACGTCCCATCACCCAAATTGAATTACAATTATGCCTCCGACTCAAGTTAATGTTTAGTCCTGGTATAACAGCATGTGTGAGAAATTTACTATGCTATCAAGTTGCCATATTTTACTGAGCAATACTACATGTGAATTATATGTAACCTATCTAATTTGGCTGACATAGTTATAAATCGCGTAGAATATTTGTACCGATTTACTTTTCTGCAGTTTAGACTCGTGCTGCTAGTATTTTTGTTTGCTTGAGCGGGTGCGAATTTCTAACTTGGATGCAACTCGATCACTCATATTTAAACGGGTAAACAGATAACGCTTTTCATGTTCAGGTTACCCAGTGAGAGTTAGTCGAGAGTGAGTCTTTACCTTAGATGTATGTAGCTTAACATGACTACTTCCGACAATTTCTATAACCACCCCAAGATGTGTACCTAGTGGGATCTAAACCGGCCAGTAAGACCTACATCAAAGTGTCGACGACTGTAGGCCACCTTAGTGGTTGTTGGTCATATAACTATACCCAGCACCAGCTTATACTGTATTCCCAAGCCAATGATCCTCCCAAAAAGAAATCAAAAGCACAAAAGCGGAGAAATAAAATATGAGATTGGCGATAAAGGAAGAAGACTTTCTTGATTGTTGAAAAATACACGAAAAAAAGGGTATCGTTCCTGATTCCAAACATGAACTATGGAGGGCAGTTGAGTTGTCACCTTCCAAATAGATAAAAGTATATAACCAAAAGTTGCATATCACCACTTTGTTCAGATGCACTAAACTTTGAAAATCTATCAGAATATATATTAAAAGTCATTCGATTAGTACATGCATCGTATCACACGCGTTACCTAGTGTAAACAAGAAGACCTATAACAATGGGGGTATGGTTCTTTTGAATAATTAAGCAAAGACTAAATGGAGCGACAAAAAACCTAATTTTGATTCTATTTTTACGCAAACATGTGATTCATAACGAAAGGAAAAGTTTGGACAAGATTCTTAAATAATGTTCCATCTCTTATTCTTTATCTCAACCGAAACACCTGAACTTAAGATTTAAGTAACTCGAAATAAAAGCTTTAATGAGTCTACCTACCTCTAGCAAAATTCTCTAACCAGGTGCTTCAGGATTTCTAACCGAATGTAATCAGAATCATAGTAGATGGTCTATGTGCCAAGTTCAACGTATTTACCTTAGGATGGGTCGATTTTGCTTGTGCTATATCTCAAACATGTCTACTAAAACGGAAACAAACCAATGGTTTACGATAACCTTGCTTTTAGAGCATGCACCCTCTCTAAATCGTTTTATTCAACAATTTCAATAATAAAAATTGATGATCCACTCTCATTAGATACAGATTCAAATTGTAATACTACGTATGACTCTGTATGCATTTACAAGTTACATGGTACTGTATTATAATTATACTTAGTTTCATTTACCGCGGAAACCCTTTGCCCACAAAAAAAAAATAATAACTTATGTCATATTGCGCCTCAAACAGACGAATTCAAAGAAACAATAGAATGAAATTGATACCAATATCAGCTTTCGCTCAGATAGTTTTCTAGAATTAGATCATGCTACAAACAAGATACAGTGACACACTGACACGCAAAGGTTATCAAGCACATTAGCAGTAACAAAATACATAACAAATACATGTAGTAACATAATCTTGAAGTTAACAAAGTAAAATATACCATCTCTTGAAAAGCTAGTCTCTGTAGCAAATCAAGAGAACAACCAGATAAAAGAACGATTAAGACCTGATCTATAGAGTTATGACTCTATTAATAGGCTCAAAGATTACTAAAAAACCCAAAATATTATATACGAACTCTCAAAATAAGATAATTACAACAATACAATAGGCCACAAACATAAATTCACAATCATATTTTTAATCATCACTCTATACATGCAAACCAACGATTATATGACAATATTAAACATTCATTTCAAGATACTCGGATAAACCTGTCTTTATCGAAAACGTGATGGCACTTGAGGTGGTGGAGGGAGCACCAACGAAACAGCTTCATGTTTGTTCCTCTCATGAAAGTTCTTGATATAATCTGATACCATAAGATTCGTGACTGCAACCTCTAGCTCACTTGTTCGTGTACTTTCATACCTATTCTCATCATCTACCCTCCGAATGTCATTGTCGTTGGTTCCCTGAATCTTAATGAAAGATGAGCTCTTTCCTCTATCAAAACCATCCGCTTTGCGCCTGTGTTTCAATTTAGGGGTCATATCATTAGGTGGCTTTACCGACTGATGGTGCCTATTTGGCGGTAAATGAGAACTGCTAGATCTACCATCTGTTAGTCGTGGCGGAGGAGATGGGGAGAATTTGAAGATGCTTTTCAATATATGCATACACTTTTCACATGAAGATATCATCTTTTGGCTGGAATCAGATGTCATTTTTGGAAGTGATTTTGAGTAATACCCACATGGGTAATGTGTTACAAATTTGTTTAATATAAGAAAATCTGAAAAGAATAGGAATTATTCTGTAGGGTATATCATTTGTATGAGAGTTGATGGTAGAAAAGATGTAAATGATTGGTATGAAAAGCTAAAACCTTTTTCTTATTTCCTTTTGCTGAAAATCTCATGTGAAAGAGAAAAAGAACAACTTTTTAGAAGAAAAACAAAGTTTTTTGTATACAGATGGTCTCTTTCTGCTCTATTAGTAAAGTACAGTAGTTTTTTCACCAGGTTTTACTCTTTTTACCATAATGCTCAGGAAACAAACACAAACATAGAACATGTAGTTGACATAGTTTATGAAGCAAATCCGAAGACCTTGAGAATGCTTATTGTCTCTAAGCCTAATCGTTGGCCTAGGAACACAAGTATGAGGACATCCTAGCGCCCAAATGATTTACAGAATTATGCGTCTGACTTGGATAAATTTTTAATCCTCGAATCATAGCCTGTGTGAGCAATTTACTCTGCCACCAAGTTGCCTTTTTTATGGTCCTATAAGTACTTGTGTATTTGCAAATCATGTACCCAAATCTGTGATTAATGTTATCTAATTTAGTCGTGGACGTAGCTACCAATCGCATAAAAAATTTGTATTTATTTACTTTTGTATACTGCTTAACTAGGGCATCATGCCCGTTTCCGACTATTTCTGTTGCCAGCCCTAATGTGTGTACCTAGACGATTTGAACCGGTAAGATCGACCTTGCATGAGGACATCAAAGTGTCGACCATTATAGGCCACCTTAGTGGTGGTTGGTCATTGATATCTAAGCCCAACACGTGATTCTGTATTCCCAAGCCAATGATCCTCCCAAAAGCACCAAAAAGGAGAAATATAATGCGTAGTATGAGATTGGTGATAAAGGAAAAAGACTTCCTTGATTGTTGAAAGATACACGAGAAAATAGTTGAGTTGCCACCTTCCAAATAAGATAAAAGTATATAACTAAAAGTTGCATATCACCACTTTGTTCAGATGATCACTATACTTTGAGAATTTATCAGAATATATCTTAAAAGTCATTCGATTAGTAGATGCATCACGCATTACCTAATGTAAACAAGAAAACCATTAACATTTCGGGTATGGTTCTTTTGAATAATGAAGCAAAGACTAAATGAAGTGACTAAAAACCTAATTCTGATTCTATTTTGACGCAAATATGTGATTCATAATGAAGGGAACTTTGGACGAGCTTCTTAAATAATGTTCCATCTCTCTTTATCTTGTTGGGTAAATGTCGAAAATACCCAATGTATTTTCTCAAATAATCCATTATATGCACGGTAATATTTTAAGTGATAAATACCCATTTGAATAATAATTCAAAGTTTGACTTTTATTTTTTTATATGTTGGACCAGGCCCACTAATGGATAACCGGTTATTACCAAAAACACTTCTCCCACTTCACATACTCGATCAACATCTCTCTCATTTCATCTCCATTTCGCCAGTAACACCAAGACCCCTTTCTCCATTTCTCCTCCATTTCGTCAAGAACACCAAGAACCCTTCTACATTTCGCCTTCAACTCGATCCATTTCGTCTCCATTTCGCCAAGAACACCAACAACACATCACCATCTTCTTTGTAAACATTAAGATAAGTTCTTCTATTCTTAATGTTTGTTTTGTTATTTATAATGCTAGCTCATTATTAGAAGCCTAAAAAATGAAGATTTAATAATCCACTTAATTTGATCTTAATTAGAAAACTAAGCTAAATGGATAAAGACAAAGGTATGATTCTTATCAAGCTTCATTTTGTTTTCAGAAAAAATGATTATGTTAAGTTCTTGTGTGATTTTTATTTAATTTCCATTAGGTATAGTTCCTAGTATCATCTGTGGGCCTAACCCTAGTAACAAAGCCACACCAGTTGCTAGTGATTCATCTTCTTGGTCTAGTTATGATCAAATGTATTCTTTTAGCATACACTCATTTCCTTTGGAACCTGGGTCGCCTATCACAGAAAAGTCAAAACAAGCCTTAGAAAAGTTGAAAAGTGAAGGTCCAAGTCTTGAATTGCTTGACTATCATGGCTGTGGAGACTCAATACAAAAGTTTAAAAATTATTGTATGCATTATGGGTCAGATTATTACATAAAATCTTTTGTGAAACATACCATCGGGGTTTTAAGGACCCGGGTAAACCTAAAGATTATGAAGAGGATCCTGGGTTTCTTGTTACTGCTGAAGCAAAACAAGCCGTTTACAAATTGAGAACTCAAGGTCCAACACAAGAATTCCTAGATTTTCATGGCTTTAGGTCAGATCAAGAGTATGAACATACATGTATCTCCGATAGGTCTGACTATTTCATGAAGATTTTTGTAAACAAAATATATTACATTCATAACGGTTCACTGAACCGATCATACAGACACAACATTAGACTCACAAAGAAAACACCTACATGCATACATAAAGACATTACCCTGAAGACTGGACACACAACAACCTAGGACTTTTATTAGAGACCTGAACACCAACAACCACAGACTTCGTTCACCAGGGTCTGTTGGCCCTGAGCTTGGCAAGAAAACCCTCCTTCAAAGCAATCATATTCTGGATCGTGGTTGCCTCTATCTGCAGCTTCTCGATGAAAGCATTCTCTTCCGCCTGTTTCTTGTCAAGCAAGGCTATCATCATGCCAATCATAAGGTCGATTGGAAAGGTCTTCAGTTCTTGGATAAAGTGATCACGCTCGATGATGTAATTGAAAACCTTTCTACAGACCCTCTCCAGTTTAGTCTTCCATGCTTTGTCTGCTTTGATGTCTTTGCCCAAATAACAAATAAACAGGTTGTCCAAATCCTTAGCCCCGGTCTCAGCTTCCAATGCCCATATTCTAGGAACATATGCCATTTTTTCTTTCTTAAGGTTTGGCAAAGTAGTTAAATGATTTGTGTGAGATTAACAAATGCACACATTTCCTTAAATAGCATAACTTGGGACTCTATTGTTTCTACAGTTGAGATTCTAGTTACCATTTAGTCCAAGTAGATAACCAAAGTTATCTCACACTTACAACCAACTTAGTTCACTTACAGCTTGGAAACACACTTTCCCATAACACATGTCCTCACCAAAGCATCCCTTACCCAAAGTAGATAAAAAAATAATCCCTCAAATATAGTATCCACATATTGGTTAAGACAAATGTGTCAAAATCACTTACTTTTAGCAAGATACTCAATTGGCACCACTTGATGATTGCATGTCATTTTTAAAAATTTAAAAGGTTTCCATATATTTATTTCCTTTTTTGGAACACCAACCATGCATACATGTACATATTTTTATATGCTGGTTTGCTATGTCACAGTGTTGCAATATCACAATGTGCAGGTACTTCAACAAAAGCCATTGAAGGCAAGTATCTTTGCCTGGGTAACAGAACCAAAGATTGTGGATTTGGCAAAAGCCCTGTTCTAGTTACAAGAGTTGTGATAGGGTTATCAAATGGGAAAACTTTGGAGCATATCCCCAAGCAGGGTAAAAAGAAAGTATGATGCATCAGCTAGTTTGTATTTGGTACCTATTCAGTTTGTATGTGAACAATGGTAGTTAAGTATGTTTGTATTTGGTACCTATTAAGTTTCAAGTTTAATGCATTTAGTTTATGTTACAATTTTTATGCTATGTTTGTAAATGTAAATGTCTAGATTTATAAGTTTCAACTTGCTGTAAAGATGTAGAAAGTTGCTACCAAATACATAGTTTATAACATTTGTGCCCAGACTGATGATACAGTTTATACACTTGCTACCAAATACACAGTTTATAACATTTCTAATATGCACTAGCTGAAACTATATTCTATACATAGGAGGGTACCTTATGTGAGGTCATAGTAAGCCAGTAAAGGATGAACCAAACACAAACATAACCATAAAAGTCACTTTACATCAGCATAGTAGTTAACATAACCGTAAAAGTTTTATTACATAAAAGTGACATTACATGATTACTGCCAATGTGTTAACAAGCATAGATAAAATTAGTTTATAGGAAAATACAGAAACACCTAAACAAAACAACAAATGTAAAAAGCATCAGACCTTTTCCTTACCCTTACCTTCGCCTTCCCCTTGGAACCATCCTTTGCCTTCCCCTTCCCTTTGGAACCAGCAGGCCTTTTCCCCATTTTTTGGATAATCTGTTCCCAAGTTGTATTGTTAGCAAGTCCAAGAACGGCATTGTTAATAGGGTTAGGGCTTTTTAGAATGTTCTTTGCTACATAGTTCACATTAGGACCTCTTTTCTTTAGGGTGTATTCATAGAACTCAAGTGAGTCAATGTTGTCTTCATCAGCATCATCTGTATCATCAGAAGAGGAATCAGCAAATAGACTACCTTTATCTTCATCCCAAGTCTCCCAGTATTGTGAATCGGCTTTATACTCAGGAACATCAACATATCCATACCATTGTAGAACCTCCTTTGAGATATAACTAATCCTAAACCTGTAAGCAACCTCAGCCGTAACAGCAGGCCTAGGCCTTTTGGCTGTTCCTAGGGGAGGAAGTGCACGGTGCTTTGAAGATCCTTCACACCCCAGTTCAATCCACCCACCATCTCCACTAGGACAAAATACATCTCCACTACTAGACTCACTCAACTCAATCACTTGAACTTTTTTGGTCATTTTTTAGATCTGAGATATTAATGTTACACATAGAGGTTAGTCATAAAAAATAGGGGGGTAACCTAACATAAACACAATTAAAGGGAGTAATAAACAAACACGTTCAATATGCACTTGATCCCCGTAAGTACTTAGTATAACTCAAAACTTAGCAACTTGTTTACCTAAATGTGTAACTCAAAAGTTAGCATTTGTTTACCTAAATGTTTACCCATTCAATCTGTACTTTTTTACCTAAATGTGTAACTAAAAAATAGCAACTATTCAAATACATAAGTAAATGGAGTGACTACATTGGCTGAACCACACAAGCTTATACCAAGGCAGATAAATCAGACCAAGAAATTTTGACACAAACTTATACCTGGTATTTCAAAGAACCTTATCTAGCTTATCCTGTAACAATAAAGGAGGAGGAAGATGAAATAAGAACTCAAACTTATACCTCCCTCCAGCAGTTAGGCCAAATTTTGTGCAGGAAACCCTAAAGAAGGTAAGAATGGCAAAAGCCCTTAACCTAAATGTGTAACTAAATAATTGGCAAAAGCCCTTAACTCATTCAATCTGCACTTGATGCAAAAACTTATTTACCTAAACGGAGTGACTTTTTAACCCATTCAATATTCACTAGTTTACCTAAATAGGAGTCTAACTACAATTATTTCACTTTCACAAAACCATATATCCTAATGTTGGGTCAAAAAGTTGATGTGGCAGAAACTCAAAAACGAAGAAAACATGAAGGCATTTGTCTAAGCGTTGACAAGTGTATTTCAGGCGTTGTCAAGAACAAATCAGGCGTTGACAGAAGCAAGCATTGTCAAGTACAATTCAAGCATTGTAACATGCAATCCAAACATTGACAGAAACATTGACAATAAGCCTTTGGAAGCTTCTATTTGGATATATATGCAGGATATATTATGTATTAGTTTATTTGAATAGAAGATCTACATGTTTATTCATTCTTATCTTGTAAAACCCTAGTCCTTACACTATAAAAGGAACCAAGGGTTATTAGGTTTTATATAACTTTCATATACAATGTAAGCCTAAAGCGTGTGTCGACGAGACGTGGGATTCAATGCATACACGTCTAGTGATTGTTTGTTATTAATATAATGAGCAATCCTTTTGTTTTAATTCATGTTCTTTGTGCCTAAACACCTTGTTAATGTGTCATGTTCTAATTCCGCTTTGATTATCTAATCATATGAACATGATGCATTCCTATTAGCTAAAAGATCGAGGAAACCAAGGTTTCCATAGTTGGTATCAGAGCCTCGTGGCTCGTGATGCTAGGACCAACAAGGTGTTCGTGTTTTGAGAAGAAAAGAAAAATCCGTATAGGTTTTTCTCGGCGTTTTTGTGTGCGCAGCAGTATTCAGAAGGCCATAACTTTTTATTGAACCGTTGGATCGCCAAGAATTTTTTGTGTATGTTCTACACACATATACCTAGATATCCACCGGAGGGATTGTCGAGATCTATCCCCAAGAAAAAGTTATTAAGCGTCGAAGTCAGCAGGGGTCATATGCTGTTTTCTGTGAACAGTAATAGTAAAAACGCGATTTTTCCTTCGTTAACCGTTGGATCGTCGTGAAATTCGCGCTGTAGGTTCTTGACACTTGTGTCTAGGATCTCACCGAAGGGATCTTCGATCTGAGCTCTCATGAAGAAGTTATTCGATGTCGAAGTTCACTGTAGTTTATGGTTTTACACATAAAATCATGATTTAGGGTTTATAAAACCCTAGATCAATTAGCCGCTGATGGGTGTTATTTAGACGCTGATAGATGTTGGTGTGACGCTGATAGATGTTGGTGTGACGCTGACAAGGCATGGATGAGACGCTGATGGCCAGGCGCTGACAGGTACAAAGTTGGCGCTGACAGGAATAAGTTAAGCGCTGTTGGGAAGCGCTGACATTTGTTGTCCGATATATACATTTTCAAACGCTGAAAAGTGTTGTCTGATATTGGACAACACACAGTGTTGATATCTTGGACAGTGAAGGATATTGGACAACAAAAGGAATAGTTGCTGTTTGAGAAAATTGGTACGTTTTTAGCACACAAAAAGGAGGAATTTACACACGAAGGTACATGGGATCTCTGTTTTTATACAGAATATCACATTGATATTTATGGCTCGGATATTTTTAATAAAGTCGTATATGATTAAGGGGAAGAATTCTTATGTTAAGTTTGATGTTGAAGTTAGTTTTCACAAATTTGTTTTTCTTATTTTGGTGAGCAATACACCTTGTCTCTGTACTAAATATATTGTTATAGTGTACGACTGGCTCATAGTCGTTAGGTTAGCAGTTCCCATGTAACAAAAACTGTGGTGAGCAATACACCTTGTCATTGGACTAAATATATTGTTATAGCATATGATTGGCTCATAGTCGTGAAGGTTACCAGTACCCATGTAATAAAAACTGATGGGTGAGCAATACACCTTCATCATTGGATCTAAATATATTGTTATAGCTAACAACTGGCTTATAGTTGTGCGGTTTTTGTTGGTTTCAGTTCCCGTTCTTACCAATAAACTGAGCCCCTTTTGCAATGAAAGAGTTGCATTTTTCTCTAGTCGTTTCGCGACTAGGGGAAGTGTTTATCAACTAGTGAGCGATTGGGTGAAAGAAATACAAAGTTTGGGTTATTCTGCTTCTACATCAAAATTATTGTACTTATTTTTCTTCAAGATCATTACATAGAGCCTACATTTGGAGAATCTTCAAGATTGCATACATTGTTTACTTCCCTGTTGATGTGACAAAAAGGGGAAGACATACATGCTACATTTAAGGGGAAGCAATTTGAAGATGATGTACAACTTACAAGAGATATATAAAGAGTTTTGTCGACATCAAATAGGGGAAGATTGTTGGGTTAAAACGTTGATGTGGCAGAAACTCAAAAACGAAGAAAACATGAAGGCATTTATCTAAGCGTTGACAAGTGTATTCCAGGCGTTGTCAAGAACAAATCAGGCGTTGACAGAAGCAAGCATTGTCAAGTACAATTCAAGCATTGTCACATGCAATCCAAGCATTGACAGAAACATTGACAAGAAGCCTTTGGAAACTTCTATTTGGATATATATGCAGGATATATTCTGTATTAGTTTATTTGAATAGAAGATCTACATGTTTATTCATTCTTATCTCTTGTAAAACCCTAGTCCTTACACTATAAAAGGAACCAAGGGTTATTAGGTTTTATATAACTTTCATATACAATGTAAGCCTAAAACGTGTGTCGACTAGACGTGAGATTCAATGCATACACGTCTAGTGATTGTTTGTTATTAATATAATGAGCAATCCTTTTGTTTTAATTCATGTTCTCTGTGCCTAAACACCTTGTTAATGTGTTGTGTTCTAATTCCGCTTTGATTATCTAATCATATGAACATGATGCATTCCTATTAGCTAAAAGATCGAGGAAACCAAGGTTTCCACAGTTGGTATCAGAGCCTCGTGGCTCGTGATGCTAGGACCAACAAGGTGTTCGTGTTTTGAGAAGAAAAGAAAAATCCGTATAGGTTTTTCTGGGCATTTTTATGTGCGCAGCAGTATTCAGAAGGCCATAACTTTTTATTGAACTGTTAGATCGCCACGAAAATTTTTGTGTGTGTTCTACACACATATATCTAGATATCTACTGGAAGGATTGTCGAGATCTATCCACAAGAAAAAGTTATTAAGCGTCGAAGTCAGCAGGGGTCATATACTGTTTTCTGTGAACAGTAATAGTAAAAACACGATTTTTCCTTCGTTAACCGTTGGATCGTCGTGAAATTCGCGTTGTAGGTTCTTGACACTTGTCTCTAGGATCTCACTGAAGGTATCTTCGATTTGAGCTCTCATGAAGAAGTTATTCGATGTCGAAGTTCACTGCAGTTTATGGTTTTTCACATAAAATCATGATTTAGGGTTTATAAAACCCTAGATCAATTAGCCGCTGATGGATGTTATTTAGACGCTGATAGATGTTGGTGTGACGCTGATAGATGTTGGTGTGACGCTGACAAGGCATGGATGAGACGCTGATGGCCAGGCGCTGACAGGTACAAAGTTGGCGCTGACAGGAATAAGTTAAGCGCTGTTGGGAAGCGCTGACACTTGTTGTCCGATATATACATTTTCAAACGCTGAAAAGTGTTGTCTGATATTGGACAACACACAATGTTGATATCTTGGACAGTGAAGGATATTCGACAACAAAAGGAATAGTTGCTGTTTGAGAAAATTGGTACGTTTTTAGCACACAAAAAGGAGGAATTTACACACGAAGGTACATGGGATCTCCGTTTTTATACAGAATATCACATTGATATTTATGGCTCGGATATTTTTAATAAAGTCGTATATGATTAAGGGGAAGAATTCTTATGTTAAGTTTGATGTTGAAGTTAGTTTTCACAAATTTGTTTTTCTTATTTTGGTGAGCAATACACCTTGTCTTTGTACTAAATATATTGTTATAGCGTACGACTGGCTCATAGTCGTTAGGTTACCAGTTCCCATGTAACAAAAACTGTGGTGAGCAATACACCTTGTCATTGGACTAAATATATTGTTATAGCATATGATTGGCTCATAGTCGTGAAGGTTACCAGTACCCATGTAATAAAAACTGATGGGTGAGCAATACACCTTCATCATTGGATCTAAATATATTGTTATAGCTAACAACTGGCTTATAGTTGTGCGGTTTTTGTTGGTTTCAGTTCCCGTTCTTACCAATAAACTGAGCCCCCTTTTGCAATAAAAGAGTTGCATTTTTCTCTAGTCGTTTCGCGACTAGGGGAAGAGTTTATCAACTAGTGAGCGATTGGGCGAAACAAATACAAAGTTTGGGATATTCTACTTCTACATCAAAATTATTGTACTTATTTTTCTTAAAGATCATTACATAGAGCCTACATTTGGGGAATCTTCAAGATTGCATACATTGTTTACTTCCCTGTTGATGTGACAAAAAGGGGAAGACATACATGCTACATTTGAGGGGAAGCAATTTGAAGATGATGTACAACTTACAAGAGATACACAAAGAGTTTTGCCGACATCAACTAGGGGAAGATTGTTGGGTCAAAAAGTTGATGTGGCAGAAACTCAAAAACGAAGAAAACATGAAGGCATTTGTCTAAGCGTTGACAAGTGTATTCCAGGCGTTGTCATGAACAAATCAGGCGTTGACAGAAGCAAGCATTGTCAAGTACAATTCAAGCATTGTCACATGCAATCCAAGCATTGACAAGAAGCCTTTGGAAGCTTCTATTTGGATATATATGCAGGATATATTCTGTATTAGTTTATTTGAATATAAGATCTACATGTTTATTCATTCTTATCTCTTGTAAAACCCTAGTCCTTACACCATAAAAGTAACCAAGGGTTACTAGGTTTTATATAACTTTCATATACAATGTAAGCCTAAAGCGTGTGTCGACTAGACGTGGGATTCAATGCGTACACGTCTAGTGATTGTTTGTTATTACTATAATGAGCAATCCTTTTGTTTTAATTCATGTTCTTTGTGCCTAAACACCTTGTTAATGTGTTGTGTTCTAATTCCGCTTCGATTATCTAATCATATGAACATGATGCATTCCTAGTAGCTAAAAGATCGAGGAAACCAAGGTTTCCACACCTAACCCATATGTAACTGCTATGATTTTTCTGCAATGATTTTACTAGTAGATAACAATCTATCAAAGCACATAACATTCTATCAAAGCCATATATCCTTACCCATATGTAGCAATATTAAGTTTACTGGTAAATAACTTTCTATCAAACAATAAGCTCTAACTCAACATCACGGGGTTCAATTAGGGTTGTACTTGATTACTATCTCCAGTTTAGAACACAAATTATTGATGGTAATAAACAGGTTTTTAAAACTTACGAACCCAGATTAATAGGTTAAACATAACAGCCAAAATGGGGTTCAATTAGGTTTCTAATTGAGATCAAATTAAGTGGCCCATTAGTTCTTCATATTTTTAGGGTTCTAATAATGAATTAGGGATCATCAATAACAAATCAATATAAACAATAGTATAACATACCTTTAAGTTTACAAAAACGTTGTTCCTGCTGTTCTTGAAAAAATGGAGAAGTATTTTTGGGGGAAGAAGAAGATGTTTGGATCGCCTTGGTGTTACTGGCAAAATGGAGATGAAATGGGCGAAATGGGAGAGATGTTGATCGAGTATGTGTGAAGTGGGAGAAGGGTTTTTGGCAATAACTGGTTACCATTAGTGGGCCCGGTCCAACAGTTAAAAAATAAAAGTAAACTTTGAAATATTATTCAAATGGGTATTTCTCACTTAAAATAGTAAAATGGGTATAATGGATTATTTAGGAAAGTACATTGGGTATTTTCGACATTTACCCTTATCTTGTCTGATGTTCACAATTACATCGCAGCACGTTTTGGGTTTGTCTTTACTTCAAATATACACACATGTCACATGGGGTACTGTTTCCCTAAACTTAGGGCGCGTTTGGTTTAGGTCACGTTTGTTTATAAGTGGGTTTAGATTTAAATTTAGATTTGGGTTTGAATATGGATTTGAGGTAGGTTTATAAGTGGGCTTAGATATAAATTATATTTGTTTTAAGGATTAATTATTACATAAAAGGAAATGATTGGAAAACTTAAAAATTTTATTAAGACACTCAATGTACAAACAGTTTAAGCAGTTTATATTTATTGTATAACGAGTTATTACATGTTTTTAGTGTCTCAGTTAATTATAAGAGTGTGCAAATCACTAACATTACATAAAATATATTTTTAATTAAAAACAAAAATACAACTACAAATTTAGTAAGGATATATGGATGATATCTTTTTAGAATAAAAAATGATACATAATCACTCAAAACCCAACAATTGATCGGCTAGAAATTTTGGTAACCACTCAAAACCCAACAATTTGACCGGGTTAGAAAATTTGGAAACAAAACCTTTGACGTGACAGAACTCCTGGATACTAAACATGAAAATTAATATATATTTAGCCTAAACTCATGAAAACCCAAATACCAAACATGCCCTTATATTTCTTATCTTGACCGAAACACTTATGGCCTAAGTAACTAGAAATAAAAGCTGTAATAAGTCTACCTCTAGAAAAATTCATTTACTAACCAAATGTAATCAGAATCATAGTACATGGTATATGTGTTAAATTAAACGTAATTACTTGTGGGTGTTTTAAATGGCGGACGCAGGATTCAAAAGTAGGTTATGCATTGTTTTTTAGGCGCGAATAATATTTTGTTCCAACGGTGAAGTAGCTGCTTCGAGTTGGACGTTCAAGGCACAAAATACCACTAGATCGAGCACCAGTGATTTCGTATCCGGTCACAATCTTGCCTAATTTATCAAAGTGGGCAGCTACAGTAGACCCATAGTTTATGGAACAAATAGGGTGGGTAGGCCCAACCACCACACTACACGTATAGACGCGAACCCTCCTTGTTATGGTACGTGAGACTCTTACTGCATACGGCTTGCACAAAGACTCCTAAATACATCCCAAGCCTTTTCTTCAATCTGATCAAACTTACGGTTTTTGGATCGGTTTTTTTATGTTCAATTTAGACCCTAAAAAATAAGAGATTCGAGAAATAAAAAAAGTTGATTTGACTAATGAATCGGGTTATGTAACTAAAACATCAGTATAGTTTTTGGTGGAGCTGAATAAATCAAAATTAAAACAATAAAAAGATAATCTAATGAAATATGAAACAGAATACGGTAAATATCGTTTATAATGTCAAAAAGTTCATAATTGAACATCTTAGATTGAAAATTACATATACCCAAAAATATACTTAAACCCATATAAAAAATAATTAAAAACAAAAAAACATAATAAAACCTTGAATTTTGGATGCATTGCATATTTTATAGAATCAAAATTTGGAGAATATTA
This sequence comes from Glebionis coronaria, assembly GCA_025667525.1. Classification (NCBI taxonomy): domain Eukaryota; kingdom Viridiplantae; phylum Streptophyta; class Magnoliopsida; order Asterales; family Asteraceae; genus Glebionis; species Glebionis coronaria. Next base: position 593,608,514 of record CM046879.1, on the reverse strand, counting down.
AAATGAGCTCATGAGCCCATATAGTTTATTTGGTATGTAATTAAAGTGCTTATCTAATTAGATTTTACATGCATCTGAAATGGGCTTTACTACGGGCTTAAGAATCAAGCTTGACAATTTTGACTTTTCAATGAAGATATGCAGTCAATTTAAGGGTGGGCACCATTAATGTTTGTTCTTATAAAAAACTTATTTTACAACGTTAAACACTAGTAAACTTTTTTATAGGGTATGCAAGTGCATACCCTAGTCATAACGTATGTCCGCCCATAGATGTTTTATCTCAAACATGTCAACCAAAAGCTTCAACTAAAAAAGGGAAACAAACCAATGGTTTATGAGTAACCTCGCTTTTAGAGCATGCATCCTCCTAAATCGTTTTATTCAACAATTTCAATAGTAAAATTGATGATCCACTCTCATTAGATACAGATTCAAATTGTAATATGACTCTGTATGTGTTTAAAAGTTATTACATGGTATTATATAACTTATACTTAGTTTCATTTATCGCGGAAACCAAATAATAATAACTTATACTTAGTTTTCATAAACATATAGCTAAACAAATAATACATGTGGGAAAAAGATGTGTTATATTACGCCTGAAACAGACAAATTCAAAAAACAATAGAATGAAATCGATACTAAGGTTTATATTACTCATAACAGTTACGTAAAACCCTAATTAAGATCAAAGCACACATAGCGGAAGCGTTTAACAAGATCATAATTAATAACACATTCACAATTAATCGAGTTCGGGTTACATACCTTTTAGCTAGAGCAAATCTTCAAGAACACCAGGCGAATCACAAATTAGGGTTTATATGAAGAACACCAAGATATAGTTTATAGTGAAACTATATTACACTCTTGTACACACGTAATGCAACGGATCAATCGTGATGCTAGCACTAATAAACCAGAGCTTCTACACTTGTGAATTATAGCTAATATGAAAATCAAACCGAAACCCTAATATGGGTTAGGGCTTGCGATCGTAGGAAGGAAAAAGAGGGAAGGGACAAAAATTGTGAAGGCCTTGCGGTGTTTATATAGGCTTGGCAAATCTTGGTCTCCAAGTTAAACACAATAGGAAAGAAAAACTTTCTTCCTCTTCCCCTTTTTTCTCTTATGCTGACGGTTCCCCAAGCCCACAAGGGGCTTCTAGAACTTTTCCTTTTTCCTTCTTTTATCTTCTATTTAATTCCATAACGGTCGTTTATACTTAACTTTTAATTATTAACGATCGTTAGTTAAGCTCGATTTATATTTAATAAATATAATAAATATATTTATTAAATTAATTAATCATTTACGTATTGTGTGCAATCCCGTAATCCCGTGTTCGATCCTATCACACGACTATTTAATTTTATGTCCATAAACTTTCAGATCCCACTTGGACAAAATTCGAATATCGTGATCACATTGATTAGCGTCTAGTTACACTAACAATGTCACTAGTACAACTCGAGTAAGGTCTCATGGACAAAACCTTTTAATGATACATCACCCATTATTATTATCCTTTCATTTGAAATACAACGTTAATAGGATATGGATCTCAGTCATTCCTTCATTAACCATTCTGTTTCTCGTTTACGGATATAACAAGATTACCAAAACACATTTGGGTGTGGCCACACAAACATCTTACTACTCCCCCGAGGGGCCCAGCTGTATTATACTTCAAAATATAAGTTTGAAGGAAACAAATCCCATTTTGACTACAAGCGAAACTTACGAACATTGCAACACTTCTGAAAATAACCCTTATAGCTACCAGTTACGTTTAGCGTTAGGTTATCTCACAAAAACACACTACATTCGCGACAGTTTCCTGGTATCTCAGGTCTAAGGATAACTATTTATGATTTACTTAATGACAAAGATCCATAAAGTAAAATCATATAGTTGGGATAAGTCCAATATTTGATCCATCAAATATCATCCAAAATTGACCAATATACTTTCAAGTATACTCTGTTACTATTTTGAATTGTTTTAGTTTAATAATACTCCCATATTATTAATCGACAACGGACATTTAAAACATAACAATTTATTCATGGATATAAACATGTAAAATAGGATACAAAATCAAATAACAGAAAATAAACGAAACTCAAATTTTATTTCATCAATTCAATAATGCCTTTAACATCCTTTATCCAAATATTAATCAACAGATTTATTGCATGAATTCGCTAGCTAGTTGCAGCCCAATTGCCTTGGCATGCTTAACTACCTTTGGTCTAGGCAAAGCCTTAGTAAAAGGATCAGCTACGTTATCATTTGTGTGAACTTTTATTAATTTTATTTCACGAGCTTCCACTTGTTCTCGTACGTAGTGATATCTACGTTTAAAGTGTCTGGCGCCTTTCATGACTCCAGGGTCATTGGCAAATATAATTGCAGCAGAATTGTCGCAATACGTATCAATAGGTTCTTTAATTGAAGGCATCACTCTAAGATCTCCAATAAACTTCCTAATCCAAACAACTTCCATTACGGCTTTTGAAGCGGCCATGTACTCCGATTGAGTTGCATGCATAGCAATGGTTGTCTGCCTCTTGCTCTTATAGTCAACTGCTCCTCCATTGATGACAAACACATAACCTGTCTGAGACTTCGTATCGTCTTTATCACATTGCCAACACGCATCATAGAAACCTGTTACATTCAGTTCTGTGTCTGGTTTACCCCAATACCAAAAACATATCTTTCGTATTCCTCAGATACATTAGAATATGTTTAACAGCAGTCCAGTGGAGCTTCCCTGGATTCTGTTGGTATCTACTGACCAAGTTCTGAGCAAACGCCACATAAGGCCTTGTGCATCTTACAACATACATAATAGATCCTACAGCCGAAGCATAAGGCACCTTCTACATGTAAGCCACCTCTTCGGGTGTTGATACATCTAACTCATGATTTAATGCATGCTTAACTTCCATAGGTTGAAAACCTTCCTTGGAATTATGCATATTATACTTCTTCAATATCTTATCAATATAAGCATCTTGACTAAGACCAATTAACCGTCTTTTCCTATCTCGATAGATTTTAATTCCCAGAATATATGCAGCATCTCCTAACACTGTGTTCTTAAGTTTCTTTTTAAAGGAATGGAAGAGTATGGAAAAGGAAAGGTAAAGTAAGGAATGAAAATATGAGAAAACTAATTACTCCAGTTTATGTTCTTGAGTTTTAATTTTGAGTAGGAAGGAAAAGATAAGAAAGGTAACAAAATTATCAATATACCCTTGCAAATGTATCAGCAACTCTCATATAAACTGCATTTAAACCACGTCATTTTTAGTTCAAAAAACTTCTTATCGCATATGCAGATTAATGACAACAGTAGAACCCTTTATCCAATGCAAAAGATTTCCGATAGTAAACCTTTATAAATATGAACACGTGGAAAGAGCCTGAGTTAGGAACAATACCTAATAGATCAGTATATTGACCTGAGCGGCTTGTCTTAACTCTGTCATATGTAACAGGCTTGAGGGAACCCACGTAGTTAGTTCTATGGTATTATACTTTGGACGTTGCAAGTACATTACAAAAGTAGCAGGTGCTTACACTCAACAATTATACAAGAAAAAACCGGTTATTAAGTGAACTCTTTCTAAACCTTCAGTGTTAAGCAAAGACACCATAACGGTGTCTCTGACTCGGGTTGGAAAAACAGGACAAAAATTTACACCATTTTAATGTTTTAGTGCAATATATATTACTGAAGTAATAAGTGGCTCAATTGTGCAGTCACAGATGTAGGTCAACCAAAACCTTGTGTTTCTTTCTGTTTGTGCTCTGTGTTTTACATTCCATCCTGACTGTGTTGCTAGTTTCTATGGAGCCGTATACCAACGGGATTATCCTGGGCGCATTGAACATTTTGACAGATGCATGGCTTCTGACATTTTGCACAGCAGCCACTAAATGCCCTGAACATGCTCACACGTTTATTTGTAGCGGCCACTAAAAATTGCACAGCAGCCACTAAAAATTGCAGTCACTGCAACACGCTCACACATTTTGCACAACATAAAGTTATCCTGGGCACATTTTTGCTGTATTGGCTGACCGAAACACAAGTAAACATCGAGGACTGTTGGCTGACCCAAACACACTAGTGATCAGTGTTGCTGCATTGGCTTGCCCAAACACATACATGATCACAACTAGCAATTAAAAACTGAATTCATATTGTACGAACACATGATACAGTAATGCTAAAGTCATAATGTAAAACCACAAAGTACTAACAAGGACAAATATAAAAAGGTCCACAAACAAGAGTAGTTAAACATAAAAATCATGGAATAAGAAAGCAGAAACCAACAAATATCACAAATAAGTTTTAGATTGAAGTAACACTAGAACCCATGAGTATCAAAATCTTCAGTCTCTTTTTCCCATGGTCGCTTGCAGATAAAACAATCTGTCTTCGATAGGGCAACCAAACAGCCCACGTGTTTTGACCGGATTTTCCAGCAAAAAATCATATGCAGCATGTATTTCTTCGCGTTCAAGTCCAAGGCATTTCAGTTCCGTGTAAATTTCCCCCTCCGTATACACATGTGGACGAGAAGTTTCGATTACCTTATATAGATAGCGACAATATCAATATAATATACAGACACAATAAACAACTAGTAGCATTTATTCTAAATAAACTAAGTACCTTAGAATTCCTGTCTAAAGCATGGACAATGTTATCAAGAGAGTTGGCAATCTTATCCTCAGAAGGATTCTCTTCATCTGCCTTTCTTTTTTTACTCTTTGATTTAGTTGGGAGCTTACCAGTTGATTGTGGTGTTGGTGATGGAACAAAGATGTCATCGCTAGTACCGATATTATCTAAATTGATCACGTTGTTATCAAACAACTGATCAATTTCTTCAACTGTTTCAGCTTGCTGATCATTGTTTAGTTGGTTTCTTTTCTCTTTAGCAGTAAGAGCACACGTACCATTAGCTCTATCTTTTGCCCACAAAGCATACATTTCATCATAACAGTTTACTTGTTTTGTCTTCAACTCGTAAACATCAGGTTTCTCCTATAAATTATAAATAATTAATAAAGGAAACAAAATCATTAATTTCACACGAGTTATATAGAGCGTACCTTCTTAAGAGATTCCCACACATTATCTTCGGCCTCAATTAGTCTGGTGCTTGGGTTCCATGCATAGCCACTCAACGCAACTCCTTGAAAAACATCATGGAATTGGTTGAAGTACTTTTTCAGAGTCTTGATTCGATTCTTCAGTTTTTCTTTCTCAAAAGTAATATTGAACTTTTCACTTAACGCCTTCACAATATTGTTATATGCATGAGGCGAGAAAGTCCCATTAGGTCTATTCCCGGCATATTGTTCTTTAAGCAAAGCCTGAATGAATGCAGCGTCATACTGCTCATTCCAAGAAAATGACTCCTTCTTTATGGTAGCTTCATCAATTTCATTTTTGGTAGCTTCAACATTAGTTTTTTTTCCCATTGTTAGTACCTGTATAACAAACATATAACAGTCATGCAGTTAAGGATGGTCAATATATCAAAACAAAACAATATACAATCCATGTGTAATTGATTATGCAAGAAAAATTCGAACATCAGTAAGTATTCATAAAAACAAATCTTGATACTTTATATTCCAACAATCCTGAATACAAATAAACAAAAAGTCTAGCCACACACGTTGTGAATCAAAGGATAAATGACAACAGTCACATAAATACTAAATAGACATATTAATTTCATTGTTCGGATTCAACACATAATCATTCCACATGTCATTTGCGATTGAGTTTCTAATATGTTCTCCTGTATCATCAGTGTCTGTTGGTACATGGGGTTCCTCATCATGAGTTGCATCTAACATATCGTGTATCACTTCATCTTCAAGTTCTTTGTCACGGTCCACCTCTAGTAAAAAGTTATGCAATATACAGCATGCCAAGAATATGTCCGATTGTGTATCGCATGGGTAGAATGGTTCTTGTGTACTTCTAATTATAGGAAATCTTTTCTTCAAAACACCAAATGCTCGTTCAATAGAGTTTCGTAATGATGAATGACGAAGGTTAAACAATTCTCTTGGATTCTGAGGTGCACGCGACGAGTATTCCTTGAGATGATATCTAACGCCCCTATATGGTGCTATAAGTGTACTTGTATGGGGTAGACCACCGTCAACTAGATAATATTTACCTATAGACATAGTAAATTTTAGGAACTTAATGTTAACATTGTAGTAATATATGTTACTTGTATTAAACTTTTACCGTCTGGAATAAGCAACTTATCTTCTCTAGTAAGTGCATCTTTTATTATCCTCGAGTCTGATGCTGTGCCTTCCTAACCACTTAAAACATAAGTAAACCTCAAATCAAATGTACAAGCAACCAAAGCATTAATCGTTGGATATCCCTTACGACCACGGTATCTAGGGGCATCTCTATTAGGCACTCTCACTCGAACATGTGTTCCATCGATCGCCCCTATGCAATCTTTAAAAAAAGGATAAAATCTAGGTTTATCTTGGATTTCTTTTTGAACTATATCACCCGTGGGTTGCTTAATATATTGGTCTTCGAGAGATATTATTGAATTGAGAACTCTGTGAAAATGTGTACTAGTAGCCGATAAGGAGCGACGATATAACCAAGAGACAAAACGGTTTCTAAAATCATTTCCTACAATATGCAAAAATCTAGCAACTTGTTCCTCAACCGACATACGTTGAGTTGGACGAAGACCACACTCATTTTGTAACTTTTGACACAATATCTTAAAAGCGTCCACACTCATACGAATTATTTTACGACAATTGGCATTTGTTGAAAGGTCTTGCAACATCTCTTCCCGTACAGCTTGCCTGTGCAACCTTATTTCTTGGGAGGGTAAACTAATACGGGTTCTTTTACGGGAACGCCTACGTGCGAGATAAGCGACAACCAAACAAACCACATGAATTATAGCTAGCTGTTGAGTTCTCGCCATGCGAACTAAGTCATCGAAATCCATTTTGGTAAATAAAAGACTACATAAAATAAATTTTAAGATATAAATGACGGTAAGAAGGTTAAAAAATTAAAAATCCAGAGTAACAAACTAAATTGTAATACTTAATACATGAAAACAAAATACTAGAGGCTTACTTACTCAATATTAATGTATTCACAGTTAGCTTTAGCACTTGTTTCATCATTTTTTAAGATACTAGGGACTTAAGTGAATGAGAGTACATCTATATTAATGTATCTTTATGCTTAATATGAGTACATCTATATTTAGTACCATTTACAGTTAGCTTTGGCACTTGGTCCATCTTTTTTATCAGAATTTTGCTTGTAAAGTATTGAACAATATAAGTATATCGATATTTATTAGCATTCACGTGACAACTACAGTCAGTAACCAAAAGTTTGTCACATTGTAAAGAATCGAACAATATATATGAAACCTTGCAAAATAACAATAGATAGCAGTATCATCAGGTATGCATTTACAAAAAACATAACTATGCAAGTAAACATGAATAGCTAACAGCAGGTATGTAAAGAATCGAACAATATGGAACTTTGCAAAATAACAATAGATAGCGGCACAAGCAGGTATGGATTTACAAAAAATCATAACTATACAAGTAAACATAAATAGGTAGTAGCAGCAGCAGGTATGCATTTATACCAAAAAGCACAAAATAACTATGCATTTATAACTATGCATAAATAGGTAGTAGCGGCACAAGCAGGTATGAATTGAACAATATGAAACCTTGCGAAATAACTATGCATTTATACCAAAAAACACAAAATCAAGTTTGATAAACTTACGTGATGAATTATAACTGCTGTAAAACAGATGCCGGTTGAGAATAGTTGCTGTAAATGGATGAAACCCTAGTTCTATTATATAGGATGTGCATGAATAATGAGGACATAAATGTAATTTTACATAAGCCCAACCCATTTTCCTTCCTAGTCCTCCCAAAATTGGGCGGAACGTATATACACAAAAAATCCTGCATCATTCCTTCCTTCATCCTTCCTAGCCCCTACCTTTCCTTCTAAAAAAAACTTAAGAACACCTGTTTTTTTTAATTTCCCTTTCTATACTCTTCCATTCCTTTAAAAAAAACTTAAGAACACAGTGTAAATCCTTCATAGAAAAACTTTTACCAAGATAATCCTTAACTTCCTTAAGTCTTGGAATGTTACTTCCCATGATTAATATGTCATCGACATATAAAATTAGGAACACTACATCACTCCCACTAGCTTTGCGATATACACATGGCTCATCACGATTTTGAATAAATCCAAACTTTTTGATTTCTTCATCAAATCGCTTATTCCATTGACGTGATGCTTGCTTCAAACCATAAATAGATCATTGAAGTTTGCACACGTGTTTTGGATATTTAGGATCAACGTACCCTTCTGGTTGTTGCATATAGATTTCTTCATCTAAGAGACCGTTCAAGAAGGAAGTTTTAACATCCATTTGCCATATCTCATAGTCATAGTATGCTGCTATAGCTATGAGAATCCTAATAGCTCGTAAGTCTGCTACCAGAGAAAATGTCTCCTCTTAGTCTACACCAAGAGTTTGAGTAAAACCTTCAGCCACTAAACGTGCTTTATAGGATTGTACTTCGCCATCCATGTCGGTTTTCTTCTTGAAAATCCACCTATTTTTCACTACTTTAGCCTTTTTAGGTGCATCTACAAGAATCCAAACATCGTTGATTTTCATGGATTTCATTTCCTCATTCATCGCAACTATCCATTTTAACTTTTCTGGATCAAGCATTGCGGATCGATAGTTAGTAGGTTCACCAAGATCCCCTACTTCCTCCTCATCATCCCCAATGTTAAGACATAGTTTGCTTGGCACACGTATAGTCCTTGCAGACCTACGTAGAGGAATTATTTCCGGTGGAGCTCCCACACTTTCTGGCTCTATTGGAATTTCTTCGCTAGTATTTTCAGAAGGCAATGCATCTTCTTGAATTTCTTCAAGATCATAGTTTCTCCCACTGAATTCTTGATTTAAAAGATCACTTTCAAAGAAGTCTCCATACCGAGCCACAAAAACTTTGTTCTCAGCTGGATAATAAAAGTAGTAGCCCATAGTTTCCTTAGGGTAACTGATATAAGTGATTTTACTCATATCAGTTATATGTAAAAACGAACAATAAATGCATATAATCAATGAATATTGCCTTGTATTCGTTTGTTTGTCGTTTGATGTGTGTAGGTACCGATGATCACGAAAATCGACAAAAACCGACACGAGATTGAAGAAAAATCGAGGAAGCCGAAAAACAAGTTCGATTTTGTTCGAAGAATTAAGTTTTCGAAGGATTTTTGTCTAGTGGGTCCCACATTTGGACTAATGGGCTAAAAAGCCCAATAAGGGAGCAAGTATTATCTTAAGGCCAATCAAGCCCAAAACATGAATAATGTGGGTCGGATTAAGTTAAAGGGCTACAAGCCCATTTATCAAACCAATTTGATAAATGTGGGACGGTTAAAAGTATTGTACATGGGTTTTGAAGATCCAATAGGTCGAACTAAATAAACATGGGAAGTAAATAAACGTATTTATTTATTTACTAAGTTCACACACACTCCACATATTTTTCGATACAAACTAAGTTTCATCATCTCTCACCTCACCCAAACAAATAACCAGACAAACCCCCTAACCCTAATTCACTAAATCACAAAATAAATATTGGGGCTTTTCATTAATTTCAAGCGTGAGAATGCACACGAGTGGGAAATTAATTCCCTGTTAATTCGGAAGCAAGAAGATGGAGGAGTGTGGGTGACGTGGCCTCATTCTCTTCTTTGATTGGCTGTGATAGCACCAAAACCCCAATTCACCAATAAGTAGTGGCCAACTCAGCCTTAAGGAAGCACAACTAGCACAAGAAGCACAACGGATTTCCACGTTGGCAATCCATGTGACTATGGACGAATTTACACCCTTGGATGAAAACAGAAAGAGAGAGAAGAAAAAGATGTTAAATGGAAGGCTTGGATTCATTCTCGTCTCCAACAAACTCACCCCCAACACCTCGGGTTTGAGTATAAATACCCCATCTTTATTGTATTTTTAGGATCCCTTTTCTTCTTTTACTGTTATAATGTTTAATTATAGTTAGGAATTGTAATTTTTACTTTTATAAAGTTTGTAATGTTTTAATTGAAGTAATAAAATTTCGATTCACAGCTTCATCAGTTTTGATTTACATTAGTTATTTTATAAAATATCCTTGCAATTTTTATCTATTATTATCATTATAAGTGAAGTATCAATCATATCAGCTTAGTTTATAGCTGTTGTGAATGATAAAGAGTGATTTGGGGATAATTGCTTAAACCCACTGTTTAAGTTTATAACAAAGTTGTTGGTTCGAGTATTTTTGTTGTTCGATGATGGATGGTATGATCGTGTTTTTGGTTCGTGATGGTGGTATGATCGTGACGGTGTCGATTTAGATAAGTCCGCTCAACGCGCGACTTCTACTCAAAGGTTTCCTCAAAACGGTTAAGCTCATTTAATCTTCCAAGTTTTAGCTAAATCTGCTTGTATTAAGTATGTTATGAATCTGCTTGCATTAGATTGATCTTACGGGGTTGTTGAGTTAGTTTGAGATTGCTGTTACAATTTTATAGGAGTAATAATAATCTGTTAAATCGTGATTCTGAGTGGAGATTCACAATAGGGCTGTTGATATTGTAAGAGTCTGTTGTTGTAGTTTAAGATAGAGGATACTACTTGAGTAGCTTAATCTCACTGCCTTTAATTAGCTTGTTTTTGTTTAGGTAGATATTTGTTGATTTTCGTCTATTGCTGAATGTTTTTGCCTGTTATTTGCATAAGACTTTAATCCGTCATGTCTGAACTCGTCTTATCCTGAATGTTTGGGACAATAGAATGCTTTGTGATAATATATTCGTCTTATGGTAAATTCAGTCATAACAAGTTAGTGAGCAAATCTGATTTGGATTCAAGAGTGCTATGGTCTGTATTTTTATTCAGTTTGTGATATTAGGGAGTTGAAGTTCTCATCTATCTGTCTTAATTCATTTCTGTGGAGTTCTTGAGTATTTCCTTCTTTGAATTAGCTGCTGCGATTATGTTTGTTACTTGTTTGATGCTCGTTTAGGGTCTGGATTATCTTAGATATTGTTGTTATGATTTGCTTATATATTGGTTGTCATAGATCTTGCTGTAGTGTTTGATTGAGTTGTCTTGTTTTATAATATTAGTTGTTTAGTAAGAATTTTTAGCAGTCATAATCTTCTCATAGCTACTCTTTAATTTGTGTTGTTATATTTGTCATTTTGTCTATTGAGTTTAATCTATTATAGATGTGTTATCCTGCTGGTTTTATTTGAAGTATTTCTGTTCTTTTTGTGATCTGATGGTTTAATTGGATTTTGAGAAACAAGATCTGAACTCCAAAATAAAAAAAACAATAACAAAAATCTGCCACCTGGGGCTCGACCTCGAGACCTTCTGTCCAATAGCCCAGCGCCTCAACCATTGAGCTACCTCACTGTTTTGTTAAATTATTGCATTAACTGTTTAATATTAGCTGTAGATTTAACTTTTATGCACATAACTAAAGCGTTTTTCTTACTTTACTTAGTTTTAAAGTAATAAATAATTAAATTAATATAAATATAAATAAATATAGTTTAAAAATAAAAATAAATATTTAATTACTTTTAAAATTAATTTGTCTAAATAATTTTGTTTCATTAAAAAGTAAAATTAAAAAAATAAAAATAATAATATAGTTGTAATTTGTCTTTTAGATTTATTTTGGGTAGACGATTCATGCACTTTAGGTTAAAACATAGGATTTTAGATAAACACCGAAAACCAATTCGAATCAATTGTCCAAATCAAAGCAAAACGTCTCAAATTCACTCGATCTTCGTGTACAACGAACTTGGTTCATAATCGTGTTTAATTAAATCCGTCTTTGGTAATTTTAGATTATTACTTTTTCCTAAAGGTAATTTTCTAATTTACCCTATAACATATCTTAATTATCACATATACTATCCTCACTACATCAACATCAAATTTTGGCGCCGCTGCCGGGGATCTTGTGTACGATTCGTTTTGTGGAGATTTGTTGATCGTTGATTTGAAGACCCTTTCCATTTTGGAAGGTTATGCTTATTTTTGTTTTATCATCATTATGTCTTCATCCATCGTTTGCGTTAAGTGTGGGGTACATTGTATGATGGCGTGTGCCCTTGTTTTCAACGAAAGACGACTCCTCACAACTTTCCATCGAACAATTACTTATGCTAGAGCAAATGAATTTTTACAAAGATTTTTTCAAAGATGATATTTTGGTGAACTATAATTATGACGATGATGACGATAATGAGGATATTTTTGATCTCACTCCATCTCATGACATAACCACTCCTATTCATGATTCTTCCACCGTGGAACCCAAAAATTCTCTAAGCAAGGGGGACGAGCATTTTAGCACTATTCCGGACACGGAATCGGACGAAGTAATAAAGTCTAGTGTTGAGATCCTTGTCCAAAACCCAAGAGAGTTTGACGGTATTTCCAATGAAACATGTGATTTGCCACATTGTGATGACTCTACTTCTTCCATTCACTTTGAGATTTTCTCTAATTCTAATGATGAATATTGTGATGGAAATGAAGATTTTGAGAATGATTCGACTTCTAGTGAATTTTCTAATGAGGAGTTCTCCGATGAACTTTCTTATAAAGATGATATTCACGACTCGGATTTTGAGGGGTTCTCCGATGAACCTACTCTTCTTCACCCATTTCCACCGGGAAATGAGGATGAAAGTGATCCGGTTTTTGAGAGGTTCACTTTTGAACTTGCTCCTTTAGACCCATTTCCACCGGGAAATGAGGTTGATTTGACTATTCCGATCCTTGAGAAGTTCTTCGATGAACTTACTCATTTAGATGTAGAAGACGTGGTTCTTCGTGAAAAAGTATCCAACGTCTATCTTCTCATTTCTAAGATAGAGACTTTGAATTCTAATCCTAATGACAAGTCTTTCTCTCCAACTCCTATTCTCGTTGAGGATAGTGATCCGCTTATGGAGGAGATTGACACTTTTCTTGCTTCTAATGATTCGATACCACCGGGTGTTGATGAAATTGACCCGGAGGGGGACGCTCTCTTTTTAGAGAATTTACTTGATGATGATTTCGTCCCAAGTCCTCCTCCCACCCGCTTTGACCTTAATGTAAGGATTTTTCATGTGTCTCATATTGAGTACCATGACCCGATTGATCACATTTCTAAGGGTGAAATGGTCGTTAAAGCAAAGAATGTTAATTCCACTATGTATGAAACTTTTATCCCACCATTACCATGTGCTTTATATGATCTTGGATTAGCATGGGGGAAGACACCGTGTTGTTTATTCCTTTCTCTTCCGATGACGAGGTATTCGACCTCGGAATCATTGATTTAGGGAAATCTCGGCCTTTCACCGATGTAATATTCGAAAGATTTTTCGATCATTTTGGTGCGAGTTTATCTCAGGGAGCATGCTTTATCCATATCGTGATTTGTGACTACTATCTCTTTTTATAGAATTGTGTTGGAGTTTTATCCTTTCGTTTGTCATCCGAAAACGAGGATGTAATCTTTGACCCCGGCATCGTGCTTTATGTTGGATTCTATTCCATTATGTCGGTTTTCACCATTTTTCCTAAGGACCAATGAATGCGGGGATCGAGTCGAGCTCATGATTCGGTTAACAAAAACGAGGTGCCTTGTGGGGGAGTTCCATATATTCTATCTTCTTTCTATTTTCTAACACTAATAAGGCTTGATCTTTCAAGCTCGTGCTCGTTGTTTATTGTGTTGTGAATCTTAGGTATGACCCTAATCATTGAAGACTCTCGTGTTCGGTTTTTGCCGGTCCACTTGATCTTCCATTCTTTGAATGCCAAAAAGGGGCACACTCTTTATCCTTTGATTTTTATCGACTAACGTTTTATCTTGAGGCATAATTAATAAACGGCTTATAGATTTGCGTGCTCTTTCCATGTTAGGACTTTTGCATTAGACTTTTCGTGTTTTAGCAAGGGGGTGTTACTCTTGAGCTAAGGAACATTGAGGACAATGTTTGGTTTTAGCATGGGGAGTCAATTGATATAATCGCTTGCAATTGCTTTTGTCGTGTCCACACGTAATTGTTTTTCTCATTTTTCATAAAACAATTTAAATTTTTAGTGTTATTTTTAAGTTTTAATAAATAAAATAAGTTCTTTTGACACAAATTTAGGCTTTCCGTTGGTGAAAATAAAAATAGTTTTTGACTCGACTCGGTTTTTACCTTAGCTTTTCCTTAACGTGTTTGAATTAAGTTTTGCTAGGCTTTTATATAGGGAACTTTAAAACGCGAAAGTCTTAACTCTCACGGCTTAAGAACAAGAACTTTTCGCAAATTCCTATAATTGATCCTAGAAAGTCGTTTATCAAGGGAACTTTAAAACGCAAATTATAAAACTTGAAAAAGTATAAGAAGATGCAAAATCCTATAGATGACTTGAAAACCCAAAACTTTGATTTAATAGGGTAAGTATCCATTGATTTTCACATTTTTGGATTTTTACAATATGGAGAACAAGAGATGATAGAGTTTAATCATAAGTTTCTAAAATTAATTCTTCTTTGTGCAAGTATTTTTGTGTTTGATTTAATCTCCTCGTATTTATTTTCCACGCTTGAATAATAATTGCTTAATAAATGAAGTTTTTAGCGGTTTAGGCTTGATATCTTAACTCGTAACTCCTTCTTTTTCTTCCCTTGTAATTAAAGTGAGAACACATTAAGGGTGTCAGCGTCATGGGCTTTTGATCATGGGATTGCAGAAATTTGGCTTACTATAAATATCATATTAATAAAGAAGAATAAATAAAAACATGTTCTCTAGGAGCCTTCGGGTGGGAGTCATGTAGCACTAACCTTGTCATTAGAGCCTTAGGGTGTATGACAAGGGGACGTGTTGAATAAAAATTGCTTCATCATCATGAGCCATAAGGTGGGATGGTGAATGTCAATTCCCTTATTTTTGTCCAAGGAGCCTTCGGGTGTGGATTTTAAATAAGGAGCACAATTACATCTTAAAGAGCCACAAGGTGATATGATGTAGTTGTTGCTAACTCAATTAATAAGGTCATAATTGACATTGGAGGTTTTATTGTTGCTTTTAAGTAGTCCTATTAGCCAAATTTCGGGTCCGGAGATTTATCCCTCAAATCGTGTTAAGTTATCCTTGATGTGGGCTTTCTTTAGTGACAACGGTTTTTGAAGTCGAGGTTAGGTTTTGAGTGTTGAGTTTACACCGTTCTTGCCTTCATTTTTGGACTAATAAATATCAAATAAAGTCAAATGAGCCTTTGGGTGAATGACAACTAAAATATAGAGATACAATTAGGAATAATAGGAGATTGATTTTAACACAAATTACTAATGAGTTGTTTTAATTTGGGGCTTATGATTGACAATGATCTTGTTTTTACACTTGGCATGGAAAAGTGAAAACTCGAGGATGATGAATCTATTTGAGTTTTATGATCCTAAAAGTTATTTTTCAAATAATGAAAGCAATACATTATGTCTTTGCAAAATAAAGTGTCAAAGTTGAATAAAAGTGTTGTTTTATCATTGCGCGAGGACACGGCAATTGCTTAGCAAGGGGGAGTTTGATATGAGTGATTTTACTCATACCAATTATATCTAAAAACGAACAATAAATGCATATAATCAATGAATATTACCTTGTATTCGTTTGTTTGTCGTTTGATGTGTGTAGGTACCGATGATCGCGAAAATCGACAAAAACCGACACGAGATTGAAGAAAAATCGAGGAAGCCGAAAAACAAGTTCGATTTTGTTCGAGGAATTAAGTTTTCGAAGGATTTTTGTCTAGTGGGTCCCACATTTGAACTAATGGGCTAAAAAGCCCAATAAGGGAGCAAGTATTATCTACTTTTGGTTACTAAGCCCAATCAAGCCCAAAACATGAATAATGTGGGTCGGATTAACTTAAAGGGCTACAAGCCCATTTATCAAACCAATTTGATAAATGTCGGACGGTTAAAAGTATTGTACATGGGCTTTGAAGATCCAATAGGTCGAACTAAATAAACATGGGAAGTAAATAAACGTATTTATTAATTTACTAAGTTCACACACACTCCACATATTTTTTCGATACAAACTAAGTTTCATCATCTCTCACCTCACCCAAACAAATAACCAGACAAACCCCCTAACCCTAATTCACTAAATCACAAAATAAATATTGGGGCTTTTCATTAATTTCAAGCGTGAGAATGCACACGAGTGGGAAATTAATTCCCTGTTAATTCGGAAGCAAGAAGATGGAGGAGTGTGGGTGACGTGACCTTATTCTCTTCTTTGATTGGCTGTGACAGCACCAAAACCCCAATTCACCAATAAGGAGTGGCCAACTCAGCCTCAAGGAAACACAACTAGCACAAGAAGCACAACGGATTGCCACGTTGGCAATCCATGTGACTATGGACGAATTTACACCCTTGGATGAAAACAGAAAGAGAGAGAAGAAAAAGATGCTGAATGGAAGGCTTGGATTGATTCTCGTCTCCAACAAACTCACCCCAACACCTCGGGTTCGAGTATAAATACCCCATCTTTATTGTATTTTTAGGATCCCTTTTCTTCTTGTACTGTTATAATGTTTAATTATAGTTAGGAATTATAATTTTTACTTTTATAAAGTTTGTAACGTTTCAATTGAAGTAATAAAATTTCGATTCACAGCTTCATCAGTTTTGATTTACGTTAGTTATTTTTTAAAATATCCTTGCAATTTTTATCTATTATTATCATTATAAGTGAAGTATCAATCATATCAGCTTAGTTTATAGCTGTTGTGAATGATAAAGAGTGATTTGGGGATAATTGCTTAAACCCACTGTTTAAGTTTATAACAAAGTTGTTGGTTCGAGTATTTTTGTTGTTCGATGATGGATGGTATGATCGTGTTTTTGGTTCGTGATGGTGGTATGATCGTGACGGTGTCGATTTAGATAAGCCCGCTCAGCGCGCGACTTCTACTCAAAGGTTTCCTCAAAACGGTTAACTCATTTAATCTTCCAAGTTTTAGCTAAATCTGCTTGTATTAAGTATGTTATGATTCTGCTTGCATTAGATTGATCTTACGGGGTTGTTGAGTTAGTTTGAGATTGCTGTTACAATTTTATAGGAGTAATAATAATCTGTTAAATCGTGATTCTGAGTGGAGATTCACAATAGGGTTGCTGATATTGTAAGAGTCTGCTGTTGTAGTTTAAGATAGAGGATACTACTTGAGTAGCTTAATCTCACTGCCTTTAATTAGCTTGTTTTTGTTTAGGTAGATATTTGTTGATTTTCGTCTATTGCTGAATGTTTTTGGCTGTTATTTGCATAAGACTTCAATCCGTCATGTCTAAACTCGTCTTATCCTGAATGTTTGGGACAATAGAATGCTTTATGATAATATATTCGTCTTATGGTAAATTTAGTCATAACAAGTTAGTGAGCAAATCTGATTTGGATTCAAGAGTGTTATAGTCTGTATTTTTATTCAGTTTGCTGATATTAGGGAGTTGAAGTTCTCATCTATCTGTCTTGATTCATTTATGTGGAGTTCTTGAGTATTTCCTTCTTTGAATTAGCTGATGCGATTATGTTTGTTACTTGTTTGATGCTCGTTTAGGGTCTGAATTATCTTAGATATTGTTGCTATGATTTGCTTATATATTGGTTGTCATAGATCTTGCTGTAGTGTTTGATTGAGTTGTCTTGTTTTATAATATTAGTTGTTTAGTAGGAATTTTTAGTAGTCATAATCTTCTCATAGCTACTGTTTAATTTTTGTTGTTATCTTTGTCATTTTGTCTATTGAGTTTAATCTGTTATAGATGTGTTATCTTGCTGGTTTTATTTGAAGTATTTCTGTTCTTTTTGTGATCTGCTTGTTCAATTGGATTTTGAGAAACAAGATCTGAACTCCAAAATAAAAAAAACAATAACAAGAATCTGCCACCTGGGGCTCGACCTCGAGACCTTCTGTCCAATAGCCCAGCGCCTCAACCATTTAGCTACCTCATTGTTTTGTTAAATTATTGCATTAACTGTTTAATATTAGTTGTAGATTTAACTTTTATGCACATAACTAAAGCGTTTTTCTTACTTTACTTAGTTTTAAAGTAATAAATAATTAAATTAATATAAATATAAATAAATATAGTTTAAAAATAAAAATAAATATTTTAATTAATTTTAAAATTAATTTGTCTAAATAATTTTGTTTCATTAAAAAGTAAAACTAAAAAAATAAAAATAATAATATAGTTGTAATTTGTCTTTTAGATTTATTTTGGGTAGACGATTCATGCACTTTAGGTTAAAACGTAGGATTTTAGATAAACACCAAAAACCAGTTCGAATCAGTTGTCCAAATCAAAGCAAAACGTCTCAAATTCACTCGATCTTCGTGTACAACGAACTTGGTTCATAATCGTGTTTAATTAAATCCGTCTTTGTTAATTTTAGTTTATTACTTTTTCCTAAAGGTAATTTTCTAATTTACCCTATAACGTATCTTAATTATCACATATACTATCCTCACTACATCAACATCAGTAACCTACAAAGATACATTTTACTGAGCGTTGTTGGAGTTTATCTCCAGAGTCACGTTTCACATACGCCTCGCAACCCAAAATTTTCAAATAAGACAAATATGGCTTCTTGTCATGCCATAGTTCATATGGTGTCTTATCAACCTTCTTTGTGGGAACCATATTTAGAATACGAACAACAGATTCTAAAGCATAATCCCAAAAGGATAAAGGTAAAGTTGTAAGATTAAACATAGATCGCACCATATCTAATAATGTACGATTTCTCCTTTCGGATACACCATTTTGTTGTGGAGTATATGGAGAAGTAAGTTTCTAAAAAATTCCGTTCTCACTTAAATAATCTTTAAACTCTTGACTTAAATATTCACCACCTCGATCAGAACGAAGAGCTTTAATCTTCTTTTCTAGTTGCAATTCTACTTCCGCTTTAAACACTTTGAATGTTCAAATACCTCATGTTTATGCTTAAGTAAATAAACATAACTATAACGGCTATAATCATCCGTAAATGTTAAGAAGTAGCTAGCACCTTTCCTTGACACATGTCTAAGTGGTCCACACACATCAGTATGTATTAGTCCAAGTAGATCAGTAGCCCTTTCAATATTGCTATTAAAAGGTTTCTTGGTCATCTTTCTAGAGATACAAGACTCACATTTATCAAATGATTCATCATTGATATTTTCCAAAAGACCATCACGTTGAATCTTTTGTATGCGAGTCTTCCCAATATGGGCAAGTCTACAATGCCAAAGATAAGAAGAGTTCTTGTCTAACTTTCTCTTCTTATTCATGCTAAATACATAATTAATCTTTCTCTTGGAATTATTATCATGCATGTTAATTTCAAAAACACCATTCACAGAAATTGCATCAAAATAGAATAAACCATCTTTGAAAACAGAAATTCTATTATTATCAATAGTGTGAATAAATCCAAGATCCAACATACAAGAAAAGGAAATAACACCCCTAACAATTTTAGGTGCAAAATGACAATTATTCAATCTCAGTACTAGACCCAAAGGTAAAAGTATATTAAATGTTCCTATAGCTTCAACTGCTACTTGTGCGCCATTGCCCACATGCAGAAATTGTTCCCTGTAGGTAAGATTCCTCTCTAACTCAAACCCCTGAAGACGTTGCAGCACCAAGCTCTGCCTTCTTCTTTATTTCTCGCAACTCCTCGAGATAAAGAGGGCAGTTCCTCTTCCAGTGACCACTTGCTTTGTAATGGTGACAAGTCTTATCCTTCTGAGATTTCTTCTTGACAAAGTTCTGCTTGGGTTTAGGATAATTCGCAACTTGTTTGCCCTTATCACCCTTGCCTTTGCCCTTCTTGTTGTTCTTGTGCGGTTTTGGCTTATTCACTCCACCCTTTTGCACATAAAGCACAGAAGGGGTAGGAGCAGATGTACTTTCCTTGTCCTTTATACCCTTTTCGTAGTCAATGAGCATTGCGTGCAAGTCATTCACTGTCTTCCCCGTGCAATGCGTATTAAAGTTCCTAAAGAAATCATTAAAGTCCCGAATAAGAGACCTATTGATTAGGTTAATTGCCATATCATTGTCGTAGGATTTCCCTCGTGCGATGAGCTGTTCCATGTAACCCTTCATCTCTTGATAATGTGCACTCACGGATTTCCCAGGGGCTTGCTTACAACTGTGTAAAGCATCTACCAAGTCGTAGATATCCACATCCTGAGGCTTCTCATACATTGCCTTGAGCTCTTCAAGAATTTGATTTGGAGCATATAGCTCAAAATTTCCTTTGCAAGAAATGAGCCATTTTTCCAAGCATTAAACAAGCCACATCATTGTGCTTTTTAACCTCTGCCTCATAATTCAGTCTTTCAACCGGAGTAGCATTAGGGCCAAGGGGAGCAGGAAATGCCCTGGTCAAGTAATCAGAAGTACCCGCTACTCTTAGAACTATTCTTAGTGAGCGGTACCAATCATTGAGTTTGGGCCAGTTAATTCCTGACGTTCAAGATAAGTCTTGAATGCAGTACTTAACGCGTTGTTATCGGGTTGAGCCATTGCTACAGAAATAAGTTCAAAATATTAGTATTTTCGATAATACCATTCAAGAAAATAAAATTACCCCGGTAATTAAAACCATAGTATTTTCCTTGAAAACTAGAATCCACATTGACATAAACTTATCACATCAGTTGATCTGTTAGTGATAAATGTACTCAACATGGTAACTTGTCGAACAATAATTGACAAACAAATTTGCAATTTCTAGATATTTTTAGGGATTTACATTGCCAAAAATCAATTTTTATTGTAAACATGTTTCATCCCTACTTTATGCCTTAAGTTTCCAGATCTTACTGAGTAACTCAATCAAGTCGACTAATCTAAAGAACGTAAAACCTTCATGTGCAATCTTATTCAGTCATGAAGTTTTCTCTCCATTACAACATCGTCCAAAATTTCATATGACGACAATTATAACTTCAAGTGTTCGTCAATTAGATGGCATAAAACTTATATTTTAAGGGTATTGATTTTGGTGTCAAAATCATGTATGGAGAAGCATGCATACATCTCTATAGCATAAGTTTAATAAAAAACTTTTAGTAAACTTTTTGGTGAGACTAAAATTTCATCATATATTTGCAAGTTGAGGTATTGGTTAAACCAATTAAAGATTTTACCCACAACTAAATTCACACTGTACTTTTTCTAGAACTTAGCTAAAGCACAAAGCAATAACCTTATTCATTGTGTTTCGGATGTGAATTTTGTGGAAACCTTGGTTTCCTCGAATCTTTTAGCTACTAGGCATAGCCATTGTTCATATGATTATACAATCAAAGCGGAAAAGAACAATAACTATGTAACAAGGTGTTTGGGGACAAAACACATGAATTAAACAATTGGATTGTTCATTATATTAATAATAAACAATCACTAGGTGTGTATACATTGAATCCCACACCTAGTCGACACACGCTTTAGGTTTACATTGTATATGAAAGTTATGAAAAACCTAATAACCCTTGGTTCCTTTTATAGTGTAAGGATTAGGGTTTTACAAAAGATAGCTATGAATAAACATGAATATCTTCTATTTAAATAACTAATACAGAATATATTCTGCATACTTATCCTAAATAGAAGCTTCCAACAGCGTTTGACTTTTGTTGACTTTTGTCAACGCCTGATTTGTTCTTGACAACACCTGGATTACACTTGTCAATGCTTAGACA
Source organism: Glebionis coronaria (assembly GCA_025667525.1). Taxonomy (NCBI): domain Eukaryota; kingdom Viridiplantae; phylum Streptophyta; class Magnoliopsida; order Asterales; family Asteraceae; genus Glebionis; species Glebionis coronaria. The sequence goes on along the minus strand of CM046879.1, from coordinate 593,586,543 downwards.
AATGCCTTCATATTTTCTTCGTTTTTGAGTTTCTGCCACATCAACTTTTTGACCCAACAATCTTCCCCTAGTTGATGTCGGCAAAACTCTTTGTGTATCTCTTGTAAGTTGTACATCATCTTCAAATTGCTTCCCCTCAATTGTAGCACGTATGTCTTCCCCTTCTTGTCACATCAACAGGAAAGTAAACAATGTACGCAATCTTGAAGATTCTCCAAATGTAGGCTCTATGCAATGATTTTGAAGAAAAACAAATATAATATTCTTGATGTAGAAGTAGAGTAACCCAAACCTATGTTCCATGTCTTGTACTATCCACGTGACGTCGAACTTATATGAAAACGTTAAAGTATAAGCAGACCTCGATCTCTTGTCAATATTCTCATCCTTTGTGAGACACTGAGCACGATAATGTAAATCCTTTAAGTGTTATGACAAGTCTTCATCACTTAACCATTTAAGCACGAACAAGTTACCTTCAAACCAATGGGATGCTATCCATACAATTTAAAGATATGATAAAACATAAACTCGCGAAAATCTTCTTCAAGCATCAAACTTACCATAAGAATTCTTCCCCTTAAGCCAACACCTCTTCATGACGAATTTTAATGAAATAACATCTTCATACCATATGTAAAAGTATGGAATTGGATAACTCTTTCACAAGGCTATCCCGATTACATAATTTAAAATATCCATCAAATTCTTCATGAATTGTTGCTAACTTACTTAAAAATCATTTACTCCTTGTAAAAATATCCGAGCCATAAATATCAACTTGATATTCTAAATAAAAACGGAGATTCCATGTACCTTTGCGTGTAAATAACTCTTTTTGTGTGCAAAAATCGTATCAATTTTTCAAACAGCAGCTATTCCTTTGTTGTCCAATAACCTTCTTTGTCCAATATCCTTTCCATGTGTATTGTCTAATATCGGACAATACCTATCAACGTTTGAACAAACCTTTCTCGGACAACACACGTCAACGCTTTCTATCAGCGTTAAATTATTCTTTGTCAGCGTCTAAGCAAAACTTGTCAGCGTCTCCTTCTACGTCATCTAGGGTTATAATCTTCAACAACGCCTGGGATACACAATATGATAATGGATAGAAAATATAAAATCAATACCATTGATTTTCTTTGTTGTCTTCAACCATATCCTACGTGATTACAAAGTAAAAATACGTTCTGCTATACCCTTGCAATGCAAAAAGTAATATATATTGACTTTAGAAACAAATAACTCCCTGTTTTGAAGCAAATAATCACGTAATCATACTTTCCCACAAAAATAGGAAACTGAATATCCCTATAACCCACGTCTGTGTATGACCATAACATCAAATAAGGAATGAATAAATACGTAATCATCCTTACTGCTTTGATCCACAACTTATCACAGCCTTTATCATACGTCCCTATCATGTACACCTTTTCAACCATAGGACATCACAACATCTGCTATATTGAAAGACACACCTCACGTGATGTCCCATCTTATCCAATACTGTTTGAATAACAGCAAATATTAAAGCAATGTACCTGGTGCCTTCTTTATTCACATGAATATATCACATGATATCTCAATGTAAAGATAAGAACTCCAAAAGCTGCATGATCCTTTTCTTTGGCTGTAATGTTCCTACGTGAACATCCATAACTCTAGGGCATACAAATCACGTCCATAAATAATCTCAATATTCATCCATCATATGTTTTAACAACTTCCATTATTTTGTACCCATATTACCCATTCATATAACAAAACCATCAGAAACATAGCATAGTAAAACCTATTCTGAGAATATTATTCACATGCCATGTACTGTCGATCCTTCATATAAACGAGTCAAAGTGAAAGCACACGATCTGCTACTGATTTCTATGTACCACAATGGCGAACACCATGGATACTACATCCTTCATACATTCTAGGGTTTACAAAACCCTAGCCAAGACGAATCTTGATCAATCTCTCTATTTGTCAACCACAGATCATAATGGAAACCTATTATGTTATAATGGACAGATCTAAGGATTACGTATGAAGATTATTAGCAGCCAAGAACCTTATCATGTTAGGGTTCATCATAGATTCACGAATCCACTCACTAATGCTAGCATGATTAGTCATTACAAACAGCAACATGTCTCCTTTTCTGTATAAGAACGATCTAGGGTTTGTTGAAACCCTAAATCATTATTTTATGTAAAAACAGTATACTGAAAAATCACCACTGCTGCCAACTTCGACGCTTAATAACTTTTTCCTGGGGATAAAACTTAACAATCCCTTCGGTGGATGTCTAGATATATGTGTATAGAATACACACAAGTGATTTCATGACGATCCAACAGTCCAATCAAAAGTTATGACCTTCTGAATACTGCCGCGCACACAAAAACGTCCAGAAAAACCCTAGACGGATTTTTCTTTTCTTCTCGATACACGAACACCTTGTTGGTCCTAGCATCACGAGCCACGAGGCTCTGATACCAACTGTGGAAACCTTGGTTTCCTCTAATATTTTAGCTACTAGGCATAACCATTGTTCATATGATTATACAATCAAAGCGGCAAAGAACAATAACTATGTAACAAGGTGTTTGGGCACAAAACACATGAATTAAACAATTGGATTGTTCATTATATTAATAACAAACAATCACTAGGTGTGTATACATTGAATCTCACACCTCTAAAATACCTTAACTAAATTTAAAACTATTTTTGAAAATTTTAAAATTAATTAAAACTATTTAAAAACAATTAAAAACTATTAAAACTTAAAATAATTCTAAAAATTAATCTAATGACAATAAAAATATTCTAAAAATTATAAAATTCCTAACTTAATGTATTTGATCTAAGAAAAATGAAAAAATTTGAAAAATCTAAATTTTAATTTTTAATAATAAAATAATAATAAAATATTAATAAAAATCCAAAATTTATAAAAAAATTCTAAAAAGTTGCAAACTAGTTTATTTTAACCTAAATAAAACAAAAATGAAGTTGAAATTACAAAAAAAACCTATTGGGCCTTTAAATGGGCTAAAATTCCAAACAGTCCCTTAATGGGCTCAAATTGGCCCAATAAGAAAAATGTTGTCCAAATAAGACCAAAATCTCCTATCTGACTTAAAACATGATTTTAAGAACAAAACTCTGAAGGCCCAAAAGCTGAAAATGTGTTTAAGCTAGCTTATTTCAAAGCAGCTTATTCTTAATGGGCTTTTTGGCCCATTAAGCTATAAGCTGATGCCATAAGCTCAAATTTGACACACAATCTTCTTTTGAGTTACTTAAGAGATCTATAAAAAGAAAATTGGAAAAAGCACAAGAAATAAGCCTGAAATAATCCAAGACTCTCTTCACAAAACGACAAAATAGTCATTTTTGAGTTCTAGACCACCTCAAGTGCTGATTCAACTTTCAAAAGCTTTTAAATGACTTAATTAAGCAAAATGATTAAAAAGTTTTCAAATAAGCACAAACAATAAGCCAGAATAAGCAGATAAGCACTTGTTTAAAAGTCAACTTAATGAGTTTTCTAGTAAAAAGTCAAAGTCAATAAACTCCAGATCAAATAAATGGGTCAAATGAGGAAGATTTATCACAAAAAATAAGTTGTTGCAAGTCTGGATAAGCCAATATGGCTTATGAATAAGCTGAATGATGTTTTACACTAGCAGGGGCTAGTTTTGGAGGTTGAGCAGTGGGAACTTTTCCCCCTACTTGACCTTTTTGACTTTTTGTCTTTTGTGGCTTTTTTGTGGATTCAAGTTAAGCAAAGGCACCCAAATGATCAGTTAATCATAAGGAGTCAATATAAGCAACAAAAACACAATTCCAATCAGCCAATCAGTGCAGTTAATTCAAAACATCCACAGACCTAGTCCAGATATGAACAATAAGCAGTTTACACTCAATAAGCAGTTTTAGCAAAAATCAGCCAACCAAATTGCACCAAAAGCATACACAAGATATAATTAATTCAAATGAACAAATTTAAACAGGTTTCATGCAATGGTTCAAGGTCTAGATCAAGATTCAAGCACAAAAAAGTTACTGATGAACAAAGAACATGCAGTTATGAACACTTGCTGATATACTTGACCACAAGGCCAGATTCAAACACTCAAATCTCTTAATCAGGTTATATAAACTATGTTTAATCACTTGTTACCCCTAAGCATGCATACAAACTAAGTGTTACCAAGTTCTTAGGTCAAAACAAGCAAGTATTTAACAATCTTAGATTTGATGTTTAAAGTCCAATAACTTACAGGTTTTAGCACACAACCAAGTGAATAGCAGATACAAACAACTTCCAATAACACAATAACAAGTTATGATCTTAAACAGGTTAACCCAAACACCCCTTATCTTTTTAAAATCAAGATTAAACAAGTATAAGTGTGATTCAATGTTACCCAAGCCCAATCAAACACAATAACAGATGTATTATGCAGTATCAAGCAAGATTAAACCATAAAAACAACAAGAACACAAGCAGAACACAAAATCATAAAAATCAAGTATTTTTCAGATTTTTGGGTTCAAGAACTCAAACCTCATGAATGTACATCCACACTCGCGAATTTTTGAGTTGATGTGCCTAGAAAAACAAGCCACAAGCTTCCTTAAACAAGCTGCTAAGATTCAACAAGGTTAGCACAATAAAATCAAAAACAGAAAGGTGACAACTTTGAAAAGACATTTGATTAATGCAACCTTGTTCCCACACTTGATTATCCCCAAGTTATAAGCCTCACAACACCTTGATAACACTTTATCAGGATGTTATGATCCACTTATAGCCCGAGAATTCCAAGGTTTAAACCAAGACTTAGCAAAATATCAAATTTTGAGCTCTTGTACAATTTCTTGCACAAGGTTTAAAAACACGTTTTGAGATTCAAGAGTAGAAAACATATAACATAAACAAGCAGAATAGAAGGTTGGCACTTGGTTTTTCTTCGCAAAATTCAAACTCTATTTCATAACTTGAAAGTAGGATTTACAGAAATGTGAACTAGGAAAAATCAAGAGCAAGCTGCTATGATGCAGCTTCTATGCCTTATATAGGCTACAAATGAACTACTACAATGCATAAAAACGTAAACCCTAAGCTGATGAAGTCCCCATTTTGCCCTTGAGTAGTTTGAATATCTTGGAATCATGTGACTGAATTTGGCTGTTTGTGTGAGTTGTCATGGTTGAAATTGCATCCAAGGGCTCATATTGATGCTTAGGAACAAAGCTAAACAAGGTGTGTTGATTCCCTGGAAAACTTTGGCAGTATCCTCAAAAACGTGTGCAGGGCATATAGCATGTGAACTCTAGGGTGATGTGGCATTGGTTTTTAAAGTTGGGTTATGATTATGGCACCATTAATCATTAATCTGGAGATTATGGGAGGTTAATTGTTGTTTAAATCAGAATGCCCAAATTTGTTCTTGAGTGAATAGTGGGTGAGTTTAATCTGGTTTAGGAGAGATTAAGTTTTAAAAACTTGTTTTAGGAGCCAAGGATTAAATAAACCTTAAACCGGTTTAGTGGATGTTGAGGAGGCAATTTGGTGAGGTGTGATTGGTTGGTTGGAGTGAGTGGGGCACGTGTCACCCCATCACTGGTTAAGGTATGTATTCTTGTTTGCCCAATTTGGTCCCTCATCTCTCTTTCTCTTTTCACTTGAAGTTTATTAAGCATAAAATCAGAATCCTTTGTTATTAAAGTTTCCTTTTTCATACTTCTGCCCCAAATACTTTTGCAAAGTATTTCCAGGGGTATTTCTTGCCAATTATTAATACTTGAAAGGTTGTTTTGGCATTTTATTCAAAGATGATGGTCTTGACTTGTATGATTGACTTTTTGGAGGACTAATATTGGCAAGTCTTCATTATTGAGGGACCATTTTTGCCAATTCTTCAAAGTGGAGGGCCCTTTTTGTAAATCTAACAAACTTTAAGGACCAAACTTGTAATTATGAATAAACAAGGGTTTAAAGTGTCAATTATTCAATATTGGAGGACCCTTCTTGCATAATCTTCAATTCTTCAAGGGTTTTTCTTGGAAAATCTTCATTAGGGCTTGGTTCATTATGCGGCTTCGTTTCTCGTGTTCGTTTTTGCATGTTTCTTGTGATCTTTTGTCATTTTCTCAATATCCGTACCTAAAATACACAAGCATATATTTGGCCATTTTTATGATATTTTATGCATTTAAAGCCCTTTTTGGACGATGAGACTATGTATAAAAGCAGTCTCATCAATTGTTTAGGTTGATTCTTGGTTATATTGATTGAGATCTTTTGTTCTTTATAAATCTTTACAATAGTAGTGCGGCTATGAAGCACTTCTTCTCCCTACTCCATTATCTTGCTAAATGATTTTACTTAATATAATTATACCTTTAAAAAGTACGTAATAAATAGTATAAGGAAGATCAATAAGTAGTATCTTTTTGCTTTTTTTTCAAGAAAAGATATCAAAGTAACCAATGTACACACTTGCCTTGACGAATCAAATTTTTGGTTTGGCCACATGCTAAGAGCATCATCAATGCTTAGAGCCCTTGGTACTACACCTTGATTTATGTCCATAACGTCAGCCTCACGGCGCGAGACACCACACTGTGTGTGACAATCCGTCAATTTATGGTTGATATTTTATTCTCAGGTGTTATTTAAAAACATTATTTTAATGTTATATTATGAACTCACTTATTTTTTGGAAGAAATTTGGGTTTACGCCTCGAAGTAGCATCGACTACGTCTAAACCGGAGGATTCTACGTTACGTGCTTAGGTTTACATACACCATTTTTGGTGACAGTCCGACATTTCAGGAAATAAATTTAACCATGAATATTATTTTGGGATTTTAAATTTGTGTTGGTTCATAAACTCACAAATTTACGAGAAGAGATTAGGACTTACGATTATAATTTAACGTCCTTTACGACTAAACCGGAAACCTTAGGATTACGTATTTACGTTTTTGAACTTCGTTTTTGATGAGACAATTTTTATTAGATTCGTTTTGTGCCGTTGATTCATAATTTATAAAAACATTTTTTGTAAAACGACCCGAGGGCACGCAAATCGAAGAAACTAGAATCGAGGAGTACCCGTAATTAAATGGGGATGAGAAAAGATAAACTTGCCCCACCCCCACACATGGGACGGCCACAAGTGTACAACACACCCTTGTGAGGTGTTAAGCTTGTAAACAAAGCTAAGACACTTGTCTTAGCTTTGCCATCACAACACTTGCACACAAAACTTGCCAAAACCACTCACACAAACCATTTAACACTTTCATACATGCAAACCACCATTTTTCTCTACTCTCTCTCTATATTTCGTCCAAAAACCACCTTCAAACACCCCTCCTTTGATCAATTTAACCACAATATCATGTGTTATTCACACATATGTTGAAGAACCTTTGAAGATATAAAGATTGGAGGTGATCTTAACCTATGAAAAGGAGTTTTCATTAGGTTAAAGGGATAAATTCATGGAGGTGTTCATCTATCCAAAGGACCCAAGAAGTTTCCTTGCTAAAGTTGAAGATTTGATAACAAGAACCAAGTCTTGTTCATCAAAAACCCCATCTTTTCATCGCTAATGGTGGTATAAAGATTGTTCTTCCTATCCTCTTGTTATTTTGATTATGTAATCTTGTATTTTCTTTATTTATGTATATGTATATGATGATGAATGATGATAAAAATATTATGTGGGGATTTGGTGTTGATAAACATGGGTAAAAAGATAGAAAACCACATGTAAAATGGTTAAAAATCTTGCTAAATATGATGGCTGTATAAAAACAGTAAGTAACCAAATGATAAACTGATAAAATAGTATAGTGGAATCAATTTACAGTAAGTATTAGGTGTTATACACATGTGAGAGTTGGCCATACAATGGAATCATAAAAATGAGTGAGATATGATCAAAACAAATTTAGAGTGCAAATCTGCCTATACTGTTTTGGACGAATTTATTAAAATATTTAGAAGTTGATTCATCAGTAGCTATAAAGGAATAAAATGGAGCACATATCATGTAGTTACTTTCATAAAAATTTGAGGTCCTATCTCCTTATAGAACTCTAGATATGGACATTTTAGTGGATTGAAAATTTAGGACAGATTTGATAAAATAAATAGTATATAATATAAGCACTCAAAATTTTGTATTTATAAAATATACATATATAAAACTCACTAGTTGCTAATAATAAGAGTTATATATATTGATATTAAAATGAGACATTTTATATAAATTACAAGTATAAATGTTTTTCCAAGTTATACAACTATAAACATGATTTTTACGTCTTTTCGGCTAATACCGTAAAATTAATGTTTGTGTCAAATAAAACTTAGACGGTCGGACCCGTCTAATGTAAACTTTTATAAACTCACATACTGATGTATAAATTTATATAACAAGTAAAAACCGATAAAACCCGAACTATATAACATATGGACATTAACGGGCTAAGTTAGCCTTATTGGACTATTAATCCAACTAAATGGGCTAAACACTTATAAATTCACTTATTGGGCTTAACCCACTTGGGCCCAACATGTAAAGTATAGTCTGATAATAAAAGTATAATTGGGCTAATGAAAAGTATTGGGCTTGTAATGGGCCTATTGGGCCTCCAAAATGTAAACAAGTTGAACTAGTGTAACTAGTATAAAAGTTACCAATACATAACACTAAAATGAGTAAATGAGAATATATAAACCCACTTGATCATCATCATATATATAAAATCATCATTTGTATACATATTTGTTATTTTGATAAAGTCATTGGACAAAAGTCTAAGACGAGTATTATTTGTCTAGGTTTTCGTGATTGAAGCGCGTACCGTACATCCGAATTGACGATAACCTGCTTTCCCACAGCAACGTGAGTTCATAGCCTCGCACTCTTTTAAATGTTTTTATGAAATGTTTTATAAACCCTCTAGGGAGATAACATCTTAGTTTTGATAAAATAGGACATCATTTGTCCCGATTGTTTGTTTATTGATTTGGACCCGAATGATTGTATGACTCGATGAATGAATATATGACCCGATAAATGAAATGAAATGGATTATTAAAGTTAGGTTATGTCACTAAAAGTCCCATTAGCATGAATTGTGAACTACTGGGATTTGGTAGACGCTTGTGCATATATTAGTACTATTTGGGGACGATCACCCCAGTTCGCGCCTTGAGGGTTGATCCCCGTCGTGCAACATTGATTGGTAAGCGAATTTATGTATGAGAAGATTTCCATAGTGTGATCTTTGTGACGACACGCTAATTTAGATGGGCAAATTGATTTTCGGTCTAGCTACCCGTTGTTTGTTGTAGTAAGGTAACAATGTCATGCGGCTTGTAATAATCCAAATAACAAAAATAGTGCTTTATGCATCGAACTACAATATATTGCCTGACTAGCAATACGGGGTCTTATTATTGATATTATGTTCGTGTTTTGGTTTTATATAACCATATTCATATAACGGTTTTTATTTAACTCTATACAACGTTATAAAACGTATTGTATGATGTTTTTACGACAATGGTTCGTATAATGATTTTGAAGGCAAAAGCCTATGTTATGATTTTTTATAAGGATTTTTATAAAATGATTTTGGCTATTTTATGGCCTATTGCAAAGATTTGTACAAAATGATTTTCGATAATAATTATATACCGGTGATATATTAATGGTTTTATTAAACTCTATGAATTCACTCGGCGTTTCCGCTGACCTTTTCTTTCAACATGTTTTATCTCAGGTACTTGAAGGTAATTCTCGGGAAGACAACAAGAATTCATGGCCCGCACTTAAATAACAATTTCCATTCAAATGCTTGTAAAACCTGTATGAAATACAATGACTTGGGACCTATGTAAATTTGATATTTATTAATGGAAATGCTTTATTATTAAACAACGCGATTTTTAAGCGTTGTCTATGATGTGAGTAATGTGTTATCCCGTAACACCAACGAGTCTTCCGCTGTATTGAATTGTATACATTTGGGGGTGTTACAGTTTGGAACCAGAGCTCTCGTTATAGAGAACGAAAGATTTTTAAAAACCAAGGTTTTGAATAAAACATTTCAAAATCTTTTAACTATAAACATTTTTCTCAAAATCTCTAAAAATCTTTTGACTATAACGGTGCCGAAGAATTCTCGAGTTACCGACAAGGCCAAACTGAGAAGTGTTATTTTAATATATATATAACTTGGATTATATATATATATATATATATATATATATATATATATATATATATATATATATATATATATATATATATATATATATATATATATATATATATATATATATATATATATATATATATATATATATATATGATGTAATTTGATTACATGATTGTTTGATGATTATTTTGATATTTATACGAGGTATTTATACGACGTAGATTGTCACAAGAAACCCTAACTTCCCTAGTAATTAATCGAAGCTATTTCCGTAGGAATTCTAGCTATTCCAGATCTAAACCAAGTTGTGGATATCTATGATCCCAACGAAATGGTTGATATTCGTAGAAATTTAGATATTAGTTGATTGTGATATTGAAGAAGAATTTGCAAGATTAAAACTGATATCGATGTCATGACGATCTTTCCTTATAGAGTGGAGTTTAACAAAACGTTACCACCTGGAAAGGTGTCATCTGATTCGTTGTCACCCAATTCTTAAATTTGAAATCGAAAGGGTGAATGTTGCACGTGAGGCTGTCATTGGAACCATTACCCAAAAGCCTCATGCCACTAGTACCTTTCCGAGAAGTCTAATTGAATGTGTGAGTCATTTAATACTAGTGACTCATTTGATAATTGTTGTTGTAAGAACTCTAGGATTGGAGATTAAGTTTTGATCATATCGAGCTTTTATTGCCCTTTTAAGGTCTAAAAATAAGGTTGAAAGTATTGGAGAATGAGTTAGGATATCGCATTAAATATGATTTGGTTGAAACTTGAATGAAGTAAAATTTAACTCGTATGGAATATGATAGATAAGAGGAAGTCGTTAAGTCATGTGATTGAATTATAAGGTTTTAAATAAATGTTGGTTCGTGTTAAGGCTTGTTCCTAGGCCATTGTCCAATGACGAGGATGCCCAGTGTCCAATAAATAAATTGAAGAAATCTTCTTCTAAATTGGGATCGATGGATCTTCCGGGACATGTGGAACACCTAATGACTCTTGTAGATTAGTATTCATTGTGGTATCTTTTAACGATAATCCCTAACTTAACTGAGACATCAGTTGGTAGGATGAGTTCTTGGAATTGTATGACATAGTGACACATAATGTGTTACGGTACAAATTTGACTTGTTTGTGATTAATGAAAAGACTATCTTTGATTGCTAAATTCTACATGTATCGATGTTATCTATCTTTTATTGCTTTATCCTTACGTTCGCATTAGTGATGCAACCATTGAGCAAGTACTCATCTCTATTTGAGTTACGTTGTGGGTTAATCTTTTTTAGCGCCATCAAGGTCATGAACCTCATGATTAATTGGCTAAGCTCATTTCCTAGCATATTGTAGTTAGTTCTTGGTGAACAACTTATCATCACTCTTTTTGCAGATCACTAATTGTTTTTATAAGTTAAAACAGTATCCCTTGAGAAAAATTGGGTTTTCATCACCATATGGATTATTTAAAGTGAGACTTATAAATAATCATTATTGAAATGAAGTTGTTTATAAAACACTTTGGAAAACTTAATTGTTTTCATAACAAAGAAAATCTTTGTAAATTTATTTTTGATTCTTATTTAAGAATTAAGCACGAAAATGTTTTTATTATAAACATGATGATAAAATTTTGACGAACTGAGTATTGCATCGTTAATCTTGAAATTGTATATAGTTGCGCGCCTACATACAATTTGGAAGGGACCATGCAAGGCTGATTAGTAGTCACCATAAATTTGTTAATAAACATTACATTTTCCTTAAAATTGTGAAGGATTAAAATTTTATGAGATCTGCAACAAGTGAAAAAAAAATAGGGACATATTGTTAGAGACACCTACATATGTGCCCGTACCATTTATTCTTCTGAACCGAATTTACTCATCTATAGACATTGTCTTAATTGACAATTGATACTCCCTTCTTGTCCAATTCTCCCGTGGCGAGATTCTTTGGGAAAATATCTGATTACCGAGTGTTGATACCCGATTGGATGTATCGACGTTCCTATCATTTCTTTTAATTAGATTTCATTTGAATGACCTGGGTAACGATCCGAGGAGCTTTCGAATGCGTACTCAAATTATGAAAACATAGGATATATTCATATTTGTTAAATGTTTTCGTCTGTATCTGATTTGAAATTCTCTCGCGTAGATTATGCGTTGACCTTAATCTTTTAATGGTAGTTGTGTCTCCATATATCCTTGAATTTGTGAAGGATTATGAGTTATTATCAGTCTTTTGAGAAGTTCACATCTTATCGACGGCAATAAAACTAAAAAGTTGGTAGTGCCATTAGAATGGATTGATTGATTATGACATGACGACATTGTCTTAATTGATGGGAACTCGAGTAGAATTCCCCTAAAAGATAAGATGTTGATTATCAAAAGTGATCTAAATAATTCTTGATGGATGACCATATCCTTCATTTAGACTTGAAATTTTACCATGAATGGTTATAAACTGATCATAGATCTTGTAATCTAGAAAGAACTTAAAAGTGAATTTATTAAAAGATGTTCATGTTATTTAAACTTTAGGAGGTATTTGCTGGTGAATTACCTAGAATTTCGCCATTAAGGCAAGTTGAATTTGGTATTGATTATATTCTCGGTGCTACACCCGTGGCGTGTGCACTATACGTCAGCACCATCTGAATTAAAAGAATTACCGTACAACTAAGAGAGTTGTCGGAGAAGGCTTTTATTCTACCAAGCTCGTCATCATGAAGAGCTATGGTGTTATCATTCCTTATATTTATTAATTACCATGAACTAAGTAAATTGACGATTAAAATCTATATCCACTACCCAAGATGATAGATTGTTCGATCATTTACAAGGTTCTAGAGTATATTCCAAAAATTTGATCCACGGCATGGTTATCATCAACTTCGCATCTGCGAAAAAGATCATCTATTCCAATCACTACATCCAGAACTTGTAATGACCATTATGAGTTTCATGTTATGACGTTTGGATTGACTAATACACATGTAGCATCCATAAATTTGGTGAATCACGTGTGTAGGCTGTAATTTGATAAATTCATGCTTGTGATCATTAAGGACCATTTGTTTGTTTATAAGAATAAGAATGAGTTAATAATTAATTATAAACTGCCCTGAATTAGCCGAGTAGTGAAAACCTGTACCTTGAATATTTAACATGTGATTTAAGGCATAATCCTTTACATGATTTGACCGTATGATTAATAAGAAAATAGGATCTATATTGACTTTTCAAAGATTAGAGCCATTAAGGCTTTGGGTTTTACCAAAAAGAAAGTCCAAAAAAATGTTTTGACAAATGTTTTATCAAAGGATTTTTAAGGAATCATTCCCATAAACCCAAATCATTTAACTAAACTCCTGTTTAGGGGTAAATGTTTGTATATACCTCAAGACAACCTAAGAGGGATTGAGGAAACCATTTAAACCATGACTTGAAATTTGAAACGACAATTTTTGCTTGTCAACTAAGAAAATTGTGACCAAAGTATGAATAAAGATTTTTTGAACATTTACGAATCTCACTGATTATTTTCTGTAAATCAACAAAAATTGTGTTAATTAAATTCAAATTTATTCTTTTGAACATTTTTATATAGTTGGTCGAACTGAGAAATTTAAAACTTTTTACGTTTACGTTTCATAAAAAAGGGAAAATTAAATATTTATTATTCGATAACTTGTAATAATTATCGACGCTTTATACGTCGGATTGAGCAAAACCAATGAAGATAATAGTAAAAACGAAACTAAAACTTAGAAAATATGAAGAAAGAAATTCTGAGTGAATTTTGGTCATGATAATTATTTCATCAGGAAGGTGAATGTAATTACTGACGCATTATGTAAAAAGGATAAAGAATCAATTAGGATTGTGTTCCTTAATAATAACGGTGCAAAGTAATTTGCCCGAACAACTTAGATATAGCCAATGCTTATAAAAAGGATAATATAGATAATAAAAAAAGGGGTTCGCGGCTAATGTGAACCATTAGAATTGAGAATCCGATGGCGTTAAATGATTAAAAGGCCACTTGTGGTTGTCTAAATATGGAGGATTTTGAGATTTAGTCATGTTGGAATCTCGTAAATATACGTATTTTATTCATGTCATTTCTGACTAAATGTATCTTTATCTGAAGAAGTTGTATTGATGGCAAATTATGAAGGCAGACATCGCCTCATACATTAGTAACCGTCTAACTATTGTAAAGGTCATCATCTGAATTTGATTCGATTTGGGTCATCGTCGACAGAATGACCATATCTACTAATATCATTCCAGTTAATGATAAATTCTCGATGAAGAAATTGACTCTTTTGTATTTAAAGGAGTTATGTAAGCATGGTGTGCCTGTATCGATCAGCTCTATCAAAGATCCTCGTTTCGCGTCGAATTTCTAGAGATTTGCTTAGAAGTCATTGGGAACGAACCTTGATGAGAGTACTGTTTACCACCCCAATCGAAGGGACGAGGTAAAGTAATAATACAAACACTAGAAGTGTTGTTTTATGCTTGAATGATTGACCTTTGGTAATATATCGTATAATTGTTTTCCTTTGGAGAGATTATCATTGATAATTATCGTATTAGGATCGAGATCGAATCTTGTTAGGATCTAAATATGAGAGCATCTGTAAGCAGGAGTTGGGATGAAGACACCTGACATACACCCATTGTGAGTTGGACATGTCTTTTAGGTTTAAGGTTGCCTATGATGACAAACCTAACCTTACAAAATACCCGACCCGCGAGACCTGAAATGGTTGTTGAAATTAGAATCTGATTATTGACTGCCGGTAGTAGGCAGGAGGTAATGTAAATAAGAAATGTAGATCTTGAAGTGCAGGATAGGTAGCGAAGTTATGCCAAAAATTTTCACCATGGAAAAATGAATAGATGATCTGAAAGATCATGGGAATTAAGTCCCCGTTATATGGGACCATTGAAATGATGTAAAAATTGGTTAGAAAGGCATATAAGCTGGATCTACCCCATGACTTCAAGGGCTGCGTGAATTATGTTTCGTATATCTAACTTGATGAAATGTCTATCAACTAAAAATCTGATTACTTCTTGATGAAGTATAGATCGGCAAAAAGTTGCATTCATCAAAAACCCGTGAACATCATGGATAGAGAAAGTAAGTCAACATTAAGCCTGATCTTATTCCTGTAGTTATGTTTGATGAAACTCGCGTATTGTAATGAATTACACTTGTGAGAAAAGACCGAATGTGGAGGAAATACCCACATGGCTCTAACTCTATAAGAAGTGAGTAGTAAGATGAATTGATCTTTGAGGACAAAGATCCTATTTAGGGGTAAATGTTGTGACAATCCGTCAATTTATGGTTGATATTTTATTCTCAAGTGTTATTTAAAAACATTATTTTAATGTTATATTATGAACTCACTTATTTTTGGGAAGAAATTTGGGTTTACGTCTCGAAGTAGCATCGACTACGTCTAAACCGGAGGATTCTACGTTACGTGCTTACGTTTACATACACCGTTTTTTGTGACAGTCCGACATTTCAGGAAATAAATTTAACCGTGAATATTATTTTGGGATTTTAAATTTGTGTTGGTTCATAAACTCACAAATTTACGAGAAGAGATTAGGACTTACGATTATAATTTAACGTCCTTTACGACTAAACCGGAAACCTTAGGATTACGTATTTACGTTTTTGAACTCCGTTTTTGATGAGACAATTTTTATTAGATTCGTTTTGTGCCGTTGATTCATAATTTATAAAAAGGTTTTCGTAAAACGACCCGAGGGCACGCAAATTGAGGAAACTAGAATCGAGGAGTACCCGTAATTAAATGGGGATGAGACAAGATAAACTTGCCCCACCCCAACAAATGGGACGGCCACAAGTGTACAACACACCCTTGTGAGATAAGCTTGTAAACAAAGCTAAGACACTTGTCTTAGCTTTGCCATCACACCACTTGCACACAAAACTTGCCAAAACCACTCACACAAACCATTTAACACTTTCATACATGCAAACCACCATTTTTATCTCCTCTCTCTCTATATTTCGTCCAAAAACCACCTTCAAACACCCCTCCTTTGATCAATTTAACCACAATATCATGTGTTATTCACACATATGTTGAAGAACCTTTGAATATATGAAGATTGGAGGTGATCTTAACCTATGAAAAGGAGTTTTCATGAGGTTAAAGGGCCGAATTCATGGAGGTTTTCATCTATCCAAAGGACCCAAGAAGTTTCCTTGCAAAAGTTGAAGATTTGATAACAAGAACCAAGTCTTGTTCATCAAAAACCCCATCTTTTCATCACTAATGGTGGTATAAAGATTGTTCTTCCTATCCTCTTGTTATTTTGATTATGTAATCTTGTATTTTCTTTATTTATGTATATGTATATGCTGATGAATGATGATAAAAATATTATGTGGGGATTTGGTGTTGATAAACATGGGTAAAAAGATAAAAAAAACCACATGTAAAATGGTTAAAAATCTTGCTAAATATGATGGCTGTATAAAAACAGTAAGTAACCAAATGATAAACTAATAAAATGGTATAGTGGAATCAGTTTACATTAAGTATTAGGTGTTATACACATGTGAGAGTTGGCCATACAATGGAATCATAAAAATGAGTGAGATATGATCAAAACAAGTTTAGAGTGCAAATCTGCCTATACTGTTTTGGACGAATTTATTAAAATATTTAGAAGTTGATTCATCAGTAGCTATAAAGGAGTAAAATGGAGCACATATCATTTAGTTACTGTCATAAAAATTTGAGGTCCTATCTCCTTATAGAACTCTAGATATGGACATTTTAGTGGATTGAAAATTTAGGACAGATTTGATAAAATAAATAGTATATAATATAAGCACTCAAAATTTTGTATTTATAAAATATATATATATATATAACCCACTAGTTGCTAATAATAATTATAAATAAAGAGTTATATATATTGATATTAAAATGAGACATTTTATATAAATTACAAGTATAAATGTTTTTCCAAGTTATACAACTATAAACATGATTTTTACGTCTTTTCGGCTAATACCGTAAAATTAACGTTTGTGTCAAATAAAACTTAGACGGTCGGACCCGTCTAATGTAAACTTTTATAAACTCACATACTGATGTATAAATTTATATAACAAGTAAAAACCGATAAAACCCGAACTATATAACATATGGACATTAACGAGCTAAGTTAGCCTTATTGGACTACTAATCCAACTAAATGGGCTAAACACTTATAAATTTACTTATTGGGCTTAACCCACTTGGGCCCAACATTTAAAGTATAATACTGATAATAAAATTATAATTGGGCTAATGAAAAGTATTGGGCTTGTAATGGGCCTATTCGGCCTCCAAAATATAAACAAGTTGAACTAGTGTAACTAGTATAAAAGTTACCAATACATAACACTAAAATGAGTAAATGAGAATGTATAAACTCACTTGATCATCATCATATATATAAAATCATCATATGTATATATATTTGTTATTTGATAAAGTCATTGGACAAAAGTCTAAGACGAGTATTATTTGTCTAGGTTTCCGTGATTGAAGCGCGTACCGTACATCCGAATTGCCGATAACCCGCTTTCCCACATCAACGTGAGTTCATAGCCTCGTACTCTTTTAAATGTTTTTATGAAATGTTTTATAAACCCGCGAGGGAGATAACATGTTAGTTTTGATAAAATAGGACATCATTTGTCCCGATTGTTTGTTTATTGATTTGGACCCGAATGATTGTATGACCCGATGAATGAATATATGACCCGATAAATAAAATGAAATGGATTATTAAAGTTAGGTTATGTCACTAAAAGTCCCATTAGCATGAATTGTGAACTACCGGGATTTGGTAGACGCTTGTGCATATATTAGTACTATTTGGGGACGATCACCCCAGTTCGCGCCTTGAGGGTTGATCCCCGTCGTGCCACATTGATTGGTAAGCGAATTTATGTATGAGAAGATTTCCATAGCATGATCTTTGTGACGACACGCTAATTTAGATGGGCAAATTGATTTTTGGTCTAGCTACCCGTTGTTTGTTGTAGTAAGGTAACAATGTCATGCGGCTTGTAATAATCCAAATAAGAAAAATAGTGCTTTATGCATCGAACTACAATATATTGCCTGACTAGCAATACGGGGTCTTATTATTGATATTATGTTCGTGTTTTGGTTTTACATAACCATATTCATATAACGGTTTTTATTTAACTCTATACAACGTTATAAAACGTATTGTATGATGTTTTTACGACAATGGTTCGTATAATGATTTTGAAGGCAAAAGCCTATGTTATGATTTTTGATAAGGATTTTTATAAAATGATTTTGGCTATTTTATGGCCTATTGCAAAGATTTGTACAAAATGATTTTCGATAATAATTATATACCGGTGATATATTAATGGTTTTATTAAACTCTATGAATTCACTCGGCGTTTTCGCTGACCTTTTCTTTCAACATGTTTTATCTCAGGTACTTGAAGGTAATTCTCGGGAAGACAACAAGAATTCATGGCCCGCACTCAAATAGCAATTTCCATTCAAATGCTTGTAAAACCTGTATGAAATACAATGACTTTGGACCTATGTAAATTTGATATTTATGAATGGAAATGCTTTATTATTAAACGACGCGATTTTTAAGCGTTGTCTATGATGTGAGTAATGTGCTATCCCGTAACACCAACGAGTCTTCCGCTGTATTGAATTGTATAAATTTGGGGGTGTTACACTGTGGGTGGCGTTATGGCATCGCACACCGTAATTGCCAGCCGAGAATTATGGCCATAAAGAGAGGCCACGGCGCGAGACACCGTACCGTGGCTTGCATTATGGTCTCGTGCCGTGTTTTTTCTTTGTTTTTATATACATATTTTTATTATAAAAGTATTGAGAATAGAACCACTATAACACTAGAATTTTGGTGCTAACCATTACGACACTTTTCTGATGTTATGGTGATTCTGGTAAAATGGGATAGTTTGATGACATGGCATGCACTTTTTACATGACACGAGCTCTCGACTCAACATTATACCATGTCACGGAGACATCCTTTAGACCATGTGTGGCTTCCTTACAATGAGAAAGACCAGCCATCCATCCCGCGTATAATAGTTATTCATTGGTTTCGTCCTGCCTTGGACTCATCTGGGGAGCGGCCCCAACTCCCTACCAATGTAGTGTCATATCGAGTCTCTACTCGTGACACGTACTACACCCTTATTGTCGGGATACTCTAACAATACCAACAGTAATAAACCAGGAACCCTCGGATTCATGTACGTCTTCTAAGCGGAACCCGACCTTCAAATTTTGGCTCCACCAATTCATGCACGACCTCATACATAGTCATTTGCACCAATGAACGACTACCCTCAAATGATATTGGCTTTACTCCGGCTTCATGGCTTAAAGGCACATTCGAATTTCAACTCTTTAGGTCCCAGTGTGTAACGACTATACATTAGTCCATTACTCTTTCTGTCGACTTAAGATCTAGCATGCAACGACTGTTATCCACCATTCGGATTAGTCCATTAGTCTCTCTGGCTTCCATCAAATGCGATATTACGAAATCCATAAAACATCGTATTGACTCTTCAATATCTCGATAACTCTTTCTCGCCACCTTTGCGTAGCCAAACACTTTTATGAACTTTTTGGGAGAACAACTTAAATGATTATGCTTTGGTCCGCATCGTTCGACATGGATCTGATACCACTTGTCACGGGGTCATCATTTAAACTCTGTGTGGCGTCCTTACATTAATAAATTCGTTATCACTCGAGGATTATGCTGTAGCCGACACCGCAAATGGAAAGACTCTAGAAACCAAGTTCTATTATCAAGGGTTCGTTCAAGGTTTTCTCGATGACCAACGGTGGAGATCTATATTGGATGTTTATGTTCGACCTTTTCTTTTTATGTACTTATATGGTGTGTGATCTACTCTAATGATCGTAAGTTGTGAGAACTTGAGACGGCATTGTCCAATGACGTCCGATCATGGAGAACACGTACCATGTAATATTTTTGACTTCCAATGACGATGTTTATTAAGACTTTGATGTGAGTGAGCGGAAGTGAGATGGTGTCTTTGTATTATCTTTTGAGTAAGGATCCGCGTGTGAGCACCCTCTGATGACGAAAATATTTTCTTGTTATTTCTTTCTGATGTGTGTCCATGGCTATCTGGCCAATGGATATCCTTTAATTTTCAATCTTCCTTTTGACTGGACTTACCCGAAAATCCTGTCATCTGTTCTTGTAGTCGAATGAGCTTCGTGTAATTCATAAAACTTTCATGTGTCGAGCTTGAAGGAATGATTGGTGGATAAGGATTTATTCATCCACTTTTGGTGAAATACAACTTGATGATAAGTTGTGTTTTGTAAAAAGAACCAGTGGAGATCGTGGATCAAGGTTCAAGTGGGATCGTGAGAGTTTCTTTAGAAGAATGTTCCCTTATCTTTCCTAGTGGAACGCAATACGAATATGAGGCTAGGTGAGCGTCGGGACGTCGCTCCTTTAAGGTGGTGAGGATGTAATAACCCGAACTTAACATCATTATTTTATCCTAATTATATAACGGAACTTTACTTTCTAAGTAATGATGAGTATTATTATATTTGACAGTTTTAGTTGAAACCGATAATGTGTGACTATATTAATTGTTGTGACGATTGAAGAGTACTAATAGTGATCGCGATACCAATGGATGCCCAAATATTATATTAGTATCGATTATTTCGATATTTGATATTTCTAAAATTTTTATTTCATTACGTATTAAGTCGAGTTGAACTTTATTATTTCATTTTGTGTGCGTTTAATTATTAAAACGATCGATTTAACAAACGAGATTTATATTTTTATGAACCCGGGATGAAACCCGACTCTCGTAAATATTTTTAAATTTGAGTGGAAGTCATTTCCTGCTTTTTAACTAGTATTTACACTTTGGTCCACAAGAATGCACCAATTGCAACTTTCACCCTTCCCCACCATATAAAAGGCTTCAACTAACACATACATGCCATAACCACAAAAAGTTTTCTTCTCTCTTCCTTGTTTTCTCTCTATGCCGTCACCCACAACAAACAAAACACCCCTTGATCATTGATTTTAATCATGATCCATGAAAAACAAGTTAAAGTCCCATGTTTAGAATTTAAAGAAGATCATTTTGGTATGATTTTTACTTACATGCATCCACTTTTACTTTTTAAAGGTTTTTAGTCAAGAACAATGGTGTTTGATCCATTTTATTGTTGTAGTATTGTGTTATTATTATTTTATTCAAAGTTTCAATGGTTGCATGTTTGATTTTTGATATGGGTTTTGAAAGGATGGATCATACAAGTGATTTAGGGATGTTATTAGATGTTAGGGGTGATGTGTATAGAATATTTGAGGTGTTGATGATGTTAAAAATGGGTCAAAATGGTAGTAGATGTGATTTTTAAATGGGTGTTTTACATCAGTAGGTTTAAGGCCGATTTTCATACAGTAGATGTTGGATAAAGTTTGATATTATTAGATATTGTTGTAGTAGTCTCGAGACTCTCATTTCGATATAAGATAGAGCTTTTAACTCCGAACGAGTCAAAAGTTATGCTAGTTTGATTATTCATGTACCGGGAGACGAGTGTTGACACAATACGAAATTGTTGTCAATATTTGGATCGAATCTCGGGGACTATAAGTTGAGTTTTAAAACTGATCAAAGGATGTTGTTGGGTCCTAAACTTATCATTTTGAATCTATTTCCAAGGTCAAGTGGCGATGTTGTAAACGGGAATGTTTAACAAGATCAAAATGGTTTTACGAGTCAAGTGTGTAAAACTGTCCGGTTTTTAAAGTCGAAAGATGTGTCGAGCAGGTGGGTCTAAAATGTGAATCATTGAATGAAATTTAAACTAAGTCTTATACATATTATAAGTGAGGTTGTCACCAAGTTTCGTCGAAAACGGAGTTGATTAGGTATGGTAAAACAGCGTGTACTTTTGGTAAGTACCGGCTGAGTATTTTTGGGAGGTACTTAACCTCGCGTCATAGTGTGAGGCGAGAGGCTAAGCTATTAGCTTCTCAAAGTTCTAAAAGGATATAAGTCTTATTTGTGGGTGTATATTCTGAGATTGGAGACCCATTTAGGGTACTTGAACCGTATTGATTTGGCATCTTGAGATGGATCAATATCGAAGGTGCTAGTCTTGGAAAGCTAGTACATGTTGTGGGGTTTGGAAGGAATCACTTGCATTGATTGGTCATGTCTCATGATTTGAAATACTTAAGTATGTTGCTAAGCGCGCACCTTATTTTTTAGGTGGCGGCTTTTGATGTGTATATATTTGAGAGGCATCTTCACTTCAGCGATCACTACTACTACTAGCTTCGCATATTATCTAAGGTAAGTCTATAGCCTTGCTTTTACACTATTTTGTAAATGGTTTTAAACCCACGAGGGGGAATACATGTTTTTCATAAACTTAGAACACAAGTCTTTTATAGTATGCTTGTCCCTCTATGAATGGACCCGTGGTTGCCTAAAATTGCATTAAGTTATTGCCATTGTTAAAGCCTCAATTATGGACCGTTAATTAACCTATGATGGGTTAACCGTTAGTACAATTAATAGATCTATGGGAGACGCCTCCCCGGTTCAGTTTGTGTGGACTTGTCACAGAAGCTTAGGCCCGACCTCCACACTGTTTGAACATATTGTATTGAGAAGTCAGGTATACGGCAATGTACCAATAATCTGGAGGTAACAACAATTAATAAATCTCTCGTCTTATTAGACTGATATGGGAGTGTCTAAGGGCTCGGTTTCATGAGTTTGATGCAATTTATGCTATATACAATTATTATTGTTGATGCAAATTATTATTTGATGCTTGTTGTCTTCAAGTATGCCACAAACTTATAATCTTTGCTTGTGTTCAAATGATTTGTAAAACCTATAGACTTGCTCAACCTTTGTGTTGATGATTTTACACATGTATTTCAGGTAATCAAGATGGATAGCAGCGGAGCATGTGAGGAGGAATTTGGTGCTTACTTGTCTAATTTTTTATATTAATTTTCCATCCTTTAAAATGAATAAATGGCTTTTAAAGTCTTTGATGAATGTATTGTGATTGGTAACGGTTTTTGGGACCAAACGCTACTCTGATTTTATACGAACTAGGATGGGAAATTTTTAGACAAGGTTTGTATATTCTTTTAACGTCTCATTTAAGGTCGTTGTCTATGATTGCGTACGATGTGCTATAAGTAGCGCCCCAAAGTGGTATTCCGCTGCGTGGTAATTTGGGGGTGTTACACTTACACCGATAAGTACCATTCATTCATCCCGCGTCTAATAGATGTTCATTGATTTCGTCCTGCCTTGGACTCATCAAGGGAGTGGCCCCATTGTGGTACTCCAACAAGACCAACAAGAATAAACCAGGAACTTTCTCATTCATGTACACCTTTCAAACAAAATTCGACCTTTATAATTTAGCTCGTGACATAACGCTCTTGAAACTAATCAAGAATTTTTTTCATTTATTAAATTAGCTTTTTTAATAAATGTCATGTATCAGAAAGTTATTTTATAAACTTATTTGAATGCACAAGTTTTCAATAAAGACTTTTTGAAAGAAATAAGTACATTATAAATAATTAAACAATGAACCACTAATTAAAAAACTCTTGCTTAGACCACTTTGAGAACTCAAATTTTTTAGATAATAAAAAAATTTTAAATTATTCTTTGCAGAGGTTAAGGTCTTTTAAAAACTTTTCTGAATAATAAACCGCTTTTAGAAAAACCTTTAAAGATTCTTTGACGCCAATCTACTAATAAAATGGCCAAATATCATCGATAAATTCAAAAATATAAATATAAATATACAAATTTGGCACGAGGATGACCCACAAGTTGCTTCTTACGAATTTACCTACCAAGTTATTGAGCCAAAACAATTAAAATATTATATGGTGCTAGTTGATACGATAAGTTAATCATTTGTTTAGAGTAAAAGATATCACAACACATTCAACTCTCGTCATGTGACTCATACTAGTGTTATTTCAACGTCACATAAATATCACATTATTTTAACATAACAATCCGATCACTCTTTCACTCATAACACACTATCTCTCTTCATTTGGATCTCAACCACCTATAATTTCATTTTACTTTTTCTTTTTTAACACTAAATAAATTCATTTCATTTAAATAAATATTATATAATATAATATACAAAATAAAACTATGAACTATAATACGGAAAAAAAACTTACGAAACATACAATACGGAAATAAAAAACTACGGAACATAAAAAACCAATATATTCGACCCACTACATTGCCTGGTAACAGGTAATCAACTTTTTTTACGGTAATGGATTTGGCCATTTCCACCCGAATCTGAATCAAGGTGTATCCCGTATTCAGATCCGACCAACTTGACCGCTCCAAAACATGAAAACTGAAATTATTGAGAGGACCGTCAGGTCAGGCCTTGATTCTCAATAACTCCGGATGGCGAGTACATATTTGCTCCATGTAACGATCGATGTCAATCTGCAAGTTGCCCATCAAATGGATATCCAAAAATAGTTTTTAACGAACCTTGTCGAGTATTTCTTTGTGCAAGACGTTAGGTTCGGTTGTCATATTGTTTTGATAAAGTGGGTTAGAGTTTGTGTTATTTGAGAGAGTTGAATGTGTGTTATTTGTGTTTTGGTTATGTGGTGTAGGGATATATATACAGGAAATAAAGGGTAAAAATCTAGAGTTTGAAAATTAGTCGTTGATGAAACAGTAAGTTGTAAAAAGAATTGTCGTTTAATACCTTATAAAACTGGCAATATGGGTGGCAAGTGGATTCGATGAGAGGATGTGATGATGGCGAGTTTTGGCGAAGCCTTCACGTCAGATTCGACGAGGCTCATCGTCATGACATCTCTTCTCTTATAACTATTGATGACATAAAGTAAGGACCATCTGACACATTAGTATTCTTATGGGCCTATTGGTTCATATCACGATATATTGCGATAATTCATTAAGCCTGCCCCACGGTAGGTCGTAGTCATGCCATACGCGATATCATTAGAGTCCTGGTGTTTTATATTTAAGAAAGAGATAAGCTCATGATGACATATAGTATGAACCACCCCGACCCATTGCTATTCTTACGGGCCTATTGGCTCATCACGATATATTGGGATAATTCATTAAGCCCGCCCTACGGTAGGTTACATGCGATTTACCTAGGTCGCGGTCATGTCGTATGCGGTATTATAAGAGTCCTGCTTATTTGTAGTTCGGAAATAGATAAGCTTAAATAAGTAGAAGACATACTCTAATTATTTAGGGGATGAAATGAGTACAAATCTTGGATGTTATAGGCTATTACTTAGGCCGAACGATTGAAAAAACCTAAGGGTATCTTGGCTATATAAGGAACGACATTAGCATGATCACATGTACCTTATACACCCTAACAATCACCGATTACATTAAACATGCCTTATTACTCTCACGCTAAAGTCTAATCGTAAGGTACGTCCTCACGATAAAATTAACGATGTTTGCTACATTGTGTAAGACATCTTACATTCACTTAGTACAAAATACAAGCCATCTCAACCCAAATAGCCATTTATTTAGACCGCTTGAGACCTAACCAAAGTTTTTTTATTAACAACTATATAACCAAAGTGTTGTACTCACAGTTTGAACAATACCATAAGTTGAGTGAATTGCAAAAATCGTCCTTAAAGTTTGAACAATTACAGAAATCATCTCAAAAGTTAAGAAAGTACAAAAATCGTCCCTGATTGAGAACTAAAGTACAAATATCATCCCTGGCCTCTAACATCATTAACTATCTGTTAATTTCTACAATACGTGCAATGCACATGTAGGTCTTATAGATACTCAATGACTTACACCCTTTGAATTTTTTATTGCTTTTTGTTTTCACTTGAATTTATATACGTAGTATGTTACATTCATTTTAATAATATACTTTTGGACTTAATTTTTCCCACACGAAAATATTTCCAGATTTATCACAAGCTAACACCGTAATTCTTGATTCATGCACACTAAAACCACGTCACATAGGCATACATGATCGTATTCCTTAGAGAGTTGGGAGTCGTTGGCATGAGAAGGTGGTGCCAAAGCCGCTACGTAGAATTTTGGGGCTTTGGCACCAGAAACCCTTTGGCACCACATTTGTGGGGGAGTGGTTGGCACGAGAAAAAGTGGTGCCAAAGGGGTATAATGGGCCCACATAAACCCCACTTTATAACTAAAAAACAAAAAAAAATCAAAAATCTGTTGGCACGAGATGTTGCTGTTGGCGCGAGGCATGTTGGTGTGAGGCCTGTTGGCGCGAGGCCTGTTGGCGCGAGCCACGGTACGGTGCGCTAACAGAGGGTTGGCGCCAAAGGGCTAACAGCCAGCTTTGGCACCACCGCTCCCCCCACTCTTAACCTCTTTCTCTTTCACACATCACACACATCTATTGCAACAAAAAAACATCACATGTTAGAAATATGGGTGGATCAAATAATCTGAGAGTCGTGTCAAACACTTTCAGATCAAAGTATTTCGATGGTTCTATCGAAATCTCCAATCGGATAAAACTCAGATTCGAACTTGTTCACGTGTTTTGTTGTTATGATGTCAGAACCAGAAATGAAGAACATAAATGACCAAAATAATTGTTGACGGTTTGTAACTGCTTTAAGCAGTTAAAACCGCATATTTACAACGGGTAAAACAGGTGTCAAAACCCGGGAATTTTATTTTTCAAGTGCGTTTTCGACATAGCACTTTATACCAAATAAAATTTTTCAAGTCCAAGCTGACCTGGCAGCTCGACCCCAGCCAGGGGCGCTGCCCCTTGGACCCTGCCCAGGGGCGCTGCCCCCGGACCCCCGTATGATAACCGTAATAATGTCATACAAGTGTGCACTCCGCACAACCCCGACTTGATGAACGTTTATCACGATTACACATTGGTCAACAAAGTAAATCCATTACACTTAAATCATTATTGGTAACACAAAATCACCAACAATCCTCCCCCATTTAAGGGTAATCTTGATTAACTTAAAGAAAATCATAACACAATCAAACTGATGCATAAATGAAATGTCGACATGATTGAATTTCACATTAGTATATTAGCATTCCAAATATTCGAATATTAGAGTGTCACTAAGGATTGAACTCTTCTATCCATAGAGAATACCTAAAGATAATATACACAACAGTTTACACATTTACATGTTCTACTTGACACTATTTTTTACTAGCTTGTGTCCTATCCTTCAATAAGCATATCAAAGCCAAGTCCCAAACTTCTTGAAGCAGCTAAACTACATGCTTATATAGGTGATCTTTTCTTCTTGCACCTGCACATGCAATTTGTCAAAAGATCATTAAGAAAGATAATTTCAACCTCCTTTACTTGCAGTTCTGAACACATACCGTGGGATGATGTAATTATGCGTTCCAATCTAAAATATCAAGCTTTCCACATTGAATTCAACACCTAACATTGCGTTAGATGGGAATTGGGTATCTTGATATAAGAATTTAATTAGGTGGACTTTAAACCCATCCCAATAGCCGCCTTGCGCACGAGATCTCTTATTAACCCTTTGGTTAAATGGTCGGCTAAATTCAACTGAGTTTTCACAAACTCCACAAATATCACACCATTCATGATAAGGTCACGAATCATACTATGTCTAACACCTAAGTGTCTAGACTTACCATTGTACACATGACTATAAGCCCTAGCCAAGGTAGCAGCACTATCACATCTGATAGAAATGGTAGATACCGGTTTAGGCCACAAAGGAATTTCATAAACCAAATTCCTTAGCCATTCAGCTTCTTTACCAGCAGCAGCCAAAGCCACAAACTCAGAATCCATTGTTGAGCTTGTAATACAAGTCTGTTTCTTAGAAGCCCAAGAAATAGCACCTCCTCCAAGTAGGAATACCCAGCCACTCGTAGACGAGTGATCCTCCATGTTGTTAATCCAACTGGCATCTGAGTAACCTTCTATCACAGAAGGATAACCGCTATAAGTTAAACCAAAATTCATGGTTCCTTTCAAGTATTGAAATACTCGAGTAAGAGCTTGCCAATGTAAAGCACTAGGATTGCTAGTATACTTACTAAGCTGTCCTACAGCAAACGCTATATCCGGCCTAGTGCTAATCATGGCATACATAAGACATCCAACAGCACTAGAGTATTCTAGCTGAGACACTGCAATTCCCTTATTAGGAATCAGTTTCACAGTAGAATCAAATGGAGTATGAGCAGGAATACAATCAGCAAAGTTAAACTTTGCTAGTATCTTCTTAATATAATGAGATTGAGAAATCGAGATACCATTGTTTCCTCGTTTAATTCTAATACCAAGAATCACCTCAGCCTCCCCTAGATCTTTCATATCAAACTTAGATGACAAAAATTTCTTTGTCTTATCAACTTGATCTTGGTCAGTGCCAAAGATCAACATGTCATCTACATATAAGCAAATGATTACTCCCTTACCAGAAGCATCAAATCTGCTATACACACATTTGTCAGATTGGTTTAAACAAAAACCATTAGACAACACCACATCATCAAACTTTTGATGCCATTGTTTTGGTGCTTGTTTTAGACCATACAATGATTTCTTCAATTTACATACCTTGTTTTCATGTCCAGGCATCACAAACCCTTCAGGTTGTTTCATGTAAATTTCTTCATCCAAATCACCATTCAAGAATGTAGTTTTCACATCCATTTGGTGAATAACAAGATTGTTTATAGCAGCAATAGCTAATAACAATCTAATAGTATCCTGGCAACAGGAGCATATGTATCAAAGAAGTCAATTCCCTCCTTTTGTCTAAAGCCTTGGATTACCAATCTGCCTTTAAACTTATCTATGCTTCCATCCACTTTCATTTTCCTTTTGAGGATCCATTTACCTCCTAATGCCTTGCATCCCGGAGGTAAATCAACTAATTCCCAAGTATCATTTTGCATGATGGAATCAATCTCACTTTGAATTGCTTCTTTCCAGAAGGCAACATCCTTAGACGCCATTGCCTCACTCAAGGTCTTTGGATCCCCTCAACAGTGAAACAATATTCACGTAGAGATACAGTCTTATCTCTCGTTCCTTCAACCAAATAAAGTTGAAAATCAGAACCAAAAGACTTTGCTTTTCTTGTTCTAGTGCTTTTCCTAGGAACCGATGGACCAGGTATATCATCTGCACCTTCAATCTCATCTTCAGCTATCTCACTTGAAGATGGCTGAATCATACCTCTTGGTCTAGGTATAGATGAAAACCGTTCTTCATCAAATATTGCATCTCTTGACTCTATTATAGAGTTCACCGACACATAATCATTAGGTTCTATAACATAAAACCTGTAACACTTGGAATGATCAGCATACCTAATGAAGATACAATCTATACCTTTCTCACCCAGATTTTTCATCTTGGGCTGAGTCAACCTTACGACTGCTCTACAGCCCCAAACCCTTAAATAATCCAAATTCGATACCTTCTTGGTCCAAATTTCATAAGGAGTTTGTTTGCTATGTTTGTTTGGAGTTCTATTCAGAATATAACAGGCTGACAACATTGCCTCACCCCAAAATCCTTCACTTAGTCCAGAATAGGATAACATGGAATTCACCATTTCCTTTAAGGTCCTATTCTTCCTTTCAGCCACACCATTCTGTTGTGGTGTGTAAGGAGCCGTGGTTTGATGTATTATTCCAGTAGATTGGAAATAAACTGGATCATAATACTCACCACCACGATCAGTACCAAATCCAACAAAAGTACCATGTCTTGACAAGATATACTTGTCACTTTCCAACACCTGTTTGTAGCCACACTTATTCAACACAATTTCAGAAACGAGATTCTTTCGAATCCCGGGTACATACAACACATTATCTAAACATAAAGTTTTTCCAGAAGTGAAAGTTAATAAAACATGCCCTATTCCTTTGATTGGTTCAGTAGCAATGTTTCCCATCTTTACAAATGATCCATCTTCAATTGATTTACAGGCTTGAAACCAACGAAGATCCTTGCAAACATGACTTGTTGCACCCGAATCAACCCACCAAGCAACATCATCATCCTGAACATAAAATGCATCAGAAATAATAGAAACATAATGTAAATCATTATCAATATTCTGAATAAGATCAGAATTATAACCTTGTTGCTTTTCTGGATCCTTAGACCCATTTGAACTAGCGCCTTTTTTGTCCTTAGAGCAACAATACTTTTTCATGTGACCAGGTTTGCCACATTTCCAACAAGCCCCCACAACGTTCTTGTTGCCAGACTTATTATCACCATTGTTGTTGTACTTACGTTTGTTCTTATTGTTGTTTGAATTCTTGGCTCTATCTCCTTCAACCATGTTGACAGAAGATGACCCAATTTGGTTCTTTCCTTTAGGGTTATTTTCAAGTTCCTGAGTTCTTAACCCTTCCTCAATTCGGAGAGCACTACCGAGTTGAACCAAATTTAATTCTTCCTTCTTATGTTTCAAACCATGTTTGAATTCTTTCCAAGAAGGGGGCAGTTTATCAATGATAACTGCAACCGAGATGGCCTCATCCATCAACAAAATGTGTTGGGTAATCTGTCCCAGAATCCTTAACATCTCATGATATCGGTCCATTACAGATCTGGAATCAACCATTCTGTAATTCATGAAATTGCTTACCAGAAACTTCTTTGCAGAAGCATCTTCAGCCATGTATTTGGATTCTAGGGACTCCCACAGAGCCTTTGCAGATTCAGTATTTTGATAGATATCAAAGAGTGAGTCAGACATACCATTCAGAATATGACCACGGCATATGTAGTCGTCGTTTTCCCACTTCATCCGCTGCCTAGTGGTTTCCAGCGTTTCATCCTCTGACCATTCGAGACTTGGTGTATTCAGAACATACACAACCTTCAAAGTGGTAAGAAGAAAGTGCATCTTCTTCTGCCAACGACGAAAATCCTGCCCTTCAAACTTAGCCAACTTATCGAACTTACTCGTCATGTCCTTCACAGATTCACCTTACGCCATGATCACAGAATACTTTGATCTTTGTTAGAAATATGGGTGGATCAAATAATCTGAGAGTCGTGTCAAACACTTTCAGATCAAAGTATTTCGATGGTTCTATTGAAATCTCCAATCGGATAAAACTCAGATTCGAACTTGTTCACGTGTTTTGTTGTTATGATGTCATAACCAGAAATAAAGAACATAAATGACCAAAATAACTGTTGACGGTTTGTAACTGCTTTAAGCAGTTAAAACCGCATATTTACAACGGGTAAAACAGGTGTCAAAACCCGGGAATTTTATTTTTTAAGTGCGTTTTCGACATAGCACTTTATACCAAATAAAATTTTTCAAGTCCAAGCTGACCTGGCAGCTCGACCCCAGCCAGGGGCGCTGCCCCTTGGACCCTGCCAGGGGCTGCCGCCCTTGGACCCTGCCCAGGGGCGCTGCCCCCGGACCCCCGTATGATAACCGTAATAATGTCATACAAGTGTGCACTCCGCACAACCCCGACTTGATGAACGTTTATCACGATTACACATTGGTCAACAAAGTAAATCCATTACAAGTAAATCATTATTGGTAACACAAAATCACCAACATCACACGCATCTAACCATAATATTAAACACCCATAAATCAACAAATCCAAAACACAAAGATCGTGAAAATCAAATTTTATACCAAATGCCCACTTTGATAATATATGGAAACATAAACATAAAAAATGGACAAATAAACACAAACAAACACCAAACGTCTAGATCTCCCGAGAGGGACAAGCAACGACGGGGTTGATTTTCTGGCGTGCATCGACGCCTTGATTTCTCTAGCGAATTAGCAGCGGTATGCACATACCCACAAAAACATCAATACAACTCACACACAATCATATATTTAAGACTTCTTTCACAACTCTAAAACATTATAATGATGTGGCGATGACAAGGAGTAGTGATGGTGACGGGTTGCATCGACGGGTAAGATTGCTTGTTGAAAGAACAAGATATTATGATAAACCTCAAACCGGGTGAAACATTACTTGTCATATAGCCATACCTCTTAGGAGCTTTCTTTAGATTTCAAGAAACATTAAGAGCTTGCCTTTATTAGGCATGGATTGTTTATCACTTTATCCCAAATTCCTAATTAGTGATCCAAAATTTGGATGAAGAAACGGGTAGTTATGATTAAAAACTAGTAGATTGCAGTAGTAATAATTTTGGGATGTGATTAAAAAAGTTTGTGGGTGGGGTATTGAAGTGTGTGAGTTTGTAAAAAGACTAAGATGCCCTCGTGTGAGAGGCACGTGGGTGAAGAACTTAACGAGTTGTTAACAACTTTGAAAGCCAAGGACAATATTTACACTTTAGTTTTCAAACAGAGATAATTTTTGCACTTTCATAAATTTTGGGATGACTTCTGCCATTCTTCCAAACTTTAAAGACGGTTTTTTTCTTGGGTAATGGGTTTCCTCGGTAAATATACTATCCAAAAAATAATGAAGTATAAATGGAATGTGGCTGATATACCACATTAACCTCAAGCTCACGGGCTTGATAAACCACCTAATCTATTGTTTATGACATGCCATAACCACTAACAATTCTAGAAACATAAAATACACCTACAAAAAAATATCATAAATGAACCAAACTAACCAGCAGCATAAGTGGAATAGGAACTTCCACCTGTTTTAGAGTTGAGAAGATTAGTCGATTCATCATAAATAAGAGCAACCTCTTCTTCATTTTCATCTAAAGCAGAGTACGAATTAGATGTGATCACATTACCATCAGATGAAAAAGGATCCACTTCCTTCTTTTTGGAAGATCAAGCATTACCCACAGTTGTACCACCTTTCTTGGGTGCACAAGAAGTTGCTTTGGGAACAAACTGAACATTCGATTGAACCGACAGACCAGTAAAGTTAGACTTGGACTTTCTGTTTCTTTTTTTCTTCTTACCCACAAATTGAAAGCCATCATTAGATGTCTCAACAGACGCACTAATATGAACCGTAGAAGCATTAGAAATAGGCACAACGACTTTTGTAATTCTCACCCATGATTTTAATATGACCATTAAGTAAATTCTTAAACAATTCATATGTAATACTTAATAAGAGAAAAATTCAACACATATTTATAGTTTAGTATAAATTAAATGAAAATTCTAACCACTTATTTATTAATTAAAAAAGACCTCCTTTCGATTTTTTAAAAATTTAAATATCTAACAAACCGTTAATCTTACGCAAAATAAACATATTATCGCGACAGGAATTAAATCAACTTTCTATAGAGATGCACTTATATATATTTTTGAGGAACTTTTTTTTTATTTTTTAGTCACATATGAAAAAATCATATGTGATTTTAAAAAATCACATGTAAAATTTAATAAAATCATATTGATTTGTGTAACTAATCATATATGATTTTTTAGACGTGACTGAAAAAAAAATTATCGAAAGTATATCGAATTGTTCGTCTAGTAAAAGAGAAAAAAAATTACTCATCGCAATGGCTTATTATTTCTCACTTGACGATTTATCGTTTTAAGTTTTTTTTAAAGGTAAAACGTGAACTTATTTTATTTTAGATTTAAAAAGATAGTTGGAATTGACTGATTGAATCTGTACTAAATTAAGAGATTTATATGGATCCCAACTTTATAAAATTAATATAATACTCTTTCCGTCCATATTAACTATTAAGTGTTCGTAACGGTATGATATTTTTAAGTGTAAAAAATGTTTACTATAATATAATAAATGAAGGAATTTGATAATTAAATTTTCAGAATTTTTAGTATATGGTTTATATTTAAGTTTTTTTTCTATTTACAAGGATCAATTTCATACATCCTACTTTTAAAATCATGAGTTATTTACATTTTTATTTTTACTTACAACCGAAATTAATCTTATCAATTCATTATTTAAAATTAAATCTCAAAAACACACCTATAGGTATTTTTTCTAAAATGTCCAAAAAATGTAAAAAAAACGATGAGGGACTAAATTGTAAATTTGACGAAAAATATTTTTCAATAGTAATATTTCACTAGTGATAAAAACAATGAAATATTACTAGCGATAACACACTGAGATATCACTATTGATATTTAATAAACATATTTACAGTGTAATATCACTAGTAATATTCATTGATTTATCACTAGTGATATTTCATTATTTTATCACTAGTGAAATATCAATAGTGATAAAATTGGTTCAAAAAATTATAACTTTAGTCTCTCCGTCTGATTTTTGAAACTTTTTAACGTTTGGGCCAAAATAGTCCCTCCAGTTTTTTTTTAAATCTTAAATAATCTTCACTTTTATATCAAACAAAAATAGATGGCTTAGAAGTCCCTCCTCTGTTAGTAAAAACAAAATTGCAATTAAACTTTTGTCTTTCATATATACTTAAAGTACAACTATTGAATAAATAATATGCAATGTTTTTATGCACGTTTAAATATATATGAAATTGATTTCAAAGTTAAAGTGATATGAAATTGCACCTACATCAAATGATTAAATTGGGGTATAATTGTTATTTCTTAAGGTAAAAGCTATACATATCATCGTGTTTATTCAAATGTGTCGATTTTAAACACTTACTAATTTATCGCGTGACTTTAACAATGAACTTTCAATATTGTTCCGTCTTCACCAATATGGTGACTTGTTACCGACACGCTGGCACGTTATTATCCACGTACTTATTTTTCTATTAATATTGTAAAGTTAATTAGTTAAAATAAGGGTAAAAGATATACAATATCATCATATTTATTCAAAAGTACCGATTTAAACATTTACTAATTTGTATGTGGGTATATTAGTAGTCCACGGTGAATTTTATTAGTGACATAGATTATTAAGTTTAAATTAATTAATGGCGTGAAAATGTAGCCGATGATATTGGTAATATTGTTACAAAACAAACAAGTTCGTTGGTAAAGTCACGCGATAAATTAGTACGTGTTTAAAATCGGTAAATGTAAATAAGTGCGATGGTATTATATAAGTTTTAAAATAGGCTTCCGGTTGATTGCAATATGGCTTTGGTTAAAAGTTGGGATCCAATCATTGACAAGTTCCACAAAAGCTTATCCAAGTGG
Organism: Glebionis coronaria; assembly: GCA_025667525.1. NCBI lineage: Eukaryota > Viridiplantae > Streptophyta > Magnoliopsida > Asterales > Asteraceae > Glebionis > Glebionis coronaria. The sequence goes on along the minus strand of CM046879.1, from coordinate 593,550,941 downwards.
AAAGCCTCTCTTCTTTCCATGGGTGGTAGAACTACGCTTCTCACTTTGGTTTTAGGAGCTATCGGTACTTATTTCTTTGCTCTATTCCCAATGCCTATTTGCGTCAGTAAGAAGCTTGAATCTATTAGAGCTAAAAAAAATTGGGGGGAGCAATAAGAACACCAGAAAGATCCCGCGGATTGCTTGGGATTTAACCCTCACATCTAAAGATAAAGGAGGTATTGATAGCTTATATTCTTTGAACCATGCCCTGATTCAAAAAAGGAGAATGCGATTTCTTAACAATCCTCGAGCCTTCTGGGCCCGACTGATCGTTTCTGTCCACGGTGATAATGAGAATGCCTCTACATTCTTTAGTCACGTTAAAAATAATGGTGTTTGGGGAAGAATCATAGGATCCATCAGCACTATGCATGATAAAGGTCTCATTCCTCACTCTACTATTATAAGGCAAGTTAATAATGGCGTTGCTACTCGTTTTTACATGATACCTGGATTGGCAATTCATCCCTCCAAGACCAGTTCCCCCGTCTGTACCATCTGACTTCTAACAGAGATATTCGGGTCTCTGAGTGTTGGAATCAACGGTGAAATCTTTCTTGGTCCCATAGTATTTTTAGTGGTAATAATGCTAGTCAGGTGGCTACTCTTCAAAACATGTTGTCGGATATCTCCCTTAAGGATTCTGCAGATGTTTGGGTTTGGCATATTGGTTCTGAAGGTTTTTCGGTTCATAGCGCTCGAAAATACATTGACTCGATTCTTCTTCCCAACGATGGAGTTAGCACAAGATGGAATCGTTTTCTCCCTAAGAAAGTTAACATATTTATATGGAGGACTCTTCGTGGCCGTATTCCTGCTAGATGGAACCTCAGCCGTAAAGGTATTGAGATCCCCCTCTATCTCTTGTCCGATTTGTGATAGTGGGATTGAATCTACATTTCACTCTTTGTGGGCCTGTTGCTTGGCAACGGAGATTTGGAATTGCACATGTTCTTGGCTAGATCTTCCTTCTCCAAACGTATTCAAGAGCTATATGATTTGATTGAAGACCTTCACAATTCAAGCAAAAATAAGGACACCATCGATGTTATATGTGGCGTGGTTCTGTGGTCCTTGTGGAATCACCGGAACGAGACGATTTTTGGAGCAGTGTTACCGCAACGTAATTTACTTTTTGATAAGATTGTTGAATGTTCTTTTAGATGGTATTCTTCTAAGAACAGTTTGTCCTCCATTTCTTGGGGCAATTGGATCAGAAATCCTTTAGAGGATTTTTTATTTTTTTTAATCTTCTTCTAGCTCCATGCTAGTAGAATAAAATTCCGATGTTCTAAAAAAATAATATAATTCTTTTAAAACTTTATGTTTTAACTTAATAGACAACTTGCGCTATATTTAATACAAATGTCAACTCTATTATGGCTAATTACTTTATGTATACATGAAGTAATTTGACCAGAGGGTACTTGTTTAATTTGTATTGTACTTAACATTTTTCTTCTTCCAGCCACACCACACCAAACTGCAAATTTGGAGTTCGTTTTTCATTTTATTTCTGCATAACAATCAAGAATGACTCACAGGAAAGAGCTTGAACACCTCAAAATACAACTAAAAGCTATAAATTTAGCAACCAACAACTTTTCGAACGAAAATTTGATTGGCCAAGGAGCATTCTGGAAACTTTATAAGGGATTAGTAGACGATTCCACGGGCCAGGAAACCATGGTTGCATTGAGGCGTTTAGATCGCTCTTTTGGGCAAGGAAATCCTGATTTTTGGAAGGAGATTATGATGTTTTCTGCTTACAAACATGAGAATGTAATCTCTCTCGTAGGGTACTGTGATGACACTGGTGAGAAAATCCTAGCGTACGAGTATGCATCTAAGAAAAGCCTGGATCGTTATTTCAACAACGATGAGTTAACTTGGGTCCGACGCCTTAAGATATGTATAGGAGCGGCTCGTGGACTGGCATACCTGCATTCTCCTGTTGAGACCCAACATACAGTACTGCACCGCTATATTAAAAGCTCCAATATACTGTTGGATGAAAATTGGAATGCAAAGATTGCAGATTTTGGCCTTTCTAAATTTGCTCCTGCAAAAAAACAATTCCCACACCTTATTTCCAACGCTGAAGAGTCTTCCGGTTCGTCAACAAAAGAGTCAGATGTATACTCTTTTGGTGTGCTCTTGTTTAAATTATTGTGTGGGAGGCTATTTATTAGCAACAATGATGGTGGCCGGCAGACTTCACTAGGATTGGTGCGAGACTGTCACAAAGAAAACAAAGTAAGCGAAATTATTTGTGGTAAGATAAAGGATCAAATTACTCCTTCTTCTTTTCAGGAGTTCATAGCAATAGCTTATAGATGTTTAGTAATGACCGTCTAGAACGTCCACTAATGACAGAGATTGTCGAAGCTCTTGAAGGTTCACTCAAATCTCAAGTAAGTTCTTTTGTTTGCGTTGAGCATATTTTGTGATAAAAAATGTTTTGGAATCTATGATATCTGTTACAAACTGGATCAATTGAGTATAAAACCATTACATACAATGTTTTGTTCAGTGTTCGGATACTGGTGGCAGTGGCGGAGAAAAGACTAAGATAGCTGGAATTTTAAATGCCAAACTTATAAGAGTGGTGGGCTTAAAAAAAGGAAATCCTTATCTGATACTCCTGTTATGTTTGGCAAGAGCTTTTTTTAAAACTTTTACAAAGCTGTTAGTTTTTTTTGTCCTTTTAAGTATGTCCTTTTAAATATTATAATTTATTTAAATATGTCCTTTTAAGTCAGTTTACATTTAATTTTTACAGTTAACAACTAATATACCAAACACTTCTAATAAAAATAGAGCTTTTTAGTAAACAGCTTACAGCTAACAGCTTACAGTTAACAGCTTACAGTTAACAGCTTACAGTTAACAGCTTACAGCTTACAGCTAATTTTACCAAACATAGCCTCCATCTAACAGATGATAACCTCAATTCGAAGAGGAAAACGAGTGTGCATCACGGAAAAATTGATCCCGAATGGAATGAAGACTTTAATATATATGTTACAGATTCTCATGATCAATCGCTGGAGATCTATATTCAGAACGCAACATCGGTATGTATTGAGGAATCCAAATGAACAATTGACTTCTATTATCTATCCAATACTTGAAGTTTCAAAAAATGTATCTGAAGTATTGTTCATAATTTAATTCTAGGTAGAGATGCATGATGTTGTGGGGTGTGTCACTTTTGGAATTAGGAGTGTTAGTATAAATGATACCCATAATGTTTACTATAAGAACAGACTTACAGGTGCTAAAATCATGCTTGAAATGGAGTACAATCCGGTCACATGTTACACTGCTTTTGAAGATGTATATGCAGTGCGAAAGGCTCCTATAGGGACTCCTCAAGGTGGAGGATTGCTTGTAGTTATTGTCCATTACGGCCATAATCTTAGAGAAAAGCATCACAGCAATCCATATGTTTCTTTGCTTTTCCGAAGCGAATCAAGAAGAACAATGGTTTGTACTTGAATTGTAGTCAGTATGGTGTTGCAAGAGGCTGTTGTTTAATTGCGCTCTTCTTTTACATTCTTTTAGTTCTTGATTTTGTTTTATGCAGTCTATAAAGAATACCACGTATCCGAAATGGGAAGAAGAATTTACCTTTATTTTAGAAGAGCCCCCAACCAACGAAGAAATGCATTTGGAAGTCATTAGTACTCCATGGAAAGGACTGATTCATCGTAAGGTATGACGGATTCATATCTTTCGGCATGAAATTTCGGGGTTTTAATGTGTATTGGTGTCTATCATTTCAGGAAGAATCTATCGGTCATGCCAATATATGTGTTGCTGATATCATGAACAAAAAGCGGACCAACAAGAAATATGAACTTCAAAATGGAAGTGGTTCGGTTCAGGTGGAGTTGCAATGGAGAACCTTGGACTAATTACCCGTAACCTTGTATGGTAATTGATGACGGCTACCAAACAGGTCACATTACCCTATAATAGTCAGTGACCACCATGTCATTTTGTTGAAATCATGTCTTGAGCTTCATCTGGTTGTTGTTATTCTATAACCTTCACTTTCTCTGTTTAAATCGTATTTAGGTTTCAATATTAGGAATTCATACAAACTTAAATTGAAGTGTTAAGAGCACGCGGTGTCGGCAAGTTACAGGGCAAGTGATACCCCTATAACTCAACCCTATGGCTTGACACAACACCCCCATCGTGTTATAAGCCTTCTCGCCAAAACCACAGCCATGTTAATGGTCATTTCTTTTTCTTTTTTTTTTCCTTTCTTTTTTTTGTGTTTTATTGGGTTAAGTGTACGGCACGAGGGTATTCTATAACTTAAGTTATTCGGAGAAAAATTGAGGTGTGAGCACTTTTTACTAAAACCCGACCCTATAACTAAACCAACACCTAGTACTGAAGCAAGAAATCATAAAACGAACCCACATACGTAGCTTAGATACATCAGAAACCGTGTTTATACATGCCTATCCCCAAATTCACATATAAGTTATAAGTTATGCACAATCAAAGGCATAAAAATAAAAGAAAATTATAAATTTAGCCAGCTTATTTTACACACCCAGACACCTCTTAATTTACCTTTCATTGCACCTAAAGTTGCATAATATTACAATGCGAAAAGTACGCTTCATTCCAGCTGGTTCCATATTCCATACCAACAATCAAAGTAATAACACCAAGCACGAAATTTCACTTCAGTAGAAGCTTTTCTTGTTGCAGACGTAGAGGGGACAGTTGTGGTGGTGGTGGCAGCACTATCGATTCAGATTCATGTTCGTTCCAATCGTGGAAGTTCTTAATATAACCAGAAACCATAAGATTTGTGACCGAAGCCTCTAGCTTACTTTGTCCGTGTATTTTCTTACCTATTTACATCATCTATTCCAGTGTCAGGGTTGTCTAGCTAGCCTTTAATCGTGATAAAAGATGAGCTCGTTCCTCCTTCTAAACCATCCATTTTGTGCCTATTTTGTGTTTTTGGGGTCATTTTTTTCGGTTGTTACTTGTTTCACCAGTATGTGATGCCCATGGGGAGATGAAGGGGAACTACCTGATCTACCATCGGTTGTTACTTGTTTCACCAGTATTTCCTTTTGCTGAAAAGCTTCTTTATATACAGATGGTCTCTTTCTGCTCATATAAGTAAAGTAGTTTTTCAACAGGTTTTACTTTTTCTAGCAGTCACTTAACAAGATTTCTATTTAAAACCATAAATGCTCAGGAAACCAAAACCAAACATAGAACATGTAGGCGACAGAGTTTATGAAGCGAACCCGAAGACCTTGTGAAGGCTTATTGTCTCTTAAGGAATAATCGTTGGCCTAGGACCACAAGTATGAGGACGTCCCAGCACCCAAATAAACTACAATTGTGCGTCCTGACTCAAGTAAATGTTTATTCCTGGTATAACAGCATGTGTGAGCAATTTACTATGCGATCAAGTTGTCATATTTTAGTCCTATTAGAGTATATGTGCTTGTGTATTTGTAAATCCTAGTACCAATATATGTGAATTATATGTAACCTATCTAAACCGGCCAGTAAGACCTCTCATGAAGACATCTAAGTGTCAAGTGTGGACGACTGTAGGCCACCTTAGTGGTTGTTGGTCATATATCTAAACCCAGCACCAGCTTATTCTGTATTCCCAAGCCAATGATCCTCCCAAAAAGAAATCAAAAGCACAAAAGCGGAGCAATAAAATATGAGATTGGCGATAAAGGAAGAAGACTTTCTTGATTGTTGAAAAATACACGAAAAAAAGGGTATCGTTCCTGATTCCAGACATGAACTATGGAGGGCAGTTGAGTTGTCACCTTCCAAATAGATAAAAGTATATAACCAAAAGTTGCATATCACCACTTTGTTCAGATGCACTAAACTTTGAAAATCTATCAGAATATATATTAAAAGTCATTCGATTAGCGCATGCATCGTATCACACGCATTACCTAGTGTAAACAAGAAGACCTATAACATTTCGGGGGTATGGTTCTTCTGAAAAATTAAGCAAAGACTAAATGGAGCAACTAAAAACCTAATTTTGATTCTATTTTTACGCAAACATGTGATTCATAACGAAAGGAAAACTTTGGACAAGATTCTTAAATAATGTTCCATCTCTTATTCTTTATCTTGTTTCCAGATTGTCTTTACTTCACATACATGTCACAATCGGGAGTACTGTTTCCATCAAGTTATGCATCTTATCTCAACCGAAACACCTGAACTTAAGATCTAAGTAACTCGAAATAAAAGCTTTAATGAGTCTACCTCTAGCAAAATTCTCTAACCAGGTGCTTCAGGATTTCTAACGGAATGTAATCAGAATCATAGTAGATGGTCTATGTGACAAGTTCAACGTATTTACCTTAGGATGGGTCGATTTTGCTTGTGCTATATCTCAAACATGTCAACTAAAAGGGAAACAAACATGGTTTACGATAACCTTGCCTTTAGAGCATGCACCCTCTCTAAATCGTGTTATTCAACAATTTCAATAATAAAAATTGATGATCCACTCTCATTAGATACAGATTCAAATTGTAATATGACTATGCGTTTACAAGTTACATGGTATTATAACTTATACTCAGTTTCATTTATCGCGGAAACCCTTTACCCAAAAAAAAATAACTTTAGTTTTCATAAACATAGCTAAACAAATAATACAGTATGTGGGAAAAAGATTTCATATTGCGCCTCAAACAAATGAATTCAAAAAACAATAGAATGAAATCAATGCCAATATCAGCTTTCGCTCCGATAGTTTTCTAGAATTAGATCATGCTACAAACAATAATATACAGTGACACACTGACACGCAAAGGTTATCAAGCACATTAGAAGTAACAAAATACATAACAAATACATGTAGTAACATCTCTTGAAAAGCTAGTCTCTGTAGCAAATCAAGAGAACAACCAGATAAAAGAACGATTAAGACCTGATCTATAGAGTTATGACTGTATTAATAGGCTCAAAGATTACTAAAAAACCCAAAATATTATATAACAAACTCTCAAAATAAGATAATTACAACAATACAATAGGCCACAAACATAAATTCACAATCATATTTTTAATCATCACTCTATACATGCAAACCAACGATTATATGACAATATTAAACATTCATTTCAAGATACTCGGATAAACCTGTCTTTATCGAAAACGTGATGGCACTTGAGGTGGTGGAGGGAGCACCAACGAAACAGCTTCATGTTTGTTCCTCTCATGAAAGTTCTTGATATAATCTGATACCATAAGATTCGTGACTGCAACCTCTAGCTCACTTGTTCGTGTACTTTCATACCTATTCTCATCATCTACCCTCCGAATGTCATTGTCGTTGGTTCCCTGAATCTTAATGAAAGATGAGCTCTTTCCTCTATCAAAACCATCCGCTTTGCGCCTGTGTTTCAATTTAGGGGTCATATCATTAGGTGGCTTTACCGACTGATGGTGCCTATTTGGCGGTAAATGAGAACTGCTAGATCTACCATCTGTTAGTCGTGGCGGAGGAGATGGGGAGAATTTGAAGATGCTTTTCAATATATGCATACACTTTTCACATGAAGATATCATCTTTTGGCTGGAATTGTCATTTTTGGAAGTGATTTTGAGTAATACCCACATGGGTAATGTGTTACAAATTTGTTTAATATAAGAAAATCTGAAAAGAATAGGAATTATTCTGTAGGGTATATCATTTGTATGAGAGTTGATGGTAGAAAAAGATGTAAATGATTGGTATGAAAAGCTAAAACCTTTTTCTTATTTCCTTTTGCTGAAAATCTCATGTGAAAGAGAAAAAGAATAACTTTTTAGAAGAAAAACAAAGTTTTTTGTATACAGATGGTCTCTTTCTGCTCTATTAGTAAAGTACAGTAGTTTTTTCACCAGGTTTTACTTTTTTTACCATAATGCTCAGGAAACAAACACAAACATAGAACATGTAGTTGACATAGTTTATGAAGCAAATCCGAAGACCATGAGAATGCTTATTGTCTCTAAGCCTAATCGTTGGCCTAGGAACACAAGTATGAGGACATCCTAGCGCCCAAATGATTTACAGAATTATGCGTCTGACTTGGATAAATTTTTAGTCCTCGAATTGTGTGAGCAATTTACTCTGCCACGAAGTTGCCTTTTTTATGGTCCTATAAGTACTTGTGTATTTGCAAATCATGTACCCAAATCTGTGATTAATGTTATCTAATTTAGTCGTGGACGTAGCTACCAATCGCATAAAAAATTTGTATTTATTTACTTTTGTATACTGCTAAACTAGGGCATCATGCCCGTTTCCGACTATTTCTGTTGCCAGCCCTAATGTGTGTACCTAGACGATTTGAACCGGTAAGATCGACCTTGCATGAGGACATCAAAGTGTCGACCATTATAGGCCACCTTAGTGGTGGTTGGTCATTGATATCTAAGCCCAACACGTGATTCTGTATTCCCAAGCCAATGATCCTCCCAAAAGCACCAAAAAGGAGAAATATAATGCGTAGTATGAGATTGGTGATAAAGGAAAAAGACTTCCTTGATTGTTGAAAGATACACGAGAAAATAGTTGAGTTGCCACCTTGCAAATAAGATAAAAGTATATAACTAAAAGTTGCATATCACCACTTTGTTCAGATGATCACTATACTTTGAGAATTTATCAGAATATATCTTAAAAGTCATTCGATTAGTAGATGCATCACGCATTACCTAATGTAAACAAGAAAACCATTAACATTTCGGGTATGGTTCTTTTGAATAATGAAGCAAAGACTAAATGAAGTGACTAAAAACCTAATTCTGATTCTATTTTGACGCAAATATGTGATTCATAATGAAGGGAGCTTTGGACGAGCTTCTTAAATAATGTTCCATCTCTCTTTATCTTGTTGGGTAAATGTCGAAAATACCCAATGTATTTTCTCAAATAATCCATTATATCCACGGTAATATTTTAAGTGATAAATACCCATTTGAATAATAATTCAAAGTTTGACTTTTATTTTTTTATATGTTGGACCAGGCCCACTAATGGATAACCGGTTATTGCCAAAAACACTTCTCCCACTTCACATACTCGATCAACATCTCTCTCATTTCATCTCCATTTCGCCAGTAACACCAAGACCCCTTTCTCCATTTCTCCTCCATTTCGTCAAGAACACCAAGAACCCTTCTACATTTCGCCTTCAACTCGATCCATTTCGTCTCCATTTCGCCAAGAACACCAACAACACATCACCATCTTCTTTGTAAACATTAAGATAAGTTCTTCTATTCTTAATGTTTGTTTTGTTATTTATAATGCTAGCTCATTATTAGAAGCCTAAAAAATGAAGATTTAATAATCCACTTAATTTGATCTTAATTAGAAAACTAAGCTAAATGGATAAAGACAAAGGTATGATTCTTATCAAGCTTCATTTTGTTTTCAGAAAAAATGATTATGTTAAGTTCTTGTGTGATTTTTATTTAATTTTCATTAGGTATAGCTCCTAGTATCATCTGTGGGCCTAACCCTAGTAACAAAGCCACACCAGTTGCTAGTGATTCATCTTCTTAGTCTAGTTATGATCCAATGTATTCTTTTAGCATACACTCATTTCCTTTGGAACCTGGGTCGCCTATCACAGAAAAGTCAAAACAAGCCTTAGAAAAGTTGAAAAGTGAAGGTCCAAGTCTTGAATTGCTTGACTATCATGGCTGTGGAGACTCAATACAAAAGTTTAAAAATTATTGTATGCATTATGGGTCAGATTATTACATAAAATCTTTTGTGAAACATACCATCGGGGTTTTAAGGACCCGGGTAAACCTAAAGATTATGAAGAGGATCCTGGGTTTCTTGTTACTGTTGAAGCAAAACAAGCCGTTTACAAATTGATAACTCAAGGTCCAACACAAGAATTCCTAGATTTTCATGGCTTTAGGTCAGATCAATAGTATGAACATACATGTATCTCCGATAGGTCTGACTATTTCATGAAGATTTTTGTAAGAACTACAATTGGTGGTTTCCCGGGAAAGGTTTTAAAATAATCTACTGATGAAGTGCAAAGCAAACCATCCAAGAGTGTTGGTGCATCCAAGAATGTCAAAACACCAAAAGAGGCTGTTGTTGGTGCATCCCAGAATGTCAAAACAACTAGAGAAGTCCCATCAACCAATGCCTCAAAAATGGAAGGTCCATCAAACAAACTCCCACACATGGCTACGATAACATAAACAGGTGCGCCATCTTTACTTCTAATCTCTAATATCTTATTCATATAACACGTTTATTAGGGTTTAGGGTCATCTACGCTAAAAACATGTGCACCAAACAAGAAGCGTTTTAAACAAAATATATTACATTCATAACGGTTCACTGAACCGATCATACAGACACAACATTAGACTCACAAACAAAACACCTACATGCATACATAAAGACATTACCCTGAAGACTGGACACACAACAACCTAGGACTTTTATTAGAGACCTGAACACCAACAACCACAGACTTTGTTCACCAGGGTCTGTTGGCCCCGAGCTTGGCAAGAAAACCCTCCTTCAAAGCAATCATATTCTGGATCGTGGTTGCCTCTATCTGCAGCTTCTCGATGAAAGCATTCTCTTCCGCCTGTTTCTTGTCAAGCAAGGCTATCATCATGCCAATCATAAGGTCGATTGGAAAGGTCTTCAGTTCTTGGATAAAGTGATCACGCTCGACGATGCAATTGAAAACCTTTCTACAGACCCTCTCTAGTTTAGTCTTCCATGATTTGTCTGCTTTGATGTCTTTGCCCAAATAACAAATAAACAGGTTGTCCAAATCCTTAGCCCCGGTCTCAGCTTCCAATGCCCATATTCTAGGAACATATGCCATTTTTTCTTTCTTAAGGTTTGGCAAAGTAGTTAAATGATTTGTGTGAGATTAACAAATGCATACATTTCCTTAAATAGCATAACTTGGGACTCTACTGTTTCTACAGTTGAGATTCTAGTTACCATTTAGTCCAAGTAGATAACCAAAGTTATCTCACACTTACAACCAACTTAGTTCACTTACAGCTTGGAAACACACTTTCCCATAACACATGTCCTCACCAAAGCATCCCTTACCCAAAGTAGATAAAAAAAATAATCCCTCAAATATAGTATCCACATATTGGTTAAGACAAATGTGTCAAAATCACTTACTTTTTAGCAAGATACTCAATTGGCACCACTTGATGACTGCATGTCATTTTTAAAAATTTAAAAGGTTTCCATATATTTATTTCCTTTTTTGGAACACCGACCATGCATACATGTACATAGTTTTATATGCTGGTTTGCTATGTCACAATGTTGCAATATCACAATGTGCAGGTACTTCAACAAAAGCCATTGAAGGCAAGTATCTTTGCCTGGGTAACAGAACCAAAGATTGTGGATTTGGCAAAAGCCCTGTTCTAGTTACAAGAGTTGTGCTAGGGTTATCAAATGGGAAAACTTTGGAGCATATCCTCAAGCAGGGTAAAAAGAAAGTATGATGCATCAGCTAGTTTGTATTTGGTACCTATTCAGTTTGTATGTGAACAATGGTAGTTAAGTATGTTTGTATTTGGTACCTATTAAGTTTCAAGTTTAATGCATTTAGTTTATGTTACAATTTTTATGCTATGTTTGTAAATGTAAATGTCTAGATTTATAAGTTTCAACTTGCTGTAAAGATGTAGAAAGTTGCTACCAAATACATAGTTTATAACATTTGTGCCCAGACTGATGATACAGTTTATACACTTGCTACCAAATACACAGTTTATAACATTTCCAATATGCACTAGCTGAAACTATATTATATACATAGGAGGGTACCTTATGTGAGGTTATAGTAAGCCAGTAAAGGATGAACCAAACACAAACATAACCATAAAAGTCACTTTACATCAGCATAGTAGTTAACATAACCGTAAAAGTTTTATTACATAAAAGTGACATTAAATGATTACTGCCAATGTGTTAACAAGCATAGATAAAATTAGTTTATAGGAAAATACAGAAACACCTAAACAAAACAACAAATGTAAAAAGCATCAGACCTTTTCCTTACCCTTACCTTCGCCTTCCCCTTGGAACCATCCTTTGCCTTCCTCTTCCCTTTGGAACCAGCAGGCCTTTTCCCCATTTTTTGGATAATCTGTTCCCAAGTTGTATTGTTAGCAAGTCCAAGAACGGCATTGTTAATAAGGTTAGGGCTTTTTAGAATGTTCTTTGCTACATAGTTCACATTAGGACCTCTTTTCTTTAGGGTGTATTCATAGAACTCAAGTGAGTCAATGTTGTCTTCATCAGCATCATCTGTATCATCAGAAGAGGAATCAGCAAATAGACTACCTTTATCTTCATCCCAAGTCTCCCAGTATTGTGAATCGTCTTTATACTCAGGAACATCAACATATCCATACCATTGTAGAACCTCCTTTGAGATATAACTAATCCTAAACCTGTAAGCAACCTCAGCCGTAACAGCAGGCCTAGGCCTTTTGGCTGTTCCTAGGGGAGGAAGTGCACGGTGCTTTGAAGATCCTTCACACCCCAGTTCAATCCACCCACCATCTCCACTAGGACAAAATACATCTCCACTACTAGACTCACTCAACTCAATCACTTAAACTTTTGTGGTCATTTTTTAGATCTGAGATATTAATGTTACACATAGAGGTTAGTCATAAAAAATAGGGGGGGTAACCTAACATAAACACAATTAAAGGGAGTAATAAACAAACACATTCAATATGCACTTGATCCCCGTAAGTACTTAGTATAACTCAAAAATTAGCAACTTGTTTACCTAAATGTGTAACTCAAAAGTTAGCATTTGTCCACCTAAATGTTTACCCATTCAATCTGTACTTGTTTACCTAAATGTGTAACTAAAAAATAGCAACTATTCAAATACATAAGTAAATGGAGTGACTACATTGGCTGAACCACACAAGCTTATACCAAGGCAGATAAATCAGACCAAGAAATTTTGACACAAACTTATACCTGGTATTTCAAAGAACCTTATCTAGCTTATCCTGTAACAATAAAGGAGGAGGAAGATGAAATAAGAACTCAAACTTATACCTCCCTCTAGCAGTTAGGCCAAATTTTGTGCAGGAAACCCTAAAGAAGGTAAGAATGGCAAAAGCCCTTAACCTAAATGTGTAACTAAATAATTGGCAAAAGCCCTTAACTCATTCAATCTGCACTTGATGCAAAAACTTGTTTACCTAAACGGAGTGACTTTTTAACCCATTCAATATTCACTAGTTTAGCTAAATAGGAGTCTAACTACAATTATTTCACTTTCACAAAACCATATATCCTAATTTTGGGTCAAAAAGTTGATGTGGCAGAAACTCAAAAACGAAGAAAACATGAAGGCATTTGTCTAAGCGTTGACAAGTGTATTTCAGGCGTTGTCAAGAACAAATCAGGCGTTGACAGAAGCAAGCATTGTCAAGTACAATTCAAGCATTGTCACATGCAATCCAAACATCGACAGAAACATTGACAATAAGCCTTTGGAAGCTTCTATTTGGATATATATGCAGGATATATTATGTATTAGTTTATTTGAATAGAAGATCTACATGTTTATTCATTCTTATCTTGTAAAACCCTAGTCCTTACACTATAAAAGGAACCAAGGGTTATTAGGTTTTATATAACTTTCATATACAATGTAAGCCTAAAGCGTGTGTCGACGAGACGTGGGATTCAATGCATACACGTCTAGTGATTGTTTGTTATTAATATAATGAGCAATCCTTTTGTTTTAATTCATGTTCTTTGTGCCTAAACACCTTGTTAATGTGTCGTGTTCTAATTCCGCTTTGATTATCTAATCATATGAACATGATGCATTCCTATTAGCTAAAAGATCGAGGAAACCAAGGTTTCCACAGTTGGTATCAGAGCCTCGTGGCTCGTGATGCTAGGACCAACAAGGTGTTCGTGTTTTGAGAAGAAAAGAAAAATCCGTATAGGTTTTTCTCGGCGTTTTTGTGTGCGCAGCAGTATTCAGAAGGCCATAACTTTTTATTGAACCGTTGGATCGCCAAGAAATTTTTGTGTATGTTCTACACACATATACCTAGATATCCACCGGAGGGATTGTCGAGATCTATCCCCAAGAAAAAGTTATTAAGCGTCGAAGTCAGCAGGGGTCATATGCTGTTTTCTGTGAACAGTAATAGTAAAAACGCGATTTTTCCTTCGTTAACCGTTGGATCGTCGTGAAATTCGCGCTGTAGGTTCTTGACACTTGTGTATAGGATCTCACCGAAGGGATCTTCGATCTAAGCTCTCATGAAGAAGTTATTCGATGTCGAAGTTCACTGCAGTTTATGGTTTTACACATAAAATCATGATTTAGGGTTTATAAAACCCTAGAACAATTAGCCGCTGATGGGTGTTATTTAGACGCTGATAGATGTTGGTGTGACGCTGATAGATGTTCGTGTGACGCTGACAAGGCATGGATGAGACGCTGATGGCCAGGCGCTGACAGGTACAAAGTTGGCGCTGACAGGAATAAGTTAAGCGCTGTTGGGAAGCGCTAACACTTGTTGTCCGATATATACATTTTCAAACGCTGAAAAGTGTTGTCTGATATTGGACAACACACAGTGTTGATATCTTGGACAGTGAAGGATATTGGACAACAAAAGGAATAGTTGCTGTTTGAGAAAATTGGTACGTTTTTAGCACACAAAAAGGAGGAATTTACACACGAAGGTACATGGGATCTCCGTTTTTATACAGAATATCACATTGATATTTATGGCTCGGATATTTTTAATAAAGTCGTATATGATTAAGGGGAAGAATTCTTATGTTAAGTTTGATGTTGAAGTTAGTTTTCACAAATTTGTTTTTCTTATTTTGGTGAGCAATACACCTTGTCTCTGTACTAAATATATTGTTATAGTGTACGACTGGCTCATAGTCGTTAGGTTAGCAGTTCCCATGTAACAAAAACTGTGGTGAGAAATACACCTTGTCATTGGACTAAATATATTGTTATAGCATATGATTGGCTCATAGTCGTGAAGGTTACCAGTACCCATGTAATAAAAACTGATGGGTGAGCAATACACCTTTATCATTGGATCTAAATATATTGTTATAGCTAACAACTGGCTTATAGTTGTGCGGTTTTTGTTGGTTTCAGTTCCCGTTCTTACCAATAAACTGAGCCCCTTTTGCAATGAAAGAGTTGCATTTTTCTCTAGTCGTTTCGCGACTAGGGGAAGAGTTTATCAACTAGTGAGCGATTGGGTGAAAGAAATACAAAGTTTGGGTTATTCTGCTTCTACATCAAAATTATTGTACTTATTTTTCTTCAATATCATTACATAGAGCCTACATTTGGAGAATCTTCAAGATTGCATACATTGTTTACTTCCCTGTTGATGTGACAAAAAGGGGAAGACATACATGCTACATTTAAGGGGAATCAATTTGAAAATGATGTACAACTTACAAGAGATATACAAAGAGTTTTGTCGACATCAACTAGGGGAAGATTGTTGGGTCAAAACGTTGATGTGGCAGAAACTCAAAAACGAAGAAAACATGAAGGCATTTGTCTAAGCGTTGACAAGTGTATTCCAGGCGTTGTCAAGAACAAATCAGGCGTTGACAGAAGCAAGCATTGTCAAGTACAATTCAAGCATTGTCACATGCAATCCAAGCATTGACAGAAACATTGACAAGAAGCCTTTGGAAGCTTCTATTTGGATATATATGCAGGATATATTCTGTATTAGTTTATTTGAATAGAAGATCTACATGTTTATTCATTCTTATCTCTTGTAAAACCCTAGTCCTTACACTATAAAAGGAACCAAGGGTTATTAGGTTTTATATAACTTTCATATACAATGTATGCCTAAAGCGTGTGTCGACTAGACGTGAGATTCAATGCATACACGTCTAGTGATTGTTTGTTATTAATATAATGAGCAATCCTTTTGTTTTAATTCATGTTCTCTGTGCCTAAACACCTTGTTAATGTGTTGTGTTCTAATTCCGCTTTGATTATCTAATCATATGAACATGATGCATTCCTAGTAGCTAAAAGATCGAGGAAACCAAGGTTTCCACAGTTGGTATCAGAGCCTCGTGGCTCGTGATGCTAGGACCAACAAGGTGTTCGTGTTTTGAGAAGAAAAGAAAAATCCGTATAGGTTTTTCTGGGCATTTTTATGTGCGCAGCAGTATTCAGAAGGCCATAACTTTTTATTGAACTGTTGGATCGCCATGAAAATTTTTGTGTGTGTTCTACACACATATATCTAGATATCCACCGGAGGGATTGTCGAGATCTATCCCCAAGAAAAAGTTATTAAGCGTCGAAGTCAGCAGGGGTCATATATTGTTTTCTGTGAACAGTAATAGTAAAAACGCGATTTTTCCTTCGTTAACCGTTGGATCGTCGTGAAATTCGCTGTAGGTTCTTGACACTTGTGTCTAGGATCTCACCAAAGGGATCTTCGATCTGAGCTCTCATGAAGAAGTTATTCGATGTCGAAGTTCACTGCAGTTTATGGTTTTTCACATAAAATCATGATTTAGGGTTTATAAAACCCTAGATCAATTAGCCGCTGATGGATGTTATTTAGACGCTGATAGATGTTGGTGTGACGCTGATAGATGTTGGTGTGACGCTGACAAGGCATGGATGAGACGCTGATGGCCAGGCGCTGACAGGTACAAAGTTGGCGCTGACAGGAATAAGTTAAGCGCTGTTGGGAAGCGCTGACACTTGTTGTCCGATATATACATTTTCAAACGCTGAAAAGTGTTGTCTGATATTGGACAACACACAGTGTTGATATCTTGGACAGTGAAGGATATTGGACAACAAAAGGAATAGTTGCTGTTTGAGAAAATTGGTATGTTTTTAGCACACAAAAAGGAGGAATTTACACACGAAGGTACATGGGATCTCCGTTTTTATACAGAATATCACATTGATATTTATGGCTCGGATATTTTTAATAAAGTCGTATATGATTAAGGGGAAGAATTCTTATGTTAAGTTTGATGTTGAAGTTAGTTTTCACAAATTTGTTTTTCTTATTTTGGTGAGCAATACACCTTGTCTCTGTACTAAATATATTGTTATAGCGTACGACTGGCTCATAGTCGTTAGGTTACCAGTTCCCATGTAACAAAAACTGTGGTGAGGAATACACCTTGTCATTGGACTAAATATATTTTTATAGCATATGATTGGCTCATAGTCGTGAAGGTTACCAGTACCCATGTAATAAAAACTGATGGGTGAGCAATACACCTTCATCATTGGATCTAAATATATTGTTATAGCTAACAACTGGCTTATAGTTGTGCGGTTTTTGTTGGTTTCAGTTCCCGTTCTTACCAATAAACTGAGCCCCCTTTTGCAATAAAAGAGTTGCATTTTTCTCTAGTCGTTTCGCGACTAGGGGAAGAGTTTATCAACTAGTGAGCGATTGGGCGAAACAAATACAAAGTTTGGGATATTCTGCTTCTACATCAAAATTATTGTACTTATTTTTCTTAAAGATCATTACATAGAGCCTACATTTGGAGAATCTTCAAGATTGCATACATTGTTTACTTCCCTGTTGATGTGACAAAAAGGGGAAGACATACATGCTACATTTGAGGGGAAGCAATTTGAAGATGATGTACAACTTACAAGAGATACACAAAGAGTTTTGCCGACATCAACTAGGGGAAGATTGTTGGGTCAAAAAGTTGATGTGGCAGAAACTCAAAAACGAAGAAAACATGAAGGCATTTGTCTAAGCGTTGACAAGTGTATTCCAGGCGTTGTCAAGAACAAATCAGGCGTTGACAGAAGCAAGCATTGTCAAGTACAATTCAAGCATTGTCACATGCAATCCAAGCATTGACAAGAAGCCTTTGGAAGCTTCTATTTGGATATATATGCAGGATGTATTCTGTATTAGTTTATTTGAATAGAAGATCTACATGTTTATTCATTCTTATCTCTTGTAAAACCCTAGTCCTTACACTATAAAAGTAACCAAGGGTTATTAGGTTTTATATAACTTTCATATACAATGTAAGCCTAAAGCGTGTGTCGACTAGACGTGGGATTCAATGCGTACACGTCTAGTGATTGTTTGTTATTACTATAATGAGCAATCATTTTGTTTTAATTCATGTTCTTTGTGCCTAAACACCTTGTTAATGTGTTGTGTTCTATTTCCGCTTCGATTATCTAATCATATGAACATGATGCATTCCTAGTAGCTAAAAGATTGAGGAAACCAAGGTTTCCACACCTAACCCATATGTAACTGCTATGATTTTTCTGCAATGATTTTACTAGCAGATAACAATCTATCAAAGCACATAACATTCTATCAAAGCCATATATCCTTACCCATATGTAGCAATAATAAGTTTACTGGTAAATAACTTTCTATCAAACAATAAGCTCTAACTCAACATCATGGGGTTCAATTAGGGTTGTACTTGATTACTATCTCCAGTTTAGAACACAAATTAGTGATGGTAATAAACAGGTTTTTAAAACTTACGAACCCAGATTAATAGGTTAAACATAACAGCCAAGATGGGGTTCAATTAGGTTTCTAATTGAGATCAAATTAAGTGGCCCATTAGTTCTTCATATTTTTAGGGTTCTAATAATGAATTAGGGATCATCAATAACAAATCAATATAAACAATAGTATAACATACCTTTAAGTTTACAAAAACGTTGTTCCTGTTGTTCTTGAAAAAATGGAGAAGTATTTTTGGGGGAAGAAGAAGATGTTTGGATCGCCTTGGTGTTACTGGCGAAATGGAGATGAAATGGGCGAAATGGGAGAGATGTTGATCGAGTATGTGTGAAGTGGGAGAAGGGTTTTTGGCAATAACTGGTTACCATTAGTGGGCCCGGTCCAACAGTTAAAAAATAAAAGTAAACTTTGAAATATTATTCAAATGGGTATTTCTCACTTAAAATAGTAAAATAGGTATAATGGATTATTTGGGAAAGTACATTGGGTATTTTCGACATTTACCCTTATCGTGTCTGATGTTCACAATTACATCGCAGCACGTTTTGGGTTTGTCTTTACTTCAAATATACACACATGTCACATGGGGTACTGTTTCCCTAAACTTATGGCGCGTTTGGTTTAGGTCACGTTTGTTTATAAGTGGGTTTAGATTTAAATTTAGACTTGGGTTTGAATATGGATTTGAGGTAGGTTTATAAGTGGGCTTAGATATAAATTATATTTGTTTTAAGGATTAATTATTACATAAAAGGAAATGATTGGAAAACTTAAAAATTTTATTAAGACACACAATGTACAAACAGTTTAAGCAGTTTATATTTATTGTATAACGAGTTATTACATGTTTTTAGTGTCTCAGTTAATTATAAGAGTGTGCAAATCACTAACATTACATAAAATATGTTTTTAATTAAAAACAAAAATACAACTACAAATTTAGTAAGGATATATGGATGATATCTTTTTAGAATAAAAAATGATACATAATCACTCAAAACCCAACAATTGATCGGCTAGAAATTTTGGTAACCACTCAAAACCCAACAATTTGACCGGGTTAGAAAATTTGGAAACAAAACCTTTGACGTGACAGAACTCGTGGATACTAAACATGAAAATTAATATATATTTAGCCTAAACTCATGAAAACCCAAATACCAAACATGCCCTTATGTTTCTTATCTTGACCGAAACACTTACGGCCTAAGTAACTAGAAATAAAAGCTGTAATAAGTCTACCTCTAGAAAAATTCATTTACTAACCAAATGTAATCAGAATCATAGTACATGGTATATGTGTTAAATTCAACGTAATTACTTGTGGGTGTTTTAAATGGCGGACGCAGGATTCAAAAGTAGGTTATGCATTGTTTTTTAGGCGCGAATAATATTTTGTTCCAACGGTGAAGTAGCTGCTTCGAGTTGGACGTTCAAGGCACAAAATACCACTAGATCGAGCACCAGTGATTTTGTATCCGGTCACAATCTTGCCTAATTGATCAAAGTGGGCAGCTACAGTAGACCCATAGTTTATGGAACAAATAGGGTGGGTAGGCCCAACCACCACACTACACGTATAGATGCGAACCCTCCTTGTTATGGTACGTGAGACTCTTACTGCATACGGCTTGCACAAAGACTCCTAAATACATCCCGAGCCTTTTCTTCAATCTAATCAAACTTACGGTTTTTGGATCAGTTTTTTTATGTTCAATTTAGACCCTAAAAAAATAAGAGATTCGAGAAATAAAAAAAGTTGATTTGACTAATGAATCGGGTTATGTAACTAAAATATCAGTATAGTTTTTGGTGGAGTTGAATAAATCAAAATTAAAACAATAAAAAGATAATCTAATGAAATATGAAACTGAATACGGTAAATATCGTTTATAATGTCAAAAAGTTCATAATTGAACATCTTAGATTGAAAATTACATATACCCAAAAATATACTTAAACCTATATAAAAAATAATTAAAAACAAAAAATATAATAAAACCTTGAATTTTGGATGCATTGCATATTTTATAGAATCAAAATTTGGAGAATATTAAAATGAGCTCATGAGCCCATATAGTTTATATGGTATGTAATTAAAGTGCTTATCTAATTAGATTTTACATGCATCTGAAATGGGCTTTACTACGGGCTTAAGAATCAAGCTTGACAATTTTGACTTTTCAATGAAGGTATGCAGTCAATTTAAGGGTGGGCACCATTAATGTTTGTTCTTATAAAAAACTTATTTTACAACGTTAAACACTAGTAAACTTTTTTATAGGGTATGCAAGTGCATACCCTAGTCATAGCGTATGTCCGCCCATAGATGTTTTATCTCAAACATGTCAACCAAAAGCTTCAACTAAAAAAGGGAAACAAACCAATGGTTTATGAGTAACCTCGCTTTTAGAGCATGCATCCTCCTAAATCGTTTTATTCAACAATTTCAATAGTAAATTGATGATCCACTCTCATTAGATACAGATTCAAATTGTAATATGACTCTGTATGTGTTTAAAAGTTATTACATGGTATTATATAACTTATACTTAGTTTCATTTATCGCGGAAACCAAATAATAATAACTTATACTTAGTTTTCATAAACATATAGCTAAACAAATAATACATGTGGGAAAAAGATGTGTTATATTACACCTGAAACAGACAAATTCAAAAAACAATAGAATGAAATCGATACTAAGGTTTATATTACTCATAACAGTTACGTAAAACCCTAATTAAGATCAAAGCACACATAGCGGAAGCGTTTAACAAGATCATATTTAATAACACATTCATAATTAATCGAGTTCGGGTTACATACCTTTTAGCTAGAGCAAATCTTCAAGAACACCGGCGAATCACAAATTAGGGTTTATATGAAGAACACCAAGATATAGTTTATAGTGAAACTATATTACACTCTTGTACACACGTAATGCAACGGATCAATCGTGATGCTAGCACTAATAAACCAGAGCTTCTACACTTGTGAATTATAGCTAATATGAAAATCAAACCGAAACCCTAATATGGGTTAGGGCTTGCGATCGTAGGAAGGAAAAAGAGGGAAGGGACAAAAATTGTGAAGGCCTTGCGGTGTTTATATAGGCTTGGCAAATCTTGGTCTCTAAGTTAAACACAAATTAGGAAAGAAAAACTTTCTTCCTCTTCCCCTTTTTTCTCTTATGCTGACAGTTCCCCAAGCCCACAAGGGGCTTCTAGAACTTTTCCTTTTTCCTTCTTTTATCTTCTATTTAATTCCATAACGGTCGTTTATACTTAACTTTTAATTATTAACGATCGTTAGTTAAGCTCGATTTATATTTAATAAATATATTTATTAAATTAATCAATCATTTACGTATTGTGTGCAATCCCGTAATCCCGTGTTCGATCCTATCACACGAATATTTAATTTTATGTCCATAAACTTTCAGATCCCACTTGGACAAAATTCGAATATCGTGATCACATTGATTAACGTCTAGTTACACTAACAATGTCACTAGTACAACTCGAGTAAGGTCTCATGGACAAAACCTTTTAATGATACATCACCCATTATTATTATCCTTTCATTTGAAATACAACGTTAATAGGATATGGATCTCAGTCATTCCTTCATTAACCATTCTGTTTCTCGTTTACGGATATAACAAGATTACCAAAACACATTTGGGTGTGGCCACACAAACATCTTACTACTCCCCCGAGGGGCCCAGCTGTATTATACTTCAAAATATAAGTTTGAAGGAAACAAATCCCATTTTGACTACAAGCGAAACTTATGAACTTTGCAACACTTCTGAAAATAACCCTTATAGCTACCAGTTACGTTTAGCGTTAGGTTATCTCACAGAAACACACTACATTCGTGACAGTTTCCTGGTATCTCAGGTCTAAGGATAACTATTTATGATTTACTTAATGACAAAGATCCATAAAGTAAAATCATATAGTTGGGATAAGTCCAATATTTGATCCATCAAATATCATCCAAAATTGACCAATATACTTTCAAGTATACTCTGTTACTATTTTGAATTGTTTTAGTTTAATAATACTCCCATATTATTAATCGACAACGGACATTTAAAACATAACAATTTATTCATGGATATAAACATGTAAAATAGGATACAAAATCAAATAACAGAAAATAAACGAAACTCAAACTTTATTTCATCAATTCAATAATGCCTTTAACATCCTTTATCCAAATACTAATCAACAGATTTATTGCATGAATTCGCTAGCTAGTTGCAGCCCAATTGCCTTGGCATGCTTAACTACCTTTGGTCTAGGCAAAGCCTAAGTAAAAGGATCAGCTACGTTATCATCTGTGTGAACTTTTATTAATTTTATTTCACGAGCTTCCACTTGTTCTCGTACGTAGTGATATCTACGTTTAAAGTGTCTAGCGCCTTTCATGACTCCAGGGTCATTGGCAAATATAATTGCAGCAGAATTGTCGCAATACATATCAATAGGTTCTTTAATTGAAGGCATCACTCTAAGATCTCCAATAAACTTCCTAATCCAAACAACTTCCATTACGGCTTTTGAAGCGGCCATGTAATCCGATTGAGTTGCATGCATAGCAATGGTTGTCTGCCTCTTGCTCTTATAGTCAACTGCTCCTCCATTGATGACAAACACGTAACCTGTCTGAGACTTCGTATCGTCTTTATCACATTGCCAACACGCATCATAGAAACCTATTACATTCAGTTCTGTGTCTGGTTTACCCCAATACCAAAAACATATCTTTCGTATTCCTTAGATACATTAGAATATGTTTAACAGCAGTCCAGTGGAGCTTCCCTGGATTCTGTTGGTATCTACTGACCAAGTTCTGAGCAAACGCCACATAAGGCCTTGTGCATCTTACAACATACATAATAGATCCTACAGCCGAAGCATAAGGCACCTTCTGCATGTAAGCCACCTCTTCGGGTGTTGATACATCTAACTCATGATTTAATGCATGCTTAACTTCCATAGGTTGAAAACCTTCCTTGGAATTATGCATATTATACTTCTTCAATATCTTATCAATATAAGCATCTTGACTAAGACCAATTAACCGTCTTTTCCTATCTCGATAGATTTTAATTCCCAGAATATATGCAGCATCTCCTAAATCCTTCATAGAAAAACATTTACCAAGATAATCTTTAACTTCCTTAAGTCTTGGAATGTTACTTCCCATGATTAATATGTCATCGACATATAAAATTAGGAACACTACATCACTCCCACTAGCTTTGCGATATACACATGGCTCATCAGATTTTGAATAAATCCGAACTTTTTGATTTCTTCATCAAATCGCTTATTCCATTGACGTGATGCTTGCTTCAAACCATAAATAGATCATTGAAGTTTGCACACGTGTTTTGGATATTTAGGATCAACGTACCCTTCTGGTTGTTGCATTTAGATTTCTTCATCTAAGAGACCGTTCAAGAAGGAAGTTTTAACATCCATTTGCCATATCTCATAGTCATAGTATGCTGCTATAGCTATGAGAATCCTAATAGCTCGTAAGTCTGCTACCAGAGAAAATGTCTCCTCTTAGTCTACATCAAGAGTTTGAGTAAAACCTTTAGCCACTAAACGTGCTTTATAGGATTGTACTTCGCCATCCATGTCGGTTTTCTTCTTGAAAATCCACCTATTTTTCACTACTTTAGCATTTTTAGGTGCATCTACAAGAATCCAAACATCGTTGATTTTCATGGATTTCATTTCCTCATTCATCGCAACTATCCATTTTAACTTTTCTGGATCAAGCATTGCGGATCGATAGTTAGTAGGTTCACCAAGATCCCCTACTTCCTCCTCATCATCCCCAATGTTAAGACATAGTTTG
The DNA here is from genome assembly GCA_025667525.1 of Glebionis coronaria. NCBI lineage: Eukaryota > Viridiplantae > Streptophyta > Magnoliopsida > Asterales > Asteraceae > Glebionis > Glebionis coronaria. The sequence goes on along the minus strand of CM046879.1, from coordinate 593,526,425 downwards.
CTTGGCACACGTATAGTCCTTGCAGACCTACGTAGAGGAATTAATTTCGGTGGAGCTCCCACACTTTCTGGCTCTATTGGAATTTCTTTGCTAGTATTTTCAGAAGGCAATGCATCTTCTTGAATTTCTTCAAGATCATAGTTTCTCCCACTGAATTCTTGATTTAAAAGATCACTTTCAAAGAAGTCTCCATACCCAGCCACAAAAACTTTGTTCTCAGCTGGATAATAAAAGTAGTAACCTATAGTTTCCTTAGGGTAACTGATAAAAGTGATTTTACTCATATCAATTATATGTAAAAACGAACAATAAATGCATATAATCAATGAATATTGCCTTGTATTCGTTTGTTTGTCGTTTGATGTGTGTAGGTACCGATGATCACGAAAATCGACAAAAACCGACACGAGATTGAAGAAAAATCGAGGAAGCCGAAAAACAAGTTCAATTTTGTTCGAGGAATTAAGTTTTCGAAGGATTTTTGTCTAGTGGGTCCCACATTTGGACTAATGGGCTAAAAAGCCCAATAAGGGAGCAAGTATTATCTTAAGCCCAATCAAGCCCAAAACATGAATAATGTGGGTCGGATTAAGTTAAAGGGCTACAAGCCCATTTATCAAACCAATTTGATAAATGTGGGACGGTTAAAAGTATTGTACATGGGTTTTGAAGATCCAATAGGTCGAACTAAATAAACATGGGAAGTAAATAAACGTATTTATTTATTTACTAAGTTCACACACACTCCACATATTTTTCGATACAAACTAAGTTTCATCATCTCTCACCTCACCCAAACAAATAACCAGACAAACCCCCTAACCCTAATTCACTAAATCACAAAACAAATATTGGGGCTTTTCATTAATTTCAAGCGTGAGAATGCACACGAGTGGGAAATTAATTCCCTGTTAATTCGGAAGCAAGAAGATGGAGGAGTGTGGGTGACGTGGCCTCGTTCTCTTCTTTGATTGGCTGTGACAGCACCAAAACCCCAATTCACCAATAAGTAGTGGCCAACTCAGCCTCAAGGAAACACAACTAGCACAAGAAGCACAACGGATTGCCACGTTGGCAATCCGTGTGACTATGGACGAATTTACACCCTTGGATGAAAACAGAAAGAGAGAGAAGAAAAAGATGTTAAATGGAAGGCTTGGATTCATTCTCGTCTCCAACAAACTAACCCCCAACACCTCGGGTTCGAGTATAAATACCCCATCTTTATTGTATTTTTAGGATCCCTTTTCTTCTTTTACTGTTATAATGTTTAATTATAGTTAGGAATTGTAATTTTTACTTTTATAAAGTTTGTAATGTTTTAATTGAAGTAATAAAATTTCGATTCACAGCTTCATCAGTTTTGATTTACGTTAGTTATTTTATAAAATATCCTTGCAATTTTTATCTATTATTATCATTATAAGTGAAGTATCAATCATATGAGCTTAGTTTATAGCTGTTGTGAATGATAAAGAGTGATTTGGGGATAATTGCTTAAACCCACTGTTTAAGTTTATAACAAAGTTGTTGGTTCGAGTATTTTTGTTGTTCGATGATGGATGGTATGATCGTGTTTTTGGTTTGTGATGGTGGTATGATCGTGACGGTGTCGATTTAGATAAGTCCGCTCAACGCGCGACTTCTACTCAAAGGTTTCCTCAAAACGGTTAAGCTCATTTAATCTTCCAAGTTTTAGCTAAATCTGCTTGTATTAAGTATGTTATGAATCTGCTTGCATTAGATTGATCTTACGGGGTTGTTGAGTTAGTTTGAGATTGCTGTTACAATTTTATAGGAGTAATAATAATCTGTTAAATCGTGATTCTGAGCGGAGATTCACAATAGGGCTGTTGATATTGTAAGAGTCTGTTGTTGTAGTTTAAGATAGAGGATACTACTTGAGTAGCTTAATCTCACTGCCTTTAATTAGCTTCTTTTTGTTTAGGTAGATATTTGTTGATTTTCGTCTATTGCTGAATGTTTTTGCCTGTTATTTGCATAAGACTTTAATCCGTCATGTCTGAACTCGTCTTATCCTGAATGTTTGGGACAATAGAATGCTTTGTGATAATATATTCGTCTTATGGTAAATTCAGTCATAACAAGTTAGTGAGCAAATCTGATTTGGATTCAAGAGTGCTATGGTCTGTATTTTTATTCAGTTTGTGATATTAGGGAGTTGAAGTTCTCATCTATCTGTCTTAATTCATTTCTGTGGAGTTCTTGATTATTTCCTTCTTTGAATTAGCTGCTGCGATTATGTTTGTTACTTGTTTGATGCTCGTTTAGGGTCTGGATTATCTTAGATATTGTTGCTATGATTTGCTTATATATTGGTTGTCATAGATCTTGCTGTAGTGTTTGATTGAGTTGTCTTGTTTTATAATATTAGTTGTTTAGTAAGAATTTTTAGCAGTCATAATCTTCTTATAGCTACTCTTTAATTTGTGTTGTTATATTTGTCATTTTGTCTATTGAGTTTAATCTATTATAGATGTGTTATCCTGCTGGTTTTATTTGAAGTATTTCTGTTCTTTTTGTGATCTGATGGTTCAATTGGATTTTGAGAAACAAGATCTGAACTCCAAAATAAAAAAAAAAAACAATAACAAAAATCTGCCACCTGGGGCTCGACCTCGAGACCTTCTGTCCAGTAGCCCAGCGCCTCAACCATTGAGCTACCTCACTGTTTTGTTAAATTATTGCATTAACTGTTTAATATTAGCTGTAGATTTAACTTTTATGCACATAACTAAAGCGTTTTTCTTACTTTACTTAGTTTTAAAGTAATAAATAATTAAATTAATATAAATATAAATAAATATAGTTTAAAAATAAAAATAAATATTTAATTACTTTTAAAATTAATTTGTCTAAATAATTTTGTTTCATTAAAAAGTAAAATTAAAAAAATAAAAATAATAATATAGTTGTAATTTGTCTTTTAGATTTATTTTGGGTAGACGATTCATGCACTTTAGGTTAAAACATAGGATTTTAGATAAACACCGAAAACCAATTCGAATCAATTGTCCAAATCAAAGCAAAACGTCTCAAATTCACTCGATCTTCGTGTACAACGAACTTGGTTCATAATCGTGTTTAATTAAATCCGTCTTTGGTAATTTTAGATTATTACTTTTTCCTAAAGGTAATTTTCTAATTTACCCTATAACATATCTTAATTATCACATATACTATCCTCACTACATCAACATCAAATTTTGGCGCCGCTGCCGGGGATCTTGTGTACGATTCGTTTTGTGGAGATTTGTTGATCGTTGATTTGAAGACCCTTTCCATTTTGGAAGGTTATGCTTATTTTTGTTTTATCATCATTATGTCTTCATCCATCGTTTGCGTTAAGTGTGGGGTCCATTGTATGATGGCGTGTGCCCTTGTTTTCAACGAAAGACGACTCCTCACAACTTTTCATCGAACAATTACTTATGCTAGAGCAAATGAATTTTTACAAAGATTATTTCAAAGATGATATTTTGGTGAACTATAATTATGACGATGATGACGATAATGAGGATATTTTTGATCTCACTCCATCTCATGACATAACCACTCCTATTCATGATTCTTCCATCGTGGAACCCAAAAATTCTCTAAGCAAGGGGGACGAGCATTTTAGCACTATTCCGGACACGGAATCGGACGAAGTAATAAAGTCTAGTGTTGAGATCCTTGTCCAAAACCCAAGAGAGTTTGATGGTATTTCCAATGAAACATGTGATTTGCCACATTGTGATGACTCTACTTCTTCCATTCACTTTGAGATTTTCTCTAATTCTAATGATGAATATTGTGATGGAAATGAAGATTTTGAGAATGATTCGACTTCTAGTGAATTTTCTAATGAGGAGTTCTCCGATGAACTTTCTTATAAAGATGATATTCACGACTCGTATTTTGAGGGGTTCTCCGATGAACCTACTCTTCTTCACCCATTTCCACCGGGAAATGAGGATGAAAGTGATCCGGTTTTTGAGAGGTTCACTTTTGAACTTGCTCCTTTAGACCCATTTCCACCGGGAAATGAGGTTGATTTAACTATTCCGATCCTTGAGAAGTTCTTCGATGAACTTACTCATTTAGATGTAGAAGACGTGGTTCTTCGTGAAAAAGTATCCAACGTCTATCTTCTCATTTCTAAGATAGAGACTTTGAATTCTAATCCTAATGACAAGTCTTTCTCTCCAACTCCTATTCTCGTTGAGGATAGTGATCCGCTTATGGAGGAGATTGACACTTTTCTTGCTTCTAATGATTCGATACCACCGGGTGTTGATGAAATTGACCCGGAGGGGGACGCTCTCTTTTTAGAGAATTTACTTGATGATGATTTCGTCCCAAGTCCTCCTCCCACCCGCTTTGACCTTAATGTAAGGATTTTTCATGTGTCTCATATTGAGTACCATGACCCGATTGATCACATTTCTAAGGGTGAAATGGTCGTTAAAGCAAAGAATGTTAATTCCACTATGTATGAAACTTTTATCCCACCATTACCATGTGCTTTATATGATCTTGGATTAGCATGGGGGAAGACACCGTGTTGTTTATTCCTTTCTCTTCCGATGACGAGGTATTCGACCTCGGAATCATTGATTTAGGGAAATCTCGGCCTTTCACCGATGTAATATTCGAAAGATTTTTCGATCATTTTGGTGCGAGTTTATCTCGGGGAGCATGTTTTATCCATATCGTGATTTGTGACTACTATCTCTTTTTAGAGAATTGTGTTGGAGTTTTATCCTTTCGTTTGTCATCCGACAACGAGGATGTAATCTTTGACCCTGGCATCGTGCTTTATGTTGGATTCTATTCCATTATGCCGGTTTTCACCATTTTTCCTAAGGACCAATGAATGCGGGGATCGAGTCGAGCTCATGATTCGGTTAACAAAAACGAGGTGCCTTGTGGGGGAGTTCCATATATTCTATCTTCTTTCTATTTTCTAACACTAATAAGGCTTGATCTTTTAAGCTCGTGCTCGTTGTTTGTTGTGTTGTGAATCATAGGTATGACCCTAATCATTGAAGACTCTCGTGTTCGGTTTTTGCCAGTCCACTTGATCTTCCATTCTTTGAATGCCAAAATGGGGCACACTCTTTATCCTTTGATTTTTATCGACTAACGTTTTATCTTGAGGCATAATTAATAAACGGCTTATAGATTTGCGTGCTCTTTCCATGTTAGGACTTTTGCATTAGACTCTTCGTGTTTTAGCAAGGGGGTGTTACTCTTGAGCTAAGGAACATTGAGGACAATGTTTGGTTTTAGCATGGGGGAGTCAATTGATATAATCGCTTGCAATTGCTTTTGTCGTGTCCACACGTAATTGTTTTTCTCATTTTTCATAAAAAAATTAAATTTTTAGTGTTATTTTTAAGTTTTAATAAATAAAATAAGTTCTTTTGACACAAATTTAGGCTTTCCGTTGGTGAAAATAAAAATAGTTTTTGACTCGACTCGGTTTTTACCTTAGCTTTTCCTTAACGTGTTTGAATTAAGTTTTGCTAGGCTATTATATAGGGAACTTTAAAACGCGAAAGTCTTAACTCTCACGGCTTAAGAACAAGAACTTTTCGCAAATTCCTATAATTGATCCTAGAAAGTCGTTTATTAAGGGAACTTTAAAACGCAAATTATAAAACTTGAAAAAGTATAAGAAGATGCAAAATCCTATAGATGACTTGAAAACCCAAAACTTTGATTTAATAGGGTAAGTATCCATTGATTTTCACATTTTTGGATTTTTACAATATGGAGAACAAGAGATGATAGAGTTTAATCATAAGTTTCTAAAATTAATTCTTCTTTGTGCAAGTATTTTTGTGTTTGATTTAATCTCCTCGTATTTATTTTCCACGCTTGAATAATAATTGCTTAATAAATGAAGTTTTTAGTGGTTTAGGCTTGATATCTTAACTCGTAACTCCTTCTTTTTCTTCCCTTGTAATTAAAGTGAGAACACATTAAGGGTGTCAGCGTCATGGGCTTTTGATCATGGGATTGCAGAAATTTGGCTTACTATAAATATCATATTAATAAAGAAGAATAAATAAAAACATGTTCTCTAGGAGCCTTCGGGTGGGAGTCATGTAGCACTAACCTTGTCATTAAAGCCTTAGGGTGTATGACAAGGGGACGTGTTGAATAAAAATTGCTTCATCATCATGAGCCATAAGGTGGGATGGTGAATGTCAATTCCCTTATTTTTGTCCAAGGAGCCTTCGGGTGTGGATTTTAAATAAGGAGCACAATTACATCTTAAAGAGCCACAAGGTGATATGATGTAGTTGTTGCTAACTCAATTAATAAGGTCATAATTGACTTTGGAGGTTTTATTGTTGCTTTTAAGTAGTCCTATTAGCCAAATTTCGGGTCCGGGGATTTATCCCTCAAATCGTGTTAAGTTATCCTTGATGTGGGCTTTCTTTAGTGACAACGGTTTTTGAAGTCGAGGTTAGGTTTTGAGTGTTGAGTTTACACCGTTCTTGCCTTCATTTTTGGACTAATAAATATCAAATAAAGTCAAATGAGCCTTTGGGTGAATGACAACTAAAATATAGAGATACAACTAGGAATAATAGGAGATTGATTTTAACACAAATTACTTGAATGAGTTGTTTTAATTTTGGGGCTTATGATTGACAATGATCTTGTTTTTACACTTGGCATGGAAAAGTGAAAACTCGAGGATGATGAATCTATTTGAGTTTTATGATCCTAAAAGTTATTTTTCAAATAATGAAAGCAATACATTATGTCTTTGCAAAATAAAGTGTCAAAGTTGAATAAAAGTGTTGTTTTATCATTGCGCGAGGACACGGCAATTGCTTAGCAAGGGGGAGTTTGATATGAGTGATTTTACTCATATCAATTATATCTAAAAACGAACAATAAATGCATATAATCAATGAATATTACCTTGTATTCGTTTGTTTGTCGTTTGATGTGTGTAGGTACCGATGATCGTAAAAATCGACAAAAACCGACACGAGATTGAAGAAAAATCGAGGAAGCCGAAAAACAAGTTCGATTTTGTTCGAGGAATTAAGTTTTCGAAGGATTTTTGTCTAGTGGGTCCCACATTTGGACTAATGGGCTAAAAAGCCCAATAAGGGAGCAAGTATTATCTACTTTTGGTTACTAAGCCCAATCAAGCCCAAAACATGAATAATATGGGTTGGATTAACTTAAAGGGCTACAAGCCCATTTATCAAACCAATTTGATAAATGTGGGACGGTTAAAAGTATTGTACATGGGCTTTGAAGATCCAATAGGTCGAACTAAATAAACATGGGAAGTAAATAAACGTATTTATTTATTTACTAAGTTCACACACACTCCACATATTTTTTCGATACAAACTAAGTTTCGTCATCTCTCACCTCACCCAAACAAATAACCAGACAAACCCCCTAACCCTAATTCACTAAATCACAAAATAAATATTGGGGCTTTTCATTAATTTCAAGCGTGAGAATGCACACGAGTGGGAAATTAATTCCCTGTTAATTCGGAAGCAAGAAGATGGAGGAGTGTGGGTGACGTGACCTCATTCTCTTCTTTGATTGGCTGTGACAGCACCAAAACCCCAATTCACCAATAAGGAGTGGCCAACTCAGCCTCAAGGAAACACAACTAGCACAAGAAGCACAACGGATTGCCACGTTGGCAATCCATGTGACTATGGACGAATTTACACCCTTGGATGAAAACAGAAAGAGAGAGAAGAAAAAGATGCTGAATGGAAGGCTTGGATTGATTCTCGTCTCCAACAAACTCACCCCAACACCTCGGGTTCGAGTATAAATACCCCATCTTTATTGTATTTTTAGGATCCCTTTTCTTCTTGTACTGTTATAATGTTTAATTATAGTTAGGAATTATATATTTTACTTTTATAAAGTTTGTAACGTTTCAATTGAAGTAATAAAATTTCGATTCACAGCTTCATCAGTTTTGATTTACGTTAGTTATTTTTTAAAATATCCTTGCAATTTTTATCTATTATTATCATTATAAGTGAAGTATCAATCATATCAGCTTAGTTTATAGCTGTTGTGAATGATAAAGAGTGATTTGGGGATAATTGCTTAAACCCACTGTTTAAGTTTATAACAAAGTTGTTGGTTCGAGTATTTTTGTTGTTCGATGATGGATGGTATGATCGTGTTTTTGGTTCGTGATGGTGGTATAATCGTGACGGTGTCGATTTAGATAAGCCCGCTCAGCGCGCGACTTCTACTCAAAGGTTTCCTCAAAACGGTTAAGCTCATTTAATCTTCCAAGTTTTAGCTAAATCTGCTTGTATTAAGTATGTTATGAATCTGCTTGCATTAGATTGATCTTACGGGGTTGTTGAGTTAGTTTGAGATTGCTGTTACAATTTTATAGGAGTAATAATAATCTGTTAAATCGTGATTCTGAGTGGAGATTCACAATAGGGTTGCTGATATTGTAAGAGTCTGCTGTTGTAGTTTAAGATAGAGGATACTACTTGAGTAGCTTAATCTCACTGCCTTTAATTAGCTTGTTTTTGTTTAGGTAGATATTTGTTGATTTTCGTCTATTGCTGAATGTTTTTGGCTGTTATTTGCATAAGACTTCAGTCCGTCATGTCTAAACTCGTCTTATCCTGAATGTTTGGGACAATAGAATGCTTTGTGATAATATATTCGTCTTATGGTAAATTTAGTCATAACAAGTTAGTGAGCAAATCTGATTTGGATTCAAGAGTGTTATAGTCTGTATTTTTATTCAGTTTGCTGATATTAGGGAGTTGAAGTTCTCATCTATCTGTCTTGATTCATTTATGTGGAGTTCTTGAGTATTTCCTTCTTTGAATTAGCTGATGCGATTATGTTTGTTACTTATTTGATGCTCGTTTAGGGTCTGAATTATCTTAGATATTGTTGCTATGATTTGCTTATATATTGGTTGTCATAGATCTTGCTGTAGTGTTTGATTGAGTTGTCTTGTTTTATAATATTAGTTGTTTAGTAGGAATTTTTAGCAGTCATAATCTTCTCATAGCTACTATTTAATTTTTGTTGTTATCTTTGTCATTTTGTCTATTGAGTTTAATCTGTTATAGATGTGTTATCTTGCTGGTTTTATTTGAAGTATTTTTGTTCTTTTTGTGATCTGCTTGTTCAATTGGATTTTGAGAAACAAGATCTGAACTCCAAAATAAAAAAAACAATAACAAGAATCTGCCACCTGGGGCTCGACCTCGAGACCTTCTGTCCAATAGCCCAGCGCCTCAACCATTTAGCTACCTCATTGTTTTGTTAAATTATTGCATTAACTGTTTAATATTAGTTGTAGATTTAACTTTTATGCACATAACTAAAGCGTTTTTCTTACTTTACTTAGTTTTAAAGTAATAAATAATTAAATTAATATAAATATAAATAAATATAGTTTAAAAATAAAAATAAATATTTTAATTAATTTTAAAATTAATTTGTCTAAATAATTTTGTTTCATTAAAAAGTAAAACTAAAAAAATAAAAATAATAATATAGTTGTAATTTGTCTTTTAGATTTATTTTGGGTAGACGATTCATGCACTTTAGGTTAAAACGTAGGATTTTAGATAAACACCAAAAACCAGTTCGAATCAGTTGTCCAAATCAAAGCAAAACGTCTCAAATTCACTCGATCTTCGTGTACAACGAACTTGGTTCATAATCGTGTTTAATTAAATCCGTCTTTGTTAATTTTAGTTTATTACTTTTTCCTAAAGGTAATTTTCTAATTTACCCTATAACGTATCTTAATTATCACATATACTATCCTCACTACATCAACATCAGTAACCTACAAAGATACATTTTACTGAGCGTTGTTGGAGTTTATCTCTAGAGTCACGTTTCACATACGCCTCGCAACCCAAAATTTTCAAATAAGACAAATATGGCTTCTTGTCATGCCATAGTTCATATGGTGTCTTATCAACCTTCTTTGTGGGAACCATATTCAGAATACGAACAACAGATTCTAAAGCATAATCCCAAAAGGATAAAGGTAAAGTTGTAAGATTAAACATAGATCGCACCATATCTAATAATGTACGATTTCTCCTTTTGGATACACCATTTTGTTGTGGAGTATATGGAGAAGTAAGTTTCTAAAAAATTCCGTTCTCACTTAAATAATCTTTAAACTCTTGACTTAAATATTCACCACCTCGATCAGAACGAAGAGCTTTAATCTTCTTTCCTAGTTTCAATTCTACTTCCGCTTTAAACACTTTGAATGTTTCAAATACCTCATGTTTATGCTTAAGTAAATAAACATAACTATAACGGCTATAATCATCCGTAAATGTTAAGAAGTAGCTAGCACCTTTCCTTGACACATGTCTAAGTGGTCCACACACATCAGTATGTATTAGTCCAAGTAGATCAGTAGCCCTTTCAATATTGCTATTAAAAGGTTTCTTGGTCATCTTTCCAGAGATACAAGACTCACATTTATCAAATGATTCATCATTGATATTTTCCAAAAGACCATCACGTTGAATCTTTTGTATGCGAGTCTTCCCAATATGGGCAAGTCTACAATGCCAAAGATAAGAAGAGTTCTTGTCTAACTTTCTCTTCTTATTCATGCTAAATACATAATTAATCTTTCTCTTGGAATTATTATCATGCATGTTAATTTCAAAAATACCATTCACAGAAATTGCATCAAAATAGAATAAACCATCTTTGAAAACAGAAATTCTATTATTATCAATAGTGTGAATAAATCAAGATCCAACATACAAGAAAAGGAAATAACACCCCTAACAATTTTAGGTGCAAAATGACAATTATTCAATCTCAGTACTAGACCCAAAGGTAAAACTATATTAAATGTTCCTATAGCTTCAACTGCTACTTGTGCGCCATTGCCCACATGCAGAAATTGTTCCCTGTAGGTAAGATTCCTCTCTAACTCAAACCCCTGAAGACGTTGCAGCACCAAGCTCTTCCTTCTTCTTTATTTCTCGCAACTCCTCGAGATAAAGAGGGCAGTTCCTCTTCCAGTGACCACTTGCTTTGCAATGGTGACAAGTCTTATCCTTCTGAGATTTCTTCTTGACAAAGTTCTGCTTGGGTTTAGGATAATTCGCAACTTGTTTGCCCTTATCACCCTTGCCTTTTCCCTTCTTGTTGTTCTTGTGCGGTTTTGGCTTATTCACTCCACCCTTTTGCACATAAAGCACAGAAGGGGTAGGAGCAGATGTACTTTCCTTGTCCTTTATACCCTTTTCGTAGTCAATGAGCATTGCGTGCAAGTCATTCACTGTCTTCCCCGTGCAATGCATATTAAAGTTCCTAAAGAAATCATTAAAGTCCCGAATAAGAGACCTATTGATTAGGTTAATTGCCATATCATTGTCATAGGATTTCCCTCGTGCGATGAGATGTTCCATGTAACCCTTCATCTCTTGATAATGTGCACTCACGGATTTCCCAGGGGCTTGCTTACAACTGTGTAAAGCATCTACCAAGTCGTAGATATCCACAGCCTGAGGCTTCTCATACATTGCCTTGAGCTCTTCAAGCATTTGATTTGGAGCATATAGCTCAAAATTTCCTTTGCAAGAAATGAGCCATTTTTCCAAGCATTAAACAAGCCAAATCATTGTGCTTTTTAACCTCTGCCTCATAATTCAGTCTTTCAACCGGAGTAGCATTAGGGCCAAGGGGAGCAGGAAATGCCCTGGTCAAGTAATCAGAAGTACCCGCTACTCTTAGAACTATTCTTAGTGAGCGGTACCAATCATTGAGTTTGGGCCAGTTAATTCCTGACGTTCAAGATAAGTCTTGAATGCAGTACTTAACGCGTTGTTATCGGGTTGAGCCATTGCTACAGAAATAAGTTCAAAATATTAGTATTTTCGATAATACCATTCAAGAAAATAAAATTACCCCGGTAATTAAAACCATAGTATTTTCCTTGAAAACTAGAATCCACATTGACATAAACTTATCACATCAGTTGATCTGCTAGTGATAAATGTACTCAACATGGTAACTTGTCGAACAATAATTGACAAACAAATTTGCAATTTCTAGATATTTTTAGGGATTTACATTGCCAAAAATCAATTTTTATTGTAAACATGTTTCATCCCTACTTTATGCCTTAAGTTTCCAGATCTTACTGAGTAACTCAATCAAGTCGACTAATCTAAAGAACGTAAAACCTTCATGTGCAATCTTATTCAGTCATGAAGTTTTCTCTCCATTACAACATCGTCCAAAATTTCATATGACGACAATTATAACTTCAAGTGTTCGTCAATTAGATGGCATAAACTTATATTTTAAGGGTATTGATTTTGGTGTCAAAATCATGTATGGAGAAGCATGCATACATCTCTATAGCATAAGTTTAATAAAAAACTTTTAGTAAACTTTTTGGTGAGACTAAAATTTCATCATATATTTGCAAGTTGAGGTATTGGTTAAACCAATTAAAGATTTTACCCACAACTAAATTCACACTGTACTTTTTCTAGAACTTAGCTAAAGCACAAAGCAATAACCTTATTCATTGTGTTTCGGATGTGAATTTTGTGGAAACCTTAGTTTCCTCGAATCTTTTAGCTACTAGGCATAGCCATTGTTCATATGATTATACAATCAAAGCGGAAAAGAACAATAACTATGTAACAAGGTGTTTGGGAACAAAACACATGAATTAAACAATTGGATTGTTCATTATATTAATAACAAACAATCCCTAGGTGTGTATACATTGAATCCCACACCTAGTCGACACACGCTTTAGGTTTACATTGTATATGAAAGTTATGAAAAACCTAATAACCCTTGGTTCCTTTTATAGTGTAAGGATTAGGGTTTTACAAAAGATAGCTATGAATAAACATGAATATCTTCTATTTAAATAACTAATACAGAATATATTCTGCATACTTATCCTAAATAGAAGCTTCCAACAGCGTTTGACTTTTGTTGACTTCTGTCAACGCCTGATTTGTTCTTGACAACACCTGGATTACACTTGTCAATGCTTAGACAAATGCCTTCATATTTTCTTCGTTTTTGAGTTTCTGCCACATCAACTTTTTGACCCAACAATCTTCCCCTAGTTGATGTCGGCAAAACTCTTTGTGTATCTCTTGTAAGTTGTACATCATCTTCAAATTGCTTCCCCTCAATTGTAGCAGGTATGTCTTCCCCTTCTTGTCACATCAACAGGAAAGTAAACAATGTACGCAATCTTGAAGATTCTCCAAATGTAGGCTCTATGCAATGATTTTGAAGAAAAACAAATATAATATTCTTGATGTAGAAGTAGAGTAACCCAAACCTATGTTCCATGTCTTGTACTATCCACGTGACGTCGAACTTATATGAAAACGTTAAAGTATAAGCAAACCTCGATCTCTTGTCAATATTCTCATCCTTTGTGAGACACTGAGCACGATAATGTAAATCCTTCAAGTGTTATGACAAGTCTTCATCACTTAACCATTTAAGCACGAACAAGTTACCTTCAAACCAATGGGATGCTATCCATACAATTTAAAGATATGATAAAACATAAACTCGCGAAAATCTTCTTCAAGCATCAAACTTACCATAAGAATTCTTCCCCTTAAGCCAACACCTCTTCATGACGAATTTTAATGAAATAACATCTTCATACCATATGTAAAAGTATGGAATTGGATAACTCTTTCACAAGGCTATCCCGATTACATAATTTAAAATATCCATCAAATTCTTCATGAATTGTTGCTAACTTACTTAAAAATCATTTACTCCTTGTAAAAATATCCGAGCCATAAATATCAACTTGATATTCTAAATAAAAACGGAGATTCCATGTACCTTTGCGTGTAAATAACTCTTTTTGTGTGCAAAAATCGTATCAATTTTTCAAACAGCAGCTATTCCTTTGTTGTCCAATAACCTTCTTTGTCCAATATCCTTTCCATGTGTATTGTCTAATATCGGACAATACCTATCAACGTTTGAACAAACCTTTCTCGGTCAACACACGTCAACGCTTTCTATCAGCGTTAAATTATTCTTTGTCAGCGTCTAAGCAAAACTTGTCAGCGTCTCCTTCTACGTCATCTAGGGTTATAATCTTCAACAACGCCTGGGATACACAATATGATAATGGATAGAAAATATAAAATCAATACCATTGATTTTCTTTGTTGTCTTCAACCATATCCTACGTGATTACAAAGTAAAAATACGTTCTGCTATACCCTTGCAATGCAAAAAGTAATATATATTGACTTTAGAAACAAATAAATCCCTGTTTTGAAGCAAATAATCACGTAATCATACTTTCCCACAAAAATAGGAAACTGAATATCCCTATAACCCATGTCTGTGTATGACCATAACATCAAATAAGGAATGAATAAATACGTAATCATCCTTACTGCTTTGATCCACAACTTATCACAGCCTTTATCATACGTCCCTATCATGTACACCTTTTCAACCATAGGACATCACAACATCTGCTATATTGAAAGACACACCTCACGTGATGTCCCATCTTATCCAATACTATTTGAATAACAGAAAATATTAAAGCAATGTACCTGGTGCCTTCTTTATTCACATGAATTATCACATGATATCTCAATGTAAAGATAAGAACTCCAAAAGCTGCATGATCCTTTTCTTTGGCTGTAATGTTCCTACGTGAACATCCATAACTCTAGGGCATACAAATCACGTCCATAAATAATCTCAGTATTCATCCATCATATGTTTTAACAACTTCCATTATTTTGTACCCATATTACCCATTCATATAACAAAACCATCAGAAACATAGCATAGTAAAACCTATTCTGAGAATATTATTCACATGCCATGTACTGTCGATCCTTCATATAAACGAGTCAAAGTGAAAGCATACGATCTGCTACTGATTTCTATGTACCACAATGGCGAACACCATGGATACTACATCCTTCATACATTCTAGGGTTTACAAAACCCTAGCCAAGACTAATCTTGATCAATCTCTCTATTTGTCAACCACAGATCATAATGGAAACCTATTATGTTATAATGGACAGATCTAAGGATTACGTATGAAGATTATTAGCAGCCAAGAACCTTATCATGTTAGGGTTCATCATGGATTCACGAATCCACTCACCAATGCTAGCATGATTAGTCATTACAAACAGCAACATGTCTCCTTTTCTGTATAAGAACGATCTAGGGTTTGTTGAAACCCTAAATCATTATTTTATGTAAAAACAGTATACTGAAAAATCACCACTGCTGCCAACTTTGACGCTTAATAACTTTTTCCTGGGGATAAAACTTAACAATCCCTCAGGTGGATGTCTAGATATATGTGTATAGAATACACACAAGTAATTTCGTGACGATCCAACAGTCCAATCAAAAGTTATTACCTTCTGAATACTGCCGCGCACACAAAAACATCCAGAAAAACCCTAGACGGATTTTTCTTTTCTTCTCGATACACGAACACCTTGTTGGTCCTAGCATCACGAGCCACGAGGCTCTGATACCAACTGTGGAAACCTTGGTTTCCTCTAATCTTTTAGCTACTAGGCATAACCATTGTTCATATGATTATACAATCAAAGCGGAAAAGAACAATAACTATGTAACAAGGTGTTTGGGCACAAAACACATGAATTAAACAATTGGATTGTTCATTATATTAATAACAAACAATCACTAGGTGTGTATACATTGAATCCCACACCTCTAAAATACCTTAACTAAATTTAAAACTATTTTTGAAAATTTTAAAATTAATTAAAACTATTTAAAAACAATTAAAAACTATTAAAACTTAAAATAATTCTAAAAATTAATCTAATGACAATAAAAATATTCTAAAAATTGTAAAATTCCTAACTTAATGTATTTGATCTAAGAAAAATGAAAAAATTTGAAAAATCTAAATTTTAATTTTTAATAATAAAATAATAATAAAATATTAATAAAAATCCAAAATTTATAAAAAATTCTAAAAAGTTGCAAACTAGTTTATTTTAACCTAAATAAAACAAAAATGAAGTTGAAATTACAAAAAAAAAACCTATTGGGCCTTTAAATGGGCTAAAAGTCCAAACAGTCCCTTAATGGGCTCAAATTGGCCCAATAAGAAAAATGTTGTCCAAATAAGCCCAAAATCTCCTATCTGACTTAAAACATGATTTTAAGAACAAAACTCTGAAGGCCCAAAAGCTGAAAATGTGTTTAACCTAGCTTATTTCAAAGCAGCTTATTCTTAATGGGCTTTTTGGCCCATTAAGCTATAAGCTGATGCCATAAGCTCAAATTTGACACACAATCTTCTTTTGAGTTACTTAAGAGATCTATAAAAAGAAAATTGGAAAAAGCACAAGAAATAAGCCTGAAATAAGCCAAGACTCTCTTCACAAAACGACAAAATAGTCATTTTTGAGTTCTAGACCACCTCAAGTGCTGATTCAACTTTCAAAAGCTTTTAAATGACTTAATTAAGCAAAATGATCAAAAAGTTTTCAAATAAGCACAAACAATAAGCCAGAATAAGCAGATAAGCACTTGTTTAAAAGTCAACTTAATGAGTTTTCTAGTAAAAAGTCAAAGTCAATAAACTCCAGATCAAATAAATGGGTCAAATGAGGAAGATTTATCACAAAAAATAAGTTGTTGCAAGTCTGGATAAGCCAATATGGCTTATGAATAAGCTGAATGATGTTTTACACTAGCAGGGGCTAGTTTTGGAGGTTGAGCAGTGGGAACTTTTCCCCCTACTTGACCTTTTTGACTTTTTGTCTTTTGTGGCTTTTTTGTGGATTCAAGTTAAGCAAAGGCACCCAAATGATCAGTTAATCATAAGGAGTCAATATAAGCAACAAAAACATAATTCCAATCAGCCAATCAGTGCAGTTAATTCAAAACATCCACAGACCTAGTCCAGATATGAACAATAAGCAGTTTACACTCAATAAGCAGTTTTAGCAAAAATCAGCCAACCAAATTGCACCAAAAGCATACACAAGATATACTTAATTCAAATGAACAAATTTAAACAGGTTTCATGCAATGGTTCAAGGTCTAGATCAAGATTCAAGCACAAAAAAGTTACTGATGAACAAAGAACATGCAGTTATGAACACTTTCTGATATACTTGACCACAAGGCCAGATTCAAACACTCAAATCTCTTAATCAGGTTATATAAACTATGTTTAATCACTTGTTACCCCTAAGCATGCATACAAACTAAGTGTTACCAAGTTCTTAGGTCAAAACAAGCAAATTTCAAGTATTTAACAATCTTAGATTTGATGTTTAAAGTCTAATAACTTACAGGTTTTAGCACACAACCAAGTGAATAGCAGATACAAACAACTTCCAATAACACAATAACAAGTTATGATCTTAAACAGGTTAACCCAAACACCCCTTATCAGTTTTAAAATCAAGATTAAACAAGTATAAGTGTGATTCAATGTTACCCAAGCCCAATCAAACACAATAACAGATGTATTATGCAGTATCAAGCAAGATTAAACCATAAAAACAACAAGAACACAAGCAGAACACAAAATCATAAAAATCAAGTATTTTTCAGATTTTTGGGTTCAAGAACTCAAACCTCATGAATGTACATCCACACTCGCGAATTTTTGAGCTGATGTGCCTAGCAAAACAAGGCACAAGCTTCCTTAAACAAGCTGCTAAGATTCAACAAGGTTAGCACAATAAAATCAAAAACAGAAAGGTGACAACTTTTAAAAGAAATTTGATTAATGCAACCTTGTTCCCACACTTGATTATCCCCAAGTTATAAGCCTCACAACACCTTGATAACACTTTTTCAGGATGTTATGATCCACTTATAGCCCGAGAATTCCAAGGTTTAAACCAAGACTTAGCAAAATATCAAATTTTGAGCTCTTGTACAATTTCTTGCACAAGGTTTAAAAACACGTTTTGAGATTCAAGATTAGCAAACATATAACATAAACAAGCAGAATAGAAGGTTGGCACTTGGTTTTTCTTCGCAAAATTCAAACTCTATTTCATAACTTGAAAGTAGGATTTATAGAAATGTGAACTAGGAAAAATCAAGAGCAAACTGCTATGATGCAGCTTCTATGCCTTATATAGGCTACAAATGAACTACTACAATGCATAAAAACGTAAACCCTAAGCTGATGAAGTCCCCATTTTGCCCTTGAGTAGTTTGAATATCTTGGAATCATGTGACTGAATTTGGCTGTTTGTGTGAGTTGTCATGGTTGAAATTGCATCCAAGGGCTCATATTGATGCTTAGGAACAAAGCTAAACAAGGTGTGTTGATTCCCTGGCAAACTTTGGCAGTATCCTCAAAAACGTGTGCAGGGCATATAGCATGTGAACTCTAGGGTGATGTGGCATTGGTTTTTAAAGTTGGGTTATGATTATGGCACCATTAATCATTAATCTGGAGATTATGGGAGGTTAATTGTTGTTTAAATCAGAATGCCCAAATTTGTTCTTGAGTGAATAGTGGGTGAGTTTAATCTGGTTTAGGAGAGATTAAGTTTTAAAAACTTGTTTTAGGAGCCAAGGATTAAATAAACCTTAAACCGGTTTAGTGGATGTTGAGGAGGCAATTTGGTGAGGTGTGATTGGTTGGTTGGAGTGAGTGGGGCACGTGTCACCCCACCACTGGTTAAGGTATGTATTCTTGTTTGCCCAATTTGGTCCCTCGTCTCTCTTTCTCTTTTCACTTGAAGTTTATTAAGCATAAAATCAGAATCCTTTGTTATTAAAGTTTCCTTTTTCATACTTCTGCCCCAAATACTTTTGCAAAGTATTTCCAGGGGTATTTCTTGCCAATTATTGATACTTGAAGGGTTGTTTTGGCATTTTATTCAAAGATGATGGTCTTGACTTGTATGATTGACTTTTTAGAGGACTAATATTGGCAAGTCTTCATTATTGAGGGACCATTTTTGCCAATTCTTCAAAGTAGAGGCCCTTTTTGTAAATTTAACAAACTTTAAGGACCAAACTTGTAATTATGAATAAACAAGGGTTTAAAGTGTCAATTATTCAATATTGGAGGACCCTTCTTGCATAATCTTCAATTCTTCAAGGGTTTTTCTTGGAAAATCTTCATTGGGGCTTGGTTCATTGTGCGGCTTCGTTTCTCGTGTTCGTTTTTGCATGTTTCTTGTGATCTTTTGTCATTTTCTCAATATCCGTACCTAAAATACACAAGCATATATTTGGCCATTTTTATGATATTTTATGCATTTAAAGCCCTTTTTGGACGATGAGACTATATATAAAAGCAGTCTCATCAATTGTTTAGGTTGATTCTTGGTTATATTGATTGAGATCTTTTGTTCTTTATAAATCTTTACAATAGTAGTGCGGCTATGAAGCACTTCTTCTCCATACTCCATTATCTTGCTAAATGATTTTACTTAATATAATTATACCTTTAAAAAGTACGTAATAAATAGTATAAGGAAGATCAATAAGTAGTATCTTTTTGCTTTTTTTTCAAGAAAAGATATCAAAGTAACCAATGTACACACTTGCCTTGTAACGAATCAAATTTTTGGTTTGGCCACATGCTAAGAGCATCATCAATGCTTAGAGCCCTTGGTACTACACCTTGATTTATGTCCATAACGTCAGCCTCACGGCGCGAGACACCACACTGTGTGTGACAATCCGTCAATTTATGGTTGATATTTTATTCTCAAGTGTTATTTAAAAACATTATTTTAATGTTATATTATGAACTCACTTATTTTTTGGAAGAAATTTAGGTTTACGCCTCGAAGTAGCATCGACTACGTCTAAACCGGAGGATTCTACGTTACGTGCTTAGGTTTACATACACCGTTTTTGGTGACAGTCCGACATTTCAGGAAATAAATTTAACCGTGAATATTATTTTGGGATTTTAAATTTGTGTTGGTTCATAAACTCACAAATTTACGAGAAGAGATTAGGACTTACGATTATAATTTAACGTCCTTTACGACTAAACCGGAAACCTTAGGATTACGTATTTACGTTTTTGAACTCCGTTTTTGATGAGACAATTTTTATTAGATTCGTTTTGTGCCGTTGATTCATAATTTATAAAAACGTTTTTCGTAAAACGACCCGAGGGCACGCAAATCGAAGAAACTAGAATCGAGGAGTACCCGTAATTAAATGGGGATGAGAAAAGATAAACTTGCCCCACCCCCACACATGGGACGGCCACAAGTGTACAACACACCCTTGTGAGGTATTAAGCTTGTAAACAAAGCTAAGACACTTGTCTTAGCTTTGCCATCACAACACTTGCACACAAAACTTGCCAAAACCACTCACACAAACCATTTAACACTTTCATACATGCAAACCACTATTTTTCTCTACTCTCTCTCTATATTTCGTCCAAAAACCACCTTCAAACACCCCTCCTTTGATCAATTTAACCATAATATCATGTGTTATTCACACATATGTTGAAGAACCTTTGAAGATATGAAGATTGGAGGTGATCTTAACCTATGAAAAGGAGTTTTCATTAGGTTAAAGGGCTAAATTCATGGAGGTGTTCATCTATCCAAAGGGCCCAAGAAGTTTCCTTGCTAAAGTTGAAGATTTGATAACAAGAACCAAGTCTTGTTCATCAAAAACCCCATCTTTTCATCACTAATGGTGGTATAAAGATTGTTCTTCCTATCCTCTTGTTATTTTGATTATGTAATCTTATATTTTCTTTATTTATGTATATGTATATGATGATGAATGATGATAAAAATATTATGTGGGGATTTGGTGTTGATAAACATGGGTAAAAAGATAGAAAACCACATGTAAAATGGTTAAAAATCTTGCTAAATATGATGGCTGTATAAAAACAGTAAGTAACCAAATGATAAACTGATAAAATGGTATTATGGAATCAATTTACAGTAAGTATTAGGTGTTATACACATGTGAGAGTTGGCCATACAATGGAATCTTAAAAATGAATGAGATATGATCAAAACAAATTTAGAGTGCAAATCTGCCTATACTGTTTTGGACGAATTTATTAAAATATTTAGAAGTTGATTCATCAGTAGCTATACAGGAATAAAATGGAGCACATATCATGTAGTTACTGTCATAAAAATTTGAGGTCCTATCTCCTTATAGAACTCTAGATATGGACATTTTAGTGGATTGAATATTTAGGACAGATTTGATAAAATAAATAGTATATAATATAAGCACTCAAAATTTTGTATTTATAAAATATACATATATAAAACCCACTAGTTGCTAATAATAAGAGTTATATATATTGATATTAAAATGAGACATTTTATATAAATTACAAGTATAAATGTTTTTCCAAGTTATACAACTATAAACATGATTTTTACGTCTTTTCGGCTAATACCGTAAAATTAACGTTTGTGTCAAATAAAACTTAGACGGTCGGACCCGTCTAATGTAAACTTTTATAAACTCACATACTGATGTATAAATTTATATAACAAGTAAAAACCGATAAAACCCGAACTATATAACATATGGACATTAACGAGCTAAGTTAGCCTTATTGGACTATTAATCCAACTAAATGGGCTAAACACTTATAAATTCACTTATTGGGCTTAACCCACTTGGGCCCAACATGTAAAGTATAATATGATAATAAAAGTATAATTGGGCTAATGAAAAGTATTGGGCTTGTAATGGGCCTATTGGGCCTCCAAAATGTAAACAAGTTGAACTAGTGTAACTAGTATAAAAGTTACCAATACATAACACTAAAATGAGTAAATGAGAATATATAAACCCACTTGATCATCATCATATATATAAAATCATCATATGTATACATATTTGTTATTTTGATAAAGTCATTGGACAAAAGTCTAAGACGAGTATTATTTGTCTAGGTTTTCGTGATTGAAGCGCGTACCGTACATCCGAATTGACGATAACCTGCTTTCCCACAGCAACGTGAGTTCATAGCCTCGCACTCTTTTAAATGTTTTTATGAAATGTTTTATAAACCCGCGAGGGAGATAACATGTTAGTTTTGATAAAATAGGACATCATTTGTCCCGATTGTTTGTTTATTGATTTGGACCCGAATGATTGTATGACCCGATGAATGAATATATGACCCGATAAATGAAATGAAATGGATTATTAAAGTTAGGTTATGTCACTAAAAGTCCCATTAGCATGAATTGTGAACTACCGGGATTTGGTAGACGCTTGTGCATATATTAGTACTATTTGGGGACGATCACCCCAGTTCGCGCCTTGAGGGTTGATCCCCGTCGTGCCACATTGATCGGTAAGCGAATTTATGTATGAGAAGATTTCCATAGCGTGATCTTTGTGACAACACGCTAATTTAGATGGGCAAATTTATTTTCGGTCTAGCTACCCGTTGTTTTTTGTAGTAAGGTAACAATGTCATGCGGCTTGTAATAATCCAAATAACAAAAATAGTGCTTTATGCATCGAACTACAATATATTGCCTGACTAGCAATACGGGGTCTTATTATTGATATTATGTTCGTGTTTTGGTTTTACATAACCATATTCATATAACGGTTTTTATTAACTCTATACAACGTTATAAAACGTATTGTATGATGTTTTTACGACAATGGTTCGTATAATGATTTTGAAGGCAAAAGCCTATGTTATGATTTTTTATAAGGATTTTTATAAAATGATTTTGGCTATTTTATGGCCTATTGCAAAGATTTGTACAAAATGATTTTCGATAATAATTATATACCGGTGATATATTAATGGTTTTATTAAACTCTATGAATTCACTCGGCGTTTCCGCTGACCTTTTCTTTCAACATGTTTTATCTCAGGTACTTGAAGGTAATCCTCAGGAAGACAACAAGAATTCATGGCCCGCACTTAAATAACAATTTCCATTCAAATTCTTGTAAAACCTGTATGAAATACAATGACTTGGGACCTATGTAAATTTGATATTTATGAATGGAAATGCTTTATTATTAAACAACGCGATTTTTAAGCGTTGTCTATGATGTGTGTAATGTGATATCCCGTAACACCAACGAGTCTTCCGCTATATTGAATTGTATACATTTGGGGGTGTTACAGTTTGGTACCAGAGCTCTCGTTATAGAGAACGAAAGATTTTTAAAAACCAAGGTTTTGAATAAAACATTTCAAAATCTTTTAACTATAAACATTTTTCTCAAAATGTCTAAAAATCTTTTGACTATAACGGTGCCGAAGAATTCCCGAGTTACCGACAAGGCCAAACTGAGAAGTGTTATTTTAATATATATATATATATATATATATATATATATATATATATATATATATATATATATATATATATATATATATATATATATATATATATATATATATATATATATATATATATATATATATATATATATATATATATATATATATATATATATATATATATATATATATATATATATATATATATATATATATATATATATATATATATATATATATATATATATATATATATATATATATATATATATATATATATATATATATATATATATATATATATATATATATATATATATATATATATATATATATATATATATATATATATATATATATATATATATATATATATATGATGTAATTTGATTACATGATTGTTTGATGATTATTTTGATATTTATACGAGGTATTTATACGACGTAGATTGTCACAAGAAACCCTAACTTCCCTAGTAATTAATCGAAGCTATTTCCGTAGGAATTCTAGCTATTCCAGATCTAAACGAAGTTGTGGATATCTATGATCCCAACGAAATGGTTGATATTCGTAGAAATTTAGATATTAGTTGATTGTGATATTGAAGAAGAATTTGCAAGATTAAAACTGATATCGATGTCATGACGATCTTTCCTTATAGAGTGGAGTTTAACAAAACGTTACCACCTGGAAAGGTGTCATCTGATTCGTTGTCACCCAATTCTTAAATTTGAAATCGAAAGGGTGAATGTTGCACTTGAGGCTGTCATTGGAACCATTACCCAAAAGCCTCATGCCACTAGTACCTTTCCGAGAAGTCTAATTGAATGTGTGAGTCATTTAATACTAGTGACTCATTTGATAATTGTTGTTGTAAGAACTCTAGGATTGGAGATTAAGTTTTGATCATATCGAGCTTTTATTGCCCTTTTAAGGTCTAAAAATAAGGTTGAAAGTATTGGAGAATGAGTTAGGATATCGCATTGAATATGATTTGGTTGAAACTTGAATGAAGTAAAATTTAACTCGTATGGAATATGATAGATAAGAGGAAGTCGTTAAGTCATGTGATTGAATTATAACGTTTTAAATAAATGTTGGTTCGTGTTAAGGCTTGTTCCTAGGCCATTGTCCAATGACGAGGATGCCCAGTGTCCAATAAATAAATTGAAGAAATCTTCTTCTAAATTGGGACCGATGGATCTTCCGGGACATGTGGAACACCTAATGACTCTTGTAGATTAGTATTCATTGTGGTATCTTTTAAAGATAATCCCTAACTTAACTGAGACATCAGTTGGTAGGATGAGTTCTTGGAATTGTATGACATAGTGACACATAATGTGTTACGGTACAATTTTGACTTGTTTGTGATTAATGAAAAGACTATCTTTGATTGCTAAATTCTACATGTATTGATGTTATCTATCTTTTATTGCTTTATCCTAACGTTCGCATTAGTGATGCAACCATTGAGCAAGTACTCATCTCTATTTGAGTTACGTTGTGGGTTAATCTTTTTTAGCGCCATCAAGGTCATGAACCTCATGATTAATTGGCTAAGCTCATTTCCTAGCATATTGTATTTAGTTCTTGGTGAACAACTTATCATCACTCTTTTTGCAGATCACTAATTTTTTTTATAAGTTAAAACAGTATCCCTTGAGAAAAATTGGGTTTTCATCACCATATGGATTATTTAAAGTGAGACTTATAAATAATCATTATTGAAATGAAGTTGTTTATAAAACACTTTGGAAAACTTAATTGTTTTCATAACAAAGAAAATCTTTGTAAATTTATTTTTGATTCTTATTTAAGAATTAAGCACGAAAATGTTTTTATTATAAACATGATGATAAAATTTTGACGAACTGAGTATTGCATCGTTAATCTTGAAATTGTATATATTTGCGCGCCTACATACAATTTGGAAGGGACCATGCAAGGCTGATTAGTAGTCACCATAAATTTGTTAATAAACATTACATTTTCCTTAAAATTATGAAGGATTAAAATTTTATGAGATCTGCAACAAGTGAAAAAAAATAGGGACATATTGTTAGAGACACCTACATATGTGCCCGTACCATTTATTCTTCTGAACCGAATTTACTCATCTATAGACATTGTCTTAATTGACAATTGATACTCCCTTCTTGTCCAATTCTCCCGTGGCGAGATTCTTTGGGAAAATATCTGATTACCGAGTGTTGATACCCGATTGGATGTATCGACGTTCCTATCATTTCTTTTAATTAGATTTCATTTGAATGACCTGGGTAACGATCCGAGGAGCTTTCGAATGCGTACTCAAATTATGAAAACATAGGATATATTCATATTTATTAAATGTTTTCGTCTGTATCTGATTTGAAATTCTCTCGCGTAGATTATGCGTTGACCTTAATCTTTTAATGGTAGTTGTGTCTCCATATATCCTTGAATTTGTGAAGGATTATGAGTTATTATCAGTCTTTTGAGAAGTTCACATCTTATTGACGGCAATAAAACTAAAAAGTTGGTAGTGCCATTAGAATGGATTGATTGATTATGACATGACGACATTGTCTTAATTGATGGGAACTCGAGTAGAATTCCCCTAAAAGATAAGATGTTGATTATCAAAAGTGATCTAAATAATTCTTGATGGATGACCATATCCTGCATTTAGACTTGAAATTTTACCATGAATGGTTATAAACTGATCATAGATCTTGTAATCTAGAAAGAACTTAAAAGTGAATTTATTAAAAGATGTTCATGTTATTTAAACTTTAGGAGGTATTTGCTGGTGAATTACCTAGAATTTCGCCATTAAGGCAAGTTGAATTTGGTATTGATTATATTCTCGGTGATACACCCGTGGCGTGTGCACTATACGTCAGCACCATCTGAATTAAAAGAATTACCGTACAACTAAGAGAGTTGTCGGAGAAGGCTTTTATTCTACCAAGCTCGTCATCATGAAGAGCTATGGTGTTATCATTCCTTATATTTATTAATTACCATGAACTAAGTAAATTGACGATTAAAATCTATATCCACTACCCAAGATGATAGATTGTTCGATCATTTACAAGGTTCTAGAGTATATTCCAAAAATTTGATCCACGGCATGGTTATCATCAACTTCGCATCTGCGAAAAAGATCATCTATTCCAATCACTACATCCAGAACTTGTAATGACCATTATGAGTTTCATGTTATGACGTTTGGATTGACTAATACACATGTAGCATCCATAAATTTGGTGAATCACGTGTGTAGGCTGTAATTTGATAAATTCATGCTTGTGATCATTAAGGACCATTTGTTTGTTTATAAGAATAAGAATGAGTTAATAATTAATTATAAACTGCCCTGAATTAGCCGAGTAGTGAAAACCTGTACCTTGAATATTTAACATGTGATTTAAGGCATAATCCTTTACATGATTTGACCGTATGAATAATAAGAAAATAGGATCTATATTGACTTT
This sequence comes from Glebionis coronaria, assembly GCA_025667525.1. NCBI lineage: Eukaryota > Viridiplantae > Streptophyta > Magnoliopsida > Asterales > Asteraceae > Glebionis > Glebionis coronaria. Next base: position 593,499,623 of record CM046879.1, on the reverse strand, counting down.
TCAAAGATTAGAGCCATTAAGGCTTTGGGTTTTACCAAAAAGAAAGTCCAAAAAAATGTTTTGACAAATGTTTTATCAAAGGATTTTTAAGAAATCATTCCCTTAAACCCAAATCATTTAACTAAACTCCTGTTTAGGGGTAAATGTTTGTATATACCTCAAGACAACCTAAGAGGGATTGAGGAAACCATTTAAACCATGACTTGAAATTTGAAACGACAATTTTTGCTTGTCAACTAAGAAAATTGTGACCAAAGTATGAATAAAGATTTTTTGAACATTTACGAATCTCACTAATTATTTTCTGTAAATCAACAAAAATTGTGTTAATTAAATTCAAATTTATTCTTTTGAACATTTTTATATAGTTGGTCGAACTGAGAAATTTAAAACTTTTTACGTTTACGTTTCATAAAAAAGGGAAAATTAAATATTTATTATTCGATAACTTGTAATAATTATCGACGCTTTATACGTTGGATTGAGCAAAACCAATGAAGATAATAGTAAAAACGAAACTAAAACTTAGAAAATATGAAGAAAGAAATTCTGAGTGAATTTTGGTCATGATAATTATTTCATCAGGAAGGTGAATGTAATTACTGACGCATTATGTAAAAAGGATAAAGAATCAATTAGGATTGTGTTCCTTAATAATAACGGTGCAAAGTAATTTGCCCGAACAACTTAGATATAGCCAATGCTAATCAAAAGGATAATATAGATAATAAAAAGGGGTTCACGGCTAATGTGAACCATTAGAATTGAGAATCCGATGGCGTTAAATGATTAAAAGGCCACTTGTGGTTGTCTAAATATGGAGGATTTTGAGATTTAGTCATGTTGGAATCTCGTAAATATACGAATTTTATTCATGTCATTTCTGACTAAATGTATCTTTAGCTGAAGAAGTTGTATTGATGGCAAATTATGAAGGCAGACATCGCCTCATACATTAGTAACCGTCTAACTATTGTAAAGGTCATCATCTGAATTTGATTCGATTTGGGTCATCGTCGACAGAATGACCATATCTACTAATATCATTCCAGTTAATGATAAATTCTCGATGAAGAAATTGACTCTTTTGTATTTAAAGGAGTTATGTAAGCATGGTGTGCCTATATCGATCAGCTCTATCAAAGATCCTCGTTTCGCGTCGAATTTCTAGAGATTTGCTTAGAAGTCATTGGGAACGAACCTTGATGAGAGTAGTGTTTACCACCCCAATCGAAGGGACGAGGTAAAGTAATAATACAAACACTAGAAGTGTTGTTTTATGCTTGAATGATTGACCTTTGGTAATATATCGTATAATTGTTTTCCTTTGGAGAGATTATCATTGATAATTATCGTATTAGGATCGAGATCGAATCTTGTTAGGATCTAATTATGAGAGCATCTGTAAGCAGGAGTTGGGATGAAGACACCCGACATACACCCATTGTGAGTTGGACATGTCTTTTAGGTTTAAGGTTGCCTATGATGACAAACCTAACCTTACAAAATACCCGACCCGCGAGACCTGAAATGGTTGTTGAAATTAGAATCTGATTATTGACTGCCGGTAGTAGGCAGGAGGTAATGTGAATAAGAAATGTAGATCTTGAAGTGCAGGATAGGTAGCGAAGTTATGCCAAAAAATTTCACCATGGAAAAATGAATAGATGATCTGAAAGATCATGGGAATTAAGTCCCCGTTATATGGGACCATTGAAATGATGTAAAAATTGGTTAGAAAGGCATATAAGCTGGATCTACCCCATGACTTCAAGGGCTGCGTGAATTATGTTTCGTATATCTAACTTGATGAAATGTCTATCAACTGAAAATCTGATTACTTCTTGATGAAGTATAGATCGGCGAAAAGTTGCATTCATCAAAAACCCGTGAACATCATGGATAGAGAAAGTAAGTCAACATTAAGCCTGATCTTATTCCTGTAGTTATGTTTGATGAAACTCGCGTATTGTAATGAATTACACTTGTGAGAAAAGACCGAATGTGGAGGAAATACCCACATGGCTCTAACTCTATAAGAAGTGAGTAGTAAGATGAATTGATCTTTGAGGACAAAGATCCTGTTTAGGGGTAAATGTTGTGACAATCCGTCAATTTATGGTTGATATTTTATTCTCAAGCGTTATTTAAAAACATTATTTTAATGTTATATTATGAACTCACTTATTTTTGGGAAGAAATTTGGGTTTACGTCTCGAAGTAGCATCGACTACGTCTAAACCGGAGGATTCTACGTTACGTGCTTACGTTTACATACACCGTTTTTTGTGACAGTCCGACATTTCAGGAAATAAATTTAACCGTGAATATTATTTTGGGATTTTAAATTTGTGTTGGTTCATAAACTCACAAATTTACGAGAAGAGATTAGGACTTACGATTATAATTTAACGTCCTTTACGACTAAACCGGAAACCTTAGGATTACGTATTTACGTTTTTGAACTCCGTTTTTTATGAGACAATTTTTATTAGATTCGTTTTGTGCCGTTGATTCATAATTTATAAAAACGTTTTTCGTAAAACGACCCGAGGGCACACAAATTGAGGAAACTAGAATCGAGGAGTACCCGTAATTAAATGGGGATGAGACAAGATAAACTTGCCCCACCCCAACACATGGGACGGCCACAAGTGAACAACACACCCTTGTGAGGTAAGCTTGTAAACAAAGCTAAGACACTTGTCTTAGCTTTGCCATCACACCACTTGCACACAAAACTTGCCAAAACCACTCACACAAACCATTTAACACTTTCATACATGCAAACCACCATTTTTATCTCCTCTCTCTCTATATTTCGTCCAAAAACCACCTTCAAACACCCCTCCTTTGATCAATTTAACCACAATATCATGTGTTATTCACACATATGTTGAAGAACCTTTGAATATATGAAGATTGGAGGTGATCTTAACCTATGAAAAGGAGTTTTCATGAGGTTAAAGGGCCGAATTCATGGAGGTGTTCATCTATCCAAAGGACCCAAGAAGTTTCCTTGCTAAAGTTGAAGATTTGATAACAAGAACCAAGTCTTGTTCATCAAAAACCCCATCTTTTCATCACTAATGGTGGTATAAAGATTGTTCTTCCTATCCTCTTGTTATTTTGATTATGTAATCTTGTATTTTCTTTATTTATGTATATGTATATGCTGATGAATGATGATAAAAATATTATGTGGGGATTTGGTGTTGATAAACATGGGTAAAAAGATAAAAAAACCACATGTAAAATGGTTAAAAATCTTGCTAAATATGATGGCTGTATAAAAACAGTAAGTAACCAAATGATAAACTAATAAAATGGTATAGTGGAATCAGTTTACATTAAGTATTAGGTGTTATACACATGTGAGAGTTGGCCATACAATGGAATCATAAAAATGAGTGAGATATGATCAAAACAAGTTTAGAGTGCAAATCTGCCTATACTGTTTTGGACGAATTTATTAAAATATTTAGAAGTTGATTCATCAGTAGCTATAAAGGAATAAAATGAAGTACATATCATTTAGTTACTGTCATAAAAATTTTAGGTCCTATCTCCTTATAGAACTCTAGATATGGACATTTTAGTGGATTGAAAATTTAGGACAGATTTGATAAAATAAATAGTATATAATATAAGCACTCAAAATTTTGTATTTATAAAATATATATATATATAACCCACTAGTTGCTAATAATAATTATAAATAAAGAGTTATATATATTGATATTAAAATGAGACATTTTATATAAATTACAAGTATAAATGTTTTTCCAAGTTATACAACTATAAACATGATTTTTACGTCTTTTCGGCTAATACCGTAAAATTAACGTTTGTGTCAAATAAAACTTAGACGGTCAGACCCGTCTAATGTAAACTTTTATAAACTCACATACTGATGTATAAATTTATATAACAAGTAAAAACCGATAAAACCCGAACTATATAACATATGGACATTAACGGGCTAAGTTAGCCTTATTGGACTATTAATCCAACTAAATGGGCTAAACACTTATAAATTTACTTATTGGGCTTAACCCACTTGGGCCCAACATGTAAAGTATAATACTGATAATAAAAGTATAATTGGGCTAATGAAAAGTATTGGGCTTGTAATGGGCCTATTCGGCCTCCAAAATGTAAACAAGTTGAACTAGTGTAACTAGTATAAAAGTTACCAATACATAACACTAAAATGAGTAAATGAGAATGTATAAACTCACTTGATCATCATCATATATATAAAATCATCATATGTATACATATTTGTTATTTTGATAAAGTCATTGGACAAAAGTCTAAGACGAGTATTATTTGTCTAGGTTTTCGTGATTGAAGCGCGTACCGTACATCCGAATTGCCGATAACCCGCTTTCCCACATCAACGTGAGTTCATAGCCTCGCACTCTTTTAAATGTTTTTATGAAATGTTTTATAAACCCGCGAGGGAGATAACATGTTAGTTTTGATAAAATAGGACATCATTTGTCCCGATTGTTTGTTTATTGATTTGGACCCGAATGATTGTATGACCCGATGAATGAATATATGACCCGATAAATGAAATGAAATGGATTATTAAAGTTAGGTTATGTCACTAAAAGTCCCATTAGCATGAATTGTGAACTACCGGGATTTGGTAGACGCTTGTGCATATATTAGTACTATTTGGGGACGATCACCCTAGTTCGCGCCTTGAGGGTTGATCCCCGTCGTGCCACATTGATTGGTAAGCGAATTTATGTATGAGAAGATTTCCATAGCATGATCTTTGTGACGACAGGCTAATTTAGATGGGCAAATTGATTTTTGGTCTAGCTACCCGTTGTTTGTTGTAGTAAGGTAACAATGTCATGCGGCTTGTAATAATCCAAATAAGAAAAATAGTGCTTTATGAATCGAACTACAATATATTGCCTGACTAGCAATACGGGGTCTTATTATTGATATTATGTTCGTGTTTTTGTTTTACATAACCATATTCATATAACGGTTTTTATTTAACTCTATACAACGTTATAAAACGTATTGTATGATGTTTTTACGACAATGGTTCGTATAATGATTTTGAAGGCAAAAGCCTATGTTATGATTTTTGATAAGGATTTTTATAAAATGATTTTGGCTATTTTATGGCCTATTGCAAAGATTTGTACAAAATTATTTTCGATAATAATTATATACCGGTGATATATTAATGGTTTTATTAAACTCTATGAATTCACTCGGCGTTTTTGCTGACCTTTTCTTTCAACATATTTTATCTCAGGTACTTGAAGGTAATTCTCGGGAAGACAACAAGAATTCATGGCCCGCACTCAAATAACAATTTCCATTCAAATGCTTGTAAAACCTGTATGAAATACAATGACTTGGGACCTATGTAAATTTGATATTTATGAATGGAAATGCTTTATTATTAAACGACGCGATTTTTAAGCGTTGTCTATGATGTGAGTAATGTGCTATCCCGTAACACCAACGAGTCTTCCGCTGTATTGAATTGTATAAATTTGGGGGTGTTACACTGTGGGTGGCGTTATGGCATCGCACACCGTAATTGCCAGCCGAGAATTATGGCCAAAAAGAGAGGCCACGGCGCGAGACACCGCACCGTGGCTTGCATTATGGTCTCGTGCCATGTTTTTTCTTTGTTTTTATATACATATTTTTATTATAAAAGTATTAAGAATAGAACCACTATAACACTAGAATTTTGGTGCTAACCATTACGACACTTTTCTGATGTTATGGTGATTCTGGTAAAATGGGATAGTTTGATGACATGGCATGCACTTTTTACATGACACGAGCTCTCGACTCAACATTATACCATGTCACGGAGACATCCTTTAGACCATGTGTGGCTTCCTTACAATGAGAAAGACCAGCCATCCATCCCGCGTATAATAGTTATTCATTGGTTTCGTCATGCCTTGGACTCATCTGGGGAGCGGCCCCAACTCCCTACCAATGTAGTGTCATATCGAGTCTCTACTCGTGACACGTACTACACCCTTATTGTCGGGGTACTCTAACAATACCAACAGTAATAAACCAGGAACCCTCGGATTCATGTACGTCTTCTAAGCGGAACCCGACCTTCAAATTTTGGCTCCACCAATTCATGCACGACCTCATACATAGTCATTCGCACCAACGAACGACTACCCTCAAATGATATTGGCTTTACTCCGGCTTCATGGCTTAAAGGCACATTCGAATTTCAACTCTTTAGGTCCCAGTGTGTAACGACTATACATTAGTCCATTACTCTTTCTGTCGACTTAAGATCTAGCATGCAAAGACTGTTATCCACCATTCGGATTAGTCCATTAGTCTCTCTGGCTTCCATCAAATGCGATATTACGAAATCCATAAAACATCGTATTGAATCTTCAATATCTCGATAACTCTTTCTCGCCACCTTTGCGTAGCCAAACACTTTTATGAACTTTTTGGGAGAACAACTTAAATGATTATGCTTTGGTCCGTATCGTTCGACATGGATCTGATACCACTTGTCACGGGGTCATCCTTTAAACTCTGTGTGGCGTCCTTACATTAATAAATTCGTTATCACTCGAGGATTATGCTGTAGCCGACACCGCAAATGGAAAGACTCTAGAAACCAAGTTCTATTATCAAGGGTTCGTTCAAGGTTTTCTCGATGACCAACGGTGGAGATCTATATTGGATGTTTATGTTCGACCTTTTCTTTTTATGTACTTATATGGTGTGTGATCTACTCTAATGATCGTAAGTTGTGAGAACTTGAGACGGCATTGTCCAATGACGTCCGATCATGGAGAACACGTACCATGTAATATCTTTGACTTCCAATGACGATGTTTATTAAGACTTTGATGTGAGTGAGCGGAAGTGAGATGGTGTCTTTGTATTATCTTTTGAGTAAGGATCCGCGTGTGAGCACCCTCTGATGACGAAAATATTTTCTTGTTATTTCTTTCTGATGTGTGTCCATGGCTATCCGGCCAATGGATATCCTTTAATTTTCAACCTTCCTTTTGACTGGACTTACCCGAAAATCCTGTCATCTGTTCTTGTCGTCGAATGAGCTTCGTGTAATTCATAAAACTTTCATGTGTCGAGCTTGAAGGAATGATTGGTGGATAAGGATTTATTCATCCACTTTTGGTGAAATACAACTTGATGATAAGTTGTGTTTTGTAAAAAGAACCAGTGGAGATCGTGGATCAAGGTTCAAGTGGGATCGTGAGAGTTTCTTTAGAAGAATGTTCCCTTATCTTTCCTAGTGGAACGCAATACGAATATGAGGCTAGGTGAGCGCCGGGACGTCGCTCCTTTAAGGTAGTGAGGATGTAATAACCCGAACTTAACATCATTATTTTATCCTAATTATATAACGGATTTTTACTTTCTAAGTAATGATGAGTATTATTATATTTGACAGTTTTAGTTGAAACCGATAATGTGTGACTATATTAATTGTTGTGACGATTGAAGAGTACTAATAGTGATCGCGATGCCAATGGATGCCCAAATATTATATTAGTATCGATTATTTCAATATTTGATATTTCTAAAAATTTTATTTCATTACGTATTAAGTCGAGTCGAACTTTATTATTTCATTTTGTGTGCGTTTAATTATTAAAACGATCGATTTAACAAACGAGATTTATATTTTTATGAACCCGGGATGAAACCCGACTCTCGTAAATATTTTTAAATTTGACTGGAAGTCATTTCCTGCTTTTTAACTAGTATTTACACTTTGGTCCACAAGAATGCACCAATTGCAACTTTCACCCTTCCCCACCATATAAAAGGCTTCAACTAACACATACATGCCATAACCACAAAAAGTTTTCTTCTCTCTTCCTTGTTTTCTCTCTATGCCGTCACCCACAACAAGCAAAACACCCCTTGATCATTGATTTTAATCATGATCCATGAAAAACAAGTTAAAGTCCCATGTTTAGAATTTAAAGGAGATCATTTTGGTATGATTTTTACTTACATGCATCCACTTTTACTTTTCAAAGATTTTTAGTCAAGAACAATGGTGTTTGATCCATTTTATTGTTGTAGTATTGTGTTATTATTATTTTATTCAAAGTTTCAATGGTTGCATGTTTGATTTTTGATATGGGTTTTGAAAGGATGGATCATGCAAGTGATTTAGGGATGTTATTAGATGTTAGGGATGATGTGTATAGCATATTTGAGGTGTTGATGATGTTAAAAATGGGTCAAAATGGTAGTAGATGTGATTTTTAAATGGGTGTTTTACATCAGTAGGATTAAGGCCGATTTTCATACAGTAGATGTTGGATAAAGTTTGATATTATTAGATATTGTTGTAGTAGTCTCGAGACTCTCATTTCGATATAAGATAGAGCTTTTAACTCTAAACGAGTCAAAAGTTATGCTAGTTTGATTATTCATGTACCGGGAGACGAGTGTTGACACAATACGAAATTGTTGTCAATATTTGGATCGAATCTCGGGGACTATAAGTTGAGTTTTAAAACTGATCAAAGGATGTTGTTGGGTCCTAAACTTATCATTTTGAATCTATTTCCAAGGTCAAGTGGCGATGATGTAAACGGGAATGTTTAACAAGATCAAAATGGTTTTACGAGTCAAGTGTGTAAAACTGTCCGGTTTTTAAAGTCGAAAGATGTGTCGAGCAGGTGGGTCTAAAATGTGAATCATTGAATGAAATTTAAACTAAGTCTTATACATATTATAAGTGAGGTTGTCACCAAGTTTCGTCGAAAACGGAGTTGATTAAGTATGGTAAAACAGCGTGTACTTTTGGTAAGTACCGGCTGAGTATTTTTGGGAGGTACTTAACCTCGCGTCATAGTGTGAGGCGAGAGGCTAAACTATTAGCTTCTCAAAGTTCTAAAAGGATATAAGTCTTATTTGTGGGTGTATATTCTGAGATTGGAGACCCATTTAGGGTACTTGAACCGTATTGATTTGGCATCTTGAGATGGATCAATATCGAAGGTGCTAGTCTTGGAAAGCTAGTATATGTTGTGGGGTTTGGAAGGAATCACTTGCATTGATTGGTCATGTCTCATGATTTGAAATACTTAAGTATGTTGCTAAGCGCGCACCTTATTTGTTAGGTGGCGGCTTTTGATGTGTATATATTTGAGAGGCATCTTCACTTCAGCGATCACTACTACTACTAGCTTCGCATATTATCTAAGGTAAGTCTATAGCCTTGCTTTTACACTATTTTGTAAATGGTTTTAAACCCACGAGGGGGAATACATGTTTTTCATAAACTTAGAACACAAGTCTTTTATAGTATGCTTGTCCCTCTATGAATGGACCCGTGGTTGCCTAAAATTGCATTAAGTTATTGCCATTGTTAAAGCCTCAATTATGGACCGTTAGTTAACCTATGATGGGTTAACCGTTAGTACAATTAATAGATCTATGGGAGACGCCGCCCCGGTTCAGTTTGTGTGGACTTGTCACAGAAGCTTAGGCCCGACCTCCACACTGTTTGAACATATTATATTGAGAAGTCAGGTATACGGCAATGTACCAATAATCTGGAGGTAACAACAATTAATAAATCTCTCGTCTTATTAGACTGATATGGGAGTGTCTAAGGGCTCGGTTTCATGAGCTTGATGCAATTTATGCTATATACAATTATTATTGTTGATGCAAATTATTATTTGATGCTTGTTGTCTTCAAGTATGCCACAAACTTATAATCTTTGCTTGTGTTCAAATGATTTGTAAAACCTATAGACTTGCTCAACCTTTGTGTTGATGATTTTACACATATATTTCAGGTAATCAAGATGGATAGCAGCGGAGCATGTGAGGAGGAATTTGGTGCTTACTTGTCTAATTTTTTATATCAATTTTCCATCCTTTAAAATGAATAAATGGCTTTTAAAGTCTTTGATGAATGTATTGTGATTGGTAACGGTTTTTGGGACTAAACGCTACTCTGATTTTATACGAACTAGGATGGGAAATTTTTAGACAAGGTTTGTATATTCTTTTAACGTCTCATTTAAGGTCGTTGTCTATGATTGCGTACGATGTGCTATAAGTAGCGCCCCAAAGTGGTATTCCGCTGCGTGGTAATTTGGGGGTGTTACACTTACACCGATAAGGACCATTCATTCATCCCGCGTCTAATAGATGTTCATTGATTTCGTCCTGCCTTGGACTCATCAAGGGAGTGGCCCCAACTCCCTACCAGTGTAGTGTCATATTAAGTCTCTCCTCGTGGCACGTACTACACCTTTACCATTGTGGTACTCCAACAAGACCAACAAGAATAAACCAGGAACTTTCTCATTCATGTACACCTTTCAAACAAAATTCGACCTTTATAGTTTAGCTCGTGACATAACGCTCTTGAAACTAATCAAGAATTTTTTTCATTTATTAAATTAGCTTTTTTAATAAATGTCATGTATCAGAAAGTTATTTTATAAACTTATTTGAATGCATAAGTTTTCAATAAAGACTTTTTGAAAGAAATAAGTACATTATAAATAATTAAACAATGAACCACTAATTAAAAAACTCTTGCTTAGACCACTTTGAGAACTCAAATTTTTTAGATAATAAAAAAAATTTAAATTATTCTTTGCAGAGGTTAAGGTCTTTTAAAAACTTTTCTGAATAATAAACCGCTTTTAGAAAAACCTTTAAAGATTCTTTGACGCCAATCTACTAATAAAATGGCCAAATATCATCGATAAATTCAAAAATATAAATATAAATATACAAATTTGGCACGAGGATGACCCACAAGTTGCTTCTTACGAATTTACCTACCAAGTTATTGAGCCAAAACAATTAAAATATTATATGGTGCTAGTTGATACGATAAGTTAATCATTTGTTTAGAGTAAAAGATATCACAACACATTCAACTCTCGTCATGTGACTCATACTAGTGTTATTTCAATGTCACTTAAATATCACATTATTTTAACATAACAATCCGATCACTCTTTCACTCATAACACACTATCTCTCTTTATTTGGATCTCAACCACCTATAATTTCATTTTACTTTTTCTTTTTTAACACTAAATAAATTCATTTCATTTAAATAAATATTATATAATATAATATACAAAATAAAACTATGAACTATAATACGGAAAAAACTTACGAAACATACAATACGGAAATAAAAAAACTACGGAACATAAAAAACCAATATATTCGACCCACTACATTGCCTGGTAACAGGTAATCAACTTTTTTTACGGTAATGGATTTGGCCATTTCCACCCGAATCTGAATCAAGGTGTATCCCGTATTCAGATCCGACCAACTTGACCGCTCCAAAACATGAAAACTGAAATTATTGGGAGGACCATCAGGTCAGGCCTTGATTCTCAAAAACTCTGGATGACGAATACGTATTTGCTTCATGTAACGATCGATGTCAATCTGCAAGTTGCCCATCAAATGGATATCCAAAAATATTTTTTAGCGAACCTTGTCGAGTATTTCTTTGCGCGAGACGTTAGGTTCGGTTGTCATATTGTTTTGCTAAAGTGGGTTAGAGTTTGTGTTATTTGAGAGTTGAATGTGTGTTATTTGTGTTTTGGTTATGTGGTGTAGGGATATATATACAGGAAATAAAGGGTAAAAAATAAAAAAATAAAAAAATAAAAAGTTAAAAGGTAAAAATCTAAAGTTTGAAAATAGTCGTTGATGAAACAGTAAGTTGTAAAAAGCAGTGTTTTAAAACCCGGTTCAACCCGGTCGGTTCGACCGGTTGAACCGGGAACCGGAACGATGACCGGTCCGTTGTAATCCGGGTTTTTACTGAAACTCGGACCGGATTGACCCGTCGGATTTTGATCGACCCGGATCAAACCGTTGGAAAAAAACCGGCCGGTTCCACTCTTATCAAAGGAAAAGAACCAAAATAGTTTAACATAAGATTAAGTCACCGAGCTTGTTGAACGTACAGCTGAAACTTCGCATCAATGGTGGTTGAAAATGGATCCCAACAGTTACATGATGTAGTGATAGATGTCGAAGATGATGATTATTTGTTTGGGAAAATTTTGTTTTATGAGATCTTGTTTGTTGAAAAGAGATATAGACAAAAGTGGTTTGGGTTATGTGCACTCATAAATGAGTTGATATAAAAAACTGTGCAATCTGATGGAGTGTTTACATATGTTATTTTGATGGCTCAACTTTTGATGTGAACAAACAAGTAGTAGAATAATATGGACCGTAGAGTTACAACAATTTTTTAACTTTTAAAGCATCTATTCTTTCCAAACATGGACAATTTATCCTTTTAACAAAAACCGGGTTAATTTACGGTTCAACCGATTGAACCGGTGACCCAGTAAACCGGCTACTAAACCGGGTCAGATTAAAAACCGGTTTTTAAAACATTGGTAAAAAGAATTGTCGTTTAATACCTTATAAAACTGGCAATATGGGTGGCATGTGGATTCGATGAGAGGATGTGATGATGGCGAGTTTTGGCGAAGCCTTCACGTCAGATTCGACGAGGCTCACCGTCATGACATCTCTTCTCTTATAACTATTGATGACATAAAATAAGGATCATCCGACACATTAGTATTCTTATGGGCCTATTGGTCCATATCACGATATATTGCGATAATTCATTAAGCCCGCCCCACGGTAGGTCGCAGTCATGCCATACGCGATATCATTAGAGTCCTGGTGTTTTATATTTAAGAAAGAGATAAGCTCATGATGACGTATAGTATGAACCACCCCGACCCATTGCTATTCTTAAGGGCCTATTGACTCATCACGATATATTGGGATAATTCATTAAGCCCGCTCTACGGTAGGTTACATGCGGTTTACCTAGGTCACGGTCATGCCGTATGCGGTATTATAAGAGTCCTGCTTATTTGTAGTTCGAAAATAGATAAGCTTAAATAAGTAGAAGACATACTCTAATTATTTAGGGGATGAAATAAGTACAAATCTTGGATGTTATAGGCCATTACTTAGGCCGAACAATTGGAAAAACCTAAGGGTATCTTGGCTATATAAGGAACGACATTAGCATGATCACATGTACCTTATACACCCTAACAATCACCGATTACATTAAACATGCCTTATTACTCTCACGCTAAAGTCTAATCGTAAGATACGTCCTCACGCTAAAGTCTATATTGTGTAAGACATCTTACATTCACTTAGTACAAAATACAAGCCATCTCAACCCAAATAGCCATTTATTTAGACCGCTTGACACCTAACCAAAGTTTTTTATTAACAACTATATAACCAAAGTGTCGCACTCACAGTTTGAACAATACCATAAGTTGAGTGAATTGCAAAAATTATCCTTAAAGTTTAAACGATTGCAGAAATCGTCTCAAAAGTTAAGAAAGTACAAAGATTGTCCCTGTTTGAGAACTAAAGTACAAATATCGTCCCTGACCTCTAACATCGTTAACGATCTGTTAATTTCTACAGTACGTGCAATGCACATGTAGGTCTTATAGATATTAAATGACTAATACACCCTTTGAATTTTTTTATTGCTTTTTATTTTCATTTGATTTATATATGTAGTATGTTACATTCATTTTAATAATATATGCTTGGACTTAATTTTTCCCACACGAAAATATTTCCAGATTTATCACAAGCTAACACCGTAATTCTTGATTCATGCTTCACACACTAAAACCACGTCACATAGGCATACATGATCGCATTCCTTAACCTCTTTCTCTTTCACACATCACACACATTTATTGCAACAAAAAAACATCACACACATCTAACAATAATATTAAACACCCATAAATCAAGAAATCCAAAACACAGATCCTAAAAATAAAATTTTATACCAAATACCCACTTTGATAAATATATGGAAACATAAACATAAAAAATGAACAAATCAAACATCACACGTCTAGATATTCCGAGAGGGACAAGCAACGACAGGGTAGATTTCCCGACGTGCATCGAGGCCTTGATTTCTCTAGTGAATTAGCAGCGGTATGCACATACCCACATAAACATCAATACAACTCACATACAATTATATATTTAAGACTTCTTTTACAACTCTAAAACATCGTAATGATTTGGCGATGACAAGGAAACAGTGATGGTGGCGGGTTGCATGAGCGAGTAAGATTGCTTGTCATGCAGCCATATCCATTAGGATTGGGGTTGATTTAGTAAATCAATTTCACATAAGATCTTGGGTGATTAAGTTGAAAGAATAAGATATTATGATAAACCCCAAACTGGGTGAAACATTACTTGTCATATAGCCATACCTCTTAGGAGCTTTCTTTACATTTCAAGAAACATAAAGAGCTTGCCTTTATTAGACATGGATGGTTTATCACTTTATCCCAAATTCCTAATCAGTGATCCAAAATTTGGAAGAATAAATTGGTAGTTGGGATTAAAAACTAGTCGATATGGCAGTAGTAATAATTTCGGGATGTGATTAAAAAAGTTTGTGGGTGGGGTATTGAATGGGTGAGTTTTTAAAAACACTAAGGTGCCGTTTGGTTGACGTATATTGGAGGATATTGGGGGATATTCAAAATTTTGACATTTTAATTTCCCCCAAATATTGTGTTTGGTATGACTAAGGAAGGAATTTACAATTCCCCGAATTCCTAAAATGAAGGATATTGAAATTATTTCAAAAAGTGAGGAATTTTAATTTACTTGAAAATTTTATTTTATAAACTTTTTTTCTAATCATTTTTATTCGGATTTTTATGTTTATATAAAAAACTATAAAATTTAAAAAAATTATATAAAAATTATTTTTTTGATTTTTACTCTTTTAAATAGCAAATATAAAATTTATATTAAAAATTTATAGAAATTGTTTATAAAATTTATAGAAATTTTTAATAAAATTTATAGGAATTTTTTACAAAATTTATATAAATTCTATAAAAAAAATTATTGAAATTTTTTGTAAAATTTATAAAAAATTTTTAAAAAATTAATATAAGTTTTTATAAAGTTTATTGAATTTTTTTTATAAAATTTATATAAAATTTTTATAAACTTTATAAAAATTTTTATAAATTTATTATAAATTTTTTATAAACTTTATATAATTTATATAATTTTTTTAAAAAAATTTATAAAAAAACCATATAAATTTTTTTATAAAATATTTATAAAAACTTAAAATTCGATTTTTAGTTTTTCAATAAAATTTTTATAAAAAATATTTATTCGTTAATTGGTTTAATACAAATTCAAGAGTTCAAAATATTACAAATTTTTGTCAACCAAACAGGATTAGGCATTTTAAATTCTAGAATTTTAAATTCTTAGTAATTTTAATTTACTAGATATTAGAATTCCAGAATTTTAAAATCTTGAACCAAACGGCCCTCAAAGAGGCAAGTGAGTGAAGTACTTAACAAATTGTTCACGATGTTGAAAGCCAAGGACAATATTTGCACTTTAGTTTTCAAACGGGACGATTTTTGCACTTTCGTAAATTTTGAAACGTTTTCTGCCATTCGTTCAAACTTTAAGGACGATTTTTGAAATTCTCCCCCATAAGTTTAATATGACCATGAAGTAAATTCTTAAACAATTCATATGTACATCATACTTAATAGTAGAAAAATTCAACATATACTTATAGTTTAATATAAATTAAATGAAAATTCTAACCACTTATTTATTAAAAAAAGACTTACTTTCGCCTTTTTAAAAATTTAAATATCTAACAAACTGTTAATAATCACGCAAAACGGGAATTAAATCAACTTTCAGTAGAGATGCACTTCTATGTATTTTCGAGGAACTTTTTTTTTTATTTTTTTAAGTCACATATGAAAAATCAAATCACATATGATGTAATAAAATTATATTGATTTGCGATACTAATCATATATGATTTTTTTAGACGTGATTAAAACAAATTTATCGAAAGTATATTGAACTGTTCGTCTACTAAAAGATAAAAAAAAAAAACTCATCGCAATGGCTTATTTTTTCTCACTTGACGATTTATCGTTTTCAGTTTTTTTAAAAGGTATAACGTGGATTTTTTATATTTATTATAAAAAAATAGTTAGAATTGATTGATTGAATCTGTACTAAATTAAGAGATTTATATCAATCCTAAAATAACTAATATAATACTATTTCCGTCCCATATACCTATTAGTGTTCGTAACGGTATGATATTTTTAAGTGTATAAAATGTTCCCTATAATATAATAAATGAATAAATTTGATAATTAAATTTTCAGTTTTGAGTATATGGTTTATATTTAAGTTTTTTTTTTCTATTTACAATAAAAAATCAATTTCATTGATCCTATTTTTTAAATCATGAGTTATTTTACATTTTTGTTACTAAGCTAATCTTACCAATTCATTATTTAATATTTAATCTCACAAAAAGACATACAAATATTTTTGCTAAAATGTCCAAAAATTGTAAAAAAAAATCGACGAATGGACTAATTGTAAATTTGATAAAAAAAATATTTATCAATAGCAATATTTCACTAGTGATAATAACAACGGATAGTGATAACACAATGAAATATCACTATTGATTCACTATTGATATTTGATAAACATATTTACAGTGTAATATCACTAGTAATATTCATTACTTTATCACAAGTGATATTTTATTGTTTTATCACTAGTAAAATATCCATAGTGATAAAAATTAGTTTAGAAAATTTACAACTTTAGTTCCTTCGTCCGATTTCTGAAACTTTTGAACTTTTTGGCAAAAATTGTCCCTCCGTTTTTTTTAAATCTTAAATTAATCTTCACCTTTATATTAAACAAAAATAGATGGCTTGGATAAGTCTCTCTGTTATAAATAAAAACAAATTTGCAATTGAACTTATAAATAACATGCAATGATTTTTATACATGTTTAAATATATATGAAATCGATTTTAAAGTTAAAGTGATATGAAATTGCACCTACATCAAATGATTAAATGGGGTATAATTGTTACAGTATTTTTTTAGGGTAAAAAGTTATACGATATCATCGTACTTATTTAAAATGTATCGACTTTAAACACTTACTAATTTATCGCGTGACTTTAACTATGAACTTTCAATGTTGTTCTGTCTTCACCAATATGGTGACTTGAACCGACACGCTAGCACGATCTTATCCACGTACTTATATTGCCTATTAATATTGTAAAGTTAATTAGTTAAATTAAGGGTAAAAGGTATACAATATCATCTTACTTATTCAACTTTATCAATTTTAAACATTTACTAATTTATATGTAGGTATATTAGTAGTCCATGGTGGATTTTATTAGTGACATGGATTATTAAGTTTAAATCACCACAAAAAAATATGCATTTTTTCACACTTTTTTGTACACACTTTTAAAATTGTGTAAAAAATATTTTGAATTTATTAAGTCATATGAATGTGTAAAAAATGTTTACATAAATTAGTGTGGACAAATTTTGAAAATCCACACTTATATATGTAGCAAATAAAAGTCAACACTTTTGAGTGTGGAAAACTAACTAACTTCTTCACACTTTTAAGTGTGGAACCCATTTTGTGACACCAAAAAACTTCACACATCATGTGTGTGAAGATATTTGATGTCACAAAATGGGGTCCAAACTTAAAAGTGTGGAGAATTTAGTTAGTTTTACATACTAAATAATGTAGACTTTTATTTGTTACATATATAAGTGTGTTTTTCAAAATTTGTCTGCACTTATTTGTGTTACACATTTATAAATAACAAATTTAAAATAATTTACACACTTATTAATAATGTATGTGGAAAAAGGCCATATTTTTTGTAGTGAAATAATTAATAACATGAAAATATAGCCGATAATATTGGTAATATTGTTATAAAATAAACAAGTTTGTTGGTAAAGTCACGCGATAAATTAGTAAGTGTTTAAAATCGATACATTTAAATAAGTACGGTAATATTATATAGCTTTTACCTTTTTTATATAAGTATATACTTTTATTAAAACATTATGCTTTAACTTAGGGCATCTAATACGTTAGTCGTTAGACCTCTACAAAAGTTTATAACCCCTCAAAGTCATTAACTTTTGAATTTTTTGGCTTTATAAACGTATTGCCAATTTGCTACTATACATAAATCTTTTAAACTTTATAAACATAACATATATCTCAAATGTATTAAATTATAAACAGGTCCAAAATTCTAGATCTTCATCACTTCATGTCAAATAAGCATGAACTAATTTTTCAATATAATTTGCAAAAATATATACCTTTTTAAAATATTATAAACTTATGTTTAGACCAAACGCTATATACCTCTTTAAAATACAAAATATTAATAGACCACTTGCGCTATATTTAATGCAAATGTAAACTCTATTATGTATACGTGAAGTAATTTGACCAACGGGTACTTGTCTGTATTGTACTTAACATTTTTCCCAGCCACACCACACCAAACTGCAAATTTGGAGTTCGTTTTTCATTTTATTTCTGCATAACAATCAAGAATGACTCACAGGAAAGAGCTTGAACACCTCAAAATACAACTAAAAGCTATAAATTTAGCAACCAACAACTTTTCGAACGAAAATTTGATTGGCCAAGGAGCATTCTGGAAACTTTATAAGGGATTAGTAGACGATTCCACGGGCCAGGAAACCATGGTTGCATTGAGGCGTTTAGATCGCTCTTTTGGTCAAGGAAATCCTGATTTTTGGAAGGAGATTATGATGTTTTCTGCTTACAAACATGAGAATGTAATCTCTCTCGTAGGGTACTGTGATGACACTGGTGAGAAAATCCTAGCGTACGAGTATGCATCTAAGAAAAGCCTGGATCGTTATTTCAACAACGATGAATTAACTTGGGTCCGACGCCTTAAGATATGTATAGGAGCGGCTCGTGGACTGGCATACCTGCATTCTCGTGTTGGGAACCAACATACAGTATTGCACCGCTATATTAAAAGCTCCAATATACTGTTGGATGAAAATTGGAATGCTAAGATTGCAGATTTTGGCCTTTCTAAATTTGCTCCTGCAAAAAACCAATTCTCACACCTTATTTCCAACGCTGAAGAGTCTTCCGGTTCGTCAACAAAAGAGTTAGATGTATACTCTTTTGGTGTGCTCTTGTTTGAATTATTGTATGGGAGGCTATTTATAAGCGACAATGATGGTGGGCGGCAGACTTTACTAGGATTGGTGCGAGACTGTCACAAAGAAAACAAAGTAAGTGAAATTATTTGTGGGAAGATAAAGGATCAAATTACTCCTTCTTCTTTGAAGGAGTTCATAGCAATAGCTTATAAATGTTTAGATAATGACCGTCTAGAACGTCCATTAATGACAGAGATTGTCAAAGCTCTTGAAGGTTCACTCAAATCTCAAGTAAGTTCTTTTGTTTGCGTTGAGCATATTTTGTGATAAAAAATGTTTTGGAATCTATGATATCTGTTACAAACTGGATCAATTGAGTATAAAACCATTACATACAATGTTTTGTTCAGTGTTCGGATACTGGTGGCAGTGGCGGAGAAAAGACTAAGATAGCTGGAATTTTAAATGTCAAACTTATAAGAGTGGTGGGCTTAAAAAAAGGAAATCCTTATCTGATACTCCATCTAACAGATGATAACCTCAATTCGAAGAGGAAAACGAGTGTGCATCATGGAAAAATTGATCCCGAATGGAATGAAGACTTTAATATATATGTTACAGATTCTCATGATCAATCGCTGGAGATCTATATTCAGAACGCAACATCGGTATGTATTGAGGAATCCAAATGAACAATTGACTTCTATTATCTATCCAATACTTGAAGTTTCAAAAAATGTATCTGAAGTATTGTTCATAATTTAATTCTAGGTAGAGATGCATGATGTTGTGGGGTGTGTCACTTTTGGAATTAGGAGTGTTAGTATAAATGATACCCATAATGTTTACTATAAGAACAGACTTACAGGTGCTAAAATCATGCTTGAAATGGAGTACAATCCGGTCACATGTTACACTGCTTTTGAAGATGTATATGCAGTGCGAAAGGCTCCTATAGGGACTCCTCAAGGTGGAGGATTGCTTGTAGTTATTGTCCATTACGGCCATAATCTTAGAGAAAAGCATCACAGCAATCCATATGTTTCTTTGCTTTTCCGAAGCGAATCAAGAAGAACAATGGTTTGTACTTGAATTGTAGTCAGTATGGTGTTGCAAGAGGCTGTTGTTTAATTGCGCTCTTCTTTTACATTCTTTTAGTTCTTGATTTTGTTTTATGCAGTCTATAAAGAATACCACGTATCCGAAATGGGAAGAAGAATTTACCTTTATTTTAGAAGAGCCCCCAACCAACGAAGAAATGCATTTGGAAGTCATTAGTACTCCATGGAAAGGACTGATTCATCGTAAGGTATGACGGATTCATATCTTTCGGCATGAAATTTCGGGGTTTTAATGTGTATTGGTGTCTATCATTTCAGGAAGAATCTATCGGTCATGCCAATATATGTGTTGCTGATATCATGAACAAAAAGCGGACCAACAAGAAATATGAACTTCAAAATGGAAGTGGTTCGGTTCAGGTGGAGTTGCAATGGAGAACCTTGGACTAATTACCCGTAACCTTGTATGGTAATTGATGACGGCTACCAAACAGGTCACATTACCCTATAATAGTCAGTGACCACCATGTCATTTTGTTGAAATCATGTCTTGAGCTTCATCTGGTTGTTGTTATTCTATAACCTTCACTTTCTCTGTTTAAATCGTATTTAGGTTTCAATATTAGGAATTCATACAAACTTAAATTGAAGTGTTAAGAGCACGCGGTGTCGGCAAGTTACAGGGCAAGTGATACCCCTATAACTCAACCCTATGGCTTGACACAACACCCCCATCGTGTTATAAGCCTTCTCGCCAAAACCACAGCCATGTTAATGGTCATTTCTTTTTCTTTTTTTTTTCCTTTCTTTTTTTTGTGTTTTATTGGGTTAAGTGTACGGCACGAGGGTATTCTATAACTTAAGTTATTCGGAGAAAAATTGAGGTGTGAGCACTTTTTACTAAAACCCGACCCTATAACTAAACCAACACCTAGTACTGAAGCAAGAAATCATAAAACGAACCCACATACGTAGCTTAGATACATCAGAAACCGTGTTTATACATGCCTATCCCCAAATTCACATATAAGTTATAAGTTATGCACAATCAAAGGCATAAAAATAAAAGAAAATTATAAATTTAGCCAGCTTATTTTACACACCCAGACACCTCTTAATTTACCTTTCATTGCACCTAAAGTTGCATAATATTACAATGCGAAAAGTACGCTTCATTCCAGCTGGTTCCATATTCCATACCAACAATCAAAGTAATAACACCAAGCACGAAATTTCACTTCAGTAGAAGCTTTTCTTGTTGCAGACGTAGAGGGGACAGTTGTGGTGGTGGTGGCAGCACTATCGATTCAGATTCATGTTCGTTCCAATCGTGGAAGTTCTTAATATAACCAGAAACCATAAGATTTGTGACCGAAGCCTCTAGCTTACTTTGTCCGTGTATTTTCTTACCTATTTACATCATCTATTCCAGTGTCAGGGTTGTCTAGCTAGCCTTTAATCGTGATAAAAGATGAGCTCGTTCCTCCTTCTAAACCATCCATTTTGTGCCTATTTTGTGTTTTTGGGGTCATTTTTTTCGGTTGTTACTTGTTTCACCAGTATGTGATGCCCATGGGGAGATGAAGGGGAACTACCTGATCTACCATCGGTTGTTACTTGTTTCACCAGTATTTCCTTTTGCTGAAAAGCTTCTTTATATACAGATGGTCTCTTTCTGCTCATATAAGTAAAGTAGTTTTTCAACAGGTTTTACTTTTTCTAGCAGTCACTTAACAAGATTTCTATTTAAAACCATAAATGCTCAGGAAACCAAAACCAAACATAGAACATGTAGGCGACAGAGTTTATGAAGCGAACCCGAAGACCTTGTGAAGGCTTATTGTCTCTTAAGGAATAATCGTTGGCCTAGGACCACAAGTATGAGGACGTCCCAGCACCCAAATAAACTACAATTGTGCGTCCTGACTCAAGTAAATGTTTATTCCTGGTATAACAGCATGTGTGAGCAATTTACTATGCGATCAAGTTGTCATATTTTAGTCCTATTAGAGTATATGTGCTTGTGTATTTGTAAATCCTAGTACCAATATATGTGAATTATATGTAACCTATCTAAACCGGCCAGTAAGACCTCTCATGAAGACATCTAAGTGTCAAGTGTGGACGACTGTAGGCCACCTTAGTGGTTGTTGGTCATATATCTAAACCCAGCACCAGCTTATTCTGTATTCCCAAGCCAATGATCCTCCCAAAAAGAAATCAAAAGCACAAAAGCGGAGCAATAAAATATGAGATTGGCGATAAAGGAAGAAGACTTTCTTGATTGTTGAAAAATACACGAAAAAAAGGGTATCGTTCCTGATTCCAGACATGAACTATGGAGGGCAGTTGAGTTGTCACCTTCCAAATAGATAAAAGTATATAACCAAAAGTTGCATATCACCACTTTGTTCAGATGCACTAAACTTTGAAAATCTATCAGAATATATATTAAAAGTCATTCGATTAGCGCATGCGTCGTATCACACGCATTACCTAGTGTAAACAAGAAGACCTATAACATTTCGGGGGTATGGTTCTTTTGAAAAATTAAGCCAAGACTAAATGGAGCGACAAAAAACCTAATTTTGATTCTATTTTTACGCAAACATGTGATTCATAACGAAAGGAAAACTTTGGACAAGATTCTTAAATAATGTTCCATCTCTTATTCTTTATCTCAACCGAAACACCTGAACTTAAGATTTAAGTAACTCGAAATAAAAGCTTTAATGAGTCTACCTCTAGCAAAATTCTCTAACCAGGTGCTTCAGGATTTCTAACCGAATGTAATCAGAATCATAGTAGATGGTCTGTGTGCCAAGTTCAACGTATTTACCTTAGGATGGGTCGATTTTGCTTGTGCTATATCTCAAACATGTCAACCAAAAGCTTCAACTAAAAGGGAAACAAACCAATGGTTTACGATAACCTTGCTTTTAGAGCATGCACCCTCTCTAAATCGTTTTATTCAACAATTTCATTAATAAAAATTGATGATCCATTCTCATTACATACAGATTCAAATTGTAATATGACTCTATGCATTTACAAGTTACATAGTATTATAACTTACACTCAGTTTCATTTATCGCGGAAACCCTTTACCCAAAAAAAAAAAATAACTTTAGTTTTCATAAACATAGCTAAACAAATAATACAGCATGTGGGAAAATGATGTGTCATATTGCGCCAATATCAGCTTTCGCTCCGATAGTTTTCTAGAATTAGATCATGCTACAAACAAGATAAAACGACACACTGACACGCAAAGGTTATCAAGCATGCACATTAGCAGTAACAAAATACATAACAAATACATGTAGTAACATGAATCTTGAAGTTAAGAAAGTAAAATATACCATCTCTTGAAAAGCTAGTCTCCGACTCTCTGTAGCAAATCAAGAGAAGAAAGATAAATTACCGATTAAGACCTGATCAGTAGTCAGTTATGACTGTATTAATAGGCTCAAAGATTACTAAAAAACCCAAAATGTATATAACAAACTCCCAAAATAAGATAATTACAACCATACAATAGGCCACAGATACAAATTCACAATCATATTTTAAATCATCACTTTCTATACATGCAAACCAACGATTATATAACAATATAGAATAATTCATTTCAAGATACATAACCGGTAATAATCACTTGGATAAACCTGTCTTATCGAAAACGTGATGGCACTTGAGGTGGTGGAGGGAACACCAACGAAACAGCTTCGTGTTTGTTCCTCTCATGAAAGTTCTTGATATAATCTGATACCATAAGATTCGTGACTGCAATCTCTAGCTCACTTGTTCGTGTACTTCCATACCTATTCACATCATCTACCCTCCGAATGTCATTGTCGTTGGTTCCCTGAATCTTAATGAAAGATGAGTTCTTTCCTCCATCTAAACCATCCACTTTGTGCCTATTTTGTGTTTTGGGGAGCACTTTTCTCGGTTGTTTCACCGGTATGTGATGCGCATGGGGTGATGAACGAGAACTACTTGATCTACCATTGGTTAGTCGTGGAGGAGATGGGGAGAATTTGAAGATGCTTTTCAATATATGCATACACTTCTCACATGAAGATATCATCTTTTGGCTAGAATCAGATGTCATTTTTTGAAGTGATTTTGAGTAATATAGATCAATACCCACATGGGTATATATAATGTTTTAAAAGTATAGGAATTATTCTGTGGGGTATATCATTTGTATGAGTTGATGGTAGAAAAGATGTAAATGATTGGGGTATGAAAAGCTAAAGACCTTTTTCTTATTTGCTTTTGCTGAAAAGCTCATGTGAAAGAGAAAAAGGATAATTTTTCAGAAGAAAAACAAAGCTTCTTTGTATACAGATGGTCTTTTTCTGGTCATAAAAGTAAGTAGTTTTTTCAACAGGTTTTACTTTTTCTAGCAGTCAATTAACAAGATTTCTATCTAAAACCATGATGTTCAGAAACCAAAACCAAACACATAGAACATGTAGGCGACAGAGTTTACGAAGGAAATCCATAGACCTTGTGAAGGCTTGCTGTCTCTAAGGCCTAATCGTCAGCCTAGGACTACAAGTGTGACGATGACCAAGCGCCCAATCAGTTAGACATATGCGTCCGATTTATATAATTTTTCGATCCTGGAATCACAGACTCTGAGCAATTTACGATGCGACTATTTTGGTGCTTACGTACTTGTGTATTTGTAAATCATGTACCGTAATCTGTTATTTATGGGTAACTTGACTAATTCAGTCGTGGATGTAGCTATAAATCGTGTAAAATAATTGTATCGGCTAACTTTTATGCACTTTAAATTCGTGGTGCTAGTATTTGTATTTGCTCAAGTGGTCTGAAATTTCCGACTCAACTCGGTCACTTTTCTGGCCATTCATTAGCCACCCCACGACGTATACCTAGTGGGATTTGAACCGGTATTCCGGTAAGACCTCTCATGAAGACATCAAGTGTCGACCACTAGGCTACATTGGTGATGGTTGGTCAATAATATCTAAACCCAACACGTTATTCTGTATTCCCAAGCCAATGATCTCTCAAAAAGCAATTGAAGGCACAAAAAAAATGAAATATAATACGAGATTGGTGATAAAGGAGGTAGACTTTCTTGATTGTTGAAATATACACGAGAAAAAAGAGTATAGTACCTGATTCCAAACATGAACCATGGAGGGCAGTTGAGTTGTTACCTTACAAATAAGATAAACGTATACTTTGAAAATTTATCAGAATATCTTAAAAGTCATTTGATTAGTACAAGCATCGTATCACGCATTACCTAATGTAAACAATAAAACCATTAACATTTCGGGGGTATGGTTCTTTTGAAAAACTAAGCAAAGACTAAAAGAAGTAACTAAAAACCTAATTTTGATTCAATTTTACTCAAATATGTGATTCATAGTGAATGGAAAACTTTGGACAAGATTCTTAAATAATGTCCCATCTCTTTATCTTGTTTGATGTTCACATTTATATCGCAGCACGTCTTGGGTTTGTCTTTACTTCATATATACACACATGTCACATGGGGAGTATTATTTCCTAAAGTTATATACATCTTATCTTGACCGAAACACCTGAAATTATGGCCTAAGCTTTAATAAGTCTACCTTTAGCAAAATTCATTTACTAAGTGCTTCAGATTTCTAACCGAATGTAATCAGAATCATAGTAGATGATCTATGTGCCAGATTCAACTTAGTATTTACTTGTCGATGGGTCGATTTTGCTTGTGTTTTATCTCAAACATGTCAAATCAAAAGCTTTAACTAAAAGGGAAACAAACCAATGGTTTTCGTATCAACCAACTTAAAAGCATGCAACCTACTAAATCGTTTTATTCAACGATTTCAATAATAAAATTGATGATCCACTCTCATTGGATACAGATTCAATATGACTCTGTGCGTTTGTAAGTTGCATGGTATTATAACTTCTACTTAGTTTTCATAAAAACAGATAACCGTATATACATCATCTCCTATATTAGCTAACAATTGCTTCATATTAATACACGGTGTGGGAAAAAGGTCTCATATTGCACCTCATACAGACGGATTAAAAAAAATAGAATGAAACCGATACCAATATCAGCTTTCGCACTCACAGTTTTCTAGAATTAGATCATGCTACAAACAATAAGATACAGCGACACACAAAGGTTATAATGCACATTAGCAGTAAAAAATACATAACAAATACAGTAACATGAATCAGAAAGTAGAATATACCATCTCTTGAAAAGCTAGTCTCTGTGATGATGATCTTGTTTAGCATATTTCACCGCAATATCTTCGAAATGCTCTGAAAATCCATGTGCCTCCGCCATGCCTCTTAGAGATTGGTAAACATTGAACATCGAAGGTCTTTCTTTAGGCCTTGGAACCACACAACTACAAGCAACCTTTAAAAACTGCAAAATCTCGTCATCGTGGCCTTTTCCTCGTATAGACTTGTCAATGACATCCTTACTTCTTCCTGAACCCATAAGACGATTAACCCAGTCCACCAAGTGACCTTTATACCCTCCTTCCTCTCCGTTATTTACTTCAAGTGGCTTTTGACCCGTTACTAATTCCAAAAGAACCACCCCAAAACCGTAAACATCTCCTTTCATTGAAGCAACCATAGTACTCGAATACTCGGGAGCCACGTAACCGAACTCACCCAAATCACCGTTTTCAAACGAGCTATTTTTGGAGTCACGAGTACCCACAAGCCTTGCTAGCCCAAAATCGATAATCCTAGCCTCCAAATCATCATCCACAAGAACCACATTCGAACTAATATTTTGATGAAGATAAGGTGGTTCACAAACGTGATGCAACCAAGCTAACCCACTCGCCGCGCCTATACCAATCCTGAGCCTCACCGGCCAATTCAAATCCACATTAGTACCATTACCACACAACAGCGTGTTCAAACTCCCGTTTGGCATATGCTTATACACCAATAACTTCTCATCTTCAACAACGCAAAATCCCAACAACGGCACCAAATTCGGATGCCTAAGTTGCCCTAACCTATTCATCTCAGATCGAAACTGTTTCTCATTTATCTTACACGCACTCAATCTCTTAACCGCTAACACACTTCCATCCTGCAACATAGCTCGATAACACACTCCCGTCCTAGTACTAATCTCAACGTTCCCCTGACTAAAATTATTCGTAGCAACCAATATATCGTTCAACTTAATCTTAACCAACGGTTTCTGAAACAACGAAACTTGAACAAGTCTATAACCTCTCAACCGCTCAATCCAATTACTCCGATCACCACTGCCTCCCTCACAATCATCACCACTCTTCTTCTCATCCGCTCTCACGAAAAACCACCACCACACCCCAAACCCCAACAACAACGACCCCGCAGCACCTAAAACCCCCGCAGCAATAATTACAGCCAGATTCTTACTATTCATCTTACTACATTTCGACTTAACCGTCGAACCACACAACCTGTCGTTCCCGCTAAACGAATCCACCCCAAATCTCGCTAAATCATCCGGAACCAACCCCGACAACTCGTTATTCGACAAATCCAGCTTTTTCAACCTATCTAACAACCCCAACTCATAAGGAACCATACCCACAAACCCATTATCACTCAAAATCAAATTATTCAAAAACTTACAGTTCTGCAACTCCACCGGAATCTCACCGGAAAATTTATTCCCAGACAAATCCAAAGTTACTAAATAAGGCAACCAAGTACAGATCTCACCAGGAACACTCCCAGATATACTATTCTTAGAAAGATCCAAAGTCTGCAAAGACCTACAATACTGCAAAGACTCCGGCAAAGTTCCGGCGAGGGAATATTCCGGCAACTGCAAAGAAATCAGCCTATTCTCCTTCTCATTCCAGCAAGAAACACCAGCAAGCTTACACAACGAATCATTACCAAAAACCCATGAGGAAAGCTTGTCACTTGGGTCTTGAAACGAGGTCTTGATACCTTGAAGACACCTGACGTCGTCTTCTACGGCGAATGAGGTCACGGCGAGGAGAATGAAGATGAGGGTAGTGATGAGGAGGGTAAAGGGTGTCTGGGGTTGTGTTTTCATGGTGGGCCGTGAAGGGTTTAGTTAGGGTTAGGGTTAGGGTTTGAGATCTGCCATTGAAGGTGAGGTTTGTTGGGATGGATGACAGGGATGATGATGAGATTGAGATGTGTCTTTTGTTTGACTGGTTTTTATTATTGTTTGACTGAAAGTGAAATTTATTTCTTTTTAAGGTCACATGTTATGTTTTTTTTTTTTTTTTTTTTTTGAAAGTGATATGAGTCTTTTTGTTTTTGCTGTTTTTGGAAATGTGGTTGATTAAATTGGAAAGTGACATATGAAAGATGTTTATTGTATAAAAAGAGGTGTACTTTTTACTCTGTGTTTTAAAAAAAAAAAAAATAATAATAATACTATACAGTTTAAAAAAAATATATTAATAATTAATTTAAATCTATTATAAAGTTTATAATAATAAATTTTACCAAACATTTATATCTATTTGATGGTACACAATTAAATTAAGACAAATTAAAATAGAAATGTTATTAATTGTGGACGAATGAAGTCATTTTTATACTTTATCTAACATCAGAAGGTGTAGTTATAGAAAAAAGTAATTCACCATTAGCGAGTTTGTATAAAATTAGGTCTCTTTTCGTGAGTTAGAAACTCACGTGCGGGTCTTTATTCCGGTTATAACAAACTTACGTGTGAGTTATGGTATGGACGAAATGAACGGTGAATTTTGGAAAAGACTCAACAGATGTAGTTATTACAAGTGATGCTGAACTCTTGACCTTTTTTGATAATCAAACACCTCCAAGTCCCAATGACGATGAGCGAGCAACACCTAATATGGATGGTAGGGTTCACCCCATTATTGATGATGCCTTAGTGCATCATCAGGAAGAGAACTCTACAACCACTATAGGTGAAAATGTGCAATCCTGCTCTGAGGGAAATTTTGAAAATGAAAATTCTTCTAACTCTTTTATTGAGCATAGTGGGGACCACCCTCAAGATGAGGAGCAGCCTGTTAGAAAGTCTAGTAGACCCATTAAACTGCCTGCTAAACTTAATGATTTTGTTCTTGATAGCAAGCTTAAGTATGGTATAGAGAAGCATGTTAATTACTCTAAGTTGAACACTACTAATTTTTGCTTTGCTACCACTCTTAATCAATCTATTGAACCATCCACCTACTATCAAGCTGTGAAGGATAGTAGGTGGGTTGAGGCTATGAACAATGAAATTGAGGCTCTTTTAAGGAACAATACTTGAACTTTATGTGATTTACCTACTGATAGAAAGGCTATTAACAATAAATGGATCTATAAGATTAAATACAAGTCCTCTGGCCTTGTTGACAAGTTTAAAGCTAGGGTTGTTGTTAAAGGTTATAGTCAAAGGGAATGCATTGATTTTGATGAGACTTTCAGTCCTGTTGTTAAAATGGTTACTGTTAGGTGTCTTGTTAGCATAGTTGTTACTAATGACTGGCCTCTTTTCCAACTTGATGTTAACAACGTCTTCTTGTATGGTGATCTTGATGAGGACATTTATATGACTCTTCCTTTGGGTTTCAATTGCAAGGATAAAGGTAAGTTTGCAAGCTTAATAAAGCTTTGTATGGTCTCAAGCAAGCCCCAAGGCAGTGGAATGCTAAACTTACCACTGTCTTGGTTGAGCATGGCTTTAACCAAAGTAAATTTGATTACTCTCTTTACACTAAACAGAATGGTAACATGTTCATTGCTCTTCTTGTTTATGTTGATGATTTTATCATCATTGGTAACTGCATTGAGGAAACTGAATCTTTTAAAAGCTTTCTAAAAACCAAATTCATGATCAAGGACCTTGGCATTATGAGGTATTTTTTAGGTATTGAGGTTCTTAAAAACTCTAATGGGATCTGCATGACCCAAAGAAAATACTGCCTTGAACTTATTCATGAATTTGGTTTACTTGTTGTTAAACCAGCAGCAACCCCATTACCTGAAAATTGTGTTTTGGCTGTTGATGAAAGCAAAGATGATAAATTTCTCTTAAACATTTTTTAGTATCAAAGATTACTTGGGGGACTCATTTACTTGACTCATACTAGACCTGATATTTCTTATGTTGTTTATTGTCTTAGCCAACACATGCATGCCCCCTGCAGTCTCACCTTAAAATTGCTTTGAGGGTTATTAGATACCTCAAAAACTCTCCTGGGACTGGTATCCAGTTCTATAAATATACCTCTTTAAGGGTGTCTTGTTTCACTGATGTTGATTGGGTCAAATGTCTTAAAACCAGAAAGTCTGTATCTGGATATTGTGTTCTTTCTTGGGAGGTCTCTTATCTCTTGGAAGAGCAAGAAACAGCCCACAGTATCCAGATCTTCAGCTGAGGCTGAGTATAGATGTATGGCAAGTGCTACATGTGAAGTTATTTGGATCACTAACCTTTTTAGTGATCTAAGAGTGAAAAACTTGTTTCCTGTGAACCTCTATAGTGATAGCAGTTCTCCTATGCAGATTGTTGCTAACCCTGTTTTTCATGAGAGAACCAAACATTTTGAAGTTGATGTTCATTTGGTTAGGGAAAAGGTTCAAGATGGAGTGATTAGCACTATC
The DNA here is from genome assembly GCA_025667525.1 of Glebionis coronaria. Lineage (NCBI taxonomy): Eukaryota > Viridiplantae > Streptophyta > Magnoliopsida > Asterales > Asteraceae > Glebionis > Glebionis coronaria. The sequence goes on along the minus strand of CM046879.1, from coordinate 593,468,799 downwards.
AAGGTTGCTTCACTTGATCAAACTGCTGGCATTTTTACTAAGGCTCGTGACATTAACCAACACCTGAAATTATGTAAACACTTAGGCTTGTGAACATGTTTGGTGGATGATTTAAAGCTCTCTCATATGTCAGATTGAGGAAGGGTGTTGTTTTCTGCAATCTTCCATATGTTTATTACCTTGTTACGTTTGTTGTATTATTTCAGGTTTTATGGTTTTTTGGGCCTTGCATGCTTGGTGGGCTTAATATCTCTTGATGGGCTTTGCAACCGTTGGGGCCTATTTTGTCTTTGGTGGATGTATATTACCCTAGCTCTGGCTAGGGTTTTCTTTTATCATTCATAACACACACACACACACACACACATCAGTGTGTGCGCAGCTCTCTCATCTCTCTCTCACTAAAACTATAAAGGTTGACCTGGTAGTTTGATTATTTTCGTCTTGTATAGCTGTGTGATTGAGTGATCTTTGTATGTGAGGGAGAACGGATCAACCTAGTTGGGGACGTTCTCATCTTTTCTTTTGTAATCGTTCGATTAGCATCCGTTTGGGGACTAATCTTTATCTGTTTTGTTTTAATACTTTGATTTATAACAATATACACCAAGGGTTGGTTGGTTGGGTGTAAGATCTCTCTTGTTCTATGATATTATGTTTATTTACAGTTTTGTAGTACATTGAAAGAAAAACAAATCATTGCGGTAAGCGAATGTATGATAGTGTGAACGGAAGACGATTTGCCCGAGCGCGTGTCGCTTTGTTGGAGTGTACAATAACGTAATGTGCATGGCGATGCAGATTGTAGCCGCTGGCGCAAATTACGGTAATAAGGCACTTACTGACTATGAAGCTAATGTCGAAACGTCGTTTAAACTTCGTCACTGTTGGGAGATTTTAAAAGGTAGTCCAAAATTTATGGGTGGTGAATTTGTGAGATTTTTCACTGAGTTTAAAAGCAACAATAATAGGTCCAAGACATCTAGGTTTAGTTTGTTCAACACACAATATGGGTAAGCAAGTATTAGTCCGAATGTTGATGGTGGCGACGAAAAGGTGCAGGAAGTTCAATGAGCAACATGTAGGGACAAAGTGAGAGCTTCGAAGAAGATAGGGTCGATAGCACTAGGCTCGTCAAGTGTGAATGATGAAGCATTGGCTATGTTGATGGTATCTGATAGGCAAATGTAGGTTGAGAAAAACGCCTAGCTTTTGAAGGTGTGGTTTGTTGGGATATGAAAAGATGGTTGTTTGAGATGACAGGGATGAGACGTGTCTTTGGTTTAACTGGTTTTATTATTATTTGACTCAAATTAAAATAAATTCTCTTTAAAGTTACATGTTTTCTTTTTGTTCTTAAACTAAAATGTGTTTAATTAAATTGCAAAATTGACATATAAAGTGTGTTAGGTACGAAAAGAAAAAAGATGTGCAGTTTGTATTGTTTAAGCTAATTGTTATGCCCATTAAATTTATCATTTCACGTTATATCATCATTCAACACGCTACACTTATCAAGAATATAACAATCGTCGCAAAATTAAACACCACATTTTATACAAACACGCCTCATAAAAAAGATAACGCAACCGTTTGGTGGTGCAAACCAACAAACCACCGCTAAAAGCTTGGGACCATGCTTGAAAAATGAAGGAGGTAATGGGGACTCACGTGAAAAGTGAAAATAGTGGTGATCCAGTCATAAAATTTAGACTAGAGGTAATGGTTATCGACGTGAAAACCTAAATTTTATGTTTTGATATTCGGTTGTCGACGTTTTGGAGTTTTAATTATGGTAGTGTTTTAAGGCATTTTGTTAATAATGAATGAATGAGGAACGAGAGTAAATAAAATGAGAAGTTGTGTTTAAAATTGTTAAAGCTTGAGGTATTTATAGTTATCAAAATAATATTATGTAAAAAAGATAGATTTATACAAATGCTCATGGGAGGCCCACCACTCTGTATAATATAATGTCGATACCGTCTTCATCGTTTGTTAGTATTTTTTTTGCTTGTTGTTGTGTGTGACCAATGATTTGTTTATTGGAGTTGGTGTGTGAGCAGGGGCGGACCTATGATTTTCAATGGGGTGTTGTACAAAAAAAATTTAGGCTAAATAAATTTACACCTTAAGAAATTAAGATAGCACAAAATGTTTTGAGGGTTGCACAAACCATAGAAACAAAAATTTTGAAGATTTTTTTACCTCGTGACCTCAAAACGGGTGTAGCCCGTGTCACGCCTAGCACCTATGTAGCACATGCCACACCCAACACCTATGTAGCCCCGCCCATATATGTGAGGGGTTGGCTAAAGGTAGGGATTCACGCCCATTGCCTCTAACATTATAGCAAAGGGTGTAGTGGCTCAAGCCAAACTATCAACTCTGCGTAACATCACAATTTTTTTGGGCTATTTCCTCAAATCCCTCTACACAAAGAGTGTAGGTGTTAAATTTCTCACATATTTTCTGTTTCTCAACTAGACCGAGGCATCCTAGGCATCCAAGGCATCTGAGGCATCTTGTGCCATAAAACGACACGTGTCTTAGGTAGGTGGTTTATTTACACATGTGGCGTATATAAAATTGAGGCAACTTAAATTTTATACTTGAGGCATCCTTAAAATATAATGTAAAATTATTAAAGAGTCGAGGCAACCTATGTATTTTATATAAAATACGGAGGCGACTACCGTATAAAAATTCAAGGCAACCGTAATTTTGTTACTGTATAACCGAGGCAACTTATATGATGGGCAACCTAAGTATTTCCTTTTTCCCAAATTAGTTATAATCTCTTTCTTTTGGATCATATCATTGTCTTCTCCACCGAAACTGGACCAAATATACCCACCAGCTCTGCCACTCAAACTCGATGATCTTGACAACTTTTCCAACACCACTTTCCGGTTATGTTGTTCTTTCTATTTCACAAATTTATATCACATGTTCATTTTCTTTGTCTCTTCCAAAATTTTATCACCGCCATCATAGTCATATTCTGGTCACCGTCACTATTACAGTCGCCGCACCATCAGCAATATTGTTGACAATAGTTTTAGAGAAGGAAGAAGGTAGATAAATTATAAGATTGAAAAAAAATTGATTACAAAATAAAAATAACAAAAACATGTTAACTGCTATTAATTTATATGTCTTGAAAATGAAATATACAACTATTATTATGATTAGTCAAAGTAAATGGGAAAGATTGGTATAAAAACCCTTCTCTAATTACCTTGTAAGTTTATACTAGCTTCTTGCTAGTTTTTTCTTAATAAAAGTTGTCGTTAAAAAAAATAGGAATATTATCATAATCAAGTGGGGGTTTTAAGATTTTGTGATCCAGAAACAAAGGAGGCAAGACATAGATGTTTGAGGTTGTTATTGCTCGAGTGAAACCAGGGAGTAGTGAAAAGGCTTCAATGGTTTCTTGTTTCATGTTGTTACTATGATCAGGATGACAAGGAAAAAAAGAGCAGCATGTTCATGGATACTTTGGTGGATCAGCATGTTCATGGATACTTTGGTGGGATAAGATTATACGAAGGTTTCCTCGAAATAAACTCAATATACTATGGTTGTCTCGCAAAAAATAAATTTTTTATATTAGTGGTTGCCTCGTGTATTTATACAAGGATGTCTTGCTTTTTTATACAACACATGTTCGAACTTTCCACCTACCCAAGGACACGTGTTGCATTTCTAGATATGGATGCCTTGGTTGCCTTATATGCCTAGGTTGCCTCGGGACATTTAAGGAAACTTGAAAATTAAGGGGCAAGTGTCACCAACACCATTAAGAAAAAGGTATTTACATAAATTTCCCAATTTTTTTCCTCCGTTTCACTCAAGCACTCAGAACACTCTTCCCGTTAAGCCAAACCATCACTTTTAGGACTCGTATACCAAATAATAATACACACCCAACACAAGAACTAAACAAATAAAATACATACGATCTTTGACACAAGGCAATTTTATCACATGTATGTTAGCGTTAATGTTTTCTTTTCACGTTTTTATTTTTTACTTTTTATTTTATTGTGGTTTTTTATTTGGTATCTTTGTCTTCTTTCACAATTGTTTTGTGTGTTAAAATTATTAAATAAGAACATTGCATATAATTTGTTAGATAAAAAGTGTGTAGTGTTAAGAATAATGGTATAAGTGCAAACACAAATCTCAGGGACTGATATGCACTAAAGGTAAAGTTTAGGTACTTGGTAATTATTATTATTATTATTATTATTATTATTTGTTATTTAAGTGTAGAGTTTATTTTGACAAGTTTCTAGAAGTTCAAAGGGAACTTGTGTGAAGATTTAGAAGTTGCTAAGGTTGTTAGGATTGTTAGTATATAAGCTCATTGTTAGCTTATTATACTTTAGCCGTTCTTATTGTTTTACACGCACAAAAACTTGTAATCGTTTATGTTGTTCATCATTCTTGATCAATCTGTTTTGATCATAGTTTCAGTTTCTTTCTCTTGTATGTACGATCATAAACCTAGGTATTACATTTGAAGTAATCGCCTGAGGCAGTTAATAAAAGAAAAAGGGGTGGTTGGTTGAATAATATTTATCTTTGATACGTTTTTCTACATGGTATTAAAGCAAGGTTGCTTTAATATCAAAGATTTAAAGATTTTAAAAAGTTAGGGTTTGATCAGTTTTTGGGGGTTTTCAAAAATTAAAGCGTTTTTGATTAATTCAAATGTTGAATCGTGTGATTCGTGTGGTTAATGTAACAACTTGAACTTTTGCGTCTTATTATTATAATGGAGACGTGCTTACTTATACCCATTTTATTTTTTAACAGTTTGTGTTGGTTATGAACACACGTTGATTGTCGAGAATACACGTATCCACACTTGCATAAGTCACATTGTCAAAGTATTCGTGTCATTATACTCACGTTATTATGTTTTACGCGTATACATTTGGTTGATCTTCTATTATTTTGTTAAACCTTTGATAGGGCCATCTTACTGGGCCGAAACTTGTATTGTGTGTACCAAATGAATACAAACTGAAACATGAAACATAAATTGTATAAACTTTCATTTAGTAAAGTATGTGAATTCAAATTAGTCAACCACAATCAAACCTCAAACTAGGAAATTATATTATACCAATCCACTAACCACCTCAGGACAACACACATGCCAAAAATACCATTTATGGGTGTATCACAAGCATGACAATTTCAAACTTGGCTTAACCCTATGCCATGAATACAAAGATAAATATACAGTCCTTTCTCACCAAGTTCATAACACTAAACGAATTACATCACAAATCTGGGTCAACAAAACATTAATTCTGGGCGAAATCTTGAAAGCAAGGAGTGAAGCTTTGGTTTAGCCGATCCAAAAATCCTTCCTTTCCTGTCCGAAACCACCAGCCGAAAATCCTTTGTGTGAGTCTCTTGTCCACCTTTTCTTTTACTTTTCTTTATACACTTAGTTGTGCTTGCCAAACTGAAAACCTACCTGCGAAAACAAAGAATAAAGGGGATTAGCTATTTAGAACCCACTCCAATTAAGTGCTAAAATCTGGTAGAGACATAAACAAATGACTATAGCTAATTTCTATAAACCCACGACACCCGAGTGCTTATGTCGAGACCATACCCGAAAAAATTTACACATTTTATTGATGATTCATAGAGAAATGGTAAGTAGCAATAATAATTTACCATGATAGTGAACAAACCCATTCGAATCACCCACCCAAGTAATCAGTCGAAACCCTAGAGTTGTAAAATTAACCAAGACCTAGAAATTGATGCAATTCATTTCACGAAAACACTAATTAAACTTAATTAAACTCACGGGTATGAAAACCCCAAATAACCCAAAACCCTAATTTTTGAAACTCACTTTTATTCGTTAATTAACATCAATTGGTGCATAGAAACACTAGTTAATTATAATAAAACGTAAGATTAGAGAAACCCCCAATTAATTCGAAACCCTAATTTTTACAACTTAAATTTATTATGAAATTAACATAAATTTACACTCAAAACTACTAATTAATTAGGATAAAACGTTAGATTTAGAAAACCCCCAATTATTTCAAAACCCTAATAATTTTATAATTAAATCGAGACCCCCATGTCATGTTTTAATAAATCCAACGAATTGGTAATCAAGAAATACCCCTTTTGTTCGAAAAGTATAAACCAAGAACATCTCTATGACTTTTATTAAGAAAGAAAATAATACTTATCTTTAGGTGTAGACAACACCACCGAATCAATCTTGAACAACCCTAGAATCGGTTGCGTTTGATGCTAGGTTGAAAACCCATATCCCACTCTTGATAAACAAACTTGGGTTTCATGTTTCTAATGATTGTAAATCGGTTTGATATAATTCTTAGCCATGGAAACTGGTTAGATTAGTTTTTCTAGAGAGAGAAGGGGATGGGACGGTGGTGTGATACATATGGGAAGAAAGAATGTTGACTGAGGGTTGTGGGAAGTATACAACGTATATAACTCAACTACCCCTTGGTTGTATCACCTGGTTTGGGCTGGGTTTGTTGAGAAAATCAAATGGGCCGAGCCCTTTTGTTGCCTTGGATAAGTTTGGGCTGTTTTGGTCAGCCGGGTTTATTATACCCAATACCTATTCTAAAAACGTATACTAAAGACACGTTTCCCATAAAACGTAATGTTTTGTCCAAGCACAACTAGGATGTCATGCATTTATTTTCATAAACTTATAGTCTTCGTAACACGATATGTATACTTAACTAGGTCGTGGATAACGTGGTCGTATTCTCGAGCTTCTTTGCATTTTCATCCATTTGCTTGATTCACAAAGTGAGTTTATAGCCCCACTTTTACTTGTTTTATCACTTTGGGGTGAGAACATTGTTTGTTTTTACGGATGAACATAAGTACCTTAAAACTCATACGTGCCTACATGATGTCTAAGTAGCGATACCCCTAGATACTTTAGCCCACTATCATGAACCGTTAATTACTTTGTGTAAGCGCGAATGTTACGGATTGATCTATTGGGATTGGCCTCCCTATCTAATGTTGGTTGTGTGACCAAATTGGGTACAAATACATTTGAGGTTGTTACGAATACTTTGGGGTAGTATTTGCTTGGGCTCTCATATTTTGTTACTAGTACGGTTAACGCTTCGGTGTCATGAGCTTAGACGTAGGATATCATGAACGTATGCTATTTTGATAATAATCTTGTCTTTGTTATAAGATTATTTTCCGGTTGCCTAACAAAAATCTTATGGTTCATCACACTACTTATACTTAAACCTATAAACTCACCGACCTTTGTGTTGACGTTTTAGCAATGTTTTTCTCAAGTGTCAAGACGGAGGGGTGACGTGGTTGTGCTATGGAGATTAATAAAAATTATCATGATTTAACTTCGAGACTTGCTTTGGATGTATGACATTTGATAACTTCATTTATGTTATCATGATGTGTAAAAAATTTCCTTTGGGACCAATTCTATCTTTATGTTTTATGAATGAAAAATGACTTTTCTTAGTTATTCTTGTATCTATGTCTCTTGGTTGTCATGATAGTCACATCCTCGTGTAATTGTACACGTGGGCCAAATTGAGGCTGGGACAGATTGGTATCAGAGCCATGGTTATAGAGAACTAGGTTACTTTTATAAAAATTATTTTTACAAAGGTTTTGGTCAAAAATGAAATTTTGGAAAAAGAGTAATACTAGACTATAACTACCTCCATCTCCATAGACCACATCACTTCGCGCCTTAGACAAGTAAGTTGTAACTTTAAGTTGTATCATTTCATTGCTCTTAGTACCCTACTAAGTAAATTGCTAAAAGTATCAAGTAACGCAATTTATGACTATATGCTAAATGGTTTGTGCCATGCTACGTGAATACAAAATCGATGTTTATTTCGACACTACGTGAAACTCTATGCTTAATGGTTTGTGCCATGCTATACGAATGCGAAATTGATATTTATTTCGACGCTACTCAATGATAAGTGGTTTGTGCCATGCTATACGAATGAAAAATCGAGTTTCATTTCAACACTACTTGAAACCCCATGCTTGATGGTTTGTGCCATGCTATACGAACGCAAAATTGAATTTTATTTCGACACTACTAACTCTATGCTAAATGGTTTGTGCCATGTTACGTAAATGCAAAATTGATGCTATTATACTTCTTGAAAACCCTACGTTAAATGGTTTGTGCCATGCTATGCGAATACAATATTGATCTTGTATCAACATGTCTTAAAATTTTTTGTGCTAAATGGTGTGTGCTATGACAAACTAAAATTACAACATATTGCAAAATTGATTTGTTCTTACACATGCCTTTCTTGATTTGGCAGTGACATATCTATCTCGTCCGAATATTCGTTGTACTACTTGAGCTCATCTACGGATGGAGCATGACGCGGATCCTCTGCTAGTGGTGCTTCGCCTTTATCATCCACTCGAGGAGAGCCAAGTGCTCGTGCACCTACTCGCTTTTTGCCACCGCCACTCGTTTGCTACACAAGGCGTGGCAAGGCGCCTATGATTCCTCCATCCACTTCATCATCTCATGCCCCTAAGCCCCCCCCCCCCCCCAAAACCGTACCGCGAGGATGTCCGTGAGAGGTTCTATGATTGGGAAGAAGTTGGCCGCAAGACATGTGAGCTCTACCCGCACTACCCGCAAGTCTTCGAAGTCACCATCCGTGAGAGTGCCCCCAAGGCACAATGCCTCTTTTAGACCCACTATGCCCATGCCACCCCCACCTTGCGGCCTTAATAGAGCCGAATGCTCCGCGGCCGCTGAGGCTCGTGGAATGCCCCCTCATCGTTTTGCTAGGCTTGCTACATTACGAGGCAAGGTGACCCACGTGCTTCGTAATTTGGGTGGTTTGTCTCATGAGTTATTGGTTCGACTCGAGACTTGTTACGAGGCGGTCATCGCGGATTTGGGTAGGAATGCCCCACCCCCACCCGACCATTTCGCGGGACTAGCTAGGATGGTCGAGGACCAACATTGCGAGATCGGAGCTTTGCGTACCCTTCTACATAGGGCATTGATTGATTTATCCGAGAGGATTGCCGCCCTTGAGCACCGTTTCTATTAGACTTATGTTTAGTTGATTTGTGTACACTTTCATTCCAAATTTTCTCTCCATGTGTTGTAATCCCTAAGAATTCTAAAACTATGTGTTAACTCTTTGTATTTCTTTTTTTTAATCGTGGAATGAATTATTTGTGCACTACATAACTTGTTAGATAAAAAGTGTGTAGTGTTAAGAATAATGGTATAAGTGCAAACACAACTCTCAGGGACTGATATGCACTAAAGGTAAAGTTTAGGTACTTGGTTATTATTATTATTATTATTATTATTATTATTATTATTTGTTATTTAAGTGCAGAGTTTATTTTGACAAGTTGCTAGAAGTTCAAGGGGAACTTGTGTGAAGATTTAGAAGTTGCCAAGGTTGTTAGGATTGTTAGTATATAAGCTCATTGTTAGCTTATTATACTTTAGCCGTTCTTATTGTTTTACACGCACAAAAACTTGTAATCGTTTATGTTGTTCATCATTCTTGATCAATCTGTTTTGATCATAGTTTCAGCTTCTTTCTATTGTATGTACGATCATAAACCCAGGTATTACATTTGAAGTAATAGCCTGAGGCAGTTAATAAAAGAAAAAGGGGTGGTTGGTTAAAAAATCTTTATCTTTGATACGTTTTTCTACATGGTATCAAAGCCAGGTTGCTTTAATATCAAAGATTTAAAGATTTTGAAAAGTTAGGGTTTGATCAGTTTTTGGGGGTTTTCAAAAATTAAAGTGTTTTTGATTAATTCAAATGTTGAATCGTGTGATTCGTGTGGTTAATTGATCAATCTGGTGGTTAATTTGTTTTCCCAAAATAAGGGTTTTTAGTTTTTTTGGGTTTTTTTTGTTTTCTTGGTTCTTGAGAATCTTAATCTTTGATTGATTGTGTGATTAAGACTTTTTGTGTTGAAAACCCTAAAATTAGAAGTTGGGGTTCTTCAATCATTGGTAAGATTGATTGTTTGTATTGTTATATGTTTTTTTGTGATAATCCCACAGTTCTTGGTGATTGTTTCTGCTGTGTATCTTAGCTTTGAGATCATCTTGATCTCTATTGTTGCTTGCTTGTTGCTGCGCGTGATTGTAACACCTCTCACGCCTTCTTAATTTGTTTATTGTTTATGTTTAGTGGGATTAGGTGTCGAAGGGATTTGTTCTTGTTGTTAGTGGTTTTGTGGTGATATAAGGTGGTTAAATTGCTTCTTGTTTGTGTTTTATTGCTTGTTCTTGTTTTGTGTGTTATCTGTTTTGGTTTATTGATCTGTTGTCATGGCTCGTGAAAATAAGGATAAACATGAAATGGGGGATCTAGTAATAATGAAATTGACATGTTTGATCCTCTTTACTTGCATAGTAATGATATAAGTGGTGTTCCTCTAATTGGGTTTAAATTAGAAGGAACATAAAACTTTAAAATCTGGAAAGCTGTTATGTCCAGGGCTATTCATACTAAAAATAAACTTGGTTTTATTGATGGTAAAATTACTAAGCCTGAAGCGGCTGGGTTTTTTCAAGATCAATGGGAAAGATGTAATTCTATTGTTTTGAACTGGATACTTGGTTGTGTCTCACAAGATGTTATATGGGACAAGTGTTCTCTAAGAATGCTAAGACTGTGTGGGATGAATTAGAGGAAACATATGGTAAACAAGATGGTTATGTTATTTTTAACATGCACTATAAAATTCACTCACTTACTCAGTCTGGTTCTACCCTTTCTGAGTACTATCACAAGTTTAATGCTCTTTGGAGACAATATGATTCTTTGGTTAATCTTCCTGAATGTGTTTGTGTTAATTCTGCCCAACTTAAACAACATAATCAATTGCTTAAGCTTATTTAGTTTCTCATGGGGTTAGATGATGTGTATGCTCCTATAAGGAGTATTATACTCACTACTGAACCCCTTCCTGATGTTAAGGGAGCTTTACTCTGTCTAGAGATGAATCTCATAGAGGTTCACAATCACAGAGTGCATCAAAGTCTGGGAATTCTACATTTGCTTCAAAACCTAATAATAGGTTTAATAATAACTGGAATAATAATAATAATCGGGCTAGAAGAGTTACTAGACCTAACTTGATTTGTACTCACTGTAATACGAATGGTCATACAGTGCATAGGTGTTTTGAACTTGTGGCATATCCTCCCAATTTCAAAAGAAGTGATGTTTCTAACAAAGGTGTTAGTAGTAATCATGTTGCTTCAAGTTCTAAGGATCAGTCTAATAATTGTTCATCTAACTCCTTTACTGATGAACAATTTAAAAGAATCATGGATTTGATTGGTGATAAAACTGGATCTAGTGGCATACCTGCAAATGTTACAGGTATAAATTGTGCTTTTAGTTTTTGTACTTTAAGATTTTTTAATCATAATACTAATGTTAAAACTTATAAATTTTATGTTGGCTGGATTACTGATTCAGGAGCCAGTCAGCATATGACTTATATTGTGATTAATATGTTTAATGTGATTAATGTGTCTCATTTAAATATGACTGTTGGCCATCCCAATGGATCAAGGGTTGTTGTCACACATATAGGAAGTTTGAAATTAACTCATAAAATTGTTATTTATGATGTTTTAGTTGTGCCAGATTATGAAGTTAGTCTTCTATCTGTGCACAAGTTGAATAAAGATAGTAAATTTAGATTCATTTTTTATGAGAACTCTTGTGATATTCAGGACTTTGTTCTAAAGACTCTTATGTGGACTGGTAATGAAATAAATGGACTGTATTTTCTTAATACATGTAAAAAATATTTCAACAATAATATCTCTCAATGTTGTTTATCTAAATGTGTTTGGCACAATAGGCTTGGTCGTCCTTCCGATAAAGTTTTACATGTGTTAAAAGATAACTTAAGATTGATAAAATTGGTAGTGATATATGTGATGTTTGTCATAAAGCTAAACAAACTGAGAACCCTTTCGACCGAGTGATCATCAAACCAAAAGTATTGGTGAGTTGATTCACTTGGATATGTGGGGTCCTTATAAGGTTTAAAATAGAGAATGTTTTAGATACCTTCTTACTGTTGTTGATAACAAGCTCATCCCTGGATTGCAAATAGGTTTAACCAATATTTTAAAATTCAAGTTGATCCGATTGGTTGAACCATAAATTAACGTCAATTTTAAACGAAAAATTAAGTTAAACCGGACGTCTCCAATCACAAAGTTAAAACTCCTCTTTTAAAACTCACCATACAAACATAAACTTGGCACAAAAACCAATTACACGAAGGTGCTATTTGGCTCAAGCCACGGCAGTTGCACAATGGTTGAATCGATCTCATTCTTTGAAGTGAACCATTGTGATCTTTTATGTCCCCATTGCTTGTATTTACTATTTAGGTTTGAAAATGATTATGACTAACATTACTTCTTTGGAGACAGAGGTCGTATCTTACTATTTGAAAGGCCGGAGGTTTTCTTATATCTTTGATAGAACCAGAACTAGCCCTTCTACCTTATGCAGGAGTATGGCTATTTACGCTTCAAATACTAAAATACATTGTCCTAAACGGTATTAAAATTCATAACCCGTGAAAGATAGTATTGAGTGTTTCTTTACTTTATTATTATCGCTCCTTCAAAGCTACATCACACCAGTAATATATGCAAATCAAACAACGATATAGCACCTCTTCTACTTCATAATATAATTCGCCATTTCAACAAAAAAAGAAACAACAATAACACATGATCCCGCTAAAGCGGCCCTAAACCCTAAACCCTAAACTCTAATGGGTCTTTATATAACTCTTTGCTTGTTACTTCTAGCGAGAAAATAAATTAGTAGAAAATTACACCATTGGAGTCCCACATTGTTCAAACAAACATAATTTTCCCTATTTATATACAGTGAAGTATACGCATCACATAAGTTCAAGTTGACACATTTGGTTGCTGGTGATCACCGTTGGTAGTTTTAAATCTAAAGATATGAGTCAAAGATTTGAAACTATTAGGTTTATCAGCGGCAACAATATACTATTCTTGAATTTTTTACTAGAAAATCTAAATACCGAACACATTAGTATATCAAACATAACGAGACTATATCTTTTAGCCGTTAAAACAAGGTTACAAACGTAAAACTAGATTGTAAATGTAAGAAAATTTCACATTATCAATAGACACAAAATCAGAAAATATGTTTGACTTGGAATGTTGTTCATTTTACAATTATCAAATCAGTGCTTTGTTTTTATTAGTCAATTATATCCTATCCTTATGACCGTTAGTTAAACCAGTTAAACCGTGATCCGAGAGCTCAGCCGAGCCAATTAAAAACAGGTTTTTAAAACATTATTCTTTAATCTTTAGGACTGACGGTTACTAACAACACAGATGTAAAAACTGGTCGGTTATTATGAACCGGTTCGACCCGAGTCGCCTGAAGCCCTGCGGTACAATTTGGGTCCTGAATCTTCAAAACCCGCGTAACAGGGGGTTTAAAACATTGTACTTGACCATTCGAGTTAGTTGTCTATAACTCTTAACATTTCTCTGTAAATTGTCTCTTTAACTATTGCCTTTTTCAGTTTTTCTACTCTCGAGTCATCCAGCAGAAAATATCTAAACTTAAATGCACTTTGCCTTGAATTACAAAGCACTGCACAACTTTCTTATCGCGAGCGATTATCAATGCAACGATATACCAGTCTGTAAATACAGGTGAGGACTTGCGCATCATAAATGTTCTTGGTATATACGGGAAAGAAAACCAAGTGGATAATGAACAAGTGTTGAGCAAACAAAGAAATCGATACCGCCAATATATTTTCTATTCCAAAGCTACATTGGTGTGAGATTCTGTTTTCACGACATAAGCATGGTTTGTATACGTCTAGAAATCAGAAATAAGGCGCACAATGAATTCACCCAGTAACGCAGACTTTGGAAAAAGCGTATTACTTAAGTGAACCCAATCTCGTGCAACAGAGAAACCGCTTGGTTGGACTTTGGAGCCTCTAGTTTTTCTAGAATTCCATATCGGGGAACTTAGTAAATAGCCTATTTGTTTCTGGAATAGGTAGCCTCCAAACAGAATTAAAACTTGGTTAACAGAAGATCCGAATCAGAAAGAACCCACCTTTCGGGGCTATATGTAAACGACAAAAACAATTCAAAAAAGCAAAGGAATAAAATCCTATCCTTTCTCTTTTCGACTTATAAAAAGTATGTTATTGTAACCTGCATTTTTCCAATAACAAGATATACAAAATACCAAACATAAAATTAAAAAAAAAAAAAAAAACGATCCTCAGTACTCTTCCATCACTTGTTCTCCAATGTCAATGGCATAACAAACTCCATAATTCAAACAGAATAATATAACTCCTATCTTCATCTACATGAGAAAACAAGCGATGAAAATTACAAACCTTTTCATATTGCAGAAATCGATGATGGATCATATTTATAAAAAATAATCAGGAGTCTTGCGGGTGGTGTCTGGCTCGATCTGCTTTGGGGCTGGATCGAATTGAAGAAAGTTTTGTTCCATGTTCTCTCCAACTTCAAGAATAGCAGCCATGTTTCCACACCGATAACAGTAATTTGGAGCGCTAAATACCGTCACCACGTTCTTTTCCTGGTAATTCGTTATGTAACACAATGTCACAAACTTATCGAGGTGCATTTAAAATAGAGGCTTTGAGGTAGAGGTGGCAATTTCGGCCATATAGATGGTGCTTGGCATTGCTTATTTAAGTGCTTCTGTGCTTACTTTGTAACCAAATAAGTAGCTTCATGTGTTTAGATCGGAGCTGCTTGTTTGCTTATCATGGTTTGTGTGCTTACTTCTTACTTTGTAAGCAATAAGCAGCTTCAGGTTGTTACAGGCTAACTATTAAGCAGATAAGCTGTTTCATATAAGCAATCCCCACCAAAGTCTATTTTAAAGCATGCAACCTTCTATAAATAGTCATATTTTGGAATTTATATTATTGTTGTAACATGACTTTATTTTTGGCCAAGGCGAGTCGAGTAAAAATTTTCATAATGTCGAGCGAAAATGTATATTTGTGACATATAGAAGGATCCAAAAAACCAAAATTGTTCAATTTTGATTAAAAAAAGACCCTTTTGTTATAAATTTAACTTCCATTACCTTTTTAACTTGTGACAAAGTAATGGATACCCACATTGGCAAATTTGGTATTTTATATTTATCTTTATTGGAAAATTCTCCCTCGATTTGTGATTTGTAAAAAAATAATGGATAAAAAAAGGTTGTGGGCCAAACCAACCCGGCCCATTTTTTACCATTTACCCAACTTGCTCTACCCACCCATGCATATAACTTAAAGTTAGAAATAATAGAAGCTCTATGTAGACTACCGGGAGACTTGATAAGGATTTTTAGTTATAAAAGAAGGTCACGAACCTGGGCCCAGTTATAACCCTCCATGACAAGCTGATGAGCTCTTGAGATGAGAGTGAGTCCATTAGTATGGTTAAACTGACTCGCGATATCTTGTCCAAATGTATAGCCAGCTCCACGAGGAGAAATTCCCCACCCGCATCTGTCATCTGGATCAGACCATAAGAGGTCGCACATTGGTCCTTCGTGCGGGACCTACAAAACCACCCATCATATACGTTGCTAATAAATATCAGCTATAAAGTAACGGCATGCCAGTTGGGAAGTAACAAGGACTAGATGCGTCCCTTTTGACCCGTTTACTTGTATTTTATCACAAACGGACTATGCTTTTTTGGAATGCTGTTTTAGTCTTGCTCGTTTGAGTGGTGATTGTATAGTTTGTTTTATTAGTTCTCACAGTTAGAGTCTCAAAGGATCTGTCCTTAATTCTTCAAACTAATGACTTGTTTTAGCCTTGATTTATAATACAAATCACGGTTTCACAAAAAAAAAAAAAAAAAAAAACAACAGGTCAAATGGAGCCACACAGGTTGCAAGTTACCAAAAATGTAAATGTGCGGCTTGACGCTTTATTAGAAAATTTATGCTATGATTGTAACATAGCTCTAAAATTTTGCTCCTTTCATTTACCCAAGGTTTTTGCCCGCCAGTTCTTGATTTGAAAGCAAATATCGACAGCTAGTACATATTTACAGTTAATGAGCACAAACATACTATTATTTTTATTAGAGAAAACTGTTCAGATTACTTTAATATTTTGTTACAACAGTCGGCGAAAGATGTTCAAATCACGAAACACAATTGGAAAATAAATAACTCGTATAACAAGACATTCAAACCTCGTTTTGCAAAATTGTACATGGGTATAGAGATTCACAAAATAAGAGATCGTCTCATAATAGTGTTACTTATAAGGGAAACATGCCATCATCTATCCCTCTTCCCAATAAAATAATCAAAATTTGTAACTTCTCATTTCCCTTTGTAGCACATAAAGATTCGTAATTTACATAAAATTATAATGATTCAATTTGTCCATTTACGAAAACCAACAATTAACTTTTAATTTAAAGTTAAGACATAAAAAGACGCGGGAAGGGAATAAAATAAAGGCTAATCATCACAAACAGCACGAAACTATTAAAGGAAGTGAGAATCTAATATACAGTATGTTTCAGCAATTCTCTTACATCTATAGTCACTGCTATCAAATATCTCATGAATTACGTATAGGCATAAAAAGAGGATCGACGCCATTGTCAACTTAAAAGAGAAAGAGTGAAAGAGAGGGTCTTTATAACCGTTTAAGCCATTCTCTATATCTAATAAAAGAGTGGTCATTTATGATCAAAGACGGATGAACTTCCCATGCAAGATCGATATCTACCAAATTATTCGAAAAAAAGAAAAAATATATCTGTCCAGTTTCGAGGCTACACGTGCCCTATATTAAGTTTTTGATACAGCTTAAAAGCACATAAGTAACAAAAAAGTGAAAATATGTTCACGTACCTCCTGAATGCGGTCCAAGGATCGGATGTTGTCTAGAGTGTCCAAAGATGGTGATAGTCCTCCGTGCAAGCAAAATATCTATGACGTATCAACAAACCATTTATATATAGTAGTATTATGCATGGAAAATACCGACATAAATGCATGGTTCTAACCTGGCTCTCTATAAGCGCTGTAAGAGGAAGGTAATCAAAAAGGTCAGTGAAATGCTTCCAAACGTTTGCATTGCCGTACTTTCTCAAACATTCATCATAGAAACCATACCTGAAGGATTATCAATAAAAAGCAGAGGATATAAAGCAAACAATACAGATAATGGAGTTAACGTGTATATACAATGATACATGTCGCACATTTAACAATATCCAAGTTATCCTCTTACAGGGAACACACTTTTGTTCTGATGTTTATGTTGCGCTTGGTGTGCAAGAAGTGAAATTAAGAAAAGTAGAATAGAATGTCAGATAAACAGAAACCATGCATCATTAAATGCATAAATATTCGAAAAAGACCATGCCATCCAATCACGTGGCACTAACCAGATAAAAATGTTTACCAACAAGAGACACCCTTGAGATTTTGGTACGTGTGTTATCTAAGTCATGAATCAACCGAAAAGATGACTGCATTTAATACATCAGGTTATTTACTAACATCACATTATCATCCAACGTATACGCACATGCATCTATCTTGTTATAGGTGTTCGCAAAATGTGATTGGGGCATTGGGCAGATAGAATTTAAGGTACTCACGCAAGAGTGTTTTAGAAAATATTTCCACAACACAGCCTACGTAAGTCCATCATTGGGCCCCAACAGCTATGTCACAGAAGCTCACTACCTTGAGAGCAATTCGTCACGGGGTCCTCCTATACTGCTATCCTATGTGCACGTGTAATTTTGTGTGGACCGTTTAAATTAACAAATAAAACCGACTCAAAGCGCAATCACTCATGCATATACATACTTCATGCATGAACCTGGCCTAGGAACAAATCTAAAATATTAATGGCAGATATTGCGTCAAAACATTAACGAGGCAATAGAACTTCTCTAAGCTAAAAAGGAAAAGATAAACTTGTCATCAGGGAGCAACATGCACTCACATTCCCTAACGGCCATACCTAACATACTTAAAGGCAGATAAAGTAAGGGAGGGGTTGAAAACCATAAATTATGTTGATCGTGCCAAAGTAAGCTTCATAACAACTCATCTCGCATGGATAGTTCAAACATCTTACAGGCCTTAACTTGTTGGCAACTTACAAACTTTCCGCCATGTAGTAGACTATCAGAATAAGCTTGCAGTTAAAACAAAGAGTAAATTACATCGTTCGTCCTTGTGGTTTGCGTTGACCGACAAGTTTCGTCCCTTGACCAAAAAAAATGCACCACTCGTCCTTAAGTGGGAAACATTATGTAACGTTGGTCCCTCTCTTTTAATGGCCCCAGCAACTAGTGTTAAGTCACTCCACTTGCTACTCAAATAAGGGTATACTGGTAATTTTGAAATATTCTTTCTTTTCTATTATTAACACATAAAGAAAACGAGTGGTCAGTTTTGAACCCCACTGAAATTTTATTTCACTTTTGTTTTAGCTTTCGATGTAACAGTACACTTTACTTTTTAACTGTCAATTCAATAGGAGCACTAAATTTATTACTGTAATTTTTTTAAATAAAAGAACTTTAATTGTATTTATATATTTAGACCTCTCTCTTCCAAAATCCATCTACACCTGCTACAAAATTCTTAGATATACACTTCTTAGTGATATGATAGTTTGTTGGACAAACATCGGACCTAGAGATTCATGCGGTGAATGACTCACACCAGGTGGCGGATACCACCACAAACCGCCGCAACCTCCAACCGACTCCACCAAATTAACACCACGAACCACTGCAATCTCGGCGACCACAGTCTGCATTCGGAGCTCCTCTCAAGATTTTTCAGAAATATTATTTAGTAGTGTAAGGTGGTGATGGTTTGAAAGGCTACTATTTGGTGAAGATATTAGTTAGATCTGGAAAAGATTAATGTGTGAGAGAGAAGATGTTACTTAAAAGTTGGAGTATCTAAAAGTGAACTGTTAGTAAAATGTACTATGTTCCTTTTCTATGATGTTTGCCACGGTGGCCCATGGTCGCTCCATTTAGGCTCCCATGGTGTCCAAGGAGTACATATCCACCGTTGTATCATCAGTACTTCAGTAGCTACTCGCTCCATTTACATCTTGTAAAACCCAAATTATTCTCGTTCTTGTTAAACCCATATCTACAAACTGAGATGTATGATGTTCGCCACGGTGGCCCATGGTCGTGATGCTTGAGAAGGCATGTGGTTGCGGTGGCCTACAAGAATCCGCTGCTGGTAGGCAACAATGAGAAATCGATCCTTCTAAGCCTTTGTGGTGTTTTTGTTTAAGATGCAATTTTGTTTTATTTGAAGTGGTGATCTGGGTACCAGTGTATGAGTTTAAAACTTTACATTGTTAGAAGACGTGGGTTTGTATGTGGTCTGAGTATCTCTTTGACCGGAGAAAGACAGCGTTTGTGGTGTGAAGGTAGTTAATGAAAGAAAAAATGACAAATAAAGTGTTAGATTGAGGTGTAGGTGGGTCAGTTGGTGGACTGTGAGACTAAATGGTATTGTAATTGATATGGTAGTGGTAAAGATGAAAATGTAGAAGGAAAAAAAAATAAGACTTTGGAAAAGACTGAAATACCCTCGGTGGAACTGAGCATAACACCACTTATCAGGGCCATTACAAGAGAGGGACTAACGTTACATAACGTTTCCCACTTAAGGACGAGTGGTGCATTTTTTTTGGTCAAGGGACGAAGCTTGTCAGTCAACGCAAACCACAAGGACGAACGATGTAATTTACTCTAAAACAAAAATCATCTATGCATAAGAAAGACCAAATTACATGGGGCTTTACTTAACAAAGTAGAGATCTTACACTTGGGTAATCTGCCGGCTCTCATGATTTCCTCTAAGAATTGTAAGTCTGTCTCTATAACGAACTTTAAGAGCCACCAGCAGCGAGACAGTCTCCACTGAATAATACCCACGATCTGCAGTAACAATATGATTATAATCAATTCATATAAAACGAACTATTTAATCGTTCAAACGTGAAATAAAGAAAGAAGCCACCTCAGTATTTATAATAACACAAGATGTTAAGAGACCAATTAACAAAACTTAAAAAGTAACATGCCACAATCTACAACATTGATTCTTGCGTCTAATTCCGGAGTGTCAAAAGGATAAGTGGTCAATATTTCTTAATGCAATTAATGCAGAAACAATCACATCTTAGTCTGAATAAAAGTAGGTACGAGCAGGTGATACGGGAATCTTCAAGATATTAACATGCTTCTTTATCACTGCAAAATACATTTTGAGCTTTACTTCAGCTCAGGCCTTCTAAGGTCGATCTATATTTGCTTTAGTACCCAAATTTTCAACAGAAACCGCTAATTCACATAAATAACAATATAAACCAATTCATATGTACATTGACACAAGAAATCACAAACCAATAAACGTATAAAATAGCTGAAAAAACCTATGAGCAAACATGTATGCACAAATACAAACACCTATGACGCAAACATGTATATCAGAAATACAAACACCTATGACGCAAACATGTGTACACAAATACAAACACCTATGACGCAAACATGTATACACAAATACAAACACCTATGACGCAAACATGTTTACGCAAATACGGATTTGGTGATATGGCAGCTTTTAAACATGTTAACAACCTCCTGCGTCATCACACGCTACTTGGGTTCCAATTCAGTTCCGATAGATACCCCCACTTATCAGAAATCAACATAATTATAACAAAATCTATACTAATTAGTAATTACACCTCATTAATTAGCACAATCACTAAATAAATACTTGCTTAAATGTCCATATTTTTCATCACAAACTACAAATCCAAATAAATCACAAACAGAAATCCAACAAAATCTACATCAGAAGCACTTCATTTAATATATCCAAACTTTTATCTCAAAATCACGAATTATAACAAAATTTATACTAACATCACCTCATTAATCATCATAACAACAATATTCCCAATAATTTAACAACCACATTTGTAGATTACAAGGCTCATTAAAGGTACAATCCTGTCGACCCTTAAAAGTTCCATCTATAGTTCCATAAATATCCGAACACTCATAAGAAACAAACACAATCCTAACAAAATATACACTAGTAACACCTCATAATCATCACTGCAAGAAAATCCCAAAATCATTTAAAGCTACAATCCAGTCAATCCTTTTAAAGATTCAAATTATCAAAAAATAAACACAATTCCAACTAAATTTATACTAATAACACCTCATATGATATCAAAAATCCCAACTTAACTATATAAAGCTCTCATTTATAGCTCCAATACAGTTTATACCTAAAAATTCCAACAACGTTTCCATAAAGATCCAAACTATCTAATTCTAAGTTTCATAGAAAACCTATACAAATAAATCTAAAACTTCAGCTATCATAAATAAATTCCCAAATTGAACAAATCAAATCAAGAAACTCACCAACATTCCATCAGCTGTGTTATCATCTGTCTATCTATATCTGTATGTAACGGCATCGTTACTAATTGACACTCATTAAAGACACAGAAATAACCCCAAAATCAATAACAACACCTCATTTATCTATTAATTCCAAATTTCATCAAAATTTAGTTAACTTTTTATGAAATCTATAGTTCTATACTAATAACACATTAACACCTCACAGAACATCAAAAAACATAGAAGGTAAACTTGTCGTGGTAAACTTGTCGTGGTATACTCGACTCTAACATGTAATATTAGCGATACCTATTTATATTTATTTCATTTAGGAGTAGCTGTTTGTTTTATTAGCAGACATGCATAAAAAAAACAAAGGTAAAACTTGTCGTGGTTGAGAGAGAGGTGGAATGGAAGTTTATATTATATATTCATTTAGTTTGTTTTGTTTCAAGTTTACGTTCTACCTTCTCACACCCCGACCAGCGAGATTGGGGCATGTTGTTGTTTTAATTCATTTGGCAGTTGTTTGTTTTATGAGCATACACGCATAAAAAAACACTCGAGGCAAAAACATATAAGGTAAACTTGTTGTGGTGACACAAGCAAAAACATAGAAGGTAAACTTGTTGTGGTAAAACAAGCATTATATTCTAGCAATACCTATTTATATTTTTTTTCATTTAGCAATAGCTGTTTGTTTTATTAATTATTTCATTTAGCAGGAGTTGTTTGTCTATAGTCTATACGCACACGCGCTTAGGAAAAACATAGAAGGTAAACTTATCGTAGTGAAACAAGCAAAAACAAAGAAAATAAACTTTTTGTGGTGAAGCAAGCATTAAATTATAAATGTCGATTAATTATTTCGTTTAGCGGTAGTTGTTTGTTTTATAAAAAGATGCGCATTAACAAACATAGAAAGTAAACTTGTCGTGGTTAAACAAGCAAAAAGAAAGAAGGTTAACTCGTCGAAGTGAAACAATCATTATATTCTCAATGCTAGTAATAATTTATTTCGTTTAGCAGTAGTTTTTTGTTTTATACCTACGTATATTGTGCTTACAAGGAAACTAGTAAATACAATACAAGTTCATATACTTATTAAGATAAAAAAAATCTAGTAAACTACCAATATTGTATAGGCTAACAATCTAGACGTGCATTAAAAAAGTAGAAGGTAAACTTGTCATGGTGAACTAGTCGTGGTCAAACGAGTATTCTATTCTAAACGCAAACATCTAATAACATCAGCTAAAACTATTCACAATTACTTCATTCAGCAACAGATAACAGACGTATATAAGCCGAAAAGCTTCGAAATAAGCCACAGCTTATCAAACTCACCAACGTAATCCCCATAAAGAGATCTGTTTTTGTGTGTGTGATTTTAGTGTGTGAGAGAGAAAGGCGAATGAGTTGAATGTTTTTTGTTAATGACTAGTTGTGATTTGATAAAAATTTTGCCCGGGAAAACTTGTTTTGGAGACGCGCGTAAAAAAACAAAGGATGTACATGTGTCCTAGTGAAACAAACAAAAACAAAGAAGGTAAACTCGTCGTGGTAAAACAAACAAAAAGAAAGAAGGTAAACTCGTCCTGGTGAGTCAAACAAGCATTATGTTCTAAAAATCATCTAGTAGTATGAGTTTATTTCATTTAACCGTAAGTAGTAACTATTTATCTTATTCTTATATATTTATTTCATTTAGGAGTAGCTGACAAAGAAGGTAAACTTGTCATGGTGAAACAAGCATTATACTCTAAACCAACTGTTCTAGAGCAGTTGGCCACCCAAGTCCTTCCTAAAGCTTGGGGAGGGGGTTTGGTCATGGGTTCAAGTCTTGCAAGAGACAAAAACCCATGATTTTCCTCCTTAGTGCGAAGCCGTGAGTTCTAGGGGTTTCCCCTAGTGGTTCGAGTCCCGGGGCCTGCCCGTTATGGATGGTATAACTCGGGGGTCGGATTTCAGTGAGATTGAGGTGCCGTTCTAAAAAAAAAAAAAAAAAAAAAAAAAAAAAAAAAAAAAAACTCTAAACGCTAATTAATTATTTTGTTTAGCGGTGGTTTTTTCTTTTATAACTAGACGTGCTTAGAAAAAACATAGGAGGTAAACTTACCTTGGTCAAACAACAGTTATATCTTAAACGCTAACATCTAATATTAGCAAATACCTATTTATATAGTCACACGCTCACAAGGAAACTAGTAAATACAACACAACTAATCAAATCTAGTAAACTATCAATACTTTCGAGGCTACCAATCTAAAAACGCTTACGAACGAAATAATTTTAAGCGATATAAATGTTTTTTGTTAATGACTAGTTGTGGTTCGATGAAATTTTGTCCGGGAAAATTTGTTTTAGAGGCGCGCTTAAAAAAACAAAGAAGGTAAACTCGCCAGGGTTAAAAAAAAAGCAAAAATAAAGAAGGTAAACTCGTCGTGGTGAAACAAGCAAATCCTACCTTTTCATTTAGCAATAGCAAAAACATAGAAGGCTAAATTCGGGTTCGAGACGCGCTTAAAAAACAAAGAAGGTAAACTCGTAGTGGTGAAACAAACAAATACAAAGAAGGTAAACTCGTCGTGGTGAAACAAACAAATACAAAGAAGGTAAACTCGTCGTGGTGAAACAAACTAAAACAAAGAAGGTAAACTTGTCGTTTGAAGGTAACTTGTCGTGGTTGAGAAAGGTGAAATGAAAGTATTTATACATTTATTTATTTTGTTTTATTTCATTTACTTGTAGTTGTTAGTAGTAGTGTCCGAGGTTATCATGTCTCCCTACTTTCATTTTTATCCTATTTCTATCATCTACCTTGGCGGGATTGTGTATGTTGTTGTTAGTAATTGTTTATTTTTTTTAAACAAGAAGGTAAACTTATCAACAAGCATTACATCCTAAATGCTCACATCTAATATTCCCAATACGTATTTATATAGTCATACGCTTGCAACGAAACTAGTAAATACTTTCGCGGCTAACAATCAAATACAAATCTAGTAAACTATCAATACTTGCTAACAAAGCTTACGAACGAAAACTCACCCGAAAATTTGTTTTTGTGTGTGTGATTTTAGTGTGTGAGAGAGAAAGGAGAATGAGATGAATATTTTTTGTTAATGACTAGTTGTGATTTGATAAAATTTTCCCCGGGAAAACTTGTTTTACAGACGCGTGTAAAAAAACAAAGGTGGTACATGTGTTGTGGTGAAACAAACAAAAACATAGAAGGTAAACTCGTCGTGGTGAAACAAACAAAAAGAAAGAAGGTAAACTTGTCGTAGTGAGACAAACAAAAACAAAGAAGGTAAACTTGTCGTGGTGAAACAAGCAAAAACAAAGAAGGTAAACTCATCATGGTGAAACAAGCAAAAACAAAGAAGGTTAACTCGTCCTGGTGAAACAATCATTATATTCTCAACGCTAATCACTTATTTCTTTTAGCAGTAGTTTTTCGTTTTATAAGTAGACGTGCATTCAAGAACATAGAAGGTAAACTAGCCATGGTCAAACAAGCTTTATATTCTAAACGCTAATATCTAATATTAGTGATACGTGCTTTTATCTAATTTTAGTCATAAACTTTTACATACTTTTAACTAATTCGATAGTTTGTGTGCGCTTTTTAGTGTGTGTGAAAGAGAGGTGGGATGAAAGCTTCTATATATATGTTATCTAGACAAAGGTAAACTTGTCGTGGTTGAGAGAGAAAGGTGGAAAGGTGGTTGTTGTTGTTTGTTAGAAGACGCGCATAAGAAAAACAAAGAAGGTAAATTTGCCATGGTGAAACATACAAAAACATAGAAGGTAAATTTGTCGTGGTGAAAGTGTGAAACAACGAAAACTAAGAAAGTGAACTTGTCGTGGTCAAACAAGCGTTATATCCTAAAAGCTAACGTCATATATTGGCGATACCTATTTATATTTATTTCATTGAGCGATAGCCATTTGTCTTATTAATAAGTTCATTTAGCAGTAGTTGCTTGTTCTATAAGCACACGCGCTTAGGAAAAACATAGAAGGTAAACTTGTCGTGGTCAAACAAGCACTAGATTCTAAATGTTAACATCTAATATTCGCGATACCTATCTATATAGTCACACGCTCACAAGGAAACTAGTAAACACAATACAACTAATCAAATCTAGTAAACTATCAATACTTTCGAGCCTAACGAACAAATGAAACAATCTCACAAAAAACATCCAACTCACCAACGTAATCCCCCATGAAAAGATAATTAGTATCAGGACAGCTCCCCCCAATCCTAAAAAGCTCAATCAAATCATAAAACTGTCCATGAATATCCCCACAAACAGTAACAGGACATTTAACAGGCTGGACATTATATTCCTCCACTAAAATCGCACGCGCTTGGACATGTAAAGTTAGTTTCTCTTAACTTTAAAAGTTGGGCAAAAACAGACCTAGAACTATTTCCAATCAACGGGAAATCCACTATTAGTGACAGACTATCAAAACAGAAAGTCGTAAACGTCATTTGTACCCTTCGGTAAATTGAGCATAAATCCCAAATGGTATAAGATTTTGACACGAAAACAAAAAGAGAAATTGTCTTATGTTTGTATCTACTGTAAAAAGTTATGAAATCATATATTCAACCTTTTTACCCAAGTCAATTTACCCACGTTTTAAGCATAAAATTCATATTTGACCTATTTCGGTAAAACGACCGTCACGGGCTCATCCGGACACATCTCGTTTCTACCCAACTCACCACTTGTTAAGCACATCAGTGGGTATTCATTTTTCAAATAAAAATAAGGTCATGTGTTTAAGAAAAATTGGCCATGACCTGTTGGTTTCTGTGGTAATTTCTACGTTAGAAAACGTTCTATTTTAGTAATCTAAACGCGACAACGCATCACTTAAGCTATACTAAATCGCCACACAAGTATCCTAAGTCATAATATGACCTATGTAATCACAATCTAAGTGGGTTTTACCCATGAGCTCAAAATCAAAGATCAATGTAATCCAAAAAGGCTAATAACATCAAATTCAATATACTAGTTATGATTATACCTTCACAACTAGTATGAATCAATCAAAACACGTAAGATCTCGATTCCTTCTTTCTTGATCATAAAAATTTCGTGGCCCTATGACAATATAACATACTCAAATCAAAAGTTTACCCATAAAAAACATAATTTAACCATTGGAGAAGCAAAATCAAGCACAAGAACTCGTAAAAACATCATCAAATCATAAGATTTGATGATTTTTAATTACATGCAAAAGTTTGATGCATGTTAAAATTAACACATGGGTTTGATTAGGAATTGAAAAAAAACATAGGACTAGTATTAATTTACCTCCAATCAAGAAAAATCAATGGTTTTGGTGCCCTAGGGATGTTCGTCGGCACACGGAGAGAAGAAGGGAAGAAGTGTGTTTTTTTTCAAATTTGGTAAAATGACTTGTGTGGTAAATTTCTTGTTTAAGTATAAGATCAACAAAAGTAAATATGGGCTCACATAAGCCTAAGTAAAGCCGAAAATACTCGAGAAAGGCCCAAAGTTTTAGTGGCTCTCGTAATTTACGGGTTTAAATAACGTGACGTTTCGGACGAAAACCGAGACCCGTTTATGTTTAAAACGAAATTTCTTTAAAATTACTCGTAAACAATTGTTTGGCCCGGAATTCACTAAGTTGGATTAAAGAATCAAGAATAACTAGTAATCACATAAAAATAAATTTTATCGCGACGTTCGGACCCAAAAACTCAGTCCGACAGCCGGAAAACGTAAAAATGCAAAAGTTCACCATTGCGTCCGTAATTGTTCAAGATATTGTTTTTCATTATTTTCGAAGTAGAAAGTCATCAATAAGTCATATAAAATATGTGGAAACCTCGTAAAACGTGCATTACTGAAAAATTTGAAATAACGAATAAGAATCAAGTGAGCTAGAATAAAAATAGAATAAAATAGAATAAAGTAATTACCAGAAAAAGACGAGTTCTCACGGGCAGTACGGGGCAAACTAGAAGCATTAAGAACATAGTACACCAGAGAAAGACAACCAAAAATGAATTTATTCATAATGCAAAGACGTAAGCAGACTGTTCGCAACAATAAAAACATAGACTGTTCGCAACAATAAAAACATACAAACAAATTACACGAAAACGGAAGAAAGTAGTTATTAAAAACTTTATTTAGATGAAATATTGTTCAAAATAAAAAGTGTACAGATTAACCCCGGCATCCCGGGGTCTTCAGTTGAATCTTCAAAGATGATCATTTGTCGGAAGTCGCTAGGGTTGTCTGTGTCGAAGGCCCATCTTACTTCGGGGTCTTTTGGTCCACTTGGGAAAGATTCTTGACTTGATCAGTGACAGGGGAGGAATTTGAGAAACATCTTAAGCACCAACAACAGAGGTACATGTAGCCGCAGGCACAACCGACTTCTCATCGGGTAGGAGCTGCATGATGTCAACTACAAGTTGAGAATGAGGCAGTGAAATCATCCTTCCAAGTTGTAGGTGCATCCACATTAATGTTGGTAGCCGCAACGATAGCCTCAGTTATCTCCTCAGCATCCCTTTTATAAGCAGCGTCTTTCATGAAGCCGGCAGAATAAGCCCATTTGCACCAAGGGAAATAGACCGCCTCTACTCATAGCTGGCAAGCAGCTTCCTCGCCAATATCGGAATCCCATCCCTTACCAAGACTTGTTTATCAACTTCGGCTTGACAAAGATGAGCTGTTAAGTGTTTGTTATCCACCTCCAGTTGCTTCAACCTGTTAGAAGTAAGGACAAGATCATACGCACTAACCCCCAAGAGCTTCTCCAACTCAGATATCCTCTGGTCATTGCTTTCAATAAAAGTCTGCAAACTTAGCTTTTCTCCCTCCAACCATTGTATGTGGTTCAGAAACTCTCCGGCCTTCACAAGACACCCGACGTGCTCATCCTCTAGCTTCCTATGGGAAGACGACAACCGCTCAAGCATGGTCTCCCCCTTAGAAAAATGCTCTTGTTCGTTCTGACGTAGGAAGCCAGACGAGAATGCTCACGGCTAAGATCCTCGTACCTCTTCATTAACTCAGCAATAGTCAGGGTTCTTTGAGCAAGTCTTTGGTAGGAACGGCTGAGGATATCATAATTAGAATAAGAAGACAACTCAGCTTGTTCGGTCGACGTAGCCAGGTGTGATAAAAGCTCTTTAGAAGAATAGTGAGAATCAATCCTCACATCTTCCTTCAGACGCCATGCCAGAACAAACTAAGTTTACGGCTCACCGTCCTCTTGGAAGCTAGACCGGCGAGAGTGATCTAAGAAAGAAAGTAAAAAAAGAGAGGATCAATAAGACATAAATGAATATCAAAATAGAACATTAGCACAAAAGAAAAAAATAGAGAAACAAATCTGCAAAATCTGCAACATCATTTTGGTCATCCAAACCCCGCGGAGGAGAAGACTGATCACTCAAGTTAATCAAGGGAGGAGTTTCATTCCCGCTAACGATTGTATCATCGACATTTGTATTGGAACCCCCTGGATGAGCATGATTGAGAGGGGAAGTAAACTGAATATCCGTCTCTTCGGTCCCGGCCGGCGATTGAGAGCTCCGCTTTGACTTCTTCTTTGTAGGACAGCTGGAAGGCTCACCACAAGCAACCCTCTTCCTCTCCTTAGAACCTGTCTCTTACCCTCTTGCGCCAACCGGGCCTCGACGACCTTCGGGTTAGCAATCGTCACAATTTCTTGAAGCTTGGTCATCGCCAAAATGAGCTTTTCAACAGCCAAAGGTTGAGTAACTTTGGGATCAGGCACAGGCACCTCGGTATCCTCGTCACGGCCGACTTAGACACCGTCAAAAGAGGGAAGCTTTAGAAATTCATCCATGGTAAGCTCTGCAAGAAAAAATAGTAAAGGTTAGAGCGAGCACATATAGCCGCGGAAGCAACACGAAGAATGCAAAAAAAGTACCATTTTTATCACTATCCGCAACAATGTTGTAAAACCGAGGATTTTCATACGGAACCCAAAGACCAGAAAGGAACAACAAATGTTTATGAGGAGGGCGCAATGTAATGGGGTTAGCAGCACGTAGCTCCGCATGAGATTCACTTAAATTGGTAGGGAAGTCGTCACGAATCTCTATATCCCTATGTCTCCAAGTCATAGCATGAGGAATTTCTCTCCTGTCAATGAGGAACCATTTCTTCTTCCATCCTTTCAAACTAGATGTCCGCTCCTGCAAACACTCACCATATTTACCAGGTCCCTGGCTCTCGGAGGAAAACCAATGCCCTTGCTTGCATAACATATAAAAGACCTGGAATAGATTCACGGTGCACGGTATATTCAAACTCTTACAGCGGATCTCGAACATAGTGGCGCGGTTAACATGGGTAGGTATATGTTGAGAGATGTAAACGCAGAAATAACGTATCACAGCCAAAAAGAAACTCGAAAAAGGAATACGAAGCCCTCTGTGGTTCAAATATTCCTCATATATCCCAATAAAGCGCTCCGGTAATTGGTCCATAGTTAAAAGTGGATCAGGTAAACGAGGTCGAAGATCCGAAGGGATATGATACTTTCGAACGATCAACTTCAAGTCATCACGAGATAATTCAGAAAGCTTAATATGCATATCACACTTAGGGTCCCGGAAAACCGAAGGACCCGCCTCCTCCCCAGAATCATTATCAGACATAATATACGTACAAAATAAAATGAACAGGCAAAACAAAGCGAAGAAAGATGGGGAAGACGGAGCGCACACCTGATAACAAAAATCGACAGTGGACTGGAAAAGCA
Organism: Glebionis coronaria; assembly: GCA_025667525.1. Taxonomy (NCBI): domain Eukaryota; kingdom Viridiplantae; phylum Streptophyta; class Magnoliopsida; order Asterales; family Asteraceae; genus Glebionis; species Glebionis coronaria. Next base: position 593,438,398 of record CM046879.1, on the reverse strand, counting down.
ACAATGGAAGGAATAAAGAAAACGCAAATGAGAGAGAATGAAAGTTGGTATTTATAACACAATGGGGGGACAGCGAAAAGACGTTCGCTGAGTCACACACATTCCAACGCATGATCTGAGTCATGAAAATACTGACAAAGCCACATGGAATGATCTCAAGCCACACACGGATGCCAAGATCACAAATGGACGACAACAAAAGAACTGAAAGCAGACCCATGTGGAAGCAAATTCGCACGACGGGTTGCATTTATTAGGCCCAGTACTATGCGAAACGTCCAGACAACGAACACGAAAAATACATAATTAAGTACCGCGTCATCAGGTGGAGCTAACAACGTGATACTGGGGGGGACATGTTCGCGTATGTCTCTGGCTAGAAGCCTCCGGCCACCCTACTTCACTTCAGCATATAGACGAAGGCATCACATTTAGTGAATGGACATATAAGCACCATGCATTTAATGCCAGTGACATAGGAACTGGCGAAAATAAAGTAGGCCGATCTGATTAACCAGCATGCATCCTCTTGCCTAACGGATAAAACGATACACCGCCGCCTGGCCACCAAATCTCATGATTTAAGGAAAGAATCTTACCTCGTGCTTAGAGCCTAATCTAGCAATGTGACTAGACGTCCAGGTATACTTTATGAAGTAGTATAAATACTCCATATTTATTACACACACAATCTTTTCTTAGCATTTACTTCTTGCTTATAGCTAATCTTCTGGTATTCCACACCGGATACCATCACTGTGATAGCTACTTACTCTCACGCTGGAGCTTGGTCTCGGGGTCAAACCTAGGACGAGGTTAACGTGTGTTGCTTTGTGTTCATAGGTCTAATACTTGGATACAAGCTACCCCGCATTCGTAACTGAGGATGAATTCTCTAGCAAATAAATATCCGGGGAATTTTGCTTCAATAACAAACATATGCGTAATGTGAAAAGGGAGACCTCAGTACGTCTTGACAAGATGTACTGATCTTGTTAACTGAGGTTTATAGACCGACTGGTTAAATCGTGAACTGATCGTGTGACTGGATGTCCGTTTTGAACGAAAAACAAGGTTAAACCGGTTGCTTTTTTGTATTTGGTCTGAGACCAGGTTAAACCGATTGCTCTCTTGTACCATATTCTCTCATAATAAACTCATCCCTCTTATCTGGATTACAAATAGGTTTAACCGATGTTTTAAAAATTCATGTTAACCCAGGCAGTTGAAACGTGAACTGATCGTGTGACAGGATGTTCGTTTTGTATGAAAAAACAGATTAAACCGGTTGCTCTCTTGTATTTGGTTAAAAACCAGGTTAAATCGGTTGTTCTCTTGTATTTAGTCTCCCACTCCCCCTGGTAAAAATCATATTCTCAATTTCACTTCACATGTTTTCTCAGCTACTCGTATTGCTTGTATCACTCCTTTAGAAGGTACAATCACACCAGTAATCTATGCAAATCAAACAACAATATAGTTGATAATATAACTCGCCATTTCAATAAAACTACAACAATACAATCCCGATAGAGCGAGATATGGATATAGATTAAGATCTCTATATAAACTCTTTGCTTTGTTACTTCTAGCTGAGAAAATAAGTTTGTAGAAAAATTGCACTATTGCAGTCCCACATTGTTCAAACAAACAAAATTTTCCCTATTTATGTACAGTGAAGTATACGCATAACGTAAAAGTTGACACATTTGGTTGTTGGTGATCATCGTCAGTAGTTTTAAATCTAAAGATGTGAGTCAAAGATTTGAAAATACCAACCGGTAATCAGCAACAAATAAATACAATTCTTGAGTTTTTATTAGAAAATCTAATGCCAAACACATAAGTATATCAAACATAACGAAAGTTTATTTTTAGACGTTAAGGCTACTTACGGCGATTTAGTACGACTTTTATTTTTCTGTCACATCAATTTTCTTTCTTCTACGACTTATAACTATCTATTTATCACAACAAAACGACCTGATTCAAAACAAAATTTAAAAAAAAAATTAATACAAAAAAATCATTTTTTCTTTTTTTATAAATACCACAGTTTTATACACAAAATTCTCATACACAACTGTCTACCAATATTTCTTAACTTTCAGTATTTTCACACACAATTTCAAAAATCAAATGGCGTTCTCCCTTCCACACACCATTGACGAGATCAAAGCTATGATTCAAAAACAAATCGATGAAGAAAAACTCGACAGCTTAAGCTCACGACGTTAGCTTTTGATTTCGATAATACAAGTTATGATAAAACGAACCTGCGCACAACATATGATAAGTGTCGTTATATTTCCTCATCGAAACGTGTTTTATGCGATATGTTTCTAAAAAAAGAAGCTGACGATAATAAGCCTTGTTTAAACGGCAAAAATGGAGACTCGAATTCAAAGTAAAATTGAATGGCTGAATAACCTCACTTTCCAGACTCATATATGTTCTTCATCACAACAACACCGACGCCGATATGTTTCTCCCGATCCACCCTATCCAATTGTAAACGACTCAAATAACTTACTTACTGAAAGTTAGCTTTATCAACTATACCAAGATGAAAAAATATACAATGAAAGAAGAAGCTAGCGCTCAAAGGAAGCGGGAGAAGAAAGTTAGGGCTGAAGAAGCTGAAGAAGCACGATTTCAGTCAGAGTTTTTTATGGGCACTTATCGAATAAGGATCCGGGATTGGACTAATCTATTACGTATTTTTATTTTATCTATCTTGTAGTGTATTTCGTTTCGTATTGTATTTAAATTCCAGTAATTTAATGTTTTACATATGAAATAGATGTTTTAAGTTTCAAATTAACGGTATAGGGTGTACATTTTAAATTCTAAAAAAGTTTTTATTTTAGTTAGAAAGTGTGAAAAATATTAAGATTAAAACATTCCTTCTTTTTCAGCTGGGTTGTCCTCTGAATCGATTTCATCGTCGACTCGACTTGGTCGTCGGACGAGTTTGAAGTCGGTCGACCGACTCGACATCCCATCAAGTTGCGAGCAGCCTAAAAGAACGTTACAAACGTAAAACTAGATTGCAAATGTAAGAAAAATTCACATTATCAATAGGCACAAAATGAGAATATGAACTTCGGACATAGTAAAATTTGATTCAGATTTAAATAATAACATATCCAATCCCGTTGGAGCAACGTATGAGAGAGGTGAAATGTAAATAGATCTTACCTTTACTTTCGGGATAAACCCGAAAGTAAAGAAACTGCTTCCATTAGACTTCCGGCCAGTGTACGTATGCATAAGGGTGTGGTAGAAAGAAAGACGAGAACAAGTGCACATTGATTCAGATTAAATGACTGCAAATTCAACTTGGTTTGTTAATGTTAAGAAGTATTTTGCCTTTTGACTTAGAATGTTGTTCATTTTACGATTATTAAATAGGTGCTTTGTTTTTGTTAGTCGCTTTTACCCTCCTATTTTTATGACCATCAGTTAAACTGGTTGAACCGTGACCTGATAGTTCAACTGAGCCAATTAAAAAATTGTGTTTTTTTTTTCTTCAGGACCGACGGTTACTCGGTTACTAACAACACAAATGTAAAAACCAGTCAGTTATTATGAACCGCTTCAACCCGAGTCGCATGAAACCCGACAGTTTAATTTGGGTCCCGAATCTTCAAAAAACCGCCTAACAACGCCTCAACCCGTCGGGTTGAAGGGGCTTTGAAACGTTGCACTTTTTCTACTCTCGAATCATCCAGCAGAAAATATTCTAAACTTAAATGCACTTTGCCTTGAATTACAAAGTACTGTACAACTTTGTTATTACGTAAAACGATTATCAATGCAACGATATACCAGTCTGTAAATACAGGTGAGGACTTGCGCATCATAAATGTTTTTTTGTATATACGGGAAAAAAAACCAAGTTGATAATAAACAAGTGTCGAGCAAACAAAGAAATCGACACCACCAATATGTTTTCTATTCCAAAGCTACATTGGTGTGAGATTCTGTTTTCACGACAAGAGTCCCATATGGTTTGTATATGGCTAGAAATCAGAAATAAGGCGCACAATGAATTCACCCAGTAACGCAGACTTTGGAAAAAGCGTATTACTGAAGTGAACCCAATCTCATGCAACAGAGAAACCGCTTGGTTGGACTTTGGAGCCTCTAGTTTTTCTAGAATTCCATATCGGGGAACTTAATAAATAGCCTATTTGTTTCTGGAATAGGTAGCCTCCAAACAGAATTAAAACTTGGTTAACAGAAGATCCGAATCAGAAAGAACCCACCTTTCGGGGCTATATGTAAACGACAAAAACAATTCAAAAAAGCAAAGGAATAAAATCCTATCCTTTCTCTTTTCGACTTATAAAAAGTATGTTATTGTAACCTGCATTTTTCCAATAACAAGATATACAAAATACCAAACATAAAATTAAAAAAAAAAAAAAAAACGATCCTCAGTACTCTTCCATCACTTGTTCTCCAATGTCAATGGCATAACAAACTCCATAATTCAAACAGAATAATATAACTCCTATCTTCATCTACATGAGAAAACAAGCGATGAAAATTACAAACCTTTTCATATTGCAGAAATCGATGATGGATCATATTTATAAAAAATAATCAGGAGTCTTGCGGGTGGTGTCTGGCTCGATCTGCTTTGGGGCTGGATCGAATTGAAGAAAGTTTTGTTCCATGTTCTCTCCAACTTCAAGAATAGCAGCCATGTTTCCACACCGATAACAGTAATTTGGAGCGCTAAATACCGTCACCACGTTCTTTTCCTGATAATTCGTTATGTAACAATGTCATAAACTTATTGAGGTGCATTCAAAATAGAGGCTGGCAGTTTTGACAAAATAGATGGTTCTTGGCATTGCTTATTTAAGTGCTTGTGTGCTTACTTTGTAAGCGAATAAGCAGCTTCATGTGTTTAGATGGAGCTGCTTATTTGCTTATTTCAGTTTGTGTGCTTATTTTGTAAGCAAATAAGCAGCTTTAGGTTGTTGCAGGCTTAATTATTAAGCAGATAAGCAATCCAAGCACCCTCACACTTATTAAAGGGCCAATTTGCGTTGAAATTTGCTTGATGGGAGTTTCAGTTCAAGCGGATTATTAAACCCCGGCCCATTTTATTGTGTACTAAAAAAATTGAACATTTTTTACCCTTTCCTTGTGCATATTATAGTAATACCGTAGTCCATAAATATATAGACAGTGAATTACTGATCATTAAAAATATTAAAACTTAAAGATCCTCTATATGTAGACTACCAGGAGTCTTGATAAGGGTTTTTAGTTATAAAAGAAGGTCACGAACCTGGGCCCAGTTATAACCCTCCATGACAAGCTGATGAGCTCTTGAGATGAGAGTGAGTCCATTAGTATGGTTAAACTGACTCGCGATATCTTGTCCAAATGTATAGCCAGCTCCACGAGGAGAAATTCCCCACCCGCATCTGTCATCTGGATCAGACCATAAGAGGTCGCACATTGGTCCTTCGTGCGGGACCTACAAAACCACCCATCAAATACGTCGCTAATAAATATCAGCTATAAAATAATGGCATGCCAGTTGGGAAGAAACACATGACTAGATGTGTCCCTTTTGACCCGTTTACTTGTATTTTATCACAAACGGACTATGCTCTTTTAGAAAGCTGTTTTAGTCTTGCTCATTTGCATGGTGGTTGTATAGTTTGTTTTAGCCTTGATTTATAATACAAATCACGGTTTCACAAAAAAAGGAACAACAGGTCAAACGAGCCACACAGGTTGCAAGTTACCAAAAATGTAAATGTGGGGGCTTGACGCTTTGCTATGATTGTAACATAGCTCTAAAAATTTGCTATGATTCTACCCATTTACCCAAGGTTTGCCCGCCAGTTCTTGCTTTGAAAGCAAATATCGACAGCTAGTACATATTTACAGTTAATGAGCACAAACATACTATTATTTTTATTAGAGAGAACTGTTCAGATTACTTTAATATTTTGTTACAACAGTCGGCGAAAGATGTTCAAATCACGAAACACAATTGGAAAATAAATAACTCGTATAACAAGACATTCAAACCTCGTTTTGCAAAATTGTACATGGGTATAGAAATTCCCGAAAATAATAGATGGCTTCATAATTGTGTTACTTATAAGGGAAACATATCATCATATATCCCTCTCCCCAATGAAATAATCAAAATTTGTAACTTCAAATTTCTCTTTGTAGCACATAAAGATTCGTAATTTACATAAAATTATAATGATTCAATTTGTCCATTTACGAAAACCAACAATTAACTTTTTGATTTAAAGTTGAACATAAAAAGACGCGGGAAGGGAATAAAATAAAGGCTAATCATCACAAACAGCACGAAATTATTGAAGGAAGTGATAATCCAATTCTCTTACATCTATAGTCACTGCTATCAAATATCTCATGAAATATGTATAGGCATAATAAGAGGATCGGCGCCATTGTCAACTTAAAAGAGAAAGAGTGAAAGAGAGGGTCTTTATAACCGTTTAAGCCATTCTCTATATCTAATAAGAGTGGTCATTTATGATTAAAGACAGATGAATTGCCATGCAAGGCAAAAGATGCAAAATGATCGATATCAACCAAATTAGTTGAAAAATAGACAAATACATCTGTCCAGTTCTGAGGCTACACGTGCCCTATATTAAGTTTCTGATACAGTTAATCAAAGCACATAAGTAACAATAGAGTGAGAAATTGTTCACGTACCTCCTGAATGCGATCCAAGGATCGGATGTTGTCTAGAGTGTCCAAAGATGGTGATAGTCCTCCGTGCAAGCAAAATATCTATGACGTATCAACAAACCATTTATATATAGTAGTATTATGCATGGAAAATACCGACATATATGCATGGTTCTAACCTGGCTCTCTATAAGCGCTGTAAGAGGAAGGTAATCAAAAAGGTCAGTGAAATGCTTCCAAACGTTTGCATTGCCGTACTTTCTCAAACATTCATCATAGAAACCATACCTGAAGGATTATCAATAAAAAGCAGAGGATATAAAGCAAACAATACAGATAATGGAGTTAACGTGTATATACAATGATACATGTCGCACATTTAACAATATCCAAGTTATCCTCTTACAGGGAACACACTTTTGTTCTGATGTTTATGTTGCGCTTGGTGTGAAAGAAGTGAAATTAAGAAGAGTAGAATAGAATGTCAAATAAACAGAAACCATGCATCATTAAATGCATAAAGATTCTAAAAAGACCATGCCATCCAATCACGTGGCACTAACCAGATAAAAATGTTTACTAACGAGAGACACACTTGATATTTTGGTACGTGTGTTAACTAAGTCATAAATCAACCGATAAGATGACTGCATTTAATACATCACGTTATTTACTAACATCATATTATCATCCAACGTATACGCACATGCATCTATCTTGTTATAGGTGTTCGCAAAATGTGATTAGGGCATTGGGCAGATAGAATTTAAGGTACTCACGCAAGAGTTAGTGCTTTAAAAAATATTTCCACAACACAGCCTACGTAAGTCCATCATTGGGCCCCAACAGCTATGTGACAGAAGCTCACTACCTTGAGAGCAATTCGTCATGGGGTCCTCCTATACTGCTATCCTATGTGCACGTGTAATTTTGTGTGGACCGTTTAATTTAACAAATAAAACAGACTCAAAGCGCAATCACTCATGCATATACATACTTCATGCATGAACCTGGCCTAGGAACAAATCTAAAATATTAATGGCAGATATTGCGGCAAAACATTAACGACGCAATAGAACTTCTCTAAGCTAAAAAGGAAAAGATAAGACTTGTCATCAGGGAGCAACATGCACTCACGTTCCCGGACGGCCATACCTAACATACTTAAGAGGCAGATAAAGTAAGGGAGGGGTTGAAAACCATAAATTATGTTGATCGTGCCAAAGTAAGCTTCATAACAACTCATCTCGCATGGATAGTTCAAACATCTTACAGGCCTTAACTTGTTGGCAACTTACAAACTTTCCGCCATGTAGTAGACTATCAGAATAAGCTTGCAGTTAAAACAAAAAATCATCTATGCATAAGAAAGGCCAAATTACATGGGGGCTTTACTTAACAAAGTAGAGATCTTACACTTGGGTAATCTGCCGGCTCTCATGATTTCCTCTAAGAATTGTAAGTCTGTCTCTATAACGAACTTTTAGAGCTACCAACAGCGAGACAGTCTCCACTGAATAATACCCACGATCTGCAGTAACAATATGATTATAATCAGTCCATATAAAAGAAACTATTTAATTGTTCAAACGTGACATAAAGAAATAAGCCGCCTTAGCATGTTGGTAACACAAGATGTTAGACCTATTAACAAAACTGAGCGAAAAGTAACACTCCACAATCTACAACATTAATTCTTGCGTCTAATTCCGGAGTGTCAAAAGGATAAGTGGTCAATATTTCTTAATGCAATTAATGCAGAAACAATCACATCTTAGTCTGAATAAAAGTAGTTACGAGCAGGTGATACGGAAATCTTCAAGATATTAACATGCTTCTTTATCACTGCAAAATGCATTTTGAGCTTTACTTCAGCTCGGGCCTTCTTCTAAGGTCCATCTATATTTGCTTTAGTACCCAAATTTTCAACAGAAACCGCTAATTCACATAAATAACAATATAAACCAATAAACGAAAAAAAAAATAGCTGAAAAAACCTATGACGCAAACATGTATACACAAATACGGATGTGGTGATATGGCAGCTTTTAAACATGTTAACAACCACCTGCGTCATCACACACTACTTGGGTTCCAATTCAGTTAAGAACTTCAAAATTTCAGAGTTCCGATAGATACCCCCCACTTACCAGCAATCAACATAATTATAACAAAATCTATACTAATTAGTAATTACACCTCATTAATTAGCACAAACACTAAATAAATACTCGCTTAAATGTCCATATTTCATCAAAAACTACAAATCCAAAAGAATCTACATTAGAAGCACTTCATTTAATATATCCAAACTTTTATTTCAAAATCACGAATTCTAACAAAATTTACACTAACATCACCTCATTAATCATCATAACAACAATATCCCCAAATTTTAACAACCACATTTGTTGATTACAAGGCTCATTAAAGGTACAATCCTGTCGACCCTTAAAAATTCCATCTATAGTTCCATAAAGATCCGAACACTCATAAGAAACTAACACAATCCTAACAAAATATACACTAGTAACACCTCATAATCATCACTGCAAGAAAATCCAGTCAATCCTTCTAAAGATACATATTATCAAAAAATAAACACAATTCCAACTAAATTTATACTAATAACACCTCATATGATATCAAAAATCTCAAATTAACTATATAAAGCTCTCATTTATAGCTCCAATACAGTTTATACCTAAAAATTCCAACAACGTTTCCATAAAGATCCAAACTATCTAATTCTAAGTTTCATAAATAACCTATACAAATAAATCTAAAACTTCAATTATCATAAATAAATTCCCAAATTGAACAAATCGAATCCAGAAACTCACCAACATTCCATCAGCTGCGTTATCTGTCTATCTATATCTGTGTGTAACGGCATCATTACTAATTGACACTCATTAAAGACACAGAAATAACCCCAAATTCAATAACTACACTTCATTTATCTATTAATTCCTAATTTTTCATCAAAATTTAGTAAACTTTTTATGAAATCTATAGTTCTATACTAATAACACATTAACACCTCACAGAACATCAAAAAACATAGAAGGTAAACTTTTCGTGGTGAAACAAGCAACAACAAAGAAGGTAATCGTATTTCATTTGGAAGTAGCTGTTTTGTTTGTTTAATGAGAGACTCGCGTAAAATTTACACACAAGGTAAACTTGTCATGGTGAAACAAACAAAAACAAAGAAGGTAAACTAGTCGTGCTTAAACAAGCAAAAACATGGTAAACATACCGTGGTTAAGAGAGAGATGGAATGAAAGTTTATGTAATATATTTATTTAGTTTGTTTTATTTCATTTAGTAGTAGTTGTTAGTGGTGTCGGAGGTTGTCATGGCAGTCTCCCTCTTTTCACGTTTATCCTATGTCTACTATCTACCTCGGTGGGATTGTGTATGTTGTTGTTGTTAGTAATTGTTTGCTTTTTTAACATCAAAAACAAACAAGGTAAACTTGTCAACAAGCACTACATCCTAACCGCTAACATCTAACATTAGCAATACCTATCTATATAGTCACACGCTTACAATGAAACTAGTAAATACAATACAAGGTAAACTTGTCGTGGTCAAACAATCATTATGTTCTAAAAATCATCTACTAGTACGGTTTATTTCATTTAGGAGTAGCTGTTTGACAAAGAAGGTAAACTTGTCATGGTGAAACAAGCATTATACTCTAAATGGTAATTAATTAATTCATTTAGGAGTAGTTGTTTGTTCATATACTTATTAAGATAAAATAAATCTAGTAAACTATCAAATTGTTTAGGCTAACAATCTAGACGCGCATTAAAAACATAGAAGGTAAACTTGTCATGGTGAAACGCTAACATTTAATAACATCAGCGAAAGCTATTCATATTTACTTTATTCAGCAACAGATAATAACATTCATATAAGCTGAAAAGCTTCGAAATAAGCCACAGCTTATCAAACTCACCAACGTAATCCCCATAAAGAGATCTGTTTTTGTGTGTGTGATTTTAGTGTGTGAGAGATAAAGGAGAATGAGATGAATGTTTTTTGTTAATGACTAGTTGTGATTTGATAAAATTTTGCCCGGGAAAACTTGTTTTACAGACGCGTGTAAAAAAACAAAAGGTGGTACATGTGTTGTGGTGAAACAAACAAAAACATAGAAGGTGAACTCGTCGTGATGAAACAAACAAAAACAAAGAAGGTAGACTCGTTGTGGTGAAACAAAAAAAACAAAGAAGGTAAACTTGTCGTAGTAAAACAAGCATTATATTCTAAACGCTAATTAATTATTTCGTTTAGCGGTAGTTGTTTGTTTTATAAGGAGATGTGCATTAACAAAGATAGAAGGTAAACTTGTCATGGTTAAACAAGCAAAAACAAAGAAGGTTAACTCGTCCTGGTGAAACAATCATTATATTCTCAACGCTAATCACTTATTTCTTTTAGCAGTAGTTTTTCGTTTTATAAGTAGACGTGCATTCAAGAACATAGAAGGTAAACTAGCCATGGTCAAACAAGCTTTATATTCTAAACGCTAATATCTAATATTAGTGATACGTGCTTTTATCTAATTTTAGTCATAAACTTTTACATACTTTTAACTAATTCGATAGTTTGTGTGCGCTTTTTAGTGTGTGTGAAAGAGAGGTGGGATGAAAGCTTCTATATATATATATATGTTATCTAGACAAAGGTAAACTTGTCGTGGTTGAGAGAGAAAGGTGGAAAGGTGGTTGTTGTTGTTGTTTGTTAGAAGACGCGCATAAGAAAAACAAAGAAGGTAAACTTGCCATGGTGAAACATACAAAAACATAGAAGGTAAATTTGTCGTGGTGAAAGTGTGAAACAACAAAAACTAAGAAGGTGAACTTGTCGTGGTCAAACAAGCCTTATATCCTAAACGCTAACGTCATATATTGGCGATACCTATTTATATTTATTTCATTTAGCGATAGCCATTTGTCTCATTAATAAGTTCATTTAGCAGTAGTTGCTTGTTCTATAAGCACACGCGCTTAGGAAAAACATAGAAGGTAAACTTGTCGTGGTCAAACAAGCACTAGATTCTAAATGTTAACATCTAATATTAGCGATACCTATCTATATAGTCACACGCTCACAAGGAAACTAGTAAACACAATACAACTAATCAAATCTAGTAAACTACTATCAATACTTTCGCGGCTAACAATCTAATCCTTTACGCACGAAACAATCTCGCGAAAAACGACCAACTCACCAACGTAATCCCCCATGAAAAGATAATTAGTATCAGGACAGCTCCCCCCAATCCTAAAAAGCTCAATCAAATCATAAAACTGTCCATGAATATCCCCACAAACAGTAACAGGACATTTAACAGGCTGGACATTATATTCCTCCACTAAAATCGCACGCGCTTGTTCGCACAGCGTCTTCACCTCGTTTTCGCTCAACGCCTTGCATTCCATCAGCTGCGCTATCTGCCTGTCCACATCCTCATGTGACGGCATCTCGATTCAATTATTTTACGGATCCGCTAACAGATTTAACGGATTTAACGGATTTCGTAACGGATTGAATTGATTAGGAGGTTAGGGTTTGAGATGATGGATTCATAGATTTGTTTTTCTGTGTGTGTTTTGTTTGTGTGTTTTTAGTGTGTGAGAGAGAAAAAAAGATGGGAGAATGAATGAAAAGAAAAACTGGTTGATGTTTTTTTTTTTAATCACAAGTTGTTGTTTTGTCAGTCAAACTTTGTTGTTGTCTTTGTTGTTTTCTAGCTGCTTGCCACGTGGCTACTTTGTTTTTTTCATCATTTCTTTTTTTTCTTTTAATTGAAAATATTCAAACGGGTCGAAATTTTCTCAAGTTGATATGAACATGATCGGTAATGTTATTTTACAAATTAAACGGTAAGGCTTACGAAAGATGTGTATTTTTATTTGTTTTTAAGTGATCATGACCAGTCATGTTCATATCACCACGACGAGTTTACCTTCTTTGTTTTTGTTTGTTTCACCACGACGAGTTTACTTTTTTTGTTTTTGTTTGTTTTACCATAACGAGTTTAGCTTTTTTGTTTTTGTTTGTTTTACCATAACGAGTTTACTTTTTTGTTTTTGTTTGTTTTACCATAACGAGTTTACCTTTTTTGTTTTTGTTTGTTTCATCACGATAAGTTTACCTTCTATTTTTTGTTTGTTTTACCACGACGAGTTTACCTCCTTTGTTTTTTTACACGCGTCTCTTTTTATAGGGGATTATGTTGGTCAGTTGGCCGTTTTGCGAGTGTTTTTTTTATGTCGTTCGTAAGGCTTACGAAAGACAAGTATTTTTATTTGTTTCTAAGTGATCATGACTAGTCATGTTCATATCAACTTGAAAGGAAATTAATTATTTTAGTTTTGATATAACAAGACGATTAATTACGAGGCGGCTATTGTTTTTGTTTGGATTAAGATCTTCTCAAGTTGATATGGACATGACTGGTCATGTCATGTTACAAATTAAACGGTAAGAGTTACGAAGGGCAACTTTTCTTTTTGTTGTTGAGTAAACATGAGTGACCAGATATGTTTATATCAACTTGAGAGGATCTCACGAGATTACAAGATGTTTTCATCTTTTTATTACATCTTTAACATCTTTAATCCCATGAATGTTATATGTTATTACACATAAAAGTCTTGAGATACTTATGGTCATTTTAAATGAACATAACTGCTGCATATGGCATCCTTTCTTTCAAAAATGGTATAAAAGCTATGAAACACACAAGTCCAAAGCCTTCGTTGACAAATACATGGGGACAAGTCACTAAATTCAATTCCTTAAATGGGGATACACAACTAGTACTTCAACATTTTAATGTTTAATTAGACCACAATCAGGACGGAACCAGGGTGAGTCTCGAGATACTTATGAATTTTTGTTGCGTAGCGTTAAATTTGCTAATAAAACCTTAGATTATTGTTAAATTTGTGTTAAATGCACGTATGGCATCTGGTCGTTTTGTGTCCTCGTTCCGTCCCAAACCACAACCATAGTTTCTTTTTGTTTTTAAGTAAATCTTTTACTTGAAACCTGTTACGAATGTTAACATCAAGATGAAAATAAAGTCATCATTACCTCTCATTTTGGCTAGATCTCGAGAGTAAACTCGGATCTTACACTAAGATATGCCACCTGCTATGCATTTCAAAGTTTCTCAAACGATACAAATGCAAGGAAATCTCTTATATCAATGTAATCTTAGAAAAATCGAAAATGGTAATAATGCCATCTTGTAAAGACCCAATCCCGTCGACGGTCACACCCCACCCGAAGGAACAAACGTACTAAGATTACTATAGACCCCCATGAAACTACTATAGCAAAGAAGTATGTGATACGCCAATGATCAAGGAACGAACGTACTAAGATTACTATAACCACAAAGATTTAATTTTTCCTATATATGATGATCACTATGGTTCTACCAGTTACATAGTATTTGTAAACAAAACCATGGTTCAAACATCGCAACCTAAAACTCCCAAAATTGTGATTAGTTCCCTCTGCATGTTTGATGTTTCTCAATGTATTTGTTTTCGTTTCTGTGCACAAGATCCTAATATTTCACTATTTTCTTGATTTTTTGTCTTTTGGTTTCATGCTTGCTCTACGAGCCACGTCCCAAGGCTTTTGGGGTGCAACCACTCCATGTTGTGTAGCAAAGAATGATTCGTACCCTGGTGAGTCAAAGGCAAAACCTGTGTGTTTTGACTTTTCTTTCGGTAGCATAGCAACAGCGTAACTTCTTTCATCATCTGGGCTCAATTCGTTGCCTATATCTAGCAATCCTACACCAACAGGATCTAGCTCATGCCTGTGGATTTCCTGAACTATCTGATAGTCGTATGGGAATAACCATCTCTGGAACCTGGAGTTATACAAAAAAGTATATATATTCATTTGTCAGAAAACTTATAATATTGCAAATTCAATTATGATGGCCTAAACGAGTACATATATTTGAATTGTAATATAAGGAACTGGTCAAAAATTTCCAAAAACATACGTATTAAATTGCCTAATCTAACTAATAAAGTAGACTAAGTCGTTTAAATTTATTATTTTTCAAGTGTTTGGAATATTTACCCTAATTATTTATTTAACTCAAAAAACGGTCAACACAATCCGTCTAACGAAATTACCCGTTTTGACCTATTAACAAACTTAACCAACCCACCCGTTTTGACACATTTTAAGAAAAGATCATCAGGATTTCAGGTACATAAAGGAAATGCTCACCCTTGATATATGAAGTCACCTAAAAGAGCAACCACGGGAATAAGAATGACCATCAGATAGAAGTAGATCGTGCTCATTAGCACATAGATGGTAAAAAAGGTCCCCTGAAGTTGGAAAAAAAGAAATGCTGATTAGTTTAGGGATAATTGGACGCAGTTTAGACCAAAAAATAATAAATAAGAACTATAATTGCATTTAAGTAGATGAAGTTATAATATATCTTTTTATGAGGGAAGTCCATAAATGTGAAAATACACGTACCTTATTTACAAAAACGATCGCATAGACACATATGAAAATGAACCATAACAGCACACTGCCTCCGATGCTGATATTGTGCCACCTTGTAACTGTGCTACACATCATAAGAAGACGCAAATTGACAGTAATCACAAGACATGTGAATGCCAATGTGCTAACATCCCAGTGGCCCAACATCAATCCTGAAGAGTTTATTCCCGATGTACTGGAAACGACCGCAAAATAGTACACGACCAATGATTGGTAGACTGAGAAGACAGCCAAAGTAGCAACGATTTTCCAATTAAAGAAGGCATTATTTGCTCCCTCTTTGTATAATTGTGGGTATTTCTTTGAAAGCGCTACACTTACATCCTGCAAAAATTATACCCCAAAGTTACACATAAGATATATAGCCAAAATTAAATACAGAAACAGATATATTCTGGTATTTACTGTTCTAGCATGATAACAAAAACTATCTTAAATCGGCAATAATATTAATTTTATTCAAAGGAGGTTTATACTTCAAAAGTACACTCAGGGCGACTTTTAAGCAATTTTGAAAAAATTCCTATCTATAAGAATAACAAAATAAAAGATATATATACCTTGTCAAGGAGGCCAACGATGACAACAGGCAGGGCAGTGAAAATTACATTGTACAGAGACTGACACCAATCGTCATAAAATCTTTGACCCGAATACCCCGTTTGGAAAGTATACCAAAACTGAGTCAACGTGAATGTGAGATTCTTGTAAAAGAAGTACGAAACAACCTACACAAAAATTTGTTTAAGTAAGGACCATGAAGCAAATATATAATTCAAAAAAAATGGGCAGAAAGTCAGGGGAAACCTTGCATAATCTCAGATAAGACCATCGTCCATGCACCAGGAGTAGATCTGTTAGAAAACGGAACTGAGCAATTGCAAAATCACTAGCCATCACCGCCTGCATCCCTTCAAGACCACTTATGCCAACACCAATATTTGCTGCTTGAATCATTCCAACATCATTTGCACCATCACCAATACTTAGCGTTATCTTGTTTGCTCCTTTTCTGACCAGTCGTGTGACCTGCGCCTTTTGTAAGGGAGAAACACGGCAGCAGACAACCGAGCTACAGTTCAAGCTCAAATTAAGCAACGTCGACCTCACACTCGGGTCTAGAGCATACATCAAGCACTTTCCGTCTATAAGAAGAGCCAACTTTTTGCCAGATGAATCACTAAGGATTGTTTTTGCTTCTTGATGGTACTTTTCTAAGTTGGTTTTAACCATCTCTTTTATAAACTGAGCAATCTCCACTTGGTCACCCTGGATGAAAAGTTTTACTCAAGTTTAATGATATGAAGTTAAGGTGGCAACTTCGACCCTTTAACTTACGAATGGGTGGAATTGGTTTCTTCTCATCCCAAACAAGACAAACAGTAGATTTTCTTAAACATGGAAAGGGTCAAATAGGAAGTATGGGAAAAAGTTGAATGCATGTAACTTCTTATGTGCTTTTGAACGCATTTCAATTATTAGTGTAACAATATATAGTTTTTAGTGATAGCTAACACGCAACTATTTATTAAGATACAATTCGACAAAATATATTTATGTTAATCTCTTATTACGACCCGGTAAAAGATGCCTATTTTTAACCCAAAGCTGTTTTGATATTACGCAATGGAGGTTACGTGAGAAGGACTACTTACTCTGCTTTCAACGTCTCTGATCTCATCAGTTTCTGAACTGATAATAAACTGTTTCATGTCATTATTAATCAGCTTGCAAGCTGCACCAAATCAATAAAATACATACAAATGAATTGTTAGGAATCACATAACGGATATAAATAATGACCTATTTCAAAGAACCATACCGTAGGCTATATTTATTGCTGTTTCCAGTTTGTCCCCTGTGAGCACCCAAATCTTTAATCCAGCTTTAGAAAGAGTTTCTATACAGGCTGGTACCCCTTCTTGAAGCTTGTCTTCTATAGCAGTGCATCCAATCAAATTCAGATCCCTTTCTATCAGTTCTGCCACCTGTTGTCAGACATTAGATAAATTAAAGGCTGGTCAAGTAAGGTGCGTTACATGTTGGGTAACGGTTAAAAACAGGGTAGGCCCGTGATGGTTGATCCGCACCGCAAACCCTTTATTTGTCCATCTTTTATTAAAGAATGGATGTGTTGATATGATAAGATAAGCAATATTCTGACAGTAATATCTATAAATTTTACATTTTAGGCAGTTGTATTTAATAAGGGAGTTGGGTGACTTCCAAGTTCCAACCCATTTAACCCGATCTCCTGTTAATATTTTTGTGTTTGACCTTCGTAAGTAAATAGATGGAAATTCGCACATCTTGTATCATTATACGCATAACCGATCAGATATGAAATCTATTTACCTCATCCAGTTTCTTCTCACGGTCTCGTAGAGAAGATTTTGCCTGAATAAATCTCTCGTTCCAACTTTCATACATGTCTGTAGTTAAATCTTTATAAGCCAGACAAAGAGTTCGCAGTCCAGCTTCTCCATACTGTTCCATATGCACTCTGGTAATTTTCTTTATATCCTCATTGCCATCCCCCAATCTCTCATATATTACAGAATCGGCCCCCTGTGATCAGCAGATTCTGCATTAGTGTCAGTTTACATCTGGAACATCAAAGTTCAAGTTGCAAAGGATGCTACTATGTTCTTACTTTGCAGTACAATACAAGCCTTCCATCTTTGTAACGACATACAACAGACTGCCGCTTTCTAGTACTATAAGAAGCACAAAGATTTATGATCAAAGTCAAAAAGGAATCAAGATGTGGAAAGTAAAAAAAAAAAATCCATAACATTATACCTGTTAAACTCAAGGACATTAAGGATTTCATACGTAACATCTTCAACCTTCCCCATTTTCTCAGCATGCGATTCACGAACATATACCATTGTTGGCGTACGTCTGAGATAATTGAAATGCATGCCTTATATGATGATACAAGAAAATAACAATACTCCAAAATCACGCAGACTGTCAACAAACTGTGATAAACTACATACCTATAGAAAAAGAAGCCAAAATTCTTTGCAGCAGTAACTAACGCAGCCTCATCAGGGGATGCAGCTTGATAACGAAGTTTGTCTGGGGTCTCTTCACCTTCTGGAAGCACCGTATGACATATAGCTAGGCATCTGAAAAATTCCTAAACAAGCAAGAAAATTAGTCCTAAACTGGAAACACGAGCATATATGATGTGATTCTACACAATCACAACATACATACGGCAATGTATATCGCATTCTAGATTCTAGGATAAAAATATACGGAGTATAATTTTTACCTTGAACATATCCGGATTCGGTTCATTCCTCCAAGCACCACACATAAGCCTAGCATCGTCAAAATTAAAACCCGTATCACGTGCTTTCGTTGGTTGCTGCACGTCTTCTGCGTTTGCTACTTCCACTTCTATCTCCGTAACACCAGTTCCATATGTCTCTCCAGCAACAGAACACTTGAAGAACTCCATTAAGTTTCTTGTTAAAGTTCCAGTTTTATCAGAAAATATATATTCAACTTGACCAAGTTCTTCATTCAGATTAGATGTTCGTGCCAATGCAGGAGTATTAGTTTCCCTATGGTACATACGCAAGTCGTTGTTGATGAACTGGGTTGACTGAATAAACTTGATCATCTGTCAGAGGAAAAACAAAACAGGAATGAAGTCAACAATATATGAAAGGCCCTGAAATATTTTTGTGATGTTCAGGAACTTACCTCGATAGAAACATATAGCGAAATCGGAATTATTGGTGAATACAGAGTTATCAGGGTAAAGATGCTTAAAACAAACACCTGAAAGCAAACTAACAGAATAAGTAACCATAGAGACAAAAAAAGTCAGCAGAAAGTTCTTTACATAAGCAAGCAAAACTATACCACTAATCTGTTTTCCGGATTAAACTGTTCAGATTCCACATTAACCCCAAGCTGCAAGTAGTAATACTTCACATCCACAAATAAGGAACTGCAAAATACATAAGAGCTAGTTATAACAGCAGAATGAAAGCGCACAAAAAAGTTTTTTGAGCATGATAGCAAATCCAGTACCTGCCTATGGCCCCAACGAGACACAATGAAAGAAGAACACCAAAAAGAGTAGCTATTACTTTGTCAAGTTTCTTCTCAAGTGTACTCCTTTTGGAAGGGACATTCATGGCGTTCATCATTACCTGTGTTTGAATTAGCATAAACATGATTTCCTAGAAAACTAATATACAATAACAAATATGGAACTGTTTGAAGAACCTTAGTCTCATGTCCAGTAAATACTACAGCCCCGACTATAGACTCTGTATTACGAAGACTGCATCCCTGAAAAGCATGTACAGTAATCAGTTGCTTTCTGAAAGATTGAAAAAATAAAAGGGAAGGAAAAACTGAAACAATTAGTAAAGGGAATGATTGTGTCTTACTCGCAACAAAATTTGATTTGGACCAAGGGGTAACGTTTGGTTCTGAACTAGCAAATTACCAGTGAAGGTATAGAGTGAATTATTTGGTTGCTCGCACTGTATTTCGCCTGCCAATGACAGAATATCATCATCATCATCAATGTAAAAATCAAATTCATCTCACTCATGATTTCGAGTGAGAACTTGTTACAAGTAAACTTTTCCTTATTTACTATTTCGTATATACTAATTCACCATCTTTCTATGTCAAGTAAAATAGATTTTTACACTAAAGGAAAACGATTTGGCGGTAAAAAGAAGATAATATCGATATACTAGCGTATCCAGATAGTTGGATCAGCAATGTAAATGTTTAACATCAAGGCGTTATGATTTAACCTTTGAATTCTGAGGCTCTCTCAGGAGTTATATAGTCCCACGTCTTCTCCAAAGCTTTCCTGATTTTCAGATTTGTTTCACCATCTAGGTTTGCAGTCTGTGAATCAAGAAGCAAAACAAAAGAAGGCGTTAAATTATACGAATTAAATAGCTTCTCAATCATGATAAATTTTTGATGAAGTATGAGTAAAGTAAATGGTGAAAAATGAAAAATAAATACAAAAAGAAAGAGAGTAAGAGGCTAAAATATGCAGACCTCGGTATAGCAAACACCATCAGGATTTGAAGTTGCAAGGAATACTAGATCTGCAGGAAAAAACCCATCCTGCTTCACCTACAACCAGGATAACATTCCGATATGCATAAATATTCAATTATAATAAGGTAGTCATGCCATTTAAAATTTATAACTTCTGTACAATTAAATATGTGTTAGCCAATCGTAAATTCCACATTACTGTTTTCCACAGACAGTTTTTCCATTTACATATTCATACACACAATAATGGTGTGTGGTGCGTAAATACTCTGAAACAAAAATGATTGGCTTCTCAGCCAACAGTTTGATATTATAATAGAAGCGAAACAAAGATTTGCAGAGTACTTACTCTAATAATATCCCCAACCTGCAGTCTCTTCCAAGGTACAGATTCCCATCTTTCGTCTATTAGTAAGTCAACCGGAGAATTATTTATTGTCATGTCATTTTGAAGGCGTTTCTGTTATAGTAAAGACAACAAAAAAGATTTAAGCATACAATTAAAAATGCAAACGAATAATGGGTTAAATCAACTCCTGGAGAAAAGGATGCATTTATGATAAAATAATGCTCACCCAATCTTCAAATGCCTCCTTGACAAGAGAAACGAAAAGCACGATACTTAGCGGTACTACATTTGTAATTGGACTAACAGGACTGCACAAGAAAATAACCATGTCATTGCAATAATTAGAACAGTACTCAGTAGAAGCAAGAACCGAAATTTCGATGGATTATCATTTATCCGAAGGAGAAGGTAACCTTCACACAGAAAAGCAAGGCATATAATGTGTACGACAATATAAACAGGTATAAGATGGAGAATGTCAACAACGCTATTAATGCGTCTCGGGAATCAATGAATATATCCGTCAACAGAGAATGAGAGTGTCCTTTTGTAGATAGAACCTTCAACTTTGGAACGATTCATGAAAATAATTTAACTGAATTTAATTCATGAATTGGCTTGCAATCGCATTGCAAGAGGTAATACAAAAGTGGGCTTATGCTAGTATAGTACTTGTGTCAGAATCATCAACCAGATTAACAAAAATATAAACAGGTTTTCAAATGGAGCTACTATGACAACAGATATAAGTTCTCGGTCCACTATCTGTCTTCCACGAATCAAGTGGTCAAAGTCCCATTCTATATCATTATGCATCTACCAAGTGTTTATTTAATAAAGTTCAATGGGTAACAAGACCAACAGGCAATGAACAAAGAATGTGACATCAATATGGAGGGGTTCTTTTCTTAAAAATGCATACCTCACAGGTGTAAACGATAAGCATGAGATTGTAAGAAAGTAAAGATTAGCCACCCGCCTGAACTGTCAGTCATGAGCAAGGATACTATGTCAATTTATATACAATAAGATCGGAAAATCAGTTGTAGTGACCACTTCAAACTTCTTAATTAGATGTTTAAAATGATTTACCTGCTCATAGAGCCCCTTTGGCAAAAAAGAAAAAAGGTTGTACTTCGTTGTAGACACCGCATTTCCCTGATCACACCAAATAAAATAAACATTACGTTGCAGCTTACCGATATACCAAGTACATCAAAGAGACAATGAACTTCCATAAAAATGGTAGTGACAGTTTATTTAAATACAGTGTGCCCTGTTGAATTTGGCAACCGTCAAAGACACAATTCACAAAAAGGAACTTACATCTGTCCCCTTTTAGACTTCTAGTTACTATACGTTCTCAATGTGCAAACATGATGCCACATAATGACTGCCAGGCAATCTAGCATAGCTCAGACAGCCAGCATAATCACCACAATTCTTCCTAAACCGATTCCAGCTATATTCCACCACAGCTAAGTTAGTTTCTCTAAACAAACTCTAGCCTAAAACTTATCGATCTTAGACAACCCTGTACCAGAAACCAATTGCTCTATACATAACATCTCAAGAAAACCAAAGTACTGAAGATAACGATTTCTTTATAGAGCATAATCCCCGAAAACACCACCGAACACTAATAATTATAACTATATATCGTAAAATTACTATCTCTTCAATAAAAGTCAATAATAGCAAAATACCAGCTCCAAAGACTACAATAAGAACTATTATATAAATGCAGTTATACAAGTCCACAATAGAATTAGTTCCATGTCATAGCATTGTCTTAAGTGTAGACTCCGAGCATAAGGTACGTAAATCCTGAGTTACTTGTTTCTGATTTTGTCATTTTACAGTCCTATATTACATTGTTAGCCCATTCATATAACGTACGATATACTCAGCACACTGAGCACATGTCGTGTTGGTTGCTCAAGCGCCAATTATCTACCAACATTATACAATAAACTACGATTCCTATATCTCCTTACAAATCTATCAAAAATCATCAGTACCAAAATAACAACTCAATCACAGAATAATATTTCAAGGACCACAATATCAACAAATATTGTGGCTATGTTTTCGGATGAGCTTTTAGAGTGTTTGGAGCTTACAACATAATGTTTGTTTGGCAATGTTCCTATTCAAAACTCAAGTAAACAAGGCATTTAGCTTTTACGTCATTTTACACCTTATTATCACATGTCGGACAGCTATTTTACCAAACGCTTATCGCTAGTTTGCCAAACATATCCTAGATACACAATTACGCAAATCAACAAAGCACATTTGATTAACTTCATGCACATGCATTATTTTAGGTATCGACTACTAACATTAACTACCTACTATCGCCTACTAACATTAACTACCTACTACAGCAAGTAGTTCACATCCGCTGAATCACATAAATCCTAGCGTCATCCGTCTACATTTTTCATGAGTAAATTACTATTACATATCATACACAATAACTGCAGTGTCCGTGAACTAATTAACTCAATCACGTATAAATCCTATCATATCTTATCATCATCACTGTATGTTTTCCGTTAGTGAATAATTACTCATATTGTGTCCATCCATGAAGAGCTCAATCACTTGTGTTAAAACACTTAGAAGTTCTATCCTAACGTGGTTACACTACATATTTGTGTGATTAAATTACTACATAACAGCTTCTACATACAGCAATTCAATCACATTCGCTAAATCACATGTAAATCATTTATTAACATCATTACACTACATTTTTCATGAGTGTATTACTACATATCCTAACGTCATCAGGCTACATTTAGCGTAACTAAATCACTAAATCACGCAAAATGTAGTGATCAAGCTAGTCAATCACATCCGGTAAATAATGTCGTTAGGCTACATTTAGTGTAACTAACTAAATCACATCTTTATCCTATCCAGCTATCCTTAGTCTATGTTTTTCGTAAAATTCTATAAAACAGCAACACTATAAATAAAATAACAAAAATTATCCTAATGTCGTTACGCTACATGTAACGTAACTTACTAAATCACTACACATTCTCCACAATCAACTGATCAATCACATCCAAATCCTAACGTCTTTACACTGACAAATTAATCATCTTCTTCACGTATACATCCTATCCTTAAATCATTAGGCTACACTTTTCATGAGTGAATTACTCAACTACAGCTAGCAACTCAATCACGTCCGCTAATTAAATCATGTAAATCCTAACCTAACGTTGTTAGGCCCTAACTAAATCACATATAAATCCTAACGTCTTTACACTGACTTAGTAACTGGCTTCATCACGTATACATCCTATCCTAACATCATTATGCTACACGTGAGTGAATTACCTACAGTTAGCAACCAATCACGTCCACTAATTAAATCACGTAAATCCTAACCTAACTAAATCAGATATAAATCCTATCCTAACGTCTAGGTTTTTCGTAAACGAAAGACTAGTAAGCGCATCCTAACATCATTAAGCTACATCTTTCAATTCATGAGTAATTAAATCACTACATATTCTCCGCAACAGCTAGTAAAACAAGTCATAACGTCGTTAAGCGTAACTAGATCACTCAAAATGTAGTCATCGAGCTACTCAATCACATCCGCTAAATCACGTAAATCCTAACCTAACGTCGTTAGTCGTTATGCCCTAACTAAATCACATATAAATCTTATCCTAACGTCTTTAGGCTGCGTTTTTCGTAAGCGAAAGACTAGTAAACGTAAATTATATAAAATAACAAAAACAGTTACAAAATATATAAAAAGAATGCATGGTTACCAGGAATTTAGCGAGGAGGTTAGATTGACGATCGTTACAAAAGACCGTACGATGACCTGGCGCTTGAGGCTGCACGTGACCTGCACCTGACGACGAACCACACCTCATTCTTTTTTTATTTCTTTTTTTTTATTAATGTAGTTGAATTGTGGTTGTTGTAACGGAATGTGATGAGATGATGATGTTACGACGTCGTTTTGATTGGTAATGAGGGTTTGGTTTTGATGGAAGGGAGGCGCGTGGTGAGATTTTGTAACGGATTTTTTTCACGCGCTTACTTGCTTTGGAATATTGGAGGTGATGACTTCTTATAGAAATTAGAAATGAAATCGTTTCATATATTTTGTCACGATCATGCTCGTATACTTTAAGGGGTGTTTGGTTAAGCTTATTAGTTTTGGTTTAGGTTTATAGTATATAGAGAAAATTCTTGAAATGCTCTAAAGTATAACTTCATTTTCCAAAATGTCATGAAAAATTCTCAAAATTTCTTATGCAACTTATGCAACTTATGTGACTTGAATAAGAATCTGAAAATTATACTTTTATTCCTTATGACACATGTCAGAATGTGTCATAAAAAGTACATGTGTGTAAGGTCTTATCTCCTATGCAACCTTTTATGTCTTTTATGCGATTTTAATAAAAAAATATTTTTTTTCAAAAAAACAACTTTTAATAAAATCTTTTTATTTACTAATTTTATATTATATTTTTATGCAACTTTTAATATTTGTAGACAATGATGTGACATTTGTGTAAGACACTTTTTGCCAAAATTTATGAACACACTTTTTATATTTTTTATGCAACTTTTATATATTAAAAGGTACCATGAATTTAAGAGTAAAAGTAAGTATGTGTAAATAACATATTATGCAACCTTTATTTACTTTTTATGCAATTTTTATATACTAAAAAATAATAAAAAGTACCATGGATTAATGTGTAAAGGTAAGTATGTGTAAGTAACATATTATGCAACCTTTATTTACGTTTTATGCAACTTTTATATATTTGTAAATTTTAAAAATAAATATATAATTATTAGAATTTAAAAAAAGAAAAAAAATTAATAAAAAAAATTGTTTATAAAAAGTATAAATAAGTCCTTTTTCAAATATTATTTAATTATTAAAAAAATAATTATTATATTCAATTATTAATTTTATAATAAATTAAAAAAAATTAACTTTTTTAAAAAAATATCTATTTTAAAAATTTAACTTTTTTAAAAAAAATAGATAAATAATTTCTATAGTTTTTAAAAAGAAAAAAAAAGTTAGTAAAAAATTAAAAATATCTATTTTCTATTTATTAAAATATTAAAAAATAGATAAAAAATTTGTTTATAAAAAGTATAAATTATTTAATTTTATAATAAATTAATAAATTTTTAAAAAATGTTAAAAAAAATTATTTTCTATTTATTAAAAAACTGAAAAATAAATAAATAATTTTTTCTAATTTTAAAAAAGAAAAACATAGTTAATAAAAAAAAGTTGTTTATAAAAAGTATAAATAATTTCTCATATTTTATTTTAAGAAACGAAAAAAAATACTACAGACCCAAAACACTAAACAAAACACTTAATCAAAACATAATATGATATACAGAACCCAGTTTTCAATGTTTTATTATCTGAAAACACTAAACAAAACACAAAACCGCCAATTTCAAAATCAAACCTTTATCACAATCAACCCTCTTTCACAGCCATTTTCAGCCATTGGTGTTGATTGTTGATGGTGAATAGTCATTTTCATTGTCATTCTCAGCCATTTTAAAAATATTTTATTGATATTTTTTTTAATTTTTAGAAAAATATTTTTTTAAAAAAAACAAATTGTTAATATATTTTTTTATAAATTTATTATTTATTAAAAAAATTTAAGAAATAATTTATTAACCGTTTTGTTTTTTAAAATATTTTAATTTATATATTTTTTAAATTTTTATAAAAATAATTTTTTATTTTTTATAAATATTTGTTAATATAATTTTTTAATAATTTTTTATTTTTTAATTATTTATTTAAATTCATAAATTATAAACGTAAATAAAAGTAAATAATTTATATTCGAAAATTAAAAAATTTATTCAATAAGTAAAGCATCAAAATACTGAAATTGAAATACAATACGAAAGGAAATTTAAATAAAAATACATAATACGATTAATCAGTTCCCGGATCGGAATCCGATAGCAGACCAGAAAAATCACAACGAAATTGCTTTTGGTAAGCTTCTTCGGCCCTAATTTTCTGCTCCAACTCCCTTTGTGCCCTAGCTTCTTCTGCCATTGCTTCATGAAATACATGTTCATCATAATAAAGTTGACGAAACTCAATATCATTAAGTAAGCCATTTGATTCATTTGGATAGGGTGGATCGAGAGAAACATATCGGCGTCGTTATTGTGATGAAGAACCGATATGAGTTTTGGGGGCACTGAATTTATTTAGCCATTCATTATTTTTTTCAATTCGACCCTCCAATTTTGTCGCTTTTCGAAACAAAGCTCTTTGCATGCTAAAATCGTTATCAGATTCATTATTTAGAAACGCGTCGATTAAAACACGTTTATCTGGGGAAATGTGAGGACATTGCTCACATGCTGTGCGCAGTTTCGTGTTAGCTTCGTATGCGTTATCGAAATCATAAGCTAATGTCGTAAGTGCATTCTGACAACGTTTACTTGTTAAAAGGTGGTTTTCAAAAATCCTTTTTCAAAAACTTAGGCTTGAGGAAATATGTGAAATCTTCTTATGCACAATATGAACAATGATAGTGTAACTAAACTAATACTAACAAAAATATATGCGCAAAGAATAAAGAATGTAAAGAGTTAAAGGTAAAGAAAGATCAAACCGAACACCAAGGATTTATAGTGGTTCGGCAACGAAGCTCACTCCTCGTTCCTACTCCACTCCTCGAGTACTCCTTACTCGAGAGTTCACTACACAACAAGCTCCTTATGGTGGAGAAAACCGTACACGTCGCTTAACCAATTTCCGACTCTAAGCTAAATGTCGAGCCCTAATCGTAGCTAGGACCAATATACACAACTATACTTAGTACATACACAACTTTCAAATAGACACAACTACTTGGATCTTCACAACTATGACATAACAACAAATGTATAAAATTAGATCTTCAATGGATCTTTGGTGGTGGACTCAACACTTCACAAGGATAGTGTTCTTCTCTTTGCACTTGGAGAGGAAGGGATGGAATAATAAGATTCACTTCTTAAACAAGTAGTAATCAAACAAATGATCAAAGATTTGAGTGATTAAAAAAGAGTGTTTGAATCTGGAAATAGATGTGCAAAAGAGGTGAGTTGAAAAGCTGAGAATAGTCCACTATTTATAGGACAAAGGGCCAACGGCTATATCTGCTCGCGGTTCCTTATCTTAGCCCGCGGTACCTTATCGATAGAGATGGCAAATCTTGCCCATTTTGATACATATGGGCACTTTTTGCCCATTTTCAAAAAAGGATGGGGCTCTTTTTGCCCATTCTTTATAATGAATGGGCTAAACGGGCGCATATATAAGAAACTAAATGGGCTTAACGGGCGCACTTGTAAAATACAAATTAGTATACTCGACGAATATTTTTTATTAAATTTTTATCCCGGCTTTCAAACAAGTATTTTTATTTTTTATTTGCAGGTTTTATATTTTTTTTCCTTTTTTAGCGTGCGCCCGTTGAGCCCGCCCGTTTTGCCCGCCCGTTTCGCCCGTGCCCGTTTAGCCCGCGCCCGTTTAGCCCGCCGCCCGTTGCCCGTTTAGCCCGCCGCCCGTGCCCGCCCGCCCGCCCATTTTGCCACCTCTACTTATCGATAAGGAACCGCCTAGGACCAAAGGAACCGCTGGACTAGACTCCGCTCCCTTTTTGTCCTTTAGTGGTGGAGGTCATATATGGTTTAAAAAAATATCCTGATAGAATATTCCTAACCAAATAAGAATATGCCATTTTCAAATCTTCAAATAATTAATTTAATAAAACATTTTCTTAAAAAGAAAATTTAATAAAAACTTGTCACACTTAATAAAAAGTGAGTTTTAAGAAAAGATTAAATCACTTGATCACTTGATTAAGGTTAGTACTTTTTTATTCATACCTTAAGTAAAAATGAGTAAGATGAAAAATACTTGAACTCAAGAATTCGTTTTTCGTTGTTTTCATAAATGCTTGTTTTTATATATTGTCGTAACCAAAGAGAGACCGAAAAATGCAAGTAACATTTTTAGGCATTATTGCATTAAGAATCTCCCCCTTTTTGATTCCGACAATACATAAACTCAATCACAAAAAAACAAGATTTTCGAAGACGAGTTTATTCATTTCTCCCCCTTTGTCGAAGCAAAAAGGTTGCACAAGTCGATGTTTGAAGAGACGGACTTTGCAAAGACTCGCCCTTGGTGCTTACTCCCCCTAGCTTGGGGCACCGAGGAATCGAGATATGGTGACAAGCTACATAGAAGGGTTAGTTGAACAAAAGAAACAACCAACAAGATATAGCAATAGGTCACAAAATAAAAGAGAAGAAAACAAAAAGACAAATATCCAATATAGGTTACTAAAAAAACATCATACAAAGATGTATGGAAAAAGAAACAAGCCAAAAGCATAAATCTAATCCTGGTTATTCTAGAATTCTAAGATTTGCTTGAATTTGGTGTCTTGTGGATAAGCAACCAATGCGTATATGAAAGACAAGGTAATGGCGGAGGGTGGTGGTGGTGGCTTGTTGGAGATCTCATAATCAAAGTGAAGAGGAGGCTTGATTAAGAGACTCTTGATGTAGCTCAACTCCCCATAGATGTGTGCCATAGCAAGATGTTGATATTGACAACAATGACAATATGTTCCATGGTGCATGACATTATCATGAGAAGGAGGAAGAACACTAAAGGGTGATGGTGGAAGAAAAGATGTTCCACGATCAACATTCTTGGTAGGAGAGATGTGATTAAGAGTGTTCTTGGGTGAGTTTGGATTGTAATGGTTCTTGGGTGAGTTAAGATTTAAAGCAATTGGAGAAAATGGAGGAGATTCAAGGCTTTCATTGGGAGAATAAGACATTTTGGGATGTGAAGAATGGCAAAATGCTTATGGTTTAAATAGGGAAGGCTTAAGGTATTTTTGGGGTGGTCAAAGGGTTTGAAACAAAGGTTCTCAAAAATGTTGGAGCAAATCTGGAGTTTCAGACAAAAAACCCGAAAAAGGAAGGCACTGTATGCGGTTCCTTATCATGACTGGCGGTACCTTATCACTAAGGAACCGCGGTTCACATATGGAACCGCCTGCAGAGGCTGTGTTTGGTGTTTGGAGGAAGATTTTTCAGCAAATCTTATTTTTCTAGTCTAACTTATCATAGGGATATGCTTAAAAGCAAAGATAGACAAAGAAAACATATGCAAACTTACCAAATAAAGATTTGACCAAAATACATGGATAAAAAAATCGATGTAGGAGGTGTGTAAGACAAGACCTTAAGTCATGACACAATGATCCTCCATGATTCTATCTTGTTCTTGCTATATTTGAGAGAATCATACATATGAATTATGTAAGCTCTAGATTAATAGCGAGAATCTATGAAAAACCGTTTTTAGATTGAATTAACAATGTCAAAAGCATTTTTCAACCATTTTCGAAAGAGACTTTGAGAATTTTGAAAAGGAGAAGAGAGGGTTTTTCAAAAAAGAGTTTGGAAGACTCAATGACTCAAAGTGGAAAAATAAAAACACACAAAAAGAAAGGAAGGAAATTAAGGAAGATGTTCCATAAATCCTAGACCTAGACACAAGTAATTAAAAGGTTCCCTCTTAAGTGGCTTAGTGAAGATGTCGGCTAAGTTGTCTTCGGAGGGTACCTTCTCAATTGAAATGTTCCCCTTTTGAACATTGTCCCTAAGGAAATGGTGTCGAATTTCTATGTGTTTGGTTCGCGAATGTTGCACGGGATTCTTGCTAAGGTCTATATCACCTTTATTATCGCACATGATGGGAACATCATCAATAGAAATCCCATAATCAACAAGCGCTTGCTTCATCCATAGAGCTTGTTGGCATGCTTTTCCGGCACTCACATACTCGGCTTCCGTGGTGGATATTGCAAGAGCGGTTTGTTTCTTGGAGAACCAAGAAGTTAAACAACAACCCATGAAGGTACAAACTCCACTAGTGCTTTTCCGGTCCACATAGTCTTCCCATGATCCGAGTCCGCGTAGACAATGGTCTCTACGCCGGTCCCTTTAGGATACCATAATCCTAAATGTATAGTACCTTTAATGTATCGGAAGATACGCTTAACCGCTTCGAGGTGAGAGGTTTTGGGAGCCTCTTGGAAGCGAGCACAAAGGCAAACACTAAACATGATATCCGGTCGACTTGCCGTTAGGTACAACAAACTACCAATCATACCTCTATATTTGGTGTTGTCTACCGACTTACAATCATCATCTACGGTGAGTTTAGTATCCGAGGCCATTGGGGTCTTCATTGGTCTAGATTCTTCTAATTCAAATTTATTTAGCATTTCTTTAGCATACTTAGATTAACTAAAGAAAATACCATCATCCATTTGTTTAATTTGGAGTCCTAAAAAGAAGTTAAGTTCTCCCATCATACTCATTTCAAACTCATCATGCATGATTTTGGCAAAGTCATCACACAATTCTTGACAAGTTGAGCCAAATATAATGTCATCAACATATATTTGTACGATTATGAGGTGAGGACCTTTGTTCTTTGTAAAGAGTGTATTATCTACCATCCCCATGGTATACTCACGTTTAACAAGAAACGCTTTAAGTCTATCATACCAAGCTTTGGGTGCTTGTTTGAGACCATAAAGTGCCTTCTTAAGCTTGTAAACATGATCCGGTTTCTCAAAATCAATGAAGCCGGGAGGTTGAGCCACATATACCTCCTTATTGATCAAACCGTTAAGAAACGCACTCTTTACATCCATTTGTTGAAGCTTAAAGTCTAAGGCACAAGCGTAGGCTAAAAGGATTCTAATGGATTCTAATCTTGCTACCGGTGCATATGTCTCGTCATAATCAATCCCTTCTTGTTGATTATAGCCTTGAGCTACAAGTCTAGCCTTGTTACGAGACACAACACCATTTTCATCTAACTTATTCCTAAAGACCCATTTGGTTCCTATAATGGTAGAACTTCTAGGTGGAGGAACAAGTTCCCAAACATCATTGGCAACGAATTGATTCAATTCTTCTTGCATCGCAATGACCCAACTTTCATCCGTCAAATCTTCTTTAACATTCTTTGGTTCAATCAAGGAGACGAAACAAAAGAAGTTGCTTTGGTTTTGGACTTGAGATCTTAGGGTCCTTTGATTTAAGTCACCAATGATATTATTGAGAGTATGATCCCTAGACTCCTTAATGTTTACTTCCTTTTCAACATTAAGGTCTTCAACTCCTATTTTTCTAACCTATTTGGCTTTAACTACTTCTAATTCGTCCAAGTCATCATCAACCAATGGTGGTGTCTTGGGTGAAGGAGGGGTTTCATCAAAGGTTACGTTGAGTGATTCTTCAATAACCCCTGTGGTTCTATTTAGGACAATGTAGGCTTTGCTAGTTTGAGAATAACCTAAAAGGATACCTTCGTAAGACTTTGGGTCAAACTTGGTACGGCAGTCTTTGGTGTTGAGGATAAAGCACTTGCTTCCAAACACCCTAAAGTATTCCAATGAGGGTTTCTTTCCTTTAAGAATCTCATAGGGGGTCTTTCCTATGAAAGGTCGAATAAGAATTCGGTTGAGAATATAAGTCGATGTGTCCATGGCATTGCACCAAAACTTTTAAGGCAAAGATTGCTCGTTTAACATCGTCCTACTCATCTCTTGGAGTATCCTATTCTTCCTTTCAACTACCCCATTTGATTGTGGAGTGCGAGGAGCCGAGAAGTTATGGGTAATACCATGAGCTTCACAAAAGGCACCGAATTGCACTTCATTGTCAAATTCCCTACCATGATCCGTCCTAATAGAGACAATTAGACATCCTAGTTGATTTTGAATTCTTCGACTAAAGATTTCGAAGTGATCGAAAGCTTCATTCTTAGATGCCAAAAATCTAGTCCAAGTGAATCTAGAATAGTCATCAACTATACTAGGGTATAAAGGTTACCTCCATAACTCCGTATGGCGGAAGGTCCAAAGAGATCCATATGTAGGAGCTCTAAGCACCGAGAGGTCGAAACCAAATTCTTGGCTTTGTGACTTGAGTGAACTTGCTTTCCAACTTTGCAAGCATCACAAAAGTGACTATCAAACTTCATCTTGGGGAGGTGTCTTACCAACTCCTTAGAGACTAAAGATTGAATTAAACGCATATTAGCGTGACCTAATCTCCTATGCCAAAGAGTAGAACTATCATCTATAGTCGCAAGACATATGTTGTCTTTTGACTTCTTATTGACCTTCATGACATAAAGCCCATGCTTTCTAACACCTTTTCCAATGACTTTTCCATCTTTTACGATTTCACTGTCATGTTTCGAAAAGATGACCTTACACTTATTGTCACAAATTTGACCTATACTTAAAAGGTTAAACCCTAAGTTATCTATGTGCTCAACATTTTCAATGGTCATAGAGTCAAGAGAAACCGTACCTTTGCCAATGATATTACCACGTAGACTACTTGCAAATGTGACGTTACCTCCATCATATGCTTTGTAGTGCGAGAACAAACTTCGATTACCCGTCATGTGTTTAGAACACCCACTATCCTTAATCCACTCGTCGGGCTCCAAATCAATTCCCAAGCATATCTAGGTAACAACACACAAGATCAAACATTTGGTCCCCAATATCTCATGGGTCCAAAAATTTTAGTTCCAAACATCCCTTGCATTTGGTTGGGATGCATGAATGAAGGATGGGTTCCCCATGGAGAACGAAATGGAGGAGGATAGTAATTCATATAACCATTTTGTTGTTCATTATTTCTCCTGGGTGTATTTGATCTAGGTTTAGAGTTATGATCATTTCTTCTAGGTGTTGGGGTTTTACTTCTAGATCGTGAATTGTTTTGATTATCTCTTTTAGGCGTTGTCGTTCTACTTCTAGGCTTAGACTCATTATGTACTCTAGGTGGAGTAGAAGATGGTCTTGATAAACTTCTATTTCCCATTAGATGTTTACTTAATGGCTTGTAGAACTTATCATTAGCATTGTCGTCAAGTATGGGTAATTTTACCTTATTAACAATAAGATGCTTTGGTCTTTCACCTGACTTTGACTTTTCAGAAAGTTCATGATTTTTACAAAACTCTTATTCTGGCCGCGGTACCTTATCTATGGCGGCGGTTCCATAGTGATAAGGAACCGCCCTATACAATCTGGGACCGCGTACAGTGGGTGATTTTTGTGAAAATCTGACTTGTTTAGGTTCACTAGTTGAGGCTTCATTTGAGTTAAAACCTACACCAAGTCTTTCCTTTGAATGAACTTGTTTGTTTAACATATCATCAAGAGCACGAGTACCTTTCATGAACTTTTCCAATTTAATGGAGGTGCTCTTGAGATTTTCATTCTCTAATCTAAATTTCTCACAACTTAAGCAACCTAAATCAACTTCTTTACTTTTCTCAAGTTTTGCCAATTTCTCCCTAAGTTCATTGATCTCATTTTCAAGCTTAGTTTTGGTTGATTTTAAGGTTTTATTCTTTTCTATGAATTTAAGACTAAGTTTGTGTAAACTATCATATTTGCCTTCAAATTCAATATCATCAAAGGTGGAGCTATCATTGCTATAATGTTCGGTTTCGAAATGTACCTCTTTAGAAGTGTGAGCCATAAGACATTTCTCCTCTTTGGGGTTGTCATCATCATCTTCACCGCTATCGCTCCAAGAGCCACTAACGAACGCCGTGTGATTCTTATCGCGAGAGGGCTTTGGACAATCACCAATGAAGTGATTTGGATCACCACATCTAAAGCAATTCCTATCATCTTTTTCGTTCTTGACAAACCAATTCTTTGAGAGTGGTTTCTTGTCATTGTTGGGTTGCCTAACGTGTTGACCTCGTCTCTTGAAGAACTTCTTGAAATCTCTCACCGCCAATGCATACTCCTCGTCATCGCTATCCGAGGAACTATCATGGTCACTTTGTGCCTTCTTGGCTTTAAGTGCAAGAGATTTTCTTTCACTCTTGGTTTTCACTAATTCCGAGTCCTGCAAAATTATCATCTCATGAACCTTCAAGTTGCCTATGAGTTCATCGAGTGATAAAGTTGAGAGATCTTTCGATTCTTTAATTGCCGTGACTTTTGCTCTCCACTTTGGATGTAAAGCCCTTAGAAACTTCCTAACATTGTTCTTGCCAGAAAAACCTTCATCAAGTGATTTTAGACTAGTAATAATGGTGTTAAACCTAGCAAATGCACTATCAATAGTTTCATCTTCTAAGATGACAAATTGTTCATATTGTTGGACAATAAAATCGATTTTGCTTTCTTTGAATTGGCTATTACCTTGGTGGGTTACTAAAAGAGTGTTCCAAATATCTTTAGCGGTTTCACACATAAAATCCTTTCATACTCTTTCTTAGGTAAAGCATTATAAATCACCATTTCAGCCTCATTATTTTTTGAAAGTTTCTTTTTAGTATCGTCGTTAGCTTTGTCAAAAGTGACCAATTCTTTTGTTTTAGAAACTTCATTAAATTGATAAGGTAAAACCTCACCATTGGTAATAACATGCCAAAGATCTAAATCTTTTGATTTCACATAAGTTTCAAATCTATTTTTCCAATAAATAAAACTATCGATTTCAAAAAGTGGTGGTCTTTGCATAGTTTGCTCTTCTAGGTATTTGTTGGAATCCATAGATCGATTCAAGTTTTAAAATATTATATACTTTAAAAATTCTTGAGCAACCTCGCTCTGATACCAATTGTAGAAACTAGAAGGGGGGGTTGAATAGTTTCTTATATTTACTTGTTAAAATGTGGTTTTCAAAAATCCTTTTTCAAAAACTTAGGCTTGAGGAAATATGTGAAATCTTCTTATGCACAATATGAACAATGATAGTGTAACTAAACTAATACTAACAAAAATATATGCACAAATAATAAAGAATGTAAAGAGTTAAGGGTAAAGAAAGATCAAACCGAACACCAAGGATTTATAGTGGTTCGGAAACGAAGCTCACTCCTCGTTCCTACTCCACTCCTCGAGTACTCCTTACTCGAGAGTTCACTACACAATAAGCTCCTTATGGTGGAGAAAACCGTACACGTCGCTTAACCAATTTCCGACTCTAAGCTAAAAGTCGAGCCCTAATCGTAGCTAGGACCAATCTACACAACTATACTTAGTACATACACAACTTCCAAATAGACACAACTATTTGGATCTTCACAACTATGACACAACAACAAATGTATAAAATTAGATCTTCAATGGATCTTTGGTGGTGGACTCAACACTTCACAAGGATAGTGTTCTTCTCTTTGCACTTAGAGAGGAAGGGATGGAAGAACAAGATTCACTTCTTAAACAAGTAGTAATCAAACAAATGATCAAAGATTTGAGTGATTAAAGAAGAGTGTTTGAATCTGAAAATAGATGTGCAAAAGAGGTGAGTTGAAAAGCTGAGAATAGTCCACTATTTATAGGACAAAGGGCCAACGGCTATATCTGCTCGCGGTTCCTTATCTTAGCCCGCGGTACCTTATCGATAAGGAACCGCCTAGGAGCTAAGGAACCGCTGGACTAGACTCCGCTCCCTTTTTTTCCTTTAGTGGTGGAGGTCATATCTGGTTTAAAAAATATCCTGATAGAATATTCCTAACCAAATAAGAATATGCCATTTTCAAATTTTCAAATAATTAATTTAGTAAAATATTTTCTTAAAAAGAAAGTTTAATAAAAACTTGTCACACTTAATAAAAAGTGAGTTTTAAGAAAAGATTAAATCACTTGATCATTTGATTAAGGTTAGTACTTGTTTATTCATACCTTAAGTGAAAATGGGTAAAATGAAAAATACTTGAACTCAAGAATTCGTTTTTCGTTGTTTTCGTAAATGCTTGTTTTTACATATTGTCGTAATCAAAACTAAGAGAGACCGAAAAATGCAAGTAACGTTTTTAGGCATTATTGCATTAACACATAATATGTTACTTATACATACATACTTTTACACTTAAATTTATGGTACCTTTTAATATATAAAAGTTGCATAAAAAATATAAAAAGTGTGTTCATAGATTTTGACAAAAAGTGTCTTACACAAATGTCACATCATTGTCTACAAATAATACAAGTTGCATCAAAATATAATATAAAATAAGTAAATAAAAAGATTTTATAAAAACTTGTTTTTTTGAAAAAAAAAATATTTTTTTATTAAAGTCGCATAAAAGACATAAAGGTTGCATAGGAGACAAGACCTTACACACATGTTCTTTTTATGACACATTCTGACATGTGTTATAAGGAATAAAAGTACACTTTTCAGATTTTTATTCAAATCGCATAAGTTGCATAGGTTGCATAAGACATTTTTTGAATTTTTCATTTGGTAGAGACATTTTGGGAAATGGAGTTGCAGTTTGGGGCATTTCAAGAATTTTCCCTATATTATATAAGCCATTTATGATTTGTATATCATAAGCTTATAAGCTCATGTTTAGTGTTTGGTTTAGCTTATTAAATTAATAAAGTAAAATGATAAAAAAATGCATGAATACTAATGATGTGGTTATCAAATGTAGGCATAAATGTTTTTTCATTGTATTTGTTATATAAGCCCATCACTTGTTATAAAAGCCACACATTATGGGCTTATCAAAACCCCCATATATAAGCTTATAAGCCTACTTATATAAGCTTAACCAAACACTTTGTTTCGGCTTATAAGCTTATATAAGCTAATAAGATTATAAGCTCACTATATAAGCTAAAACAAACAACTCCTAACTAGTTTTAATGCCCGATAAATTAATTAATAATTTTGTTATTTTGACTTTATTTATTTTTATCTTTATCTTTACTATCTTATAAATGATGTATCCTTATGGTTGAAATATTGAAAACATATAATGGTTCAAAATGTGGTCCTATTAAAAAGACAAAATTTATGTACCTTATAAAACATTTATCCTAATTGTTGAAAAGTTAAATTTTTTTCAACATTTCATCTAAACAAGAAAAATATTACAACTTTAATGTAAATTTTAAAACTTTCACCATACGACTCATTCTAAAAATGAAAAAAGGTCTAGTTTCAAAATTATTCTAAAGCCACATTCATGAATCGATCTACATGTTAAGAACTCATGGAATGTTATGAATGTTTCTATTTTTATTTTAAAAAATTCACTTTGAATTTCAGAAACATTTACTACAAAATGAGTCATTACGTCAATTATCCGCCTCTAGACATTCTGCCGCTATGCACGGGTATTCGTTTAGTATTATCTATATATTTCAAAAATCTAATATTTATATGTTTGATTATATATTTATATGGTTGATTATATTATTATTGTACTGTGCACCGTGTAAATTTATATACATTCACCTCAATTTTTATTCTTCCAATTTCATACTTTTTTTACTTTTGATATTTTTATTCTAAATAATTATATCTTAATTATTAATCAACAAACCATTTACGTTTTACATCAAGTTTACACAATCTTACACTTACACGATTTACAAATTCATGATTTTGTAATACTTAATATTACTTTATAAAACAAATTAAAATTTTTAATACTGAAATAGTTACGATGCCTATGGACCCACAAGTTTTACATGATTTTGCTTTATGTGATAATATTAATTGATATTCTGTATAAATATTTGTTCCACAAAGGATTTGAATTTGTTTAACTGAAATGTTAGTTATTCTTTTCTAGACATTGTATTATGATAATGCTATGTTCTTTGCTAATAACTGATGCTTTTATAGGGTTCTAAGTGTCGTACCTTTTATTTGTATTATGTTAATACTAATGTTATGTTCTTTGCTAATAACTGATGCTTTTATAGGGTTCTAAGTGTCGTACCTTTTATTGGGTTGATCCCGAGTTACCAAATCAGTACTACAAAGATGAGGTTTTTAAGATGATAAACATGGGAAATTATTATCAAGCTATGATCAGTGCAGATAAGGCAAAGATAAGAGATTTGCAAAGGGATTTTGACCTTTAAAAGTCAAATATGGAGGAACAAATTTCAAGTCTTCAAATGGAGTTGAAAGAAAGCAAAGCAAGTGTAGGTTTCTTTAAGAAATTTGTTGTAATCATGTGTTTGGTTTTTACCATTTGGTTTGCTGTGAAGATCTAAACTTTGTAATATGTTGTTATTGGTAATGAAATGATGTTTTGTAAATGATGTTTTTTGTTTGACATGTTGTTCTCAAAACATAAGAATATTAAACGAACAAAGTTAAAGACATAAAACACAAGAATCTTGAACATAGTTAAAGGCATCAACTGGCCATAATGCATTACCTCAAAACATAGAAAGTCACGCCATCCAAGACATTGTTTAATAACTTCAGAACATTGTATATTACAAATACAACTAAGACCAAAACATTGTTTGCATTACAATACCCACAGTTTGACTACTAGACTATTATGCAAGAACTTCATCCACATCCCAAGCCTTTTCAGCAGTTGATCCTGTACCATATTTTTCAAATTGGTATGGTTTTCCTCTCTTTGCAAGTCTTTCAGACTTACACCTTCTTTTCAGACTAGCAGATTTAAGCTTCCCAGTTGCAATTGCTTCCTCAATCACCTTTGCAGTATCACTAGCCTTACTTTATTGTGTTGGAATGTCATCAACATAGTCTTCAATGGGGTCATCTGTGACAGTGGAATCCTACAAAACAGATGGAACAACTATCACACATTTGTTACATGTAACTTGCATCACCAGCATAACTTGCATCTACATGTAACTTACATACCTCATTATTAAAACCAGTATCACCAGCATAACTTGCATCTGCCTCTGTTGGACTTACAAAGCTTGGACCAGCACCTGCTTGATCTAAAACACCATCTTCTAGAGTCCTACTAGTTTGACCAGTGGTTGGGATTACATAGGATGAATCAGCCTTCTTTCTTCCAGGTTTTCTTTTTTCTTGCACAGATTTAGGCTTTGTCTCGGCCTTACAATTTTTTTGTTATGTCCCTTTTCCCAGCAATTACTACATGTCATCATTCTTCCACTTCTGCTAATTTCATTAACCCTTTATGTTACATGCTTGATTCTTAACTTCCTAGGCCTACCTGGCATCTTTCTAAGGACTGGTGGTAATGGAGGAGTTTCTTTAGTATGTGGCCACATAGATGAGCCACCCATTGGCTTAATGAAATAACTATAAGCATTTTGCCACATCTTCTTTGAGTACCATGCACTGACACCTGACACAGGATCCATATTGAGGAAATGAAATGTTGCTACAACATGGACACATGGAACACCAGTCAGAGTCCACCATTTGCATGCACATGATCTATTCTCTATGTTAACACCATATGACTCATCACCATTCTTAACCTCATACAGATTATCACCACATGCCAACACATCCCATAATCTAATTTTATGTTTCAAGATCTCTATTTCCTTCCTAATGGATGGTGAAATAGTGTCTACAAGGCTAGTGGCTAAGTTATGCATGCTACTAAGTCTTTGCATCAAGTAGACCTTAATCTCTTCCAAAATTTTAATTATAGGCTTACCTTTAGCAATTCTAATGGCATTATGATAGGATTTAGAGATACCATTTTCATATGTTGCACATCCTCTGTCCATCTTGAAGAAAACTCTACACCATCTATTTGGGTTTATATCTACTAGCCACTATTTTGCCTCCTGATCCATGTTTCCAATTAGGTTCACCTTATGGTAGAACCTATGTTGTAAAGTAGTTGTAGCAGCTCCCCAAAACAAACTTTTGTAATGCAACCCATTCCACTTCTTTTTGAAGTTGGCATATATGTGCCTTGCACATTGCCTATGTTCTGCTTCAGGTAACATGGTTCTAGTTGCCTCCATCAATCCCTGGTTACAAAAAAGAAATATACAAATTTAATAATGCAAAGTCATTAAGGTAACTGGTTACAAAAAGGAAGTACTGTTCAAAATTTAAGATTTACCTTGTGACCATCTAAAATAATAGTCAAGTGTGCACCAACATCAAGTCTTAAATCATCACAAACACATGCCAAAAACCATTCCTAATTCTCAGTGTTTTCAACATTTACCACAGCCCAAGCTATGGGAAACATTTGGTTGTTTCCATCTCTACCTATAGCCATCAAGAGCTCACCTCTACAAGTGCCTTTCAAAAAACATCCATCTAAGCCAATCACTTTTCTACACCCTGCTTTCCAACCTTGCATCATTGCCTTAAAACATATATAAATCCTTTTGAAGTAGATTTTCCCCTTATCTTTTTCTTCCACGTGAAGATAAACTAATGAACCAGGATTGGTGTCTAGGAGTTTTTTTCTATAATTCCATAGTCTACTATAATGCTATATGAGTCCACCTTCATGATCAAACAAGGCCCTTTGCCTTGCTGTTTTACACTGCCCCACACTAACATTAATCAAATACTTCTTTTTTATTTGCCCTTGAATCTTCCTATAGCTAATAGTGAGATCTTGAATTACTTTATATGCAAATTGCTTTGCAAACCATTTAAATGAGACTAAGGAACCCAAGTCAAAGTTCCTACAACAACTGTGTTCTGGTATCAAAGTTTTGATTTGAAAACTACTTCCGTCTTGTACCCATGAAGCCCAAAGCCTAAAGGTACAACCACCTTTACCTTATCCCTTTGTATTGTCATCTTTCCCTTTTTCCCTTTCTTAGGTGATCTGATATATGCCCCATTTTTTCCTTTCTTAGGTGATATAAGACACACACCCTTAGCTTCTCCTTTTATACTGTCATCCTTCCCGTTGTTACCTTTCTTTCCACCACATCTACCCTCTGCAAGGTTTCTTCCACATAGCACCATCAAACTCTTAAAATCATTTCTCATATACCAAAGTTGGTATCCATTAGCCACACCATAATTTGTCAAACAATCCTTAAGTTGTTATGGGTGTTCAAACCTAAGCCCCAAAGTTGGTTTCATTTCATTCTAGTGTATGTTTGGGTCAAATTTAGGATAAAATACCCCTTCAGCAACCTTAAAATGCTTATCAACATCTTCGTCATCACTATCTATGCCTAAATCCTTACCAATAGGATTACTACTTTCACCATCATCAGCCTTTTCACTAATGTTACTTACGAAACTACCATTGCATAATTTGTTCAAGAAAGGATAATTAATAGACCTTTTGGGAATAACCACATCATCTTCCCCTACAAAGTCACTAGGCCCATAATATGTTAATTCCTCCATTTCACCAACATCAGAATCCTCATCATCTATATTAGTATGAGCCCAGTGACTTAAATCATACCCATGATGTTTAAGAAAAAAATCAATTCTATTTCCATTCTTAAAACATAGGGCAATGCTATTAGCTAAGTCTAAACCATTCTTAATATTAATTAATCCATTGCTTAGTTCTTTTCTCGGAACGAGAAAGAAAATACCTTTAACTGGGAACATGCATGTTCCATGTAGTAGCTTCTTCAACCTAACTAAGATCATCCCTTCAAACTCAACATCACGGATTGTAGACTCATCACCTCTTGATACATGAGTGGTGATGGTACAAATCTGCCATCGTGGTGGAATGCGACTATTAAATGCATTTGATTGATCAATTATGGTTAGTTGATAGTGTTAATTGATCAATTATGGTAAATTAATCAGTTAGGGTTTATAAGATGAAAAGGGGAAAAATAAGTGTGTGGGTTTGATCTGAGTGGTTGTAAATGGTTTGATATAAATGTGTGTTTGTTTGTTTTAACAAGTGATAAAAAATGCCACGTAATCCATTAGCCGTTAAAAATAAGTTTCCAACAGGTAGCCAGTAAAACGTGGTGCAAAGTAACACAAAACATGAAAGTTTGTAACATTGAGTGGAACAAAAAATAGTCTACGTACCAAATCGATACATTTGTGAAAGTAGGTTGCTATTGTACGGCTTAATCCCTTTTAATTTTTTATATAATTTGATTATGCTTCGTGTAAAGTACATAATTTCGTTATTACACTTCAAGTTTCAAACTCTTTTTAAACTCATTATTTTTATTCATAATAGTTAAATCTTGGTTTTGATAGATGAGAGGCACGTGGTGAGATTTTGAAACGGATTTTTTTTCACGCGCTTTGGAATGTTATTGGAGGTGGTGGTAGAGTGTGTTTTTGTATAAATTGATTCCAATATATTTTTCACGATTATGCTCATATATTTTCTTTTTAAAGGTATTTCTTTAAGCTTTTGGGTATTTGGCGCTGGTTAGGAGTAGGGGAGCATTTCAGACAGTCAATCGGATTAGATCAAAATTATCAAATATGTGACTTCACCGAGTTTTGGCCAAAGTTCAAAGCAATCACAGATCCAAATCATGAAATCCGTTACGAACCATTATCAAATATGTGGCTTCTTGAACTAATGAGAAAATGTCTTGCACGGGGTCGGAAGGAAAGATGGACAATTTCTCAACTTCTTCAACATCCTTTCCTTGTTCCACCAATTCCAACTCCATTTTCCAACCGTAATCTTATTGAGTTAGTTACTGATTCTTGTAACGAAGATCAAGAAGCAGCTTTAATTTGTTC
The DNA here is from genome assembly GCA_025667525.1 of Glebionis coronaria. Lineage (NCBI taxonomy): Eukaryota > Viridiplantae > Streptophyta > Magnoliopsida > Asterales > Asteraceae > Glebionis > Glebionis coronaria. The sequence continues at coordinate 593,395,137 of CM046879.1, read as the reverse complement.
CCGGCTCCAACAGTTGGTAAGGGACCCGATACCAGATATAAAATCTGTTGGTTCGAGGTCATTGACACTAGACCAAAAATGTACATTGCTGGATGAGATGTCAAGGCTTTGTCTTAAACTTAAGGATCAGCAAGCTTACTCCTAATATGAGTAGTTACCGCCAGATGGAGTTTATGTATTTTGTGTTTATTGACTGGTGGATGTGTTGATCTTGTATTATGAAACAATTGATGTTTGTATATAAAGAAAGAAGATGTATGTAAAACCCACATGCTTTTACCATGAATAGTACCCTTATGATCGTACGTACATGATTAGAACTTTCCTTTTATAGCACGTTTACGTTTCACGAATAAGATTTACAAGTATTACGTACGTGTTATAACACGATAAGTATTTAATACGTATTAAGACACGATAATTATTTCAATAATAATTATAATCACGAACATACGAACATGAAATCATGAGCGTAAATAATCACGAGCTTAATATTATGTATTTACGTATATTTATTACGATTACGAATAAATATATTACGACGCGAACGATAACTAAATAAACACGTAAACACGACACGAGAAAACATATAATATTTAGACACGGAAAACAATGGGTTACCCCTTGTGGGCCCCTCTTACCCTCGGCACCAACACAAGACAAGGGCCAAGCCCACTTTGAATTTTATTAAAACAAGAAATAAAGGAAGGGATATTTTCATAATCACAGAAAAATTAGAAAATATCAAAACCCTAATATCTCTTTTCTCTCCTCTTGGCCGCCGGGTAGAACACACCACAAAGGGTGTGTTGGTTGATTTTTGGTGATCAAATCTTGCAAGATTGTTCGTGTTTTTCTTTCTCCATTGTTCACGTATTCGGTAAATTATTAAACCCCTTTTTCTTTTATGTTTTATTAAATTAAAACACATGAAATCATAGGTTATATAAAAACAAGTTAAATCATCATGTAATTAATCATGGGGGGATAAATTAATCATGGTTTTAGGAGTTTTTGTTTCGGCCGACGCAAGGAACCGAGACCAAAGGGTCTCAGCTTGTTTTTGTTCGCACCAACAACCGAGACCAAAAGGTCTCGGTGTGGGCTGTTGTGACAACCGTGGTTTTGGATTTGTCACTTGGTCTTACTTTTAGGTTATTTTATGTGTGCTTACTTGATTTGTGTGATTACGTGTTTATTTTGTGTGAACGAGGTTGGTGTGGTTATCGTTTATGAGTATAGAGTACTCATAAGTAAATCGAGGAACGGTTATTTCATGTTCATGAGCTCACAAGTGGTGACTATGAAATGAAAATGGTGATATTGTGGTGTTTACGTATACGTATAAGTATTATAGTAGTAGTATTTTTTTTAGGATTTACGGTTTAGCATTTAGAGGTCTCGGGTGAGGTAATTATCCATAAGAATATTTTTCGGGATGGTTTTAAGTCATTTAGGACTTAGTTATAAAGTTTATTTAAGAATTTGAGATTTTTTTTAAAAGTGTATATTTTACGTCTTTTACGGTAAAACGCGTAAATTTGACTAGTTTTTCGGTTTTGAGGTTTTGGGAGTTTTAGGAGCTGAAATAAATTAAGGTAAATTAAGGTAAATTAAGGTAATATTAATAAGATATTAATTAACAATAAAAAGAAAAAAAATAAAGAAAAAAACGAAATTAGGGGTGTTTGGGTCGGTTTAGAAGAGAAAAAAAAGGAAAAAGGAAAAGATTTATGGTAAGTGGTAATTGGGTTGGACAAGGATTGTTTTGGCTATATAAGGAACCCCAAACACTAAACCAAACGAATTTTCTTTTATTCCCTGGAGTTATAGTTGACTAAAAGAAGAGGAGAATTAGGGTTCTTCATAAAAATTAGGTTTTCTTCATCTTCCATTAAATAAAAGGTAAAATCTTCATAACCCTTTTCATATTAATTGTTTTTATGTTTAATTAATCATTCTTATGATGGATTAAGGGTTAGGGTTTATATATAAACAGTAAATTAATGTTATATTAATCATAATATGATGATTACATAAATTAGGGCTTGTAATTAGAGGGATTAGGGTTAATTAAGGAGGTTGATTTTGTTAAACCCGTTTTTAAAAACTGGGCAGAATTTCGAGTCAATTGTTTTGATCATATCTGGAGTTTTAGGAACATTCAAGATGCGATCAAAATAGCCCTGAAAAGGTATTTGAAGTGGCTTTCCAATGCAAGAAACTAGAACTAAATTGGAGGTTGGGAAGGGGGTCAAAAATAGGTTACAACGGTCGGAGGTCAAAACAGTTTTAAATTCAACCTGTTTTCTTTTTAATTTTTGGGTTGTTTGGGGTACTTATGGTTGCATTGGGATCTTCTCACGAACATGAGAGATGGTTTATATATTGTAATAAGGATCTGCACTTGGGCTAAGATTGTGGTTTAGGTTAAGACCCTCTAATGGTAACGAACTTTTTATACGTTTAAAATCAGGAAAACTGGAATGACAAAAGTATATATATATATATCAGGGCTTTAACAGTAGCTTTAAGGTTAGGGCAAGTGGGAGGTGTTAGCCAACATATGTAAGGGTATGAATATTCCTTTTACAGAAACAATGGGTATGTTTAAGTGGACGTTTGACTTAAAGTTTTGAGACCTAAAACTGGGACTGTTTTGTGTAAAATTGTGAACGGGATAGCTATTAAACTTAACCAAGTTAAGGACTTGTTAGGGAAGGGTAATGGGGTGTTTAGAGTTATAAATGGGGTATTTATATGAGAGGAGTTTAGATGTCCATCATAGGTTGATGAACCATTTTAGAGGTTGGTTCATGTATTGATTTATGTGTTTTTGGATTATTAGCTTGGGGCTAGAGCAAGGACTTTGGAGAAGCAATCAGGTGAGTTCATAGTCCCATTTTACTACGTTTTTAAATGTTTTTTTTCCAGTATGGGATGGAGATGACACTTGTAATGTTCTTTAACATGATTTAGTACTATGTTATAAAATGTGTGGACATAAATGTGTTATTGTGTGACTTGCGTGCTTATGTGTTCTCATATGTGCTTTGGTACGTGTTCTGCTATGTGAATCTTGTTTGGATTGTGATTGGCTTTGGTACATAGATGTATGGGCGTCTATGGGACCTGTTGTGATGTGTGTGGAGCGTGGGGCACGATCCGTCCTGAGTACTTGTGCATCGTCTCTTCGGAGGCAAGATATCTCGACGGGGATATAGTTCATCTTCCACAGGTGGTGTGGGAAAGATCCGAATAGTGTGGTGTGTGTTCTTGTGCGTGTGATGGGATACTTCTTGATTGTTATAATGTGCTTTGTGAATTGTAGATGTGATTGGTACTTGGCTTGAGTTTTGTTGTGGATGCATGTAGCATGATTATCACATTATGGTCCATTACTATAAATTGTTTTTCTTCAACTTATTTACAGCGGATGTCAAGGTTTCTTATGATGTTCTAGATAACTTAAACCTATGTTCTCACCAACTTTATGTTGACAGATTTTAGTGTCATTTTCAGGTGAGGTAGTTGTGCAAGATGATGTTAGAAGTGGCTAGAGTATAGAGGCTGCTAGGATTGCATTCGGAGGAATCCCTTTCCTCTTAGATTTTATTTTGTGTTTTGATTAAGTGAACTTTGTGGTACCTATATGTTTGATGTTTGTTTATTTGTATGTCTTTGGTAAGAGGTAGGCCTGTTACCTACTTACCTAGACGCCTGCATTGTTGAGATATTGTCACGACATTTGTGTCGCCATCTATGATATTTCAATTCCATTTAGTTCTCTCTATAGACACGCTGTTGTTGTGATGATATCCATACGTCGCGCCCCATATTCCGCCATGGTGGGGTGTGACAGCTGTGATGTTTGGTCGCAAGAACAAGGGACCCCGACCGAGGTCGGGGTGTGGTTTGGTGTTTGGTTGGGTCTCAGCAGAAACAAGAACACCACCGGCATAAGCCGGTGGCTATATATGGAAAGCAGGGGGAACCACAGCCACGACAGCAGAGGGAACACCGGCTAGCCGATGGGAACTTTGCCCAGCCGGCGGCTTTAGCCGAGAGACCAGGGGGAACCACCGGCACAACCTGTGGCTGTCTTGCGAAAACAGTGGCAACCGGCCAAGCCGGTTTTGCCACTGTTAAGGGTGCGTTTGGTTGGCCGGTTCACGGGTTCACGGGCACGGTTCACGACTTAATTAATTTTACAAATTAATTATTTTTACAAGACTAATTTTACAAGGTTAATTAAATTAGTTGAACATGTTACATAGTTAATTTAATTTGGTCATGACTTAGGTTATTATTATTATTAATAATACATGATTTTTAACCTAAGTATTTATTATTTAAATGAGACTATATAATTAATTAATTATTAAACATGTCTTATAATTAATTAATTTACATGACGTAGGCTATATTAATAATAAATATTAATACATGTTTTAACCTAAGTATTATTACCTTTTATTTAATTAAGTCATGTTATATTTAATTAAATACTTTAACCTTGATACTATGATTTTTAATCGATTATTGTTCGTTACTCGGCTCGACTCGAATTAATATCCGGTTTAACGTATCGACTTAATTTTGTTTTTGGTAAATAAAACTTTTGAAAATTTTAAACTAATTAAAAACTATTTAATTAAAAGAAAACTATTTTAAACTAATTTAAATAATCTAATTTAAACTAATTTTAATTAAAACTATTTAAAACTTAAACTTTAAATCTAATTTTGAAAACTAAAGTAAAGACCTTAAATGAAAACTATTTTTAAAACAAAACTAATTTAAGTAAAAATCTAATTTAAAACTAAAATCTATTTTTAAATAAAATGGAAACTAATTTTAAAATTAAAAAAAAAGTAGTTTAAATAAAATATTTTTTGTCTTTTTGTATTTTTTATAAAAACTGAATAAAGTAATTAATAAAATTTATATCTAAAATTAATTAAACTTAAAAGCTTGCATTAATCTATTTTAATTTAAAGCTGATAGAAAATCTAAACCTATATTAATTAAAAGGTGCAAATTAAAACTCAAAAGTAGTACTAGAGCAAGTGGTTGTGGTGCAGGTCTGTTGTACGCGAGGTCGCTGGTTCGAAACCTAGCAGAGACCAATTTTTGCAATTATATTTATTTTAACTTTTTGGACAGCTTTTTTGGAAACTTGATACTCTGTCTGAGTATTATTGCAGCAACAGTACAAAGCACAAAAAAAACAATACAGTTAAATGTACTAATAAAAATAAGCAGGAATAAAACAAGAAAAAAAACAAGTCACCAAACTAAACCAAATAAGCTATTAAACAGAATGAATAAGCAACAGAAAATAAGCATAATCAATACAAGCTATGACAGTCCTAATCTAATAAGCCAAACAAAAACCTAAATAAGCAGTAGAAATCAAAGCCAAATAAGCAAACCAAGATAAGCAGATATATTAATCTAATTAAACTATAAGCAGACAAAACAAAATACTAAAACAGATAAACATTATCAAATCCAAACAAATATTAAATAGACAAATTTAAACTAGGCAGATTTAACAAAACCAAAGCAGATTCAATAAACTTAAACATAAAAACATAAACAAATTTAAACCTTAAACTAAAACTTAACCAAAAATTAAAAGAGAAAAGAGATTACAACCTTTTTGGAGAATCCGTTGGGTAGAAGAAGCGGCTCTGAGCCGTCTTAACGACAAACCAAACACCACCTTAAATCAACCTTCGATTCATCAACACAAGGCCTCGATCCAAAAACTCGAACAGTAACATATACCGAATGAACTTTGAACCACTATCAATAACTAAACGAACAGTAACCTCTTTTAAATCTCCCAGTGGGGGAAATTTTTATCACTTTCTTTATATTTATTTTTTTATTTTATTTTTTTAATTATTTTTTTTTATAACCAAATAATGAACCAACAGTAATATAAAAAGAAGATATTAAAGATGAAATAGAACTTCGACAGTAAATAAAAAATGGAGATGAAATTGATAAAACTAGTTTTTCATTAATAAATATAAAGACTACAATTACTGAAATTTTAAAAATACAAAATTAAATCTAAAACCTAATTTACTGAAATTAAAAAATAAAGAAAAGGTCGCCTCTATCATTACAGATTAAGGGTTTTTATAGGCAAACCCTAGGAAACCCTCTTCTTAATCTTAGTGAGCAAGGCTTTGAATCATGGCCGTTCTTCCATCTTCTCTTTCCTTCTCTCTTAAATCAACGGATGATAATAGCTTTGTGAGCCACGGATTGCCAGGGTGGCATTGGGTGTGTTTGTTGTGTTTGTTTTGGCTGAGGTGGAGTATTGGTATTGGTGGATTTGGTAGTGGTGATTTGATTTAACCAATCAAAACTAAGGGATATGCCACGTCAGGATGAGAGATGAGGACCACTTTGAGTGGATCATCCGTTTTTCATGGGGATTTAATCCCTATGGGTGTGAATTAACCATATTGGGTAAAATCCCCAATTTTCATTGGGTTATTTGGTATAGGAAATTTAGGGTTAGGGTAAAAACTATGGTTGCTTGTGTTTGGGGAGAAGAAAGAGTCACAATGAAAGAACTTTGTTTTTATCGAATGTGATGGGGGTTAAAATATGTTTTATTAAAAGAGTGAGGTGAGTGGGGTGGGTAATAAATCGTGTGCTGTGAGGGTACACGTGGGAAGGAAGGAATAAAGGTTGACTGTTTTTTTTTACCGAGCAAAATTTTCCTTCATTGTTTTCTTTCGTTCAACATTTAGCCACCAAATGGGCTAGTGGCCCATATATTCTTTGAAAACAAGTGTTAGCAAAGTTTCCATCCGTTTTATAATTTCAATTGGGCCATGAATGGGCTTTTTGCCAAATGTAAATAATCCTTACTCCTTAATGGGCTTTTGAGCCCATTTATCTAATGTGGGACCCACAAGACTCGAAATCTTCGTAAATCATTAAATCCACTAAAAATAAGCTCGATTCCGGCTTTCTTGATCGTTTCTTTAAAATCGTGTCGATTTTGCCGGTTTTCGTGAACTTGGGCACACTTTTGGTCTTTTGACTTTGTCTTCGTTTCTTTTTGGACTTTTCTTCAACATTTGACCGTGAAATCCCGTGTTTTCTCTTCTTTTGATCATTTGTACCTATTTTAACACAAAAACACAAAACCAAGCGTTATTCCGACTTTTATGTTATTAAACACATGATTAGGTCTTGTTTTTCCTTGATTTTAGTGGCAAAAGGATAAGTGTTTACACACTTATTAAATCCCCTACACTTGACCATTGCAATGACCCCATGCAATGCATTATTTTAAAGCATAAAGTTACATTTTTCTCATTATTAATCCATCTCGACCTTTATTAAGATATACTATTATTACTACGACGGAAAGATAAAAACTTTAAAGGAAACAAAAGTGATAACAATTTATTAACTTGAAATTACTTGATGGAAAAAAACTCGTAAAGAAATCTAAGACTTGAATTAGGACTTTGGTGTTGTGAATATTAATCACCCTCAAGTTTCACGTTTCCCATACCAAGCTTAAAAACGAGATCATTGTTTACCACAAGTTAGCACAACTAACACTTACTCATGTGGTTTAATTAATCACTTAGACCCCCTTATTCCTACGGTGTATCTCTTGTATTTTATTTTTATATTGAATGATCACGAGGATGCATTTTTGACTTATTTCGATAATTTATTAAGGCCGAAAATAAAGTGGGACGATTTAATCAATAGTTAGCTAAAGGACAAAATCTTTTAAAACTGCTTCTCGAAACCTCATAAAGTTCATATCTTGGCATAACTCGTTTCACGATTTGAGACCTTTCTCGGACCGATATTTGGCTTGTACTTCAAACTTCAAATCTTGAGAGACGATCTTGAAATTATGGTCTTCTCTTCATTTTGGTATACATCTTCTTTAGGAGTGAAAGATGCTTCAAACGTTGACCACGACTTCTTCATTTATCCTCTTTTTTATTTAGGATTTTGATATACAACGATCCGCCTCCTTTTCGGACTTGGATCTATTTATCCTCATACCTTGTTAGGGTCTTTTTGGATAGACTTCTCCATGATCTTTAGGGGAGTAATTGCTTCTCGTCGTGTGTCTTGATCCATCATATTGATTTGGATTAATGATCTTCACAATCTCTTAGGATCTTTAGCAAAAAAGTGAATCCTCATGCCTTGTGAGGGCCTTTTTGGACTCGGGTATCCTCATGCCTTGTTAGGGCCTTTTTGGATATGCCAATCTTCGCGTCCCGCTTCAATAAGTTATGCCTTGGCTATGAACTCTAATTAATACCGAGCAACTTTTAAACGATCTTGTGCTAGAAGCTAAGTAACTTTTCAAATCGTACAACCTTATTTATTGCAAATATATTTATTAACAAGTGATGGGAGAAAAAGCTCATAACTAACTCACATAAGTTAATGAAAGAATACCAAACTTATAATTAACTCTATCATCTCTCGTTCTCCACAATTTAAAATCTCAAGGAATGAGACTCGTGGATGCTTAGCCTAATAAACCAATTAAGTTCCATATGGTTAAGGATACTAGCTAGAGTAAACTTGGATAAGTAAACTCGGGTTGAGTCAAAATATTCACGACGGGCCTAATATATCAAAAATATCTAAACTTGCTAAAACCATTTTATTTATTTATTTATTTTTGACTTTATTCTTGAAATGAAAATTATTAAAACGATGCGATGACAAAAAGGAAACAAAATAAATGAAAAACTACTAGGCCGAAATAGATCAAAAATTTGAAAAACGTTGAAATTTTTTTAAATTTTCCGGTTAAATGGGGTCAAGTTCATGGAAAAGGCCACTAAAATTTCGATAGAAATCCCCCCTACACTTAATATAAACATTGTCCTCAATGTTTAAGCATGTGGGAGAATAAACTCCCCTACACTTAGGACATTGAGTACGTTGTTTAAAATCGAGCTAAGGAAAGGACAACTAAAGTGATTGCATTTATTCGTTTTATTTATATACAAGATTGAATCACAATAGCAAAAACTTATCGAAGGAACCGGCTACACGGGAAACACGGGAACATGGGTCTCGTCAAAAGTACCAAAAGTGGATCATTAAGCACATGTCCCTGCACAAAACATCACAACACAAACAACCTACTTGGCTCCCCCTACACTTATTGGTGAAAATGGGTGAAAAAGGGTGGAAAAGGTAAAAATCTAACCTAGTTATACGATGCTTGATTTTTCATCACGAGTCTCTAGCTCGACTCGAATTCCCGAATGTCATCATTCAAATGGGAAAATCATGGAAAACCGAGATTTCCAAGGGAGGAAAATCTCTCCATGATAAAGGTAAAACAAAGTCATACAAGGCATACCCCAATAAAAATCCACCCGGGTCAAACACATAATTTCCATCACAAAAGGAAATAAACCCCGAGGTGGTACGCAAGTCAAAGAAAAGTGGGGTATCCTTAGGCAAAAGTCTCTTACAAGGAAAGGTAAGGTGGTAAGGCAATGAAAGCACAAAAGCCTCTATTCCGGGATCAAACACCGGTTCCTTAACGGGAAAATAGCAAGAGGTAGTGACATTTAAGCTCAAAATATCATCAAAATCCAAAGTGGGAAAGTCATCCTCTTCCAAACTCGATGTGAAAACATAAGTATCATCGGAGTCATAAGAAAACTCTTCCTCATGAGGAAAATAGGTATTTAGAAAGATATCTAAATCCTCCTCAAATGGAATATTCTCTAAAATAGGGGCGACCTCTAAAGACAGAGGATCTTCCTCAAAAGTCATAACCCCCAAATTAGGAATATAAGAGTCAAAGGGAGACTCAAGAATGGGAGAATCACTCATAGAGAGGATAGGATCATTAGGCTCACTAGGTGTCTCGTCAAAACCCAAAGAAATGAGATCACTTAAAGAAGTGTCGTCATCATAGTCATCGTAAATTGGGGTATCAAAGATAGGAGGCTATAAAGGTGTCTCCCTAAGGTCGAAAGGAAAGTGAGCACTTGAAAAAGTGTCCTCACTATCGGTATCATAGATTGGGGCATCCTCAAAATCCGAAGTGGAATGATCACTTAAGGAAGAGACATCACTAAAATCCTCATTGTCTTCAAAAAGTGGATTATCATTTGAAGTTTCAAAAAGTGGATTTGAATATACCACAAAATCATTAATATTAAAATTTTTAGCTTCAAAATGATTGATAAAAGTTTCTTCATTATCAAAATTAAGAACATCAATCATATTGACCGATTCTTTTTCATTTGTTTTATTAACCATTTTCCCCATTTTAAAAACTTGTTGATCATTCCCAACCCTAAGAATTAATTCCCCTTCGGCTACATCAACTAAAGCTTTTCCGGATCTTAAGAATGGTCTACCAAGTATTAACGGAATACGAGGATCCATCTCATAGTCGACGACGACAAAGTCCACGGGAAAAGTGAATGTACCAAATCAAACAAAAACATCTTCGGCAATACCAACGGGGTATGCGAGAGTTCGATTAGCTAACTCTAAAGTCATACGAGTCGGTACAAGGTCAGGTAATGATAATCGTTTCCATACCGAAAGTGGCATAAGATTGATGCTAGCGTCGAGATCCGCTAAAGCCATACAACCATCGATTTGAGGAAACGAGCAAGGTAACACGAATCGTCCGGGATCTCCTAGCTTTTCGGGAAGCTCTTTGAGAAGAATCACGGAACAATTCTCATTTAAACGTGTGTTCACGAGCTCAACCATTTTTCCTTTCTTATTAAGCAAATCTTTAAACATTTTGACAAATTTTGGCATTTGAGCAAGTGCTTCAATAAGGCTTATGTTAACATTGACGTTGGAAATCATTTTCAAAAAGTTGGAGACATGAACGTCATCTTTGGTGAGCACTTTAGCCTTGTCTAACCTAGATGGATAAGGGATATTAGGCTTAGACTTTGTAGGTTGAGAAGGAGAAGGACTCGCTTCTTGAACAATCGTGGGGATAGGCTCTTTCGACAATGGAGCACTAGGACTAGGAGTGGTAGTGGGAGGAATCACCGAATGGGGAGTAGGATTACTCATTATGACCTCCGGGCCTTGTCTCTCCTTTATGGGCGAAGAGATGGAAGGTCCTACTAAAGTGGCTCCACTTCGAGTATTGATAGCACTCACATTAGCACGAGGGTTAATCTCGGTATTGGATGGTAAGGCTCCTTGGGGTCTAAGGGCTTGAATCATAGTCAAAAATCTCTTATCGGTCGATTCTTGCATTTGTCGAGTAGATTCTTGCATTTGTCGAGTAGATTCTTGCATTTGTTTCATAATACTCTCATGTTCGGTCAATTTTTGTAGAACCAAGTCCATTTGAGGGTTTTGCATATTCATTTGATTGGACCCTTGATTATTAACCCCTTGATTAGGAAAACCTTGATTTTGAGATTGAAAACCGTTGTTATTGTAAAAACCTTGATTATTTTGAAACCCTTGATTTTGACCATTAAAATTCCCTTGATTAGCATTCCCTTGAAAATTACCCATTTGAGGACCTTGGTTCCTATTTTGGTATTGGGTATTTTGGGCGGGTGGGGGTGGTCTTTGTGGTGCTACAAAACCCGGGGGAGCCAAATAATTAGTACTCTTGTAAGACAAATGGTTAACATCAACATTAGGTTTAAATGGAACCCTCTTATTAGCATTAAAAGCACAAACTTGTTGTTGATTATTATAAACCTTGTCACAATTGAAATATGAATGTGGTCCACTACAAGTCTCACACGTTTCACAATTTTCTTTCACGGCATTCACATGTGTAGTGAGGGCGTCGGTTTTTAGAGCAAGGTGTTTCACAATTGAAGTAAGCTCTTTAATTTGATTAGTCACCTCATTATCACTAGCACTAGCTATTGTAGTCCGAACACTCTTAGTTTGCACTTTTGCCTTGTTCTCAATAATGGCCCAAGCCTCGTTCATGGTTTTCACAAGAATATTGCCCCCCGCGGCATTATTAAGTGAGTCTTGGTCATTTAGAGTTAAACCATTGTAAAACGTATTTATTTGATGCACTTTAGTGAAACCGTGTTGAGGACATTTTCTTAAAAGCTCTTTAATCGATCCCAAGACTCACTAAAAGTTTCCTCATATTTTTGCTCAAAAGTAATGATTTCATTCCTTAAAGTCGTGGTCCGTGATGGTGGGAAAAAGTAATTAATGAAATTGGTCTCTAAGTCGATCCATGTGGTAATACTTTAGGGTGGTTCCTTATCAAGCCAAATATGGGCTTGTCCCTCGAGGGAAAAAGGAAAAAGTTGTAGGCGAACGGCCTCTTGTGGCACCCCATTGTATTTGACGGTATTAGCTAATTGAATGAAACGTTTGATATGAGCGTGTGGGTCATCATTAGTACGGCCTAAAAATGGTGTAGCGGAAACCATTTGAATAAAACCCGATTTAAGTTCGAAATGATTAGCTCCAATAGTCGGCTCCACAATCGTGTCATTGTTTCCTTCAACGTGAGATTGAAGAATCTCAATCATTGGTCGATTATCCGTTTCCATCGTTATGTCGAAAGCTCGATTCTCGGGATCGGCTTGAATGACGGTCTTTTTGTTTTTCTTCTTCTTCTTCTTTTTGGAAGAATTGGAAGAATTTGGTACACCATTCGGTATGTATGTACGCGCGCGAGTGCGCATACAATTAAACTTTGGAATGAGGTAGGTGACCTCGGTCGAATTTGAGAGGAAAAGGATTTTCCCTCTCGAGGTGCAATAGTAAAAATCTACAAAAATATATACTTAAGTACTACTTGAGTTGGCAAACCAATAATCGGTCGTCCCTCTCAATATACGCACAAGCAAGCGAGGAAACGAGGTGGCACAAAGCACTTAAAAACCTTTTTCCTTAGACGGCCTTTTATAGCGCGTCGCCTTATACCCACCTTATAGTTTGTATATGTCGAGTTCAAACGTCTTACTAGTATTTATCTATTTTGCCCTTTTTTTCGTTATGGATGCGACTACAATAGTTAGGTGATGAAATCCCAACTAAGGCTTATTTGAAAAGTAGGTAAATTATTGTGCTATGTAATATACTATAGTAAAAGAAAAATCTTTTTGTATTTTTTAGAAAAATATATATTCAAGAGAAAAATCGAAAGAAATCGAACTAAGAAAAATAAAACTAATACGTAATATTTTTGGTGTAATACTTTATAGGAAAAAGTATTACATTTTGATTTTTTTAATTTTTTTGGTGCAATTCTTAGGGAAGAAATTGCTTTTGTGATTTTTTAATTTTTTTGTATTTTTAAGTTTTTGATTTTTTTTGTATTTTTGATTTTGTTGCAAGAAAATTAACGTTCAAGATCGAACGGATCCCAAAATCCAAACGTCTTCACGAAAAATCGTCAATCGTACGAGCGAAGCGACAGCGGCGCCATTTGATACTATGATTTTTAATCGATTATTGTTCGTTCCTCGGCTCGACTCGAATTGATATCCGGTTTAACGTATCGACTTAATTTTGTTTTTGGTAAATAAAACTTTTGAAAATTTTAAACTAATTAAAAACTATTTAATTAAAAGAAAACTATTTTAAACTAATTTAAATAATCTAATTTAAACTAATTTTAATTAAAACTATTTAAAACTTAAACTTTAAATCTAATTTTGAAAACTAAAGTAAAGACCTTAAATGAAAACTATTTTTAAAACAAAACTAATTTAAGTAAAAATCTAATTTAAAACTAAAATCTATTTTTAAATAAAATGGAAACTAATTTTAAAATTATAAAAAAATAATAAAAAAAAGTAATTTAAATAAAATATTTTTTGTCTTTTTGTATTTTTTATAAAAACTGAATAAAGTAAATAATAAAATTTATATCTAAAATTAATTAAACTTAAAAGCTTGCATTAATCTATTTTAATTTAAAGCTGACAGAAAATCTAAACCTATATTAATTAAAAGGTGCAAATTAAAACTCAAAAGTAGTACTAGAGCAAGTGGTTGTGGTGCAGGTCTGTTGTATGCGAGGTCGCTGGTTCGAAACCCAGCAGAGACCAAATTTTGCAATTATATTTATTTTAACTTTTTGGACAACTTGTTTGGAAACTTGATACTCTGAGTATTATTGCAGCAACAGTACAAAGCACAAAAAAAACAATACAGTTAAATGTACTAATAAAAATAAGTAGGAATAAAACAAGCAAAAAAAATAAGTCACCAAACTAAACCAAATAAGCTATTAAACAGAATGAATAAGCAACAGAAAATAAGCATAATCAATATAAGCTATGACGTTCCTAATCTAATAAGCCAAACAAAAACCTAAATAAGCAGTAGAAATCAAAGCCAAATAAGCAAACCAAGATAAGCAGATATATTAATATAATTAAACTATAAGCAGACAAAACAAAATACTAAAGCAGATAAACATTATCAAATCCAAACAAATATTAAATAGACAAATTTAAACTAGGCAGATTTAACAAAAACCAAAGCAGATTTAATAAACTTAAACATAAAAACATAAACAAATTTAAACCTTAAACTAAAACTTAACAAAAAATTAAAAGAGAAAAGAGATTAAAACCTTTTTGGAGAATCCGTTGGGTAGAAGAAGCGGCGCTGAGCCGTCTTAACGACAAACCAAACACCACCTTAAATCAACCTTCGATTCATCAACACAAGGCCTCGATCCAAAAACTCGAACAATAACATATACCGAATGAACTTTGAACCACTATCAATAACTAAACGAACAGTAACCTCTTTTAAATCTCCCAGTGGGGGAAATTTTTATCACTTTATTTATATTTATTTTTTTATTTTATTTTTTTATTATTTTTTTTTATAACCGAATAATGAACCAACAGTAATATAAAAAGAAGATATTAAAGATGAAATAGAACTTCGACAGTAAATAAAAAATGGAGATGAAATTGATAAAACTAGTTTTTCATTAATAAATATAAAGATTACAATTACTGAAATTTTAAAAATACAAAATTAAATCTAAAACCTAATTTACTGAAAATTAAAAAATAAAGAAAAGGTCGCCTCTATCATTACAGATTAAGGGTTTTTATAGGCAAACCCTAGGAAACCCTCTTCTTAATCTTGGTGAGCAAGGCTTTGAATCATGGCCGTTCTTCCATCTTCTCTTTCCTTCTCTCTTAAATCAACCGATGATAATAGCTTTGTGAGCCACGGATTGTCAGGGTGGCATTGGGTGTGTTTGTTGTGTTTGTTTTGGCTGAGGTGGAGTATTGGTATTGGTGGATTTGGTAGTGGTGATTTGATTGAACCAATCAAAACCAAGGGATATACCACGTCAGGATGAGAGATGAGGACCACTTTGAGTGGATCATCCGTTTTTCATGGGGATTTAATCCTTATGGGTGTGAATTAACCATATTGGGTAAAATCCCCAATTTTCATTGGATTAATTTGGAATAGGAAATTTAGGGTTAGGGTAAAAACTATGGCTGCTTGTGTTTGGGGAGAAGAAAGAGTCACAGTGAAAGAACTTTGTTTTTATCGAATGTGATGGGGGTTAAAATATGTTTTATTAAAAGAGTGAGGTGAGTGGGGTGGGTAATAAATCGTGTGCTGTGAGGGTACACGTGGGAAGGAAGGAATAAAGGTTGACTGTTTTTTTTTACCGAGCAAAATTTTCCTTCATTGTTTTCTTTCGTTCAACATTTAGCCACCAAATGGGCTAGTGGCCCATATATTCTTTGGAAACAAGTGTTAGCAAAGTTTCCATCCGTTTTATAATTTCAATTGGGCCATGAATGGGCTTTTTGCCAAATGTAAATAATCCTTACTCCTTAATGGGCTTTTGAGCCCATTTATCTAATGTGGAACCCACAAGACTCGAAATCTTCATAAATCATTAATCCACTAAAAATAAGCTCGATTCCGGCTTTCTTGATCGTTTCTTTAAAATCGTGTCGATTTTGCCAATTTTCGTGAACTTGGGCACACTTTTGGTCTTTTGACTTTGTCTTCGTCTCTTTTTGGACTTTTCTTCAACATTTGACCGTGAAATCCCGTGTTTTCTCTTCTTTTGATCATTTGTACCTATTTTAACACAAAAACATAAAACCAAGCGTAACTCCGACTTTTACGTTATTAAACACATGATTAGGTCTTGTTTTTCCTTGATTTTAGTGGCAAAAGGATAAGTGTTTACACACTTATTAAACCTATAGTTTATTTAATTTACATTAAATAATTAATAAACTATACTATTTAATCACATGACTTAGAATACTAATCAGTAAACACTTAAGCTTGTATTATTAGCTTAATAATCCAGCTTATTCTATTTATGAAAACTTTCTATTTTTAGAAACTTATTTGATTAAGGCAGCTAATCTATTTATAGAAACTTTCTATTTTTAGAAACTTCTCTATTTTAAACAGTAAATCTATTTTTGGAAACTTTCTATTTCTGGAAACTTTCTATTTTTAGAAACTTTCTATTTTAGGAAAACTGCTATTTTTAGAAAATTACTTATTATTACACAACAAGTATAAAAATACAAGAAATACAAGTAATACGTAATCAGAATAGACAGAATACATGATAAACACAGCATAATGTTAGAATCAGTAAAACAAGATATGAACATATAAAACAAGCTAAGACATGATATAAAAACCAGTTACGTAGTCAGTAATCAGATACTTATACACGTATATTATTTATGTAGCATTAGTGGTATCGAAGTAGGACTCTCTTCCGTTCGTCTTCTTCGTTCACTGGACACAAGGTAGGGATTCTCCGTCCATTCAGTATGGACATTCTTCCTTATTAGGATTCCCCGTATGCAGCCAACTGTTTTCCCAGTATATGTTTTATATGTTTTTGAATTGCTTATGTTTAATTAGATACCTTAAGCCATATACATGCATGACCAGTTTCACCTAATTACGGAGGTACCATAACCATAACATTGGAGGCACCAGTGTTATGACTTCACCACGGCAGAGTGATAGCTCGTGGCGTCCCTTCAACTTTTGGCCATATTATTATTATTATCATGTGGGGCGTATGGGTGCATCCTAGGTTACATGTTTTCAGCAGATTATTCAGGTGAATGTGGTGTGTGCCTTGCATCCTTCACAAGGAGCTGATCCCTCCTACCTAAAAACTTATAATTAAATTAGAGGCAGCCCCTCTAATTTGCATGACGAGGTCACCCTCAAAGTATTCATGCACGTTGATATTTCATGACATATATTGGCTAATGGTAAACATGTTAAACAGTTTTTATAATATAAACATAAGGCTTTTCAAACTATAAAACCAGTTTTACTAAGATATACCAGGTTATCCAGGACTTAGTCTTTTCCGTTTCTTTAAGCTTATATGCTTATATTATTCATGCTTTACTTGTATATCATGCACTGAGCATTATGCTCAGCCGTTTTTCCTTTCATGTTCCCAAAACGGCAGGTACTCAAGGACGCTCGTAGACTTTAAGCGTACGTGCATATGGATTGGAAGCTCCCTAGCCTTTATTTCTTTATGCATTTCATTACATTTTGATACTCATTTCCATAGACATTGTTTAGCCCTTTTCATTTACAGTACTTATGTTTGTGTGTGATGAGTTCTACTTTTGGGGTACCGATGTTTGTTTCCGGTATTTCCTTTATGGTCATCTGATGTTTTATACATTTATCCTTGTATGCTTTGATGACACGTCATAATCATGCGTGACATTCCATTTACCAAAATGGTGTGTTACAATTATGGTATCAGAGCCAAGGCTTCGACCTGTAGGCTCTCAAAACACGACCTGTGATTAGTGGGTAGTCACTATGGTCTTCCTATTACTGACAGTCGATTTTCATGCATTCATCATTTTTATGCATACATATATATGTCATTGTCGCAGGTTTATGACTAAGTAATGGTTGGTACAGGACTGGCCCTATTTAGTCGCATGTGCTTTTATCGAAACTTTTAACTTTGGGACCGACCAATTGGCGTCCCCTCACCATGTCTTTTGTTTTGAGTGAACTGACCATAGGCGTTCACTCTCGCGCATACAAAAGTTTTCATAAAACTACATCATGCATTCCTGTACTAATTTTCTTGCATAAAATTTTTCTCATGATTTATTGGTATAATTTTTTTTCATGTATATAATTTATGTTTTGATCAGTTTAATCATGTATTTTATGTTATACTGTCAGATGGTTCTCACACGCGAGCAAGAACAACTCAATGCAGCAATCCAAGCTGCAATGCAATGTAGGTCCTTAGTTTCTAAGGATTAAGCAAGTTATGATTTACCTATTGAATGAATGGAGAAGAAAGATGAACTAGAGAGAGAAAGGAGAGAATGAGGGAGAGGTAGAGAGAGAAAGTAGGTTGGATTGAGTGAAAGTTTGAAAATACAAATGAGTAACCCCTCCTAACATGCTAGGAGGGGGTATATATAGCCCACCCTACATGTGGGCTATATGGACTATATGTATACTTAATGGATCACGAGCCCAATATCATTGGAGTGACCGATCCTTTCTAAATACGTAAAAATGTATTTCCAACAATCTCCCCCAAAGGGAGGCCACTCCAAGTTACAATGTCCTAAATAGTCTATAGCTCGTGATCTATGCTAATAATGATGTGACCGAGACTTTCCTTGGAAAAACGTATTTCCAACAATCTCCCACTAAGGGAGGTCACACCATTTTACAAAATCTTAAACCTAGCATACTATGCTTGAGTCTTCGATCTTGTTCTTGTGAATAAGCTTGATGTGATCTTTGACTTTAGTCTTTAGCATGTTTCCTTGCCTTGACCTTGTGCATTCATCACTTGTGATATTTGCCTCCTCGTGACTTCATGTTCCACATACTTATACTTTTATAAATTCTTGAAAGCTTCAGAGTTTGATACAGCGGAAGACTTGACTTTTAGACTTTCTTGAATTTGTTGAAGTATTAAGTGCATACAGTATAAGCATGTGGTGACAACTTCTTCTAGATTGTACACCGCAATGCCACCTTCTTGTTACGTTGCATAAGACAGTTAGCAACAAAACATATACACGGATGAAATGGCCTTGAACATTTCATTCTAGTTCGGTAGCATTTTACCTCCGGTCGGTGAAGACCGTTGGAAGATATAAAATATCGTACTTGTGACAGGTAGTTTCAATTAAGAACCTCCTTGACAAGATTTCGCGGGTAAACCCGTTCTCTTTATTCGACCGTCCAAAGATGACTGCGAACATAAAGAGTGAATCATTTGGATAATAATATCCGCATGATTTGAAACCGTCAATTCATGTTCCTGGAACAAGTGAAATTCAATTAAGAACCGCACCATCGTTGCTTTCCAGTTGTCACGAGCTTGATTCGTATAGAATCTTGCAAGTCACCTACCAAGTGTTGTTTGAGGTTAACACTAGAAGGATTCCCACTCATCACTGTGAACACTAAGGTATCACTCTGAGTGTTCTGACAAGATCACTAAGATATTGCTTAGAGGCCTGGAACGTGTTTTAATTCATTTAAGAATTAAACCACTGTTGCTTTCCAGTAATTACAAGTTTGATTCATAAAGAATTGCACAAGTCACCTACCATGAGCTTTTTGATATTCGCTCAAGAAGGATTTCCATCTTCATTGTAAATACTTTCGTATTACTCTGATGTTCAGGCAAGATCATGAAGATTTTCGTAGGACTCTTAAGATCTTTCTTACTTTTCACAGTGTGTGAAGAAGCAAGGAATTATGAAAGTGTGTCCTAATGAGATATTTGATGATCTCAAATGGCTCTAGACTCGATCGTGCACATTGGATTTTAGTGATCAGAGGCTGGAGAGGAGTGCCACCTTTTCAATACCAATTTATTCGGAGTGAATAAATCAATAGATAATGCGTTGTCTCCGTGTGATTAAAACAAATATCTTTTAAGAGATATCTGAGTTAGCTGGGATGGGTTGTGCATTGCATCACTGGGTCCATGATGTCTATCTTCAGTATCAAGAATCATTAAAGATGATCACAATAGCATATGTATTGACCTGGTTTCTGCCTAAGGTTGTAAGGAGGGCTTCTTTCTTTACACCCTTTATCATTACAATTCTTTTTCATTCTTTAACCCCTTCAATGCTTACCAATACGTCATAACTAGCACCTTATTGTGATTGTTCCAGTGCTAACTTAAGTACTTGGTCGGCATTCAGCTACGTTCACAATCTTTCTCCATCTTTCCTAAGGACTACTATTTCTAGCTATGGAATGTCCTTGGGAAGATTCCTCCGGTTCTAGAGGAATCACTGGACTTTAACCTATCCTACCATCCTTATGTCACCACAATCTTCACCGTCGTGAATAGAGATGTTTTGGGTAAGTATATGTCACCATGAAATCCATTTTTAAGTGTAAATCCATTTTGCTCCCCCTTAACATATGCCACGATATCCGAAAACATTTCGCACATGTCGGGATGAGCTATCACGTTAAGTCAAACCATTTATGATTAATCATTTCCTATATTAAATCATATTTTCTCCCCATATTAAACATATTAACCCAATCGATGTTTTTAATATCAATTGATTTAATAGCATTTTAAGAAAATTTGGGAAGAAAAATGAAAAGCCAATTATCTTCATGAATTACACAAGTTCCCCCTCAAATTAATGAGGGTGTACTTGAAACGTAAATTAAATACCTTTTAAACACAAGTGTAAGGTATTTATTACGTGCAAAGATCATATATGATAATGTATTCACAAGATTAGTAATTTACGAGGTTGGACCTGAATGATGGAGAACATCATATGAAAGACTCACATGGTTCTTGTTCACGAATGTTGGTCGCCTCGTCACGTCTGAAGTTATCTCTTGACTCCATGTGTACGATTGATATCGTTGTCTTGACACCAATATGTGAACTTGGCACTTTCGGCGTCAAAGATTCTGAATGCTGGACAATTGCTCCCCCTCAATTGTTGACCCGTGTTCTATTGAAAGCGTTGTAGTCGCCGTTTGAGTAGTCTCATCTTCGAGTATGTAGATATCAATTGTAAATTGCTATGACTGGTGGAGATGATAACTTCATAAAAACAAGATTTCTCTTGTTTTAACAAATAAATGCACTGACACGTACATAAATTCGTGTTAGATTGTGTTATTCCGTAAACACAATCCCTTACATGGTTATAAAGTGAACCATGCCCAAGAAAATTAATTCCCGTTGTTGAGTCAAAGCTTTCCGGTGAAATGCTTGACTTGAGTATAAAAAACGGGTTACTATCTGAAATAATAGCAAACCATTTTGAGCATGTTTTAAAACATTTGAACTTTTGCTCGAACGTTATTTACAACCCCGTGTCATTATTGAATGACATTTCTAGTATCGTAAATATTATCGATTCTAGAAGACATGCTTTTTTTATCAAAACATTTTTTGAACACACAATTTTGAAAGATTTAGAAAACCTTTTTGAGAAATTCTCGAAAAATTGTGTTCAACATTTTGAAAACCTATTACTTGAGCTTAGGATGTTGAATATCTTGCAAAACGAGCTCAAGTCCGAGAAGTAGTAAACTTCCCGTTGTTAAGGATAAGTTTATCATCGGCGATAAACTTTCCTTTTAACTGAAGAATGAGTCCTAAGTTGATATTTACTTAGAAGTCGTGTTCATGAGCTTGAAAACTTTTGAATGTTTTAACGGAAAGCTCATGACCGAGAAAGATGAATTTCTTGTTATGAAGAAAAGTTCTCTTATTAAAAAGATACACTTTACTTTATGAGCTTAAAACTTAGAATGTTTTAATACAAGCTCATAACCGAGAAAATTTAATTTCCCGTTACGAGGATAAGCTATCTTCAAAGATAAGCTTTCCTAAAATTGAAGTCCGAGTTACAGTCTGATATTTAACTGTAAGTCATTGTGCATGAGCTTAAAAACTTCGAATGTTTTTAATATTAGCTCATGCCTGAGAAAAATTAATTTCTCGTTGTAAGGATAAGTTTATCATCGGTAATAAACTTTCCTTTCTTTGAAGTCCGGGGCATAATCTGAAATATAATTATACGCCATTTACACGAGCTTAAAACTTTTGAATAGTTTTAATGTAAGCTCGCGTCCGAGAAAATTTAATTTCTCGTTAATGAGGATAAGTTTATCATCGGCGATAAACTTTCCTTTATTTGAAGATCGGGTCATCATCTGATATTTAATGATGAGCCTTATACACGAGCTTAAAACTTTTGAATAGTTTTAAATTTAGCTCGTGTCCGAGAAAAATTAATTTCTCGTAAAGAGGGTAAGTTATCGTTGTGTAGATAAACTTCCCTGTCTCTGAAGTCCGGGTCATCGTCTGTCATTTAACAAGGAGCCATTGTGCATGAGCTTAAAAACTTCGAATGTTTTTAATATAAGCTCATGCCCGAGAAAACTTAATTTCTCGTTGTTAGGATAAGTTTATCATCGGCGATAAAATTTCCTTTCTTTGAAGATCGAGTTATAGTCTGTGATGTGACTATAAGTCCTTGTGCATGAGCTTAAAAACTTCGAATGTTTTTAATTTTAGCTCATGCCCGAGAAAAATTATTTTCTCGTTATGAGGATAAGTTTATCATCGGCAATAAACTTTCCTTTATTTGATGATCGAGTTACAGACTGTAATGTGACTGTAAGTCCTGTACGCGAGCTTAAAATCTTTGAATAATTTTAATAATAGCTCGTGCCCGAGAAAAATTAATTTCTCGTTGTAAGGATAAGTTTATCATCGGCGATAAGCCTTCCTTTCTTTGAAGATCGAGTTATAATCTGTATTGTGACTATAAGTCCTTTTGCAGCTTAACCGTGATTCCCCTAAGACGCTTGTTTCTCTGATATCTGCTTCTTCAGCAACCAAACTCTGAGGATGTCCTTAGTTGAACGGTATGCGATGATTGGACCGCTTCGTTCTTTTGGAACATCAACTTTGGTACCTGTATTCTCATTAGGAATTTGCATGCTTTGACATAGGTTAGCGATATCAATTTTAGAAGCACGTGGGGGTTCACAGTTGGCTTTACTTGTGTCAGAGGCGACCTGAGTAGATGATTCACTTGTCTTAGCTGGCAAACGTTTCCTTTTATAGAAAACCATAAGTTCAGGCTTAAGTTATGTATCATCCTTTTCAATTTCCTCCCTAACAGTCTTAGTAGAATCAGAGACTATCCTAGTTAAAGGGCACTCGTTTCCTACAAGAGTGAAAGTTCTACCAGTGGGGCGTTAAACTTTACCAATGGGTTTGATTTTAGCAACCCACTGGGATTTAAGTCTAGCACGAGAGTTCACCTCATTAAGTAATTTTTTGATACAGGAATTATGATTGGCTTTAACGACACATTTCCTACATGTTTTACAAGTAGCATATTTAATGTCCGAGTAAGATCTAGAATTCCTAGATGATTGATTGATGCTCCTAGGATGTGACATGCTACGGTTAGCAGTGTTGGGTAATCTAGAAGGCATCTGACTAGGTTTGAAATTCCTATCTCTTACTTGTGTCTTTTGAATAGCTTCCCCTTGACCAAAATCGTGATGAACGTCATTTGAACTAGTTCGAGACGTGTTCTTTGGACTATGTCTAGGGATACTAGAGGCAATCTTGTGATTAGGTCTTGCAAAAGATGTTTTAGACACATTGGCCCTAGTAGGTGGAGTGACTGGTCTAGAAAGATGAAGCAAATCAACTTGGGAGGCAAACCGCGGTCTCGAGGATTGAGTTCGCTCGGATCTAAATGCATTCGGTTGTCGAATGAACTGATTTTTAGGTGGTTTCCCCAAGATTGATGGTTTTTCAAGCTTAGTGTCCACACTAGTTCCTTTAGTTTTCCTTAATTCATTTCTCAAAGCAGCTATAGCAAAAACCTTTTCCTATACTTGAGCCTTTAAAGTCTCATTCTCTTGGAGCTAGTTATCTTTGGATGCCAATTTAGATTCTAGCAGTTGAATTTGTTTCAAAAGATTATCCTTTTCAGCTTTAGAATCTAAAACTTTTTGATCCAATTTTCTTTCAAGAACAACGTTTGAGTTTTCAAGTTTTTCAAAATATGTTTCAAATTTGTCCGTTTTCTTGGAAAATTATAATTTGGCATCCTCAAGATCTTTTGATTGTTGAGCTACAATCGTTTCGAGCTCTCTAATCTTGGAATCAGAAGCAGTCAATGAAGCAGTTATAAGACAATTATTATGATGTTTAGCATTTTGAATACTTTCTCCCCCATTATGATTCACATCGGATGAATCAGAAGTGGTATTTCTATCACTCTTTTCCATCCCATGTTTGTCATAATTAGGTTCTATTTCTCAATATGCGGCATTTCATCAGCATATACATCATAAACAACATTACATTGTACCATGTTTGCAAGCTCTTCGTCATAAACGGGTAAGGTGTCATCAAAAGAAATCTCGTGAATATTCCCCGACGTGCCACTGGTATCATGTTGTCCTCCTGATTCTGTGCTCGTGCCATCGTTAGGCTCCAAGTTGTCAACCATATGACCATTCTCCTCTTGCATATGCATCATAGATTCTTGCACTCCATTATCATACGCTTGCTAAAGTCTGGATCTTTCATAAATCGAATACGAAACCGATGTCATAAATTTCAACAGTTTATCACGGAAGTCTTTAAACTCGTTGTGTGTGTATTGAAGAAATGACCGGCATATCCCTGAATTGTCAGACTTGATGATATTGAATTGGAGGAAAGGCGTAAGTTGTGTCACAAGAGCCTTATAAGCAAGTGCCGATGTAGAGTGATTAAAGTCTTCTTGTTGAAGTTGATCAGCAAGTTGGTGCAACTTGAGGAATAGTGAATCGATGAATGTATAATGATTTTGACCAAAGAGTGTCACAAATTCGCTTCCTCCTTGAACCCATGCAATGGTCATAAGATGTGACTGAAGTAGTCGACATGAAATTATACCACTTTCTCTAGCTGTGTCTTGCATTAGATGCAATTCTCCCTCTTGAAACGTTGAAGTCAACGAATCCATTGAATGACGATGAAAGATAGTTGTGATTGTGGTTGTATTCGGGATTTTATGAGTCGTGAATAAAATTGAATAAACCGAAAAAATGAATTCACGGGATTTTAGAGACCAATGAATAAATCGTAAAATTTCTTGGAGAAAACCTTGATTGGTGATATAAAATGATGCGTGAAATCCTCTAAATTTGTCTGAAGTTCAACTCTTTGTAAAAAAACCGAGATTGTGTTGTCGTTTAAGCACTTTCGTTTGAAAAATAAAAAATAAATAAAAAATACCCGAGTTCTTCCAATAACAATACCCGTAAATTATTTTAATACCCAATTAAAATACACGTAAACTACTTTTAAAGAAAGTAAAAATAAAATCCCCACTAAGAAAGTAAAACTTAAACTTCCCCACTAGGTATCCATCATCAAAGATATTGATATAAATGCCTTGTTTATATCCGGGTATTTTAAGGAGTAAAATTCCTTGTTTTCTCCGTCTTTGAAAGACACGTGTAACCTATTAGAACAAACGTGGCCAATTTATGTGATAGTACACAGCCCAACCAAATTTCTTGTTTCCTCCACTCTTTAAAAACAAAACCAGATACCAAAGTCTCTCTCTCTCCTCTGCTAACCAAACACACAGAACCTCAAAACTCAATCTAAACCTAATTTCTCAACAGGTCAGCCGACACCTCTCTTTCACCCAATCTCCAATCTCCTCACAAAATTAAGCAAATCTTTATATCCTTTAAACCAAGCAACTCAGTGAATAAGGACGGTTACTCATGGGGTAACACGCAACTTACTTATTGAACGAACCAGAGTGAGAAGACATAAGCTTCAAGATCCATAAGGGTCTCGGGTAGGTTGTAAATAATGTTTTATTTTCTGGTTTTGGATCGATGAGTCTTTTGAATAAAAGTGAGATCTTGAATTGTATGGGTTTGAGTCGAGTCGTGGGTGTGTCTTGAAGTTGTGGGTGAGTTTTGATATCGAGTCAGGGTTGTTTAAGGTGTTGGGTTCGAGTCTTTGTGTTGGTTCGAGTGAAGTCGGTGTCTTGAGACGAAGAGTTTGGTTGTCGAGTGTTGAATAGAGTCGAGGCAGATGAGTTTCTGTGAGTCAAGTGTGGTTGAACGAGAGTCTAATTGTTGAATCTGTGGAGTGTTTTGTTGTTCTTTGAGTCGAGAGTAGGTCGAGGCTGTTTGTTGAAAGTGTGTGAGTTTGAGTGTTGTTCAAAATGAGTCTGAGTCTAGATTTGTTGTTGGAGTCTAGTTTAGTAACTCAAAAGAGTTTTGGTTTGGTCAAATTGTTTTGATGGGAGGAGTTCGAGAGTAAGTGGGAGTTGAGGTTGGGTGGGTGATATGAGAGGTTGTGTTGGGTTTCGTTGGCCGCGTCAGTTTTGGAGTCCGTTGTGTTTGAATCAGTTTTGATGTGTCGAGTCTTAGGCTGATTTCGAAGGTTATCCGGAATAAGCTTATCCGGAATATGGGTGTTCTAAAGCTTATCTGGAAAAATTTCCTTTTGCTTATCCGGAATAAGTTTCCTGAGTCATATCCGGAATGAGCTTCCTAAGGCTTATCCGGAAAAATCTCCTAACTCTTATCCGGAATAATTTCCTTTTGCTTATCCGGAAAAATCTCCTAACTCTTATCCAGAATGAACTTACAACCTCTTATCCGGAATGAACTTACAACCTCTTATCCGGAATAACTTGCAACCTCTTATCCGGAATGAACTTACAACCTCTTATCCGGAAAAAATGTTACTGAAAGTTGATGAAAAAAAACTGATATGGTGATGAGCTTGTAGATACAGATAAGGACAATGAGATAAACAACAACTTGACCAATAAAAATCAATAAAAATTTTGAGACAGAGAAAATAATTTTGACCAACAAAAATAGATTTAAAAAACTGATGATTTAAAAAAACTGATGATTTAAAAAAATTGATCTAAAAAATTCGTAATACCAAAAAGACTAGAAAAATTTTTGAAAGAAAAGATTTTTACCATCAAATCAATAGATAAAAACGCTTCAATCCTAAGATTTAACCATGGCTCTTGATACCAATTGTAGGTCCTTAGTTTCTAAGGATTAAGCAAGTTATGATTTACCTATTGAATGAATGGAGAAGAAAGATGAATTAGAGAGAGAAAGGAGAGAAGGAGGGAGAGGTAGAGAGAGAAATAGGTTGGATTGAGTGAAAGTGTGAAAATACAATAAGCAACCCCTCCTAACATGCTAGGAGGGGGTATATATAGCCCACCCTATATGTGGGCTATATGGACTATATGTATACTTAATGGATCACGAGCCCAATATCATTGGAGTGACCGATCCTTTCTAAATACGTAAAAACGTATTTCTAACATGCAAGCTATGCTTCCTCAGCTGAGGAATGAAATCAGGGCTGAAGTGCAGGCTGCCAACAATCAGCAGCAATACCCAATACCTCCTCCTCCTCCTCCAGCAACATTGGTCACATGGCTAGAGAGATTCAATAAGCTACGCCCTCGAGCTTTCGAGAGAACAGATAGCCCGAGTGAAGCTGAAAGCTGGTTGGCTCACATTTAGAAGATCTTTGATGCTATGGGTTGTGACCCCGTCTTCAAGTCGAGGTTGGCCTGCTACCGGTTCGAAGGTGATGTGCTATCATGGTGGACGGCACTGAAGCAGTCTGAGGGAGGTGATAATTGGGTGGCTGGTTTGACTTGGGCTCAGTTCAAGGATTTGGTGATGGGATAGTTCTTTCCCAAGGCTGAGCAAGACAAGCTGAAGAGAGAGTACCAAGGAATCCGACAGAGAGCTAGGGAGAATAGCAACTAGTTCATGCAGCGCTTTCTTCTCTTAGCTGGCTTTCTTGGTGCAGCAGCACGTACTCCCGAAGAGCAAGCACACCACTTCCGGTGGGCTCTTCGTACATTGGTCGCAAACAACTTGGTGTGTGCTAAGGCTAAAATAAATCTAAGGCAAAATAAACTTAAAGTGCGACTAAATAAAAAGGCGGGAAAAATAAAGCTTGAAATTAAAAAGCAGAAACTTAAAAACTGAAATTAAAGAAACCTGAAAAATAGCTCATCCGGAATAATACCCTCATTCGGAATAAACACTCATTCGGAATGTCACCTTCGTTCGGAATGTTTTTCTTCACTCGGAATATTGCCCAAAACCCTTGATCCGGAATAAATTGCTTACTCGGAATATGTCACCTATACGGAATAATCTTCTTTATTCGGAATAATGGTCTTGATCCGGAATGTTGCCCTTGATCCGGAATAATTCTTGATCCGGAATAATATTCCGAATAGAACCCTTGATTCGGAATGTCTTAATATTCCGAATAAACTCCTTGATCCGGAATAATAAATTATTCCGGATGAACTTGCTTGATCCGGAATATTATTTGATTCGGAATGTTAGGTTGATCCGGAATATTCCCTTGATCCGGAATATCCTGTTGATCCGGAATAAAAGGTTGATCCGGAACTTCTGGTTGATCTGGGATATTATTCCGAATAAAGCACCTTGATTCGGAATGTTTTAATATTCCGAATAAAGCACCTTGATGCGGAATAAATAATATTCCGAATAAACTCAATTGATCCGGAATATCCAATATTCCGGATGAACACCTTTTGAAATCCTTCACTCGGAATAACCTGCTGATCCGGAATGTTTCCTGGGAAAACACAGTAACAGCAAACGCGAAGAACACGGAGAAACAAGAAACACACGAATCTAAACAAATCTAAACAAAATCAACCACAAGATTAAATCAAACTAACAAATAAACATCTATTAATCATAAACAATCAATCCAAAACAATCAAACTAACAAAACTAATCAAAACCCACTTAAATAAATCAATAAAAATCAAGAACATGAACATAAACAATAAAGCATGAAGATTAAGATCAAATAAAGAAAGGTAGATAAGAGATTAACAAGAAAAAGTAAAGATTGACAAGAATTAAAAGATAACTTACTTGAAATTAAATGTAATTAAGGTGCAAGACAAGGTATTTAAATTTGACAATAAAGTAAATGACAAGGTAATTAAATTGCAAGGTAATTAAAAGTGGAAGAAATAGTGTGTCAAACTATCCAACAAAATGAAATGATTAAGATCCTAAACTATATATAGGGGAGGATTAAGGAGTGCTTATGAAGCTTCCTCCCCTCTTTCATTTCTTCTTAATTGCACTCTTTAGTCTTTAAGCCTTTTAATCTTCTTAATCTTGGGCTTTAATGACTTTGTCTCGGGATTTCTTCAAACTCGTCTTGTAATTCTTCAATAAATTAGACTTGAGTTTTTCGGCTTTTGATAAACTTCCGTCTTTTGACTTTTTCTTTGATAAATCTTCAGAATTGGTCTTGGACTTCCGTTCTTTTTGCACTCTTTACTTCTTGACTTCGTCTTTCATCTTTTTCTTCAATAAAAGCCCGTGAATGCCCGTGTTTTCTCCACTTTTCACCCTTTCGTCCTAAATCACAACAAAAACACAAACCACGCATAATTCCGACATAAATGACATAAAATACACGTTTTGGCCCGGTTATTATTGTAATTAAGTGGTAAAAAGGATGGGTGTTTACACACTTATCAAATCCCCTACACTTGACCATTGCAATGTCCTCATGTAATGCATTAGTTTACAAAGCACGTTTACATTTTTCATCATTATCAATCCACGTTGGCCTTTATTAAAGAGATAGAGAACTATAAACATTCAAAGTAAAGAAATAAAAAACATACCTTGGGTTTTGGAAATGTCATGAATAATCATCATCCTCAAGTTTTCACTTTCTCCAAACCAAGCTTAAAAACGAGATCATTGTTACTATAAGTTAGCAAACTAACACAAACTCATGTGGGCCAATTATTCACTTAGACTCCCTTATTCCTAGGTGTATCTCTTATATTTTATTTTTGTCTTGAATGATCACGAGGATGCATTGTTGACTTATTTCGATAGTAATTTAGGCCGAAAATAAAGTGAAAGGTTTAATCAATAGTTAGCTAAAGGACAAAATCTTTTAAAACTGCTTCTCGGGACCTCATAAAGTTCATATCTTGGCATAACTCGCTTCACGATTTGAGACCTTTCTCGGACCGATATTTGGCAGCGACTTCATACTTCAAACCTTGAGAGACGTTCATGAAATTATGGCCTTCTCTTCATATAGGAATTTCTTCACTTGAAGTTTTGAGAGATTCATACTTAGACCACGACTTCTTCATTTTTCTCCAATCTTTATTTTGGACTTTGATATACAACGATCCGCCTCCTTTTTGGACTTGGCTTTATTTATCCTCATACCTTGTTAGGGCCTTTTCAGATAGACTTCTCCATGACTTTTGGGGAGTTTTTGCTTTTCGTCGTGTGTCTCGATCCTTCATATTGATCTTTGATAAATGATTCTTCACATCACTTGGGATCTTTAGCAACAAAATGTAGCCCTCATGTCTTGTTAGGACCTTTTTGGACTCGCCAATCTTCGCATCCCGCTTCAATAAGTTATGCCTTGGCTATGAACTCTAATCCATACCGAGCAACTTTTAAACGATCTTGGGCTAGAAGCTAAGTAACTTTTCAAATCGTACAACCTTATTTATTGCAGATAAATTTATTAGCAAGCGATGGGAGAATAGGCTCATAATTAACTCACATAAATTCATGAAAGAATACCAAACTTATAATTGACTCTATCATCTCTCGTTCTCCACAGTTTAAAATCTCAAGTAATGAGACTCGTGGATGCTTAGCCTATTAAATCAAAGCTTTGGGTTTTCGAGTCGTCTATAGGATCTTGCAAACTCTTAGACTTTTTCAAGGTTAGAAATCGCATTTTAAAGTTCCCTTGATAAATGACTCTCTAGGATCAATTATAGGAACTTGCGAAAAGTTCTTGTTCTTAACCCGTGAGAGTTAAGACTTTCGCATTTTATAGATCCCTATATAAAAGCCTAGCGAAACTTGACTTAAACACGTTAAGGATACTAGCTAGAGTAAACTTAGATAAGTAAACTCGGGTTGAGTCAAAAGATTCACAACGTTTGAAAATTAAAACCACTTTATTAAAAATTTATTCTTATAAAGAAAGAAAATAACTATACAAAGGGAAAACTAATAGGCCAAAATAGATCAAAAATTTTGAAAAATGTCGAAAAATTGATTTTCCGGTTAAAATGAGGACAAATACAAGGAAAAGACCACTTAACTTCGATAGAAGTCCCCTACACTTAATATAAACATTGTCCTCAATGTTTAAGCATGTGGGAGTAAACTCCCCTACACTTAGGACATTGTGCACTTTGTTTAAATCTTGCTAAGGAAAAGACAACTAACGAGATTCCTATTTTAATATTGAGAAATATAAAATAGTGAATTGAAAAGAGTTTAGGATAGAACCGGGAAAACAGAACACGGAAGCACGGGTCGTCAAAGAGTCATCAAGAGTGTGTCTTTGAAGCTCGAATCCCTGAATAAGAGAGGAGAGGAATAGCAAACACCAACGGTCTCCCCTACACTTAGGATAAAGAAAGCTAAAAGATAGATACATGGGTTGCCTCCCAAGAAGCGCTTGATTTTTGTTAACCGAGTCGTGAGCCTGACTCGACCTTGATTATCATAGGAAGAAGCATAAAACATATCCACCAGGATCAAAGACATAGTTTTCGTCCATCAAATAGCACAAGCTTAAGGCGAACAAGGCAAGCCAAAGAAGAGTAGGCAAGGTTCCCTTAAGCAGCGATGGAGCACGGTGGAAGCAAGTATGGTGAGGTGCAAGCATGTCTTCAATAGTTCCAAAGATTTTTCCTTTTATTTCATCAGGTGGATACTGAGATGGCTGAAGAATATCGATACCGGGGTCAAACACCTTTTCCTTTAAGGGAAAATAGCACTCAGGCTCAGCAGAGTGTGAAGAAGATCCGCGAAGAAGATGCACAACCTCGTCCTCAGAAGGTGGACAAAGAGGTGTTAAATCATACGTGCTGCGGATGTCGGTGTCGACCGGTTTCTTCTCCTTTGAAAGAATTTTCTTCAAATCCAAAGTAGGATCAAGACGATAATCTTCAAAGTCCAAAGGAGGAGCATCACTCTCATGAGGGAAGTATGTATTGAGAAATGTAGAGAAGTCTTACTCAAAAGAGTAATCATCCAAAGTAGGATTAAGTGATGGCGGAGGATCTTCATCATGTGAAGAATCACTCGATAGAGTATCGGCCTCATCAAAATCATCATATGTGGGCAGGTCGGGATACTCGGAAGTACAATCATCAAAATCATTCGAATATGAGCTAGAATCATCATCATAAGCATCAAAGATCGGTGGAGAATCATAAATGGGAGAAGCGTCCAAATTAGAGAGAGAATCATCCACATCATCTTGAAAAAGTGGATTATCAATGCAAGACTCGAATAGAGGATTGTTGTAGATGACAAAATCATCGAGCACATTAATCATATTCGCAGATTCTCGTCCATAGGATTTGCTTGTAAGCTTCCCCATTTTAAAAACTTGTGCATCATCCCCGACTCTTAAGATTAACTCGCCTTCGGCAACATCAACTAGAGCTCGTCCGATTCTCAAGAATGGCCGACCAAGTATTAAAGGAATACGAGGGTCCATTTCATAATC
The DNA here is from genome assembly GCA_025667525.1 of Glebionis coronaria. Taxonomy (NCBI): domain Eukaryota; kingdom Viridiplantae; phylum Streptophyta; class Magnoliopsida; order Asterales; family Asteraceae; genus Glebionis; species Glebionis coronaria. The sequence goes on along the minus strand of CM046879.1, from coordinate 593,362,460 downwards.
AACAACGACAAAGTCGACCAGGAAAGTAAATGTGCCAACTTTAATGAACACGTCTTCGGCTATACCAACGGGTTAAGCTAGAGTGCGATTTGCAAGCTCGAGAGTCATCTTTGTTGGAGTAAGGTCGGGTAATGATAGTGTTTTCCAAACACTCAAAGAAATCAGATTAATACTTGCCCCGAGATCAGCTAGGGCAGTAAATTCTTCAGTTTTGTTAAAAATGCACGACAACACAAAACGACCAGGATCTCCAAGCTTTTCCGGAAGTTCTTTAAGAATAACTACAGAACAGTTTTCATTTAAGCGTGTGTTGGCGAGCTCAATCAACTTCTCCTTCTTGTTAAGCAATTCCTTGAATGCTTTGACAAATTTTGGCATGTGGACAAGTGCTTCGACAAGGCTAATGTTGAAATTTAGTTGAGAGATCATCTTCAAAAAATTTGACATTTGACAGTCATCCTTGGTGAGCATTGTGGTCTTGCCGAGCCGTGAAGGATAAGGGATATTGGGTTTGGGTGGTGAAGATGTAGAAGGTAAAGGTTGAGATGTTGAAGGGTTCTTCTTGGGAACATCGTCATGACGAGGCGGAGACGGTAATGGTGCACTAAGACTAGGTGTAGGAGGAGTAGGGATAAATGGTGGTGGAGGAGGTGTAGATGATGGGGGCGGGATAGGTGGTCCTACTATGGTAACTCCACTACGGGTAGTAATAGCACTCACATTTGCTCGCGGATTGGTGACGGTGTTTGAAGGTAGAGAACTCGAAGAAGAAGGTTGAGCGACGGGCAAGAAACTAGCCAGCATATTCTTTATATCATTCGTTTAAGTGCTGAAGGAGGATTGGATATTATCGCGAATCTCGGATCTAATGTCATTTCCTTGCTTGGTAATATCTCCTTTAATATTGATAATTTGGCTCTGCAGATTCTTGATTTGCTCACCTTGGGTTCTCATTATGGCTTCAACATCCGGATTAATGGGTGGGGTTTGTTGAGCGGGTGGGTGATAAGGATTAGAAGCTTTTGGTGGGATTTGGTTGCTTCTATTGTAATTGTTGGCGGGGTATTGGTTTTGAGGAGAAAAACCGGGTGAAAGGTAGTTGTTGGACCGGTAACTCAGCAAATTTCTATCCCCTTGAGGTCGAGCCTGGTAATTTTCCGATGAATAATTACCATAAGCTGCATACACATTTTCTAGATTTCCTTGAGTAGAAGGACAATCGGTGTATGAGTGTGGACCGCCGCATGTTTCACAAGAAGGTGCAACCGCTTTAACATGTTGTTGTTGGTTTGAAGCGAGAAGCAAGATACTTTTGTTCATTTCAGTCATCATGCGGGTGAATTCGGTCATGTCGGGGCTTGCTGAATTAGAAGAAACGTTGACTCTCGGGTTGTTCCTTGAAGAAGCGGAGGAATCCTAGTTTTTATGATGAGTAGTCATGTTTTCAATAAGCTCTCTACACTCCTCGGGTCTCCTTTTCATAAATGTGCCACCGGCGGCTGCATTAATCGTATCACGATCTCGAAAAGTCAAACCGTTGTAGAAAGTATCAATCAATGTGACTGGAATCATGTTGTGGTTTGGAAAACGATCAATCAAGACATTATATCTTTCCCAAGCATAAAAAAGAGATTCATCGGGGTCTTGCATGAAACCGCTGATTTGATTGCGAAGGCTCGTGACCATGGATGGTGGAAAGTAGCGCGACAAAAAGCGTTGATTCATGTCATCCCAAGTATGAATAGAATTCTTTGGAAGACGATCAAACCATTTCTCGGCATGATGTGATAAAGTATGTGGAAAGAGTTGAAGGCGAAGAACATCCATTGTGGCACCAGGCAACTTCATGCTTTGGGTGATTGTAATGAACTTGTCGAGGTGTTTGTTGGCATCATCATCAGGCATTCCAGCGAATGGGTTAGTTTGTACTTACTGAATCATGTGGTGCTTCAACGAAAACTCCGGAGCCGTGATTTGCATCGGCGCAATCGGTCCTCCTCGTCCAAACATGGTAGGTTGACAAAGCTCCTCCATTGTCCGAAGATCGGGCTGTGGAAGAACATTGTTGTTATTGTTGAGGTGCGGTGGATTATTGTTGTTGTTAACACCTGCCATACTTAAATCTTCTCGAGTCTCGGGCTCTTGATAATTAGAAGATCTAGTACGCATACACCTACAAAGGCAAAAGAAAACAATACCAAACGCAAAGACAATATATATACACAATAAAAATAAAATCTTTTTGGATTTTTGAAAATTTTAATTTTTATGGTTTTTTATCAATTTTTATTTTTTGGATTTAATTTTTGTGCAAGAAAATAACGCTCACAAGTGAACGGATCCCAAAAAGCAACGCGTCTCTCATAGAAAACCGTTAATCTTTACGAAAAGAGCCGGCAGCGGCGCCATTTTAATGAAGAGATTTTGCTAGGTTCAATTGTTCGTGTTCTCGGTATCTTAACGAATTGATTTCCGGTTCAAAGTACGACTCTATTATTTTTGGTGAAACAAATATTTTTGGTTGATTTTAAATAAAAGTTCAAAACAATTAAAGTAAAGGGCAAGTAAAGTAAATCTAAATCTAATTTAAAGTAAGGGGCAAGTATTTAAAAGCGAGACTAAAATTAAAAGGCACTAAAAGTAAATAACGCAAACTTAAATCTATCTAAGGCAAACTTAAAACGCAACTAAAACTTAAAACTAAGGCAAGGCTAAAATAAATCTAAGGCAAAATAAACTTAAAGTGCGACTAAATAAAAAGGCGGGAAAAATAAAGCTTGAAATTAAAAAGCAGAAACTTAAAAACTGAAATTAAAGAAACCTGAAAAATAGCTCATCCGGAATAATACCCTCATTCGGAATAAACACTCATTCGGAATGTCACCTTCGTTCGGAATGTTTTTCTTCACTCGGAATATTGCCCAAAACCCTTGATCCGGAATAAATTGCTTACTCGGAATATGTCACCTATCCGGAATAATCTTCTTTATTCGGAATAATGGTCTTGATCCGGAATGTTGCCCTTGATCCGGAATAATTCTTGACCCGGAATAATATTCTGAATAGAACCCTTGATTCAGAATGTCTTAATATTCCGAATAAACTCCTTGATCCAGAATAATAAATTATTCCGGATGAACTTGCTTGATCCGGAATATTATTTGATTCGGAATGTTAGGTTGATCCGGAATATTCCCTTGATCCGGAATATCCTGTTGATCCGGAATAAAAGGTTGATCCGGAACTTCTGGTTGATCCGGGATATTATTCCGAATAAAGCACCTTGATTCGGAATGTTTTAATATTCCGAATAAAGCACCTTGATGCGGAATAAATAATATTCCGAATAAACTCAATTGATCCGGAATATCCAATATTCCGGATGAACACCTTTTGAAATCCTTCACTTGGAATAACCTGCTGATCCGGAATGTTTCCTGGGAAAACACAGTAACAACAAACGCGAAGAACAAGGAGAAACAAGAAACACACGAATCTAAACAAATCTAAACAAAATCAACCACAAGATTAAATCAAACTAACAAATAAACATCTATTAATCATAAACAATCAATCCAAAACAATCAAACTAACAAAAATAATCAAAATAATCAAAATAATCAAAACCCACTTAAATAAATCAATAAAAATCAAGAACATGAACATAAACAATAAAGCATGAAGATTAAGATCAAATAAAGAAAGGTAGATAAGAGATTAACAAGAAAAAGTAAAGATTGACAATAATTAAAAGAGAACTTACTTGAAATTAAATGTAATTAAGGTGCAAGACAAGGTATTTAAATTTGACAATAAAGTAAATGACAAGGTAATTAAATTGCAAGGTAATTAAAAGTGGAAGAAATAGTGTGTCAAACTATCCAACAAAATGAAATGATTAAGATCCTAAACTATATATAGGGGAGGATTAAAGAGTGCTTAGGAAGCTTCCTCCCCTCTTTCATTTCTTTTTAATTACACTCTTTAGTCCTTAAGCCTTTTAATCTTCTTAATCTTGGGCTTTAATGACTTTGTCTCGGGATTTCTTCAAACTCGTCTTGTAATTCTTCAATAAATTAGACTTGAGTTTTTCGACTTTTGATAAACTTCCGTCTTTTGACTTTTTCTTCGATAAATCTTCAGAATTGGTCTTGGACTTCCGTTCTTTTTGCACTCTTGACTTCTTGACTTCGTCTTTCATCTTTTTCTTCAATAAAAGCCCGTGAATGCCCGTGTTTTCTCCACTTTTCACCTTTTCGTCCTAAATCACAACAAAAACACAAACCACGCATAATTCCGACATAAATGACATAAAATACACGTTTTGGCCCGGTTATTATTGTAATTAAGTGGTAAAAAGGATGGGTGTTTACACACCTATCAACTACCACACATAGACGATCTGTTTGACCAACTCCAAGGGGCTAAACATTTCTCCAAGATTGATCTAAGGTCGGGCTATCATCAGCTACGGGTTAAGGAGCAGTTAATCGCCAAGACTGCTTACCGTACACGTTATGGTCACTACGAATTTGTAGTCATGCCATTTGGCCTTACCAATGCTCCAGCAGTGTTCATGGATTTGATGAACAGAATCTTCCATGAATTTCTGGACAAGTTCGTCATTGTCTTCATTGACGATATCCTGATATTCTCTAAGTCCAAGGAGGAACACGAAGACCATCTTCGTACAGTACTACAGATTCTTCTCCAGAAGCAGCTGTATGTTAAATTCTTCAAGTGTGAGTTCTGGTTAGACAAGGTGGCATTCTAGGTCACATTGTATCAGTAGAAGGAATCACGATGGATCCAGCAAAGATTGAGGCTATTACCAAGTGGCCAAGACCGACATCAGCAACTAAAGTCCGTAGTTTCCTAGGCTTAGCTGGTTACTACCGTAGGTTCGTGGAGAACTTTTCCCGTTTAGCACTACCATTGACCAAACTGATGCGAAAAGGGGAGAAATTCGTCTGGACTGAAGAAAGAGAGAAGAGCTTTGAAGACCTATAGCAGAAGTTAGTATCTGCACCGATTCTTACTCTCCCATCTGGTACAGGTGGATTTCAGATCTATAGTGATGCATCGGGGAAGGGACTTGGCTGTGTTCTCATGCAACATGGGAAAGTGATCGCGTACGCTTCACGACAGCTTAAGCCTTATGAGGAAAATTACCCTACGCATGACTTGGAACTTGCAGCAGTTGTGTTCGCTTTGAAGATATGGAGGCACTACTTGTATGGAGAATCATGTGACATTTTCACGGACCATAAGAGCTTGAAGTACATCTTCACTCAACGTGAATTGAACATGAGACAAAGGAGATGGTTGGAGCTGTTGAAGGATTATGACATTAATCTGTAGTATCATCCCGACAAGGCAAATGTAGTGGCAGATGCACTTAGTAGGAAGTCCGGAATGATCAATTGCATTGAGATAAAGAATGAAATTATTAGAGAATTGGATAGACTAGACATGGAGATCATGGTACGTGGAAAACACAGTTACTGGGCTAATCTTAGAGTGGAACCCGAGTTACTCTCTAAGATCAAGGAAGCTCAGAAGGATGATGGTGAAATCTGGGCGATAATTCAGAATTTGGAGAAGCAGACAAATTCAGAGTAGATGCAGATGGTATCTTATGGCAGGGCACGAGACTTTGTGTTCCTGATGATCAAGAACTCCGGGAAGCATTGTTAGCTGAGGCTCGTAGCTCCCTGTTCTCTATTCATCCTGGTTCGACCAAGATGTACCATGACATCAAGCAATACTTTTGGTGGAGTGGTATGAAACAGGATGTTGCGACTTACGTCTCCAAATGTCTTACCTGCCAGCAGGTTAAGATCGAGCATCAGCGATCTCACGGTCTCCTTCAACCGTTAGATATTCCAGAGTGGAAGTGGGACTAGATCACCATGGATTTTGTTACAGGTCTTCCGCAGACAAAGAGGAAGCACGATGCGATTTGGGTTATCGTTGATCGACTTACCAAATCAACTCATTTCTTACCGATCCGCAAGGAAGATTCGGTTAGTAAACTCGCCTATACTTATAAGAAGGAGATCATGAGACTTCATGGTGCTCCATCCAGCATCGTCTCAGACAGAGATCCTCGGTTCACTTCGCGATTCTAGAGAAGTCTGCAGAAAGCTTGGGGGACAAAACTTAAGCTTAGCACGACTTTTCATCCTCAAACAGACAGGTAGTCGGAGCGAACGATTCAGACATTAAAAGACATGTTGAGGTCATGTGCGTTGGAATGGACGGGAGATTGGGACGACTACATCTGTTTGGTAGAGTTTGCTTACAACAACAGTTGGCACGCAAGTATCAAGTGTGCTCCATTTGAGATGTTGTATGGCAGGAAGTGTCGCGTCCCAATATGCTGGGATCAGGTTGGTGAGCGAACACTTGAAGGACCAGAAATGATTGAGTTGACCAACGAGAAGGTCGCAATAGCTAAGCAGAAACTACAAGAAACACGGTCATGTCAGAAGAGTTATGCAGATAAGCATCGTAGGGACTTACACTTTAACATAGGAGATCACGTTTTCCTTAAGGTTTCGCCGGCACGTGGTGTTAGACGTTTTGGAATCAAGGGGAAGCTCAGTCCTCGATTCATTGGACCATTTGATGTCATTGAGTGAGTCGGTGAAGTATCTTACCGTTTAGCGTTACCTCCGTAGCTTTCTCATGTTAACGATTTTTTCCATGTGTCCTTACTCAGAGGGTACAAGTATCATCCCCTTCACATGGTTCAGTATCCACTGGAACAGATTCGTGAAGATCTCACTTTCATAGAAGAACCCGAACGAGTTCTTGACAGAAAAGAACGAGTCATGAGGAGGAAGACGATTCCATTCGTCAAAATCCTTTGGAGGGATCATACCGAGCGGGAAGCCACTTGGGAAATAGAGGAGTCTATCCGGGCTTCTTACCCTCATTTCATATTTTGAATTCGGGTATGTTCTTCTTTTCAAGTTTACATTATCTATAATTCGGGGAAGAATTATTCTTTTTAGGGGGAAGAGTTGTAAAACTCGCATGCTTTTACCATGAATAGTACCCTTATGATCGTACGTACATGATTAGAACTTTCCTTTTATAGCACGTTTACGTTTCACGAATAAGATATACAAGTATTACGTACGTGTTATAACACGATAAGTATTTAATACGTATTAAGACACGATAATTATTTCAATAATAATTATAATCACGAACATACGAACATGAAATCATGAGCGTAAATAGTCACGAGCTTAATATTATGTATTTACGTATATTTGTTACGATTACGAATAAATATATTACGACACGAACGATAACTAAATAAACACGTAAACACGACATGAGAAAACATATAATATTTAGACACGGAAAACAATGGGTTACCCGTTGTGGGCCCCTCTTACCCGCGGCACCAACACAAGACAAGGGCCAAGCCCACTTTGAATTTTATTAAAACAAGAAATAAGGGAAGGGATATTTTCATAATCATAGAAAAATTAGAAAATATCAAAACCCTAATCCCTCTTTTCTCTCCTCTTGGCCGCCGGGTAGAACACACCACAAAGGGTGTGTTGGTTGATTTTTGGTGATCAAATCTTGCAAGATTGTTCGTGTTTTTCTTTCTCCATTGTTCACGTATTCGGTAATTTATTAAACCCCTTTTTCTTTTATGTTTTATGAAATTAAAACACATGAAATCATAGGTTATATAAAAACAAGTTAAATCATCATGTAATTAATCATGGAGGGATAAATTAATCATGGTTTTAGGGGTGTTTGTTTCGGCCGACGTAAGGAACCAAGACCAAAGGGTCTCGGCTTGCTTTTGTTCGCACCAACAACCGAGACCAAGAGGTCTCGGTGAGGGCTATGATGTTCGGTCGCAAGAACAAGGGACCCCAACCTCGGTCGGTGTGTGGTTTGGTGTTTGGTTGGGTCTCGGCAGAAACAAGAACACCACCGGCATAAGCCGGTGGCTATATATGGAAAGCAGGGGGAACCACAGCCGCGGCAGCATGGGGAACACCGGCTAGCCGGTGGGAACTTTGCCCAGCCGACGGCTTTAGCCGAGAGACCAGGGGGAAACCACCGGCACAACCGGTGGCTGTCTTGCGAAAACAGTGGCAACCGGCCAAGCCGGTTTTGCCACTGTTAAGGGTGCGTTTGGTTGGCCGGTTCACGGGTTCACGGGCACGGTTCACGACTTAATTAATTTTACAAATTAATTATTTTTACAAGACTAATTTTACAAGGTTAATTAAATTAATTGAACATGTTACATAACTAATTTAATTTGGTCATGACTTAGGTTATTATTATTAATAATAATACATGGATTTTTAACCTAAATATATATTATTTAAATGGACTATATAATTAATTAATTATTAAACATGTCTTATAATTAATTAATTTACATGACTTAGGTTATATTAATAATAAATATTAATATATGTTTTAACCTAAGTATTATTACCTTTTATTTAATTAAATCATGTTATATTTAATTAAATACTTTAACCTATAGTTTATTTAATTTACATGAAATAATTAATAAACTATACTATTTAATCACATGACTTAGAATATTAATCAGTAAACACTTAAGCTTATATTATTAGCTTAATAATCCAGATTATTTCTATTTATGGAAACTTTCTATTTTTAGAAACTTATTTAATTAAGGCACCTAATCTATTTATGGAAACTTTCTATTTTTAGAAACTTATCTATTTTAAGCAGTAAATCTATTTTTGGAAACTTTTATTTTTCGAAACTTTCTATTTTAGGAAAACTGCTATTTTTAGAAAGTTACTTATTATTACACAACAAGTATAAAAATACAAGAAATACAAGTAATACTTAATCAGAATAGACAGAATACATGATAAACACAACATAATGTTAGAATCAGTAAAACAAGATATGAACATATAAAACAAGCTAAGACATGATATAAAAACCAGTAACGTAGTCAGTAATCAGATACATATACACGTATATTATTTATGTAGCATTAGTGGTATCGAAGTAGGACTCTCTTCCGTTCGTCTTCTTCGTTCACTGGACACAAGGTACGAATTCTCCGTCCTTTAAGTATGGACATTCTTCCTTATTAGGATTCCCCGGATGCAGCCAACTGTTTTCTCAGTATATGTTTTATATGTTTTTGAATTGCTTATGTTTAATTAGATACCTTAAGCCATATACATGCATGACTAGTTTCACCTAGTTATGGAGGTACCATAACCATAACACTGGAGGCACCGGTGTTATGACTTCACCATGGTTGAGTGATAGCTCGTGGCGTCCCTTCAGCTTTTGGCCATATTATTATTATTATTATCATGTGGGGCGTATGGGTGCATCCTAGGTTACATGTTTTCAGTAGATTATTCAGGTGAATGTGGTGTGTGTCTTGCATCATTCGCAAGGAGCTGATCCCTCCTACCCAAAAACTTATAATTAAATTAGAGGCATCCCCTCTGATTTGCATGACGAGGTCACCCCTCCAAGTATTCATGCACGTTGATATTTTATGACCTATATTGGCTAATGGTAAACATGTTAAACAATTTTTATAAGATAAACATAAGGTTTTTCAAACTATAAAACCAGTTTTACTAAGATATACCAGGTTATCCAGGACTTAGTCTTTTTCGTGCTTTATGCTTATATGCTTATATTATTCATGCTTTACTTGTATATTCGTGCACTGAGCGTTATGCTCAGCCGTTTTTCCTTTCATGTTCCCAAAACGGTAGGTACTCAAGGGCGCTCGTAGACTTTTAGCGTACGTGCATATGGATTGGAAGCTCCCTAGCATTCATTTCTTTATGCATTTCATTATACTTTGATACTCATTTCCATGGACATTGTTTAGTCCTTTTCATTTACAATACTTATATTTGTGTGTGATGAGTTCTACTTTTGGGGTACCGATGTTTGTTTCCGGTATTTCCTTTATGGTCATGTGATGTTTTATACATTTATCCTTGTATGCTTTGATGACACGCCATAATCACGTGTGACATTCCATTAACCAAAATGGGGTGTTACATGTAGGTAATTGTAAGATGTTATTCTAAAAATTCATAAGGGTATTTTAGTCATTTCATTGTCATATTGGTCATAAGATAGTCAAATTTGAATGTATATTGGGCAAATGAGTATAAAAAATAGTATGTTTTTCATATTGGAACAAAATGAAGAGTACATGGCTATTCTATAGCTTTTACCCATATAAGAATGGGTTCATATACTAACTCATAGTGGGCCGGTTGGTAGAAGGATTTGTGGACCAATTGAGTTTTTGTTTAAAATTTAGATTGGCTTATGTTAAATCCATATATCTATCTGAATGCCTTGTCTTAATGGTTTACTGGTAATTGGAGTTAGGGCTGTAATTAAGTCAAGTTTTTATCAAGCAACTCGAGCTCGAGCTCGAGCTTGAGCTTGGCTCGATCAAGCCAAGCTTTTATCAAGCTCAAGCCTAAAAAATAGCTCGAAACAATATCAAGCTCAAGCTTAAGCTTTTGATAGCTCGACTCGAGTTCTTATCAAACTTTTTCAAGCTCTATCAAAATATTTTTTTATGATGAATTTATATACGCAACTAATTGTGAATTTGAGTATTAACCTAATTTTAAAGGCTAATTTCATAAATAAATAATATATTTTAGAAGGATTTTTATCTCTGATTACATTTATATTTTAGTTAGTTGTATTTTAAATGATTCTTTATTTTTGTAAATTTAATTATTGCATTTACTCGGTACTTGGTGGAATACAATATGTGTATAAATATTTTTTATACTCTTCTTAATATTAAACGCAACGTGTCTAAATTGGGCTCACATTCACATCTTGCAATGGCCTTTGGGACCTTAATCGTATTGGAGCGCAAAACACATTTTGAAACCAAGATTGTACGATGATTTTATTATTGGTTTTAATAATGTTAAATATATTTAAATTTGTTTTAAGTAATGATTTTTATTTATTTTATTTTATATATATGTTTATTGATATGTTTGTTGATGAGTTTTATTATAAAAAGATAAATTTATATACATTCAAGCTTTTCAAGTCAAGCTCAAGCATTTATCAAGCCTTATCAAGGCAAACTCAAGCCTGGATTGGTAAAGCTTGACAAGCTATCAAGCCAAGCTCAAGCCTACAATTTTAGTATCAAGTCAAGCTCAAGCCTTATTAAGCTTGAGCTCGGCTCGACTCGATTACACCCCTAATTAGAGTTGCCACCTGTTTGGCTAGCTTAATAAAAGTTACTTTCGAAAACGAACTAGAGGATCCGACGAAACCGATAAAAAAGGTGAATCGGGCTTCAACGGGATATTCTTCTCTGATTAATCATCACACGATATCCGACTTCATCACACGCGGGTACCATGCTAGCATATGCTCATAGCTTTTTTTGACTTTAGCTTATATTTCAGTTAAGGTTTGTAGAATTATAAATTTAATATGATGATAAACTTATATAAACTTTCAAGTTTCAAAATACAACGTAAAATTATGACTTGTGAATAAATTATTACTATTATAATTATTTTATTTTTTTGGCAAAGGTTTTTCAATGACTTTTTTTACTTCAAAAGTTAAAGATAACGAACGTAAATTAATCTCACATCCTAAGAAAAAACTAAAGTGAAAACTTGTGAAATATAAGCCGAAAAACAAATGATCTCACAAGCCACATATAGGGTATAGGGTATGTTTAGCATTTTTAAGAGATGGAACGGGTTGTTGGAGCATGTATCTTGAATTTATTTTTACGTGCTACTTTAACTAGCATGTTATTTAAGAGTTTATTTTTTAACAAGCTCATTCAATCTCTGTCAGCCAAACGAGACTTATTTTAATAGTAGCTTATTTTTTAAAAAAACAATAAGCTCATACTACGACCAGTTCTGATAAACTTACGCGCCAAACATAGTCATAAGCTTAACATAAGCGTTAGTCAAATTATAAATGAAACATTATATTTATTCCAATTGAGTTAGGATCAAATGAGAAAAAAACTTTAAAATAAGAATTATAAAAAGAAACTATAACCGCATATACGAGATGCATCCACTTAAATTAGATGCATTTTTAAAATTTTAGATGCATTATAATGCATCATAACGTGTTGGATAGCTTTTAATTAGATGTATATACATATCTTAGATGCATTTTATGATTTATCTATATTTTTTTCCTCTGCACGTGCCAAAATCATGAAAATCAATTTGCACCATCTACATATCAAATTAACTTCCGAAACTCAATATGATACATCTATATGAATATAAATGTATCTAATGCAATTCGTTACATCTCAAATGTGTGAGTTTAGTTTATTCTCACAAATTCTTATTTTAATTTTCTTTTTACTGGATCTTTGCTCTATTCCAGTTTAACAAGTTGAGACTGGAATATGGATCAAAATTATGGGAAATGTGTAAAAAGAGATATAGCAGAAATTTTATAATTTTAAACCACTTGAATCATGGAAACAAAATAAAATTAAGTCAAGTTATTATGTTCGCATCGAGAGCATCAGCGCACACCAAAAAGTCTAGCTTTTTTTTTTCTGTATTTAACAGGATGTGTATGGGTTTATGATATCACATTTTGTGGCATCAAAGAAGAAAGTACAAAATTTTGCGACAAATTTTTTTTACTTTTCATTTTTTTGCTTTAGCATCACGATTCACGATTAGAGCTTGGCGTCAAAGCTGGCTGATAAGCTTTTGGCGCGAGCCGGGCGTGAGCTTTGGCGTACCGTATCAAGTTTCGCGCCAAGAGGTTTCGACGTGTAAATAATAGCTCGGTCTGTTATTTTTTATTTTTTAAATAAAATAAGGTATATATGAGTCAATGATATCACTTTTTATCTTTGACTCATCACACCTTCATAAAATGAGACCTTAAAAAAATTTCATGTCAAAGTTACGTGACACTCACTTTTTCTTTTGGCATCAAGTTTAGACCCAATAATACCCGGTGCTCTTGAAAAATCTACCTTAGTTTCATTTTTCATTACATTCTGTTCTCGAGAAAAATGGAAAGAAGAGAGATGGAGATGGAAAAAAGGAGAGAAGTAAAGAGGAAAGAAATATGAAATAATTTTATTTACTTTGTGTTGCTGAGCTGGAAAGAAAGGAGGAACATATAACAAAAAAGAAGTCTTAAAAACAATTTCACTCATTTACTCTCTAATTTAGGAAGAAGATTTGGAGAGTAAATTTGGTGTAATTTACTCTCCTTTACATTTCACTTCTCTCTTTGAAAATCTCATAAACATAATTTTTTTTTTTCATCTCAAATCTTTCTCTTTCACTCCAAAATATAAACTCGAGAACGTAGTGTAAATATGTGGGGTGGTTAGTCTGGTCTTGGGTTTTCGCAATTTACTATTTTAGTTAGGAGTTAGGCCCTGATTAAAACCTTTTGTACTAGCCAACAATATCTCGGGCCCATTAGCTAAAGTTTCTTGAGTTTTTTTTAAGAATATGAAGTTCTGAACCCGATATTTCTAAAATGACGGGAAATCAAGTTAGTTTTTTTTTTTTGAACAAAGGAAATCAAGTTAGTTCAATCAGCTGTTTACGCGAACTTAAGGTGTGTGTATTATATCTAAGTCTAAAAGCTACTTTACAACTACTTACAGTGGATACATACAGGCTTCGTTTATTTTTTCAGAGGTTTTATCTCTTCATTTACAAATCATGTCTACAAAAAGAAAAGGTGTATTTAAAATTTTCATCTACACAAAAAAGACCGTTTGTTTTTTATAATCTTGAAGTACTTCTGTAGAAAAGATTACAAAGATCAAGATATATTCGACCAACCACCCCTTATTCTTTTATTAAACTGCCTCAGGCTATTACTTCAAATGTAATACATGGGTTTGTGATCGTACTTACAAAAGAAAGAAAACCAAACTAGAGATCAAAACAGATTGATCTTAACAATGAATACACAAAACGATTGCTAATATTTGAGAGAGAGATAATGATAGTCGCAGCTACCAAATGAGCCAAAAGAGGGCTTATATACTAGCTAACAACAAAACCTAACAACTTCATAAACTTGCGCCCTTCAACCCTCCATCTTCTCTTCACTTGTCAAATTACACCCTGCATATAAAACTAGATAATAGTAATAAAATAATTATAAACTCATACCTGTATTTTACCTTTATTGCAATAATAGTCCCTGAGAGTTGGTTTAGGATTAATCACTCTTCTTAACACTCCCTCTTATACCAACTCTATAAAGATCATATAACCCAAGACCTTCACAAAACTTTTGATGTTCAGTAACACTCAAACCTTTGGTAAAGATATCTGCTATGTTGTCAGCAGACTTAACTTTTATAGTACTAACAACTCCAGCACCAACTTTTTCTCTTAAGAAAAAGAGTTCAATCTCAAAGTGCTTAGTCCTCTCATGAAATACAGGATTAGCAGCTATCTGTATTGTTGAGCTATTATCACATCTCAAAGGAAGAGGTAACAATGGATTAACATTAAGCTCAGCAAGAACTTTCATAATCCACATTACCTCACATGTAACACTATTCATTGCTCTAAATTCTGCTTCAGCAGATGATTTAGACAACATTGACTGTTTCTTACTTTTCCAAGATATCAAACTATTACCCAGAAAAACACAATATCCAATCACTGATTTTCTTGTAAGCTTGCATTTAGCCCAATCAGAATCCACATACACACCAAGATTAAGATTATCACTCTTATTAAAAGTAATTCCCTTTCCTGGTGAACCTTTTAAGTATCTCAAGACTCTAAATGCAAGTTTTAAATGTGACTGCATAGGTGCATGCATATACTGACTGAGGACATGAACAACATAGCTAATGTCTGGTCTAGTATGAGTCAAATAAATCAACTTGCCAACTAGTTTTTGATAGTTATTAACACCTTTCAAAGGTTTATCAACATCAATACATTTATTCTTACTGTTCATACCTTCTTTAACATCAATAGGTGTTCCACATGGCTTACAAGCCAACATACCAAATTCAGTAAGAAGTTCTAAACAATACTTCCTTTGAGTTAAGTAAAGTGAAGTATTGGATTCAAGAACTTCAATACCAAGAAAGTATTTGAGTTTGCCAAGATCTTTAATCAAGAACTTGGAACTCAAAAATTTCTTAAACTTTTTAATTTCTTCTATATTATTGCCAGTTACAATAATATCATCAACATACACCAGAAGTACAATAAAAACTCCATCTTTATTTTTAATAAACATAGAAAAATCATTTTTACTTTGTGTAAAATCATTTTCAATTAAAACAGATGTAAGTTTTTCATTCCACTTTTTTGGTGCCTGTTTTAAACCATACAAGGACTTAACCAACTTACATGTGAGACCCCAAAATCAGGCAAGGAAACAACTAGGCAGCAAGGGGGTTCCACGTCATGGTATAAGAAACAATGTAATACTGTTGACATAATAAAAAAAATGTACACATTACATCATAAACATCAGAGTTTTTAAGCAAAGGTCCCAGAGTTTTATAAGCGGAAAATCTATTATTTAAATATGGTTTTGTAACATGTTGTTACCAAAAATATAGGATAAACTTCTGACAGCTTTTACCAAAACCAAACTTTAAAAAGTAACACAGAAATTTCCAAGCTGCGATAATATCCTGCGGGCTCCCATCCAAGCAAAGCTAAGTAATAATACCTGAGATTAAACATGTAAAATCGTCAACATAAAGTTGAGTGATATTCATAGGTTTAGCAGTAAGGGTGTGTAACACAAGCATTTATTTGTAAAACAAGAAATAGGGAAAATGGTTACGTACGATAACCATAGTCCGAAACCATTATTATTGCTATTTAGTTCATGAACCGAAGCTTAACTCAATGTAAGTTCCTCTAGTGAGTATTCAGCCTAAATACTCAAGTATAAACAAATGAAATGCGTCATGGTTAAACAACCGCAACATGGGACGGGGATTGTTAATCCTGATGGATCCACCCACAACATTTGCGCTTAGCAACACAAGTAAATTAACGGTTCATGATCAGGAGAGGAAACTTAAGGGGTATAACTATAAGCAATAATAATAATAAAAATCTGTTGGAAATCATCAAGTTCTGGAAAGCATACAAGTTCTGGATAGCATACAGTTTTAAATGAATGTGTTCCACCAAGTAAAATCTCACCCCGCGTTTAGAAACAATGTATAAGTAGTAAAAAGGGGCTATGAACTCACCTTAGTGAAAGCGATGAGAACAATCGACACAGTAGTCCCGAGAACATAACGACGAAATAAGATAAGACAGGAAGCCGCGAGCTTCTAATGGCGACCTTCAATAAAGATGGCGAGTCTTAGAAATATACACGACCACGTAAGAGAATCAATAAGTTTTATTAAGGTTTCCTAAAATATAATTTAGATTAGTTTTGAAAAAAGTAAAATAGAAAATGGTCAAAAGTGTTATTTTAGAAATCTATAATATTTAAATGTATATAGCTTAATAAACCAAGGACTAAAAACGTAATTTTGTAGTTCATGTGCATGAATATAACGTGAACAATCAATTACTTTTATTCGCAAATTATAGTGGTCGGTGGGTTCATTCTTACTATTTCATGTTGTTGATTTAGCATACAAGTATATCCGAGTAAACTTACTTTTTATGTATCGTAAAGACCGAGCTCGAGACGTACCTTCAAGGAATAAAGCTCGAGTTCGACTACCGCGCACCATAACGTCCCAACCGAGTATGAACTCGCCGTATTATTCAGCCCCATCGAATAAGGACGATAAACACAAACATCTTATGATCGCGTACCAACCGAAGCTCAACCCGGACGCGGATTACAAACTTATACGTACCAATTTTGTCACAAAAAAAATGAACCAATATCGACTTACTACTAAGTTATCTTGAAATATACTAGTTGGTGTCTCTTCTTTTTAGTTCACCCTTTATATCCTTTTTCTTTCTAGTGAAAATGAAGATAACATAACTAAGAATTGAATATGTTATATGCGTTTAAAACAATATAGGATCTAAGCAGTATACTTCGCACCCTTCTCAACTAAATGCAAATACGTGTCTGTATATAAATTTACGACACAACAATCTAGATAAAAATTACTAACGTGTCAGTTAGCATGAAATGACTAGTAGTATTGGCTAATAATAATTTAAGTAAAAAAAATATTATTTTTTTTTTTGACAAATTTTCTAACGAGTTTAGTATTAGTCCCAATGTATAGTTTGCGTATTTTATTTCTTTTTGTTAAATTTTTGATAAGCGGATATTATTGAAACCCAATATTTAAAAAGTTACGCGATTAGAAAGTTACACGTGAAACACGAAAAATAAACGCTCAAATAAAAAGATCGACATTCGAATAACATTAATATTTCAATAATTAAATGAGGCTTATAATTTAATAAACGTTAGCGCGTCGAATAAACAAATAACGCTTAAAGGTTTAACTTAAATTACGAAAAATGCTCGTAAAACGAGAAATTAAAACGACGACAAGAAAAATATTTCTATGTCATAACAAGGATATTTACGGTTGATGACGGACATAGACTTTGCCGATAAATAATAAATGACAAGTATTCGATACACTAAAGCCATAGCTTTGCCAGTTAGTCGAGAATTCAATATTATTCGTTGAACGGACATGAAAATTAAAAGTCGAGTAATAAATATTAATCTGAGTACTATAAATAAGATTAGATCTCGGTCTAAATATTGATTTTAAATTTCGGGTTACTACACTAAATAAATATGAAAAATAAAAATAATTTTTTTTTTTAATAATTTCGAATAAAATATTATCAATGATTAGAAGAATAATTAAATTATAATTTAATTAAAATTCTCGAGATCTCCTGATTTGCGTACAGAAAGTATAAGAAAACGTAATACGTTGAAAAATTCAAGAAGCACGAATAAAAGAATAAAATAATGATGAGAAAGTACGGATTCTTACATTACTAACTCTTTGATCATTTTTATCAAAGTAACCATCAGACAAAGTCATATAAACATCTTCTACTAAATCTCCATATAGAAAAGCATTATTTATATCTAATTGGTATAAAGGCCAATCATTATAAACAGCTAAAGTTAAAATGCATCTCACAGTTACAATTTTAACTACAGGAGAGAAAGTTTCATCAAAGTCAATACCTTCCCTTTGGTTATACCCTTTAGCTACAAGTCTAGATTTGAACCTTTCAATTTCTCCATTAGACTTGTATTTAACCCTGTAAACCCACTTACAACCAATAGGTTTTCTTCCTACTGGAAGATCAACAAGAATCCAAGTGCCATTTCTGTTTAATGCCTCCATTTCTAAATTCATGGCCATAAGCCACCTTATATCTTTAGAAGCTTCAGAATAAGTTTTTGGTTCAACAACTTTGTTGAAGCTAGTAGAAAAATTATAATTCTCTTTACTAAGACAAGAGTAATTAACATATTTTTCTATACCATACTTAGCACTAGCATTCAGCTTATAATCAACAAGCTTTTTAGGCACAACAACTTTTCTAGATGATCTCCTAGGATTATCCAAGTCATATCTGTCTGGGGAATTATTTGGACTTTCAGAAATATTACCAAAATATTGATATTGACTGTCATCACCCTCAGAATCACTACTATTTTCAACAAGTGTTGCATTTTCATCTACATTACTGGTGGCTTCTGCTAGTTTACTATCATTAAGATCACCACTACTTCTTCTAGTTTCACTAGCTTTTTCAGTACCTCCTAGTAATGTATTGTGTATGCCCTCACTATTATTTTGTACATTATCTCTCTTTTCATCATTGGGATCATATGACATTGACTCATTATCATCCAAGTTAAAAAAGTTTAAACTGTCCTTATTTTCAAAACTCATAACATACTCACTATTTTCAGACCCATTCTTGAATGGAAACACTGTTTCATAGAACTTAACATCTCTAGAATAGAACACTTTTCTACTCTCAAGGCAATAAAGCTTATAACCTTTTTTGTCACTAGAATATCCAATAAAGACAGACTTTTCAGACCTATATGAAAACTTGTCAGTGTCATTTAAAACATTTGCAAAACATAGACACCCAAATGTTTTTAACAAAGAGAGATTTGGTTCATTATCATACACTAATTCATAAAGTGACTTCCCAGACAAGACAGAACTTGGAATCCTGCTAATCAAGTAAACAGCAGTAAAAACACAATCAGTCCACATGTTTAAAGGTAACCCCCCCTAAAACATGAGGGCCCTAGCAACGTTTAACAAATGTCTATGTTTCCTCTCAGCAATACCATTTTGCTGAGGGGTATATGGACAAGAGGTTTGATGAAGAATTCCATTATCTTTACAAAATTTATCCATATTATTATTGACAAATTATGTACCATTATCACTTCTAAACACCTTAACCATTTTCCCAAATTGAGTTTTGATCAAATTTACAAAAACAGATACATTAGAAAAAACTTCATCTTTCCCTCTTAACAAAAACAACCAAACAGCTCTACTATAGTCATCAACAACAGTAAGGAAAAACCTAAAGCCTTCTTTACTTTGAACTCTATAAGGACCCCACACATCCAAGTGAACCAACTCACCAACACTTTTGGTTAGATGATCACTTAGAGGAAAGGGTTCTCTAGTTTGTTTAGCTTTATGACAAACATCACAAATATTACTTTCAACTTTATCAATTTTAAGCTTATCTTTTAATAGATGTAAAACCTTATCTGAGGGAGGACCAAGCCTATTGTGCCAAACACACTTAGACAAACAACATTATGATATATTATTGTTATAAAATTTCTTACCTGTATTAAGAAAATACAATCCATTTATTTCATTACCAGTCCCCACTAGAGTCTTTAGAACAGAGTCCTGAATATCACAAAAGTTTTCATCAAAAATGACTCTATACTTACTATCTTTGTTTAGCTTATGCACAGACAGAAGACTAACTTCATAATCTGGCACAACTAAAACATCATGTATAGAGATTTTATCAGTTAACTTTAAACTGCCTATATGAGTAACAACAGCCTTAGTCCCATTTAGGTGCCCAACAGTCATATTCAAATGAGACACTTTAATCACATTATACATATTAATAATAGTATAAGTCATATGTTGACTAGCTCCTGAATCAATGATCCACCCAACATACAACTTATAAGTTTTAACATTAGTATTATGATTAAAAAACCTTGAAGTACAAAAACTAAAAGCACAATTTATACCTGCTACATTTGCAGGAATGCTATTAACTCCAGATTTCTCACCAATTAAATCCAACAATCTTTTAAATTGTTCATCAGTAAAGGAATTAGATGAACAACCATTAGATTGATCTTTTGAACCTGGAGTCACATGATTACTAGCACCTTTGTTATTAGTATTCCAATTATTATTAGAACCATTATTCTTTTTGAAATTAGGTGGATATCCCACAAGTTCAAAACACCTATCCACGGTATGACCATTCATATTACAATGAGTGCACACCAAATTAGGCCTGTTAAGCTTTCTAGCCTGATTATTACTAGTATTTCAGTTATTATTAGACCTATTGTTAGGTCTTGAAGCAAAAGCAGTATTCCCAGCCTTTGGTGTACTCTGGGATTGTGAACCTCTATGAGATTCATCCCTTGACAGAGTAGCAAAGGCTCCCTTAACATCAGGTAGGGGTTCAGTAGTGAGTATAATACTCCTTATAGGAGTATACACATCATCTAACCCCATGAGAAACTGCATGAGTTTAAGCAGTTGATTATGCTGTTTAAGAAGATAAGCATTCTCACAAACACATTCAGGTAAATTAACTAAAGAGTCATATTGCCTCCACAAGCCATTAAGCTTGTGGTAATACTCAGATAGAGTAGAACCAGACTGAGTAAGTAAATGTATTTTATAATGCATATTAAAGATAATAGAACCATCTTGCTTGCTATAAGTTTCCTCTAATTCATCCCAAACAGTCTTGGCATCATCAGAAAAAACTTGACCCATATAAACATCTTGTGAAACACAACCAAGAATCCAGTTTAAAACAACAGAATTACATCTTTCCCATTGATCTTACAAAAAACCAACCTCTTCAGGCTTAGGTAAATTTCCATCAATAAAACCAAGCTAATTTTTTGTATTAATAGCCCTAGAAATAGCAGCTCTCCATATTTTATAATTTTCAGTTCCTTCTAATTTAAAACCAATTAAAAGGACACCACTAGTGTCACTACTATGCAAGTAAAGAGGGTCAAACATATCAATATCATTGTTGTTTAACCCTCCTCCCTGTTCACTACCCTTGTCCTTTTTTTCAGGAGCCATAACACAAAAACAATCAAGAAGGAAAGCAAGAACACAACAAACAAACTAAAACAACCAACCACCTTATATCACCACAACAACCAGCAAACTAACTAAATCCCCTCGACACCTAATCCCACTAAAACAAGAAAGATAAAGAGGGAGAGCGTGAGATGATACTATCACGTGAAGCAACAAACAAAATCACAAAGATCAAGATGATTGATAGGTGTGAAAACACCCATCCTTTTTACCACTTAATTTCAATAATAACCGAGCCAAAACGTGTATTTTATGTCATTTATGTCGGAATTATGCGTGGTTTGTGTTTTTGTTGTGATTTAGGACGAAAAGATGAAAAGTGGAGAAAACACGAGATTTCACGGGCTTCTATCGAAGAAAAAGACGAAAGATGAAGTCGAAAGATCAAAAGTGGAAAAAGAACGGAAGTCCAAGACCAATTCTGAAGATTTATCGAAGAAAAAGTCAAAAGACGGAAGTTTACTAAAAGCCGAAGAACTCGAGTCTTATTTATGAAGAAAATTCAAGACGAGTTTAAAGAAATCCCAAGACAAAGTCATTGAAGTAAAAAGATTAAAGAAGATTAAGGACTTGAGCATGCAATTAAGGAAAAGAAGAAAGAGGGAGGAAGCTTCCTAAGCTCCTCCCTAAACTCCCTATATATAGTCTTCTATGTTTTCATTTTCAAGTTGCTGGGTGGATTGACAACCCATCTCTTCCACCATTTTCATTCCTTGTTATTTAATTTCTTGCACTTTAATTACTTGTTATGCACCTTTAATCCATTTAATTTTCAAGTAAGTTTTCTTTTATTGTTCTTGAATCTTTACTTTTCTTGTTTAATCTCTCATCTTCCTTTCTTAATTTTAGTTTACTTTTGGTGCGAATTACATTTGATCAGTGTTGTTCTTAATGTTTTCGTGCTCAAAAAGTTAATCTTTTTATAGTTACTTAAGCTTTCATACGATTAAGCTTTGATATTTTTGTGCTTATTGGCTTATTTGTGTGTTTAGATTATTTACTTTTAAAAGTTTTCTTAAAAGTTCATCTTTTTATAGTTTGATTTAAAAGATTGCTTATTTAAGTTTGGATAAGTTGTTATTAGTGCTTATTTTGTCCTTTTCATTATAGATTCGTTCAAGTTTTGGTGTTAGCTTAATCAAATAGCTTATCACTTGCTTATTGTCGAATCCCTTATTAATCGGAAAAGGTAACCCTTTTCCGACTTGTACTTTCCGATTAGCACACCTTATTCCGATCTGTTGATCGGAAAAGGGTTTTGGGTTATTCCGATTTCATTAGTTTTGGCTCATTCCGATTACATGCAATTTTACTATATTCCGACGGGTGATCATTTCTCATTCCGATTGGATTCGTTTTGTGTACATTCCGATTGCTTCTTAATTCCAACATTCCGATTTGACTCTAGTTCTAGTATTCCGATTTGCTTTCCGATTTGGCTTTATTCCGACGAGGATTTGGTTTGATATACCGATCAGTGATGGTTTCAAACATTCCGATCGGTGTTCCTTTTGCCCATTCCGATCAGCACTTTCCGATGGGGGTACATTCCGATCGGATTCCATTTTGGATTCCGATCAGGTGTATTCCGATTTGTGGTTTTGTTTTGTTTTAATATTTTGTTTTAGTAAATGTGACAAATTTTATTCGTTTTGTCTTTAGTCTATTTTAATTACGTTTTGCATTTTTATTTGATTGTCAATTTACTTTTCGTTAAGTTTTAATTTTATGTCATTTAATTTCTCGTCATTTACTTTTAAAGTTTTAAATATCGCACCGTTTACGTTTCAACTAGTTTTAGTTTTAATTACCCGTTCTTTATTTCAAAGTCTTGCACATTTAATTTACCAAAACCAAAAATATCATTTTTACCGAAAACAACTGAGTCACACATTTAACCGGAAATCAATTCGAGAAGATACCGAGAACACGAACTTTAATTTTTATACGGGCCAAAAGCCAGTTATTAAAATGGCGCCGCTGCCGGCTCTTTTCGTGAGAATTAACGGTTTTTTGTGAGAGACGCGTTGGCTTTTGGGATCCGTTCACTCGTGAACGTTATTTTTCTTGTCAAAAATTTTCAAAAATTCAAAAACATTTGAAAAATCATAAAAAGCATTTCTTTTTCAAAGTTTTGTACCAAAAATATTCTTCTTGCTTATCTATTTTTCTTTATGGATTCTTATGTCCATTGCGTCGGGTGTGGGAGACGATTGTACGGGAACGACTCTTGTCAATGGTGTACATGTGAGCGGTGCGGAAACGATATCGACAACACACAATTCGGATTTTGTCTTTTGTGCAACTCGACTAATTCGTCCTTTTTGAACCCACCTCCTGTTCCCTCGTGCATCTATTGTGGAAGCGATTCTCATTGGCATGTTTCGTGCCCGGTTCGATACCCGTATGGTCACGGGCAAGAACCGGGGTACAATTATGACTATGATAATAGCTATCCACAAGACGCACCCAGTCTTTCTCCTCAACCGTTTTGCAACAACTGTGGGGGTCCTCACGACACTTCTTATTGTCAACCAATGAATTATTATGAGCAAAATCCGTGTCCTCAGTTTTCTTCACCAATGGATTATTATGAACCAAACCCGGTTTCTAATTCTTCTCAACCGATGAACTACTATGAGCCACAACCATGCTATAATTCAGGTTTTCAACACTTTGAGCCCCCACATCACACCCTCAATCATCAATCCTCTCAGAAAATTAGTTTTGACCAACAACTCACTTCTTTGAACCATATTCTAGAAGGTCTAGCTCAACTCCGAGCTGACTTGCATCAGGAAAGGCAACCGTTGCTTGATGTGGACGAAACCTTGAAAACCACCGACACCTTTTTGAGCCAATTTAGTCGTTTTCCCTTCTTTTCTACACCAAAATGTTTAATTACAGCGTGGGATAGAATTGGTGAAATTGAACATACTCGGGGCGATGAACAACAAAAGTTGATGCATGAGCTTCTTAAAGATGTGGAGGTTATCAAGGAAGAGTTAGCCGACTACGTCACTCCTAACTGGACTCGTCCCATCTATTATGATGATGACGACGATGATGTCTACACTTTCAACCAATCTTCTGAAGTTGCTGCTCCTACTCTCGATGCTCCTACTGCATCTAAGGATCTAGATTCGTTGAATGAGCTTAGCGATGTTGGTCTCGACAAGGTATTGGATGATGAGGTTTGTGACTTACCTGCTATGGAGCCTGAGGACGACGTTGCTCTTACGGAAGAGGTTGATCCTAGTGATGACGATTCTTCTCTCCGCTATGAGAATTTCACTTTTGAAATTTCTCAATCTCCGCCGGGAGATGCGAGTGATGACGATTTATTCTCTCCGGCTTACGAGAAGTTCACCGATGAACCTGACCTTGTGGATGAGGTGGAAGACGTGCTTCTTCGCGATAGATTACGGAAATTGCACCTTCTTATTGCTCAAATCGAAGAGTTGACTTCTCCTTCTCTTTCCAAGTCTTTACCTCCATCTATTCCTCCCGTTGAAGATAATGACCCATTTCTGGAAGAAATCGATATCCACTCCATCCCTCCAGGTATTGATGATTATGACACGGAGGGGGACATTATTTTTGATAATTTGGTGCAGGAAGGTATTGTCCCAAGTCCCCCTCCCGAGCACCTTTCATCCTCCCCTTTAGCCACCATCACGGAGGATGAGTGCTTTGACCAGGGAGGTGACATTGATTATGCTATGTTTGATAACAATACGGCTTTGCCGATTGCTCAGCCTCCATTGTCTTTGGGGGATGACAATGTGCTTACTTTACCCACCCCACCTCCCGTAGATCTTGATTTCACATACTTTACGTATGTTGAAAGGACTTTTCTCCCATACATTACTTATTCCCCCGCCTCTCCTTTGTTGATGTCCTCCGGGAACGAGGACAAGGTCTTTGATCCCGGTATCACATTCGAGGCTTCCCCATGGACCATTTAATTCGGGGACGAGTCAGGCTCGTGACTCGGTTAACAAAAACAAGCGCTTTTTGGGAGGCAACCTAATTATCTATCTATCTTTACCATAAGTGTAGGGGGGAGCCCCGTGGTGCTTCTTGCTGTCTTTCTTATAATGTGCAGGGATTAGAGCTTCAAAGACACACTCTTGATGACTTTTGACGAACCGTGATTCCGTGTTCCCTTCTTCCTGGTTCTATCCTAAACTCTTTTGATTCACTATTTTATATTTTCCAATATTAAAATAGGGGAATCTCTTTAGTTGTCCTTTCTTTAGCAAGATTTAAACAAAGTGCACAATGTCCCAAGTGTAGGGGAGTTTACTCCCACATGCTTAAACATTGAGGACAATGTTTATGTTAAGTGTAGGGGGGACTTCTATCGAAGTTAAGTGGCCTTTTCCTTGTATTTGTCCTCATTTTAAGCGGAAAATCAATTTTTCGACATTTTTCAAAATTTTTGATCTATTTTGGCCTATTAGTTTTTCCCTTTGTATAGTTATTTTCTTTCCTTATTAGAATAAATTTTGAATAAAGTGGTTTTATTTTTCAAACGTTGTGAATCTTTTGACTCAACCCGAGTTTACTTATCTTAGTTTACTCTAGCTAGTACCCTTAACGTGTTTAAGTCAAGTTTTGCTAGGCTTTTATATAGGGAGCTATAAAACGCGAAAGTCTTAACTCTCACGGGTTAAGAACAAGAACTTTTCGCAAGTTCCTATAATTGACCCTAGAGAGTCATTTATCAAGGGAACTTTAAAATGCGATTTCTAAACTTGAAAAATTCCAAGAAGTTGCAAGATCCTATAGATGACTCGAAAACCCAAAACTTTGATTTAATAGGCTAAGCATCCATGAGTCTCATTCCTTGAGATTTTAAACTGTAGAGAACGAGAGATGATAGAGTCAATTATAAGTTTGATATTCTTTCGTGAATTTATGTGAGTTAATTATAAGCCTATTCTCCCTTCGCTTGTTAATAAATTTATCTGCAATAAATAAGGTTGTACGATTTGAAAAGTTACTTAGCTTCTAGCCCAATATCGTTTAAAAGTTGCTCGGTATGGATTAGAGTTCATAGCCAAGGCATAACTTATTGAAGCGGGATGCGAAGATTGGCGAGTCCAAAAAGGTCCTAACAAGACATGAGGGCTATATCTTGTTGCTAAAGATCCAAAGTGATGTGAAAAATCATTTATCGAAAATCAATATGAAGGATCGAGACACACGACGAAAAGCAAAAACTCCCCAAAAGTCATGGAGAAGTGTATCCGAAAAGACCCTAGCAAGGTATGAGGATAAATAGATCCAAGTCATAAAAGGAGGCGGATCGTTGTATATCAAAGTCCAAAATATAGATTGGAGAAAAATGAAGAAGCCGTAGTCCAAGTATGAATCTCTCAAAACTTCAAGTGAAGAAATTCCATTATGAAGAGAAGACCATAATTTCATGAACGTCTCTCAAGGTTTGAAGTATGAAGTCGCTGCCAAATATCGGTCCGAGAAAGGTCTCAAATCGCGAAGCGAGTTATGCCAAGATATGAACTTTATGAGGTCCCGAGAAGCAGTTTTAAAAGATTTTGTCCCTTAGCTAACTATTGATTAAATCGTTCACTTTATTTTCGGACTAAATAACTATCGAAATAAGTCACAAATGCATCCTCGTGATCATTCAAGACAACAATAAAATATAAGAGATACCCCTAGGAATAAGGGAGTCTAAGTGAATAATTGACCCACATGAGTTCGTGTTAGTTTGCTAACTTATAATAACAATGATCTCGTTTTTAAGCTTGGTTTGGAGAAAGTGAAAACTTGAGGATGATGATCATTCACGACCTTTCCAAAACCCAAAGGTATGATTTTTATTTCTTTACTTTGTATGTTTATAATTTTTTATCTATTTAATAAAGACCAACGTGGATTGATTGTGATGAAAAATGTAAACGTG
Organism: Glebionis coronaria; assembly: GCA_025667525.1. Taxonomy (NCBI): domain Eukaryota; kingdom Viridiplantae; phylum Streptophyta; class Magnoliopsida; order Asterales; family Asteraceae; genus Glebionis; species Glebionis coronaria. Next base: position 593,335,119 of record CM046879.1, on the reverse strand, counting down.
CTTTGTAGCTAATGCATTGCATGAGGACATTGCAATGGTTAAGTGTAGGGGATTTGATAGGTGTGAAAACACCCATCCTTTTTACCACTTAATTACAATAATAACCGAGCCAAAACGTGTATTTTATGTCATTTATGTCAAAATTATGCGTGGTTTGTGTTTTTGTTGTGATTTAGGACGATAAGGTGAAAAGTGGAGAAAACACGGGATTTCACGGGCTTCTATCGAAGAAAAAGACGAAAGATGAAGTCGAAAGATCAAGAGTGGAAAAAGAACGGAAGTCCAAGACCAATTCTGAAGATTTATCGAAGAAAAAGTCAAAAGACGGAAGTTTACTAAAAGCCGAAGAACTCGAGTCTTATTTATGAAGAAAATTCAAGACGAGTTTAAAGAAATCCCAAGACAAAGTCATTGAAGTAAAAAGATTAAAGAAGATTAAGGACTTGAGCATGCAATTAAGGAAAAGAAGAAAGAGGGAGGAAGCTTCCTAAGCTCCTCCCTAAACTCCCTATATATAGTCTTCTATGTTTTCATTTTCAAGTTGTTGGGTGGATTGACAACCCATCTCTTCCACTATTTTCATTCCTTGTTATTTAATTTCTTGCACTTTAATTACTTGTTATGCACCTTTAATCCATTTAATTTTCAAGTAAGTTTTCTTTTATTGTTCTTGTATCTTTACTTTTCTTGTTTAATCTCTCATCTTCCTTTCTTAATTTTAGTTTACTTTTGGTGCGAATTACATTTGATCCGTGTTGTTCTTAATGTTTTCGTGCTCAAAAAGTTAATCTTTTTATAGTTACTTAAGCTTTCATACGATTAAGCTTTGATATTTTTGTGCTTATTGGCTTATTTGTGTGTTTAGATTATTTACTTTTAAAAGTTTTCTTAAAATTTCATCTTTTTATAGTTTGATTTAAAAGATTGCTTATTTTAAGTTTGGATAAGTTGTTATTAGTGCTTATTTTGTCCTTTTCATTATAGATTCGTTCAAGTTTTGGTGTTAGCTTAATCAAATAGCTTATCACTTGCTTATTGTCGAATCCCTTATTAATCGGAAAAGGTAACCCTTTTCCGACTTGTACTTTCCGATTAGCACACCTTATTCCGATCTGTTGATCGGAAAAGGGTTTTGGGTTATTCCGATTTCATTAGTTTTGGCTCATTCCGATTACATGCAATTTTACTATATTCCGACGGGTGATCATTTCTCATTCCGATTGGATTCGTTTTGTGTACTTTCCGATTGCTTCTTAATTCCAACATTCCGATTTGACTCTAGTTCTAGTATTCCGATTTGCTTTCCGATTTGGCTTTATTCCGACGAGGATTTGGTTTGATATTCCGATCAGTGATGGTTTCAAACATTCCGATCGGCGTTCCTTTTTCCCATTCCGATCAGCACTTTCCGATGGGGGTACATTCCGATCGGATTCCATTTTGGATTCCGATCAGGTGTATTCCGATTGGTGGTTTTGTTTTGTTTTAATATTTTGTTTTAGTAAATGTGACAAATTTTACTCGTTTTGTCTTTAGTCTATTTTAATTACGTTTTGCATTTTTATTTGATTGTCAATTTACTTTTCGTTAAGTTTTAATTTTATGTCATTTAATTTCTCGTCATTTACATATAAAGTTTTAAATATCGCACCGTTTACGTTTCAACTAGTTTTAGTTTTAATTATCCGTTCTTTATTTCAAAGTCTTGCACATTTAATTTACCAAAACCAAAAATATCATTTTTACCGAAAACAACTGAGTCACACATTTAACCGGAAATCAATTCGAGAAGATACCGAGAACACGAACTTTAATTTTTATACGGGCCAAAAGCCAGTTATTAATGATCTTTAACCAACGCAGCGGAAACAAACACCAATATAACTAACCTGAAGGATTAGCACAAAACAACAACAAATAACAAAAAACAAATCAAACTTACCAAGATTAAAAACCCCAATTTCTGATTTTGGGGTTTTCAATTAAAACCAGACAAAAAACACAATTAATCAACAATTACGTTGATTAACTATCAAAGAAAGCAATATACCCAAAAAGCCCCAAAAATTGACAAACCCTAATTTTTGGGAAAAACTAATTGATCAAGAATCTGATCAATTAACACCAAGAATCAACCGATTCAACCAAAAATATAACCAGAATCACTTTTAATTCAAAAAACTCCCAAGTTTATTAGAAACCCTAGTTTTAGAAAATCAAGATCTTCGTATCAATAGCCAACCTGGCTCTGATACCATGTAGAAAAGATTACATAGATCAAGATATATTCAACCAACCGCCCCTTATTCTTTTATTAAACTGCCTCAGGCTATTACTTCAAATGTAATACCTGGGTTTGTGATCGTACTTACAAAAGAAAGAAAACCAAACTAGAGATCAAAACAGATTGATCTTAACAATGAATACACAAAACGATTGCTAATATTTGAGAGAGAGATAATGATAGTCGCAGCTACCAAATGAGCCAAAAGAGGGCTTATATACTAGCTAACAACAAAACCTAACAACTTCATAAACTTGCGCACTTCAACCCTCCATCTTCTCTTCACTTGTCAAATTACACCCTGCATATAAAAGTGGATAATAGTAATAAAATAATTATAAACTCATACCTGTATTTTACCTTTATTGCAATAATAATCCCTGAGAGTTGGTTTAGGATTAATCACTCTTCTTAACAACTTCTAGCATACTCTTTTTCTTTTTATATTTTTCATTAGTTCTTTTGTATGTTTACGTACGTTTTGTCAATTTATACGTTTTTGTACATTTTGTATGATTTTTACGTTTTCATACGTTTTGTTCGTATTTTGTAGCGCTGAAAACGCTAATACCTAAAAAAACATATAAAAGTATACAAACACGTAACAAATAAATTAAAATATACGAAAATGTATAAAACTTAAAAACTTACGAAACATACGAAAACGTATGAACACGTGAAAAAATAGAACGAAAACGAACGGAAGCGTAAAAATGCACGAAAACATAGTAAAACGTACAAAAGCGTGCAAAATTGACAAAAAAGTAAAACACGAAAAAAATGAAAAAAAGAATAAAACATATAAAAACGTGAAAAACTACGAAATGAATCATTTCGGTATAAAAAGTATAAAAAAAAAATGCAAACAAATATTAAAGGTGATGGTGAGATGTGAGTGTTGAAGAACTGGGAAGAAGTGAGAAGAAGAGGAAATAAGAAGAAAAGAGATGTCTTCATGGTTAAAGAAGTGAGAAGTGCTTCTTAGCACTTATGTCTGCAAAAAAACAAACAAATACTTATGCGCGCCTGCAGAGGTTTGCAGACAAAAGAGGTTAGAATAGGGTTTTTTTTTTAAAACAAACGATGCCTTACTATTTTAATCATCTTGATGTGATGTGATATTAAACCATTTTCCATCGTCTCGTTGAGCAAACCAAGGTTGTTAAGATCCCGATCTTGATCTTAGGATCTTACGATTTTACGATACTGTAAAGTAAAAACGATCTGGATCTTACGTAGGATCTTAAGGTGCTTAAGATCTTATAGGATCATCATAAGATCTTAGGATCTACTACGATCCGATCTTACTTTTCTCGTGCGACAAACTTAAAAACTAAAAATTTATAGTTTCTATTTTGTATAATCTAAAAAACAACGTATAAATCTTCTTATTCATTTCATAATTATAATTTAAGACCACATTTTTATAAAATATTCGTATAATTTTATGTTTATGATGTATATTAATTTGTAAATTTGTAAAATATTGCAAAGACTACTAAAAAATTACATTATAGTAGGATCTTACGATCCCGATCCTACTTTACGATCTCGATCTTGTAAAGACGAAAACGATCCTAGATAAGATCCCGATCTTGAGAACCTTGGAGCAAACTATGATTCTTTCCTCTATGATACAATGATTAATTGATTTACGAAACATGTGTACAAACTTGTTAGACACAATTGTATATGGTGTGTTTAAATACTCCCACATAAGAGGAAAATGAAAGTAAATGGGGAGTACATAGTTGCAAAGCATTTTATGAGAAAGCCATATAAAAAATACAACTACATTCATTACCACGGATTCTTGGTATGGATTCTCGGCTTTTTATTAAACTTCATTATTCATCTTGCAACAAACAATTTATTTTTATTTTTCAACCTTATAACAAAGACTTTTCAATTTGATTAAAGGAAGCAGCCAATCAGGCGTGCAAACTTACTTTTTATTTTTATTGATAACAAACATTATTTCAAATGTGTACAAGATCTTTAATTAGCATATTAACATTTACATTTACATTGTTTATAAAGAAAAACAGAACCAAATCTAATGAAACTCTTTAATAAAAATAAAAGTATGTTTTAATGAGTGTCCCATTTTGCCATTAATTTATCGATATATCGTTTGTTGACAAATGGTTTGATGCATAATCTATCTACAAAATCGTAAAAATTGCAAAAAATTGAATAGCAAAAACTACACCACAACAGATTAGATACTGGTAAAATTTTTAAAATAATTGACATTTATGAGAATATATATAATCATAATTTCACTCAAAAAATATACAATTCAAAAAACAAAAATGATTGGAAGGCTTACAAAATGAGACTAATTATATGTCTAATAGACGTGACAATAAATTAGTGGTTTGTGAAAAAATAAACCTCTTACTTTTATAAATTAAATGCTGATATATAAATTTAAACATATAATTAAATACACGAATTAGACGTCCCAATCCATGCTCTTCAAAAAATATATAAATAAGTTAAACAACGTCCTTGTTAAACACTATCAAGTACTACCACAGACGAAACTAGGGGGTTTTTACGGATGCTCGAGAACTTTATCGATTTTTTGGACGTACTAATAAGTTTTGAGAAAAACATCAATTTATTTTAGATATTCATTAAATTTAACCGGTCTATCAAAATACGTTTTTAGTAATACGGTTCATATTTTTTTATGCATCCGACGATATTAAGTTTTGAAACCGTGTGAGAGTACTATCAAGTATCAACCCAAAGATCATGTGATACCAATATATCATTCTCGGGCAGGGACGGAGCTAGGGGTGTCTCGTCGACGTCCAGAACACCTATAGATTTTTTCGATTTAATGATAATTTAAAAAAAAAAACATTGATTTCTCTCAAATATATCCTAAATGCACCCGGTGCATCTTTAATCTTTTTTAGTTAGTGTAGTTAAAAAAATTAAACTTTTATATCAAGGTTCAAAAAAATTTGTGCCATCGGTCACATTTGGGTCTGACTTCGTCCTTGCTCTCGGGTTTGATGTTATCGTTGGTTACAAATTTTTTCGCAGTGAACCAAATAATTGTAACTTCGTAAATTGCAGACGTACTACAATCATTTTTCTAGTGTTTGATTTTGGTATATGTGAAATTAGTGATTAGTCTTTTATATGTAATGTCGATCTTTTATGCGTCATAATGAGACAATATTGAATGATCATATAATTGGTGGTACATTTTAGCTGGCCCTGTATAATTGTAAATAAACAATTATTGTGATGTAAGTACCAAATAATGTAAGTACTACTATATCACATGTTCGAATAATTTTTGTCATTCAAATTCATGCTATTTTTGTCACTCATAATTGTGATGATTTAGGCTACCAAAAGAATCGATTTTCATTTTATCTCGTTTTACTTTCTTAGATAATCTGTATGTAATTCTTTTTCACATTGGCTCAGCTCAGCGTCATCTCACATTTCTCACTCCTCTCACTAACTGACAAAAAAACCCATATTTCAAAGATACTAAGAAAAAAAACAACCTCTATCACATACCCACTTTATATAAAAATATATTTTACTAAAATATCTTATACTCATAACCTTAATAAAAAATAATAAAGATAGTGAGACCCACCACTTTTAAAACCCACCAGTGGTGACTCATTTATCATTAGGGAATCCTCCAGCCTCTAGTCACGAGTGGCTTTTGTTGGGGATAATGATACCCACGCTGAAACGCCTTAACTCGAGTAAATTTTTTTTATTTTTTTTATATATAATGAAAAATATCGATATTGATCCTTTACTTACAAAACATACTCATGAACTACTAAGTCATTTAAAATTGGTTAATTTAAGATCTCTGAAAACATTGGAGCGTTACAAGCAATATCAAAGTGCAAGGGAAGAGTCGCTCGAATCTAACCGACCATAAGCGTCTTCTTTTCTTAATGCACTCCTAACTATCATCTACGAGCTCCAACTTATCTTAGAATAACCTACAAAAAACATAGAACTGAGAACGGTAAGTCCTTGCGACTTAGTGAGTTAACGGGGGCTGAGAAATCTTGCAATTCTGTAACGTGGTTCTATAAATAAATAATTCTATATTAGGTACGACATATAGTCGTCTTGCACCTGTATCATGTACATATATAATTTATGGCATCTCATTGACTAGATGATACTTAATCGTCTAATAAAGTCCCTAGCCAACGAGTACTCGTCTTGGGACGCTAATCTGACATTGTGCTTGTTTAAATGGGTCATTCACGAAGGACATAAGTACTATTTAAAATACGGTTCATCCACTTAGGATGCTTTCGTCATCCACTTAGGACGCTTGGGATAACATGACTACTTAACATGATTATATGACCAATCATGTCAACATAAGTATATGACATGTTAATATGACCAATCGGGTCAATATGATTACTTGACATGATAATATGACCAATATGGTCAACATGACTACTTGACATGATAATATGACCAATCTGGTCAACATGATTACTTGACATGATAATATGACCAATCTGGTCAACATGAGTACTTGACATGCTAATATGACCAATCAGGTCAACATGACTACTTGACATGATAGTATGACCATTCAGGTCAACATGACTACTGACATGATAATATGACCACTCAGGTCAACATGAGTACTAACATGATAATATGACCACTCAGGTCAACGTGATTATTGATGCGTTTCTGGGACACCCTATCCTTGTCTACGATGCTACTTGTGAGCACCTAGCTCATAATAACGATGTTCCTTGTGAACATCATGAACATGATGTGATGCTCCTTGTGAGCAATCTAAACGTGATAGTAATGCTCATTGTGAGATTTATAAACATGATATGATGCTCCTCGTGAACATCCTAAACATGATTTTGAAACGCATTGTGGGTGTCCTATACTTGGCTTGCTTTCGGTTAAAACCGAATCATGACATGATAAATAATACTCGGCTATTTCTGAATATCTAAACATCGCAACCTCCGGCTACATTCTGAAGCTAAAGAAACATTCTTACGTCATGTGTAATCTAATAACACAAATCTAAAACCGTTGCTCACCTTTGATCTTGATTATGCTTCCATAAGCCTTCCAATAGAGCCTTATCATATTACAAGCATACTAGGATAATTAGAACTTCATAACTCGTATATCAACATGTATTGGGTCTAAACCATACAAACATATTCACATGAGGTGCTATTTCATCGTTGAACACTATTTACTAAAAGTCCTATTTATGCAGAATTTCTGCAGTCTGCTGAACTTTGCTGTTTTTGACCCACTTAGACCTGGAATCAATACATGGGATCATTTTTGTTGGAAAGTAGACTCTCTTGCCTTTCCAAAAAGGTAAGGCACGCTCCAAACGGAGTTACGGTTATTTTTCTATGATTTTTACAAGTCTGCGCAAATTTATGCAAACCTTGCTGTCCCATTTCTTAATATCACTAAAACGACCCAAAAACCCATATTAAGTTATTCTAACTTTTATAAAACTTATATCACAGCATATTAAACATGTTTGGGTCATTTTTATTCAGGTATTAAGCCAAATTTACATGTTTAGGCTCCATATTAAGCTCTAGCCAAACACCCCTTAGTTTAACATAAGCATTCATAACTTCTAATGAGAACATAAATTCTTATAACCTTTTAATCATGATTGAATAACTTGATTCTTGAAAAATTATAATATCACATGATCATTTAAACCATGGTTTCATCATAATTAAATACTAAGATTACATACAACCTCAAATTAGTACAAACCCCAATTAGCATAAACCTTTAAATCAACTATTAACATGAATTAGAGCAAGCTTTGTTACTAACCTTGATTGGGATTGTTTCTAACACTATAAGACTTGCAAGACCACATCAAAATTCATCTTAAATCATCTTTGTGATGATTTCTTCATTATGAAGTTTTCTCTTATTTTCCCTCTCTCAGAAAAGGATAATTCTGGACTTATGGGTTAATAAGACATGAGGGTAATTCTGTAATTTCAGTCCCTAAAAGGAAACTTTGCAATTGTGGCAACTTAGGTACTCAATTTCTTTCCTCTAGTACTTGGGCACATAATACTTTCTAAAAATTAGCATATGAACCACTCAAGGGTGGCCTAGTGGCAAAACGATTTGTGGCTATCACTCCAAAGTGTGTGAGTTCTCAAGTTCAATTCCCACTAGGTGCAAACAACCTTGAAGTGGCCACGCCAACCTCCTGAAAAGGGAGGGCTTTACCTGGTTTGAGTCTGTGTGGCGGTGGGCTCAAACCCCGTGGATTAGTCGGCCAATGAGTCAGAAATCACGGTTACCAAAAAAAAAAAAACATTAGCATATGATATTTGTACTTATAGTTTGACTATCGGGGTTTGACTAACCAATCCCGTAACGCATTCAAACTTATATAGTCGTAGTCAAACTTACGCAATGGCTTTTTAGTAATAAAATAACTTAAACACCATTTTTGGGATGTTACAACTCTCCCCCACTTATTATGTTCGTGTCCCCACGAACTACCTCTCGATAACTATTTGGGCATGTATGTCTCCCCCACTTAGACCGCTCTTATTAATTTCATTTATGCTATTATGACTATTTGACCATAAATCTTGCCATAACATCTACTATACTTACTTGAAATTACTTATTATGAGTCTAAATTTCAAACTTCTTAAATTTACTGCATGTTGAATGCCTAACTCAAGGTAAGGCATTTCTAGACTACTTCTGATTCGTATATTCTGACTATTATGTTATACTGAATTTCTGGATACAAATTTCTGGTTATAAATTAGATACTGAGACTAGAATTTATGAGTATTCTATTCGTGCATACTTATTTTATTCTTTTTATGGCTAAATCATCATTCTGTCTTTCTGAATTTGGTCTCATCGACCCTCCCTCATTGTTCTGAGAACTCATCGAGGCATCCTATGATCCCAACAAACCCATGTTATTTGATGTAACTATTATCACGTTGGCCAGACGTCATAATACTCGCATCACATAAACATGCCTTTATTGCCATCATATTTTATCTCGACTCATTAATAAAAACTTCAACCTAGAATCATGTTCTGTTATCATGTTAATCTGTTTCGATTTATGCGATGCTATTCATGCATTATGCTACTATTCTTATCTTAGTATGATACCATGCTAATCATAACATACCATGCATGCTAAGTCTGATTCTGACATTCTACACTACTTAACATGATATAACGTTTCTGATATTCTGGTTCTAGTCATGATTCATGCTGATTTATTTGTCTTTTCACTGTCAACATGTACTATACATGATTTCTAAGTCATATACTAGATACTAAGCATTGTCTAATAATGGACTTAACGTCGTGCATTCTAACTCTTTTTAACTTACTGAGTAGATCATATGCCTTAACGGTTTCTGATTTCTTATCTTTACCGGCTATATCGTGAATATCTTATCGATCTAATCCTTTATCACAGGTATGAAACATGCCACATCATTCATGTTCATCATTCGACTTGTTATTCTGCTAAATCTAAACGCTTCTAAGCATGGTCTTATAAGTCATGCTAGTCATAATATTCATACTTTCTTACGTGCATTCTACTGGGACATGGCGATCTACATATAATGAACTTAACTAAGCATGGCAAGTCTGTGATACTAATAATAATTAACATAGTTCTAATCAATTATACATGAAGCATGATAAAACTACATGGTCTATGGTCCATATCGAGCTATGGTTTAAGTCTAAGTACCCTCCTACTGACAAGAATACTCAGATCCCTCAAACCAAACGTTCTGATACCAACTTGAAACGCCCTAACTCGAGTAAATTTTTTTAATTTTTTTTATATATAATGAAAAATATCGATATTGATCCTTTACTTACAAAACATACTCATGAACTACTAAGTCATTTAAAATTGGTTAATTTAAGATCTCTGAAAACATTGGAGCGTTACAAGCAATATCAAAGTGCAAGGGAAGAGTCGCTCGAATCTAACCGAGCATAAGCGTCTTCTTTTCTTAATGCACTCCTAGCTACCATCTACGAGCTCCAACTTATCTTACAATAACCTGCAAAAAACATAGAACTGAGAACGGTAAGTCCTTGCGACTTAGTGAGTTAACGGGGGCTGAGAAATCTTGCATTTCTGTAACGTGGTTCTATAAATAAATAATTCTATATTAGGTACGACATATAGTCGTCTTGCACCTGTATCATGTACATATATAATTTATGGCATCTCATTGACTAGATGATACTTAACCGTCTAATAAAGTCACTAGCCGACGAGTACTCGTCTTGGGACGCTAATCTGACATTGTGCTTGTTTAAATGGGTCATTCACGAAGGACGTAAGTACTATTTAAAATACGGTTCATCCACTTAGGATGCTTTCGTCATCCACTTAGGACGCTTGGGATAACATGACTACTTAACATGATTATATGACCAATCATGTCAACATAAGTACATGACATGTTAATATGACCAATCGGGTCAACATGACTACTTGACATGATAGTATGACCATTCAGGTCAACATGACTACTTGACATGATAATATGACCAATCTGGTCCACATGATTACTTGACATGATAATATGACCAATATGGTCAACATGACTACTTGACATGATAATATGACCAATCTGGTCAACATGATTACTTGACATGATAATATGACCAATCTGGTCAACATGAGTACTTGACATGCTAATATGACCAATCAAGTCAACATGACTACTTGACATGATAGTATGACCATTCAGGTCAACATGACTACTGACATGATAATATGACCAATCTGGTCCACATGATTACTTGACATGATAATATGACCAATATGGTCAACATGACTACTTGACATGATAATATGACCAATCTGGTCAACATGATTACTTGACATGATAATATGACCAATCTGATCAACATGAGTACTTGACATGCTAATATGACCAATCAAGTCAACATGACTACTTGACATGATAGTATGACCATTCAGGTCAACATGACTACTGACATGATAATATGACCACTCAGGTCAACATGAGTACTAACATGATAATATGACCACTCAGGTCAACGTGATTATTGATGCGTTTCTGGGCCACCCTATCCTTGTCTACGATGCTACTTGTGAGCACCTAGCTCATAATAACGATGTTCCTTGTGAACATCATGAACATGATGTGATGCTCCTTGTGAGCAATCTAAACGTGATAGTAATGCTCATTGTGAGATTTATAAACATGATATGACGCTCCTCGTGAACATCCTAAACATGATTTTGTAACGCACTGTGGGTGTCCTATACTTGGCATGCTTTCGGTTAAACCTGAATCATGACATGATAAATAATACTCGGCTATTTCTGAATATCTAAACATCGCAACCTCCGGCTACATTCCGAAGCTAAAGAAACATTCTTACGTCATGTGTAATCTAATAACACCAAATCTAAAACCGTTGCTCACCTTTGATCTTGATTATGCTTCCATAAGCCTTCCAATAGAGCCTAATCATATTACAAGCATACTAGGATAATTAGAACTTCATAACTCGTATATCAACATATTGGGTCTAAACCATACAAACATATTCACATGAGGTGCTATTTCATCGTTGAACACTATTTACTAAAAGTCATATTTATGCAGAATTTCTGCAGTCTGCTGAACTTTGCTGTTTTTGACCCACTTAGACCTGGAATCAAAACATGGGACCATTTTTGTTGGAAAGTAGACTCTCTTGCCTTTTCGAAAAGGTAAGGCACGCTCCAAACGGAGTTACGGTTATTTTTCTATGATTTTTACAAATCTGCGCAAATTTATGCAAACCTTGCTGTCCCGTTTCTTAGTATCACTAAAACGACCCAAAACCCATATTAAGTTATTTTAACTTTTATAAAAATTATATCACAGTATATTAAACATGTTTAGGTCTTTTTTATTCAGGTATTAAGCCAAATTTACATGCTTAGGCTCCATATTAAGCTCTAGCCAAACACCCCTTAGTTTAACATAAGCATTCATAACTTCTAATGAGAACATAAATTCTTATAACCTTTTAATCATGGTTGAATAACTTGATTCTTAAAAAATTATAATATCACATGGTCATTTAAACCATGGTTTCATCATAATTAAATACTAAGATTACATACAACCTCAAATTAGTACAAACCCCAATTAGCATAAACCTTTAAATCAACTATTAACATGAATTAGAGCAAGCTTTGTTACTAACCTTGATTGAGATTGTTTCTAACACTATAAAACTTGCAAGACCACATCAAAATTCATCTTAAATCATCTTTGTGATGATTTCTTCATTATGAAGTTTTCTCTTATTTTCCCTCTCTCAGAAAAGGATAATTCTGGACTTATGGGTTAATAAGACATGAGGGTAATTCTGTAATTTCAGTCCCTAAAAGGAAACTTTGCAATTGTGGCAACTTAGGTACTCAATTTCTTTCCTCTAGTACTTGGGCACATAATACTTTCTAAAACATTAGCATATGATATTTGTACTTATAGTTTGACTATCGGGTTTGACTAACCAATCCCGTAACGCATTCAAACTTATATAATCGTATTCAAACTTACGCAATGGCTTTTTAGTAATAAAATAGCTTAAAAACCATTTTTGGGATGTTACACACGCGTAGGATACAAAGGGCTGTGTTTGGCGGGGAGCGGTGACAGATCATTTTGGAGCAATGAGCGGTAAGAGAGGGCATTTTAAATTTTTTTACTTGTTTGGCAAAAGGAGCGGTGAGATTTTTAATCTTTAATAGTCGTTTGGCAACAGAAGCGGTGAGCATTTTGGAGCGATGGTACTTTTTTAGAAGACTATTTTTTCAATACTAGTTTTAAGAAGCGGTGAGCTATCACATCTACCGCTCACAGCTACCGCCCACTGCTACTACTTGCTACTACAACTCATTTACCTACTGCTCGTGTTAACAAACATAACCAAAATCACTCGTGAGATTTAACTCCTATTCTCCCAGCCTTAATGAGTTAATGCCTAAATGATAGGCTTTTGTAAGCTCAACGTCTTTAAAAGAGACTTACGAGAGCTTATAACTTGTTAAATTAGTTAACTACCATACAAAATATAATAAAAATTGGAAATATATATGAATTTAATTCAATATAATTTTATACGATCAAGCTTTAAAAGAAAAATTAGAATGACGTCACACTTGAAATGCAACCTCCGAGTTAAACAATCCAAACGGATAGGCCTGAGACCTGAATCATTATGAAGCACATGCGGAGAAAACTTTTAAAACTTACGGTTTCACATAAAGATGAAATTCCATAATTTTGTCAGTTGTCACCTTCTCAAACTTAAAAAAAAACTCACATGACGAAATAAGCTAAATCAATTGGTTACAAAAATAATAAAATCTTTAACCCTAACTTTTATTAATTCGACCAATAACTTCACAAAAATATAAGTTATCCTTTTCAACTAATAATATAAGAAGCTTTACGCCGAAGCCTACCAATCCAATTTGCCAAACAAACGGCGTGTCTGAGAGGTGTTTGTTTGTTTGTTTTAGCTTATATAATGGGCTTATATAAGTCATTTATAGCTTATATAAGTCTATGTTTAATAAGCTTATAAGCTGATGGCTTATATAAACTTAAGTTAACATGAAGGTAAAATGATAAATATGTTATATAAGCTCAAACCTTCATAAAAAACCACATTTTTTTGGCTTATCAAAACACCCATATATAAGCTAATAAGCCTACTTTAATAAGTTTAGCTAAATACTTGGTTTAGACTTATAAACTTATATAAACTAATAACCTTATAAGTTCATTATATAAGCTAAAACAAACACCCCTGAATAGTTGTTGTCATTCAAATCAATGCTATTTTTGTCACTCATTATTTGTGAATCTTGTTTCGTCATTGATTCTGTTCTTTTGATTCTTTTACCTATGCCGTATGGTTTTTTACTATTATGATACATGGTAATAACTTTGAAAAAGGACCATGGCAGCATTGCATCTCTTTATGGGACGAAACATATCCAAAATTAAATTGTACTATTATTCAATGTATGTATAAAAACATTATCCTTCTAGCTTTCATTTATTGTGCAAGAGATGTCAAAATTGACGGGTTGGACGGGCACGAGCATAGAAAAAACGGATGACGGGTTAGACGGACAAAAACGTAAAATTAAAACAAATAAGAAAAATACCTTTAAAATGTAGTAAATTTATCACCTTATGGTTCTATATAGCTTTACTATTTATTTTTTTTTTCATTTTACTATTATACTTTTGAATTTCATTTTACACACGTATTAACTCGTCAATAAGTTAACCAATAGGTTGTGTTAGTTTTTTGTGGGTGGTAATAATCAACAATCCTGATATTTCTCAGAATCGTGTAGAGATCACTTTCAGATTGAAGTATTTCGACCCTATATGTCTTTGTATCACGAAATTCTCAATTGGATAAGACAGAGAAATTACACTTAATCTCTAAGGTATGTTTTTCTATTCTGGAAAGATCAAGTTTCAGTTTCTATGAAGAAAACCAAAATGACAGTTATTGTATTTTAATAACTGTTGTTGGGATTGACATACTTTTTCACAAAAGAATATGACGGTTGGGAAGGGGAAAAACCGATTTTCACACAACACCTGTAAACACATAATGCTAAAAATCGTTTAGGTTTTGGGGTGCTGCCCCAAACCCCGCGAAGGGCGCTGCCCCTTGACCCCGCAAGGGGGCGCGACCCCTTGACCCCCGCATTTGTTTGTGGCGGCATCAAGTTAGCTAGAACGAGTGTGCACTCCATATTCTCCAAACTCAACTGTAAGCTATACTTGATTAAGCCTTTGATCTCAAGTATATCACAATTACACAAAATATATGTAATGACACTAAAATCACCAACAGGTCGATCAATGTCAACCTACCATGTTCAACTCGTTCAAAATCTTTTTCAACCTCACTATCAGAGTCCTAAAATTATAATTCATTTTTTTTCTCGATTTATCTCAAATAAATTTTTTACTTTCAAAAATTGATAAAAAAAAATTAAATCAATATTATATTACTCTCACTTAAAGTTATAAGAGCATCTACAATGTATCAAGTCTTTAAGGACTTGATACATTGAATGCTTTAAATGTATAGCACAAGTAGCTAAAACTTGATGGAAAGACTTGTAGTTTTACAAGTTATAAGACAAAGTTTTTCAAAAAGTTTTCACTACAATGCAAAAAACTCACTCCAAAAGCTTGATAGAAGCTTTTGACCATTTGACCCATTGTGGGTGTTCTAATTACAAACTTTAAAAAATATTTAATTAATTAATTAATGCTTAATACTCCCTCCGTCCCAAAATTATTGTCCTCCGACAAAAAACACACAGTTTAAGAAAAGTATCACCTTTTTTGGAAGTTTTAGAAAAGTATCACCTTTTCAAATACGAGTAATCTAGTAATCTCGATCTAAAAGTCCTACCTATTTTTGAAAGTTTTAGAAGTAGACAATTAATTTGGGACAACCCGAAAAAAAAACGTAGACTATAATTTTGAGACGGAAGGAATAGTAAGACTGTGTTTGCACACAAATAAAAAAAATAAAATAAAAAGCAAAAAAAACTATAGTTATAATATTTTTATTAAATTGTGTATTTTTTGTCAATTGATAATAGTTTTGAGAAAAAAAAAACACCATTTCTCTAAAATTTGTGATGGCACTTACTAAAGCCCATTTACTATTCTTTTACTTGAATTAGTGTTAGACTGATAAAAAAAAAAAAACTTAGTTCATACTTTCATTTTTGTTCTTGTTACAAGTTGTGTTTTGAATTTTTGTTATTTTTTTTGAACGAAGTTATGTTTTGAATTGGATGAAATAAGATAGTGGCATTTAACATTTGAAGGGTCTTGAAGTAATGATCACTATTTAGCAGTAGAGTGCTTATTAGACTACACATTGGCTATGACAACACATGAATGAACGTACTAGTTTGAATAAGCCAGTAAAAGCACCCATTTATGTTCCAATTTAATGCTTTGCTTCATGTAGCTTAAGCTGGTTAAAATCTTACCTTTTTTTTTCTTTTTGAACAGAAGTTGTTTTTACTTGGGTAGGCGACTTTTTACATTCAATGTGACTTTATCCTAAAAATTGAGTTTACTATATTCACAAAAAATTTACAAACAAAAATTCACAAAAATATGTGTCATGTTTTAATTGGTGACTTTCTAAATAATTTTTCTCTCTATTTTTTATTAACCCAATCAAAATATTATTTTTTGATTTTTGTTTATAAATATTTTTTTTTTTTGTGAATCCTTTGTGGATGTAGCAAACTTCCTAAAAATTATTCTTTGAATGTCTCTCAACTTGTTTGTCACAAAATAAATTAGTTTAAGAGTAATACCTAAAAGGCACGTTTAAATACATGGTTAATGCATAAATCATTTTTAATTATGTATTGTATATTTTCTTTTTTAAAATTTTTATTTCCTAACAATTATTTATTCAAATCAACCAATCAAATCATTAATCACATAATTAAACATCATTATTAAGCACAATAATTATTTTTCTTAGCTTAAATATAAAGTAACGTATAACTACTTACACGTCATACGTGATACGTGTAACTCACGAGCAACTTTTACTTTCTATTTCTTTTGCTTTAAAATTATTGTTTTTCGTCAAATTTAAAATTATTATTTTTCGATTAAAAAATATCTAATTTAAAAAACGCATTTATTATTATTATTTATATCTTACTTTAAAAAAAACAGTTTACTTTGTAATGATTAACTAGAGTTTTCTATATATCTTGTAATAATATTCTTAAATAAAAATAATATGATAGATTTAATTAAAAAATTTACATTCTTTTTCTAAAAGCTGACAATTAAATTGTAACATATTATAAAAAAATGTGAGTTATAATTTTGAAACGAAAAAAGTAGAGACGAAAAATCAGGTTGAGTCCGGTTTGATAGATTATCAGTTCAGAAAGTCTCAACAAAATTTTTATCCGTTTAAAGAATCAGGACAATTATATCAACCTAACCTATCTACACATAACTTGAATTTGACCCATTTAACTTATATATATATATACTTGAGTTGATAGGTTTACACTAGTTAAATAGATTAAATAGGTTTTGAGTTTGTAAGACGACTCATTTATCTCATTTAACACGTATACTAAATTATAAATAAATTTTAGTTTTAAAAAAATCTTAGAACGGATTGGCAGTCTAATTCACTTAATTTATTTTTAATTCGAATTTGACCGGTTTAATAAACGTGTTAATCGACCTAAATTTGACCCGAAATTTATTATACTTGACTTGGAGCGTTGCTAGTTTTTATGTCGACTTGAGATCAGATTTTTATATCGGGTCAAATTGACAACCTAAAAAGGAATACGTAATAATTTAGATTAAGTTTTTATTTTATATATGAATTTTGTTGATTTAATGCATATAAAAGACGATGTAGTGGTCCCAAAAGACCAAACACAAATACAAACACACGTTCACGCCTGGCCAGATGATGATCACCAAACGTGGCTCCCACAAGTGGATCCCATCTCATTTATTTATTTGGTCATAAGGCTGGTGGGAGTGGTAAAAAACCCACTCAATGTCACGTAAACGTCACATCAACTTTTAACAAACTCACTCAAACTCTCAACAGGAGATAATGACGCTTACCCAAACTCACTCAAACTCACACCATTCATACCTTTTTATTATTATTTAAAACACCCCACTCACAAAAAACACATAATAATAAACTTAACAAAAAAAATAAAACCACCCGGATCCACAAAAATAAACTCACTCAGGGTGAGTCTGATAATGTTTTTAATATGTGAGAATAAGTCGCACGCGAGTTTTTTGGGCAGGAATAGTACCCATTCACGACTTGGGCATAGTCACTTGTGGGTTAGAACCCACTCCCACCAGCCTAAAATTCACTAAATAATTTAGTCATAACTTAATAACTCAATTTTTATTTATATTGTTAACAAAAATCAATAATTACGAATGTTAATCATTTATATTTATATGCAATTATACATTACCGTATCAATATAATCCTAGGTTTGTCATAATAATAATTGGAAAACGAAATGGAAGAATTTTGGATTATATTATATAGCAAATCATGATAATAAGATCAATAATGAATAAATAGATGGATACAGTTGGGAATTAGGTTATTCAAAATAAAATATTGAATTTTTCTTCAAGCATTTTGATTTATCCAAAACAAAAAAAAGTTCATGAGAATTATCATTCAAAAAGATGTATAACTATGATAACACTATAAATTCTTTTTATTTATGTTTTCAAAACAGCCTAACGGCTAGTTATTTAAAAAAACAAAAATTTAAACAAACAGCTAAACGGCTAGTTTTTAAAGAATCAATTTTTATTTTTTTTAAAACCCCTATATATACATAATAATATATCCCCTAAATTTACACACTTGTAATCCTTAATCTATTACACATCACGTACAAAATCATGTCCGAAAACCCCAACAAAGCTTCTTTCGTTGGCCTTCTTAACACGTTTACCGGAGGTCCGTCTTCACAAAAAATGTTTTCGGATGATCCTGCATGGTTAGAAATCCAACGACAAGCATACAAAAATTTCCATCAACAAAGATACACTCAAGTTCAATCCGACGAGGATATGCAATTCCAAAAGCTTCAAAAAAAACCCACCTTCTTTCGATGAACCACAATCCTCACAACCCACACCCGAATAACAAAAAAAACCCCTTAAACGGGTGGCAAAAAAATAAGAATGTTGATTTGAGTCAACTAGGGGCGGATTTTGAGGAAGAAATAAAAAAGAAACTTGATCGAAGAGAAGATTAGTTTTTTTTTTAAATTTTCGTATTGTTTTTTTAATCCGAATTTTTTAAATGTAATGTTTTCTTAATTTGAATGAATAAAATAAATTAGAATTTAAATAAATTATTTATTGAGGGTAGTTTATGAAAATAAGTGAAAATTTTGGTGTGATGGTTTGGAAATGGTGTGATGATAAAATGGGTGTTTTTTGGTGTGGATGTGGAAGTGAAAAGACTGACGTGACGGAGTGTTTTTTTGTGTGGAAATGTAATCACTCCTAATACTCTAAGGGTCCGTTTGGTTTAAAGTCGGGTTTTACTTTAGGCGTGGGTTTATAAAGTTGGTAGTTTAGGATTGAGTAGGATTAGTGTTTTGGGAAAGTTTTAGAGAGAGAAAATAATTTTAATTAATAAATTTTATAGTATATAAAACTAAAGATATTTAATAAGTTTTATAATGTTGTGAATAGATAAAGAATAAGTGGTATTCTTCAATTGATCTATTACTGAGGATAGATACAAGGAGTATTTATAAGATAAATACTAAGGTAAACCCTAGTTACTACATGGGCCATGGGCCTTATTCTAGACATCCACATATTATTCATAACACTCCCTCTTGGATGTCTCTATAGATAATACGCTTTGAGAATGTTGCCTCGTTAAAAACCTTGTCAGGAAAACCCAGTGGGACAAAACCATGACTAAGAAAAAGAGTGCAACTTGTATTATCTCCCTCTTATTACTACATCACTTAAGATCTTTAACTTGCCGCGTTCCAATATTGTGAATAAGCTTCTTGAATGTTGAAGTAGGAAGTGCTTTGGTAAATAGATCCGCCAAATTGTAGCTTGAACGAACTTGTTGAACTAGAATATGACCGCTCTTTTGTAAGTCACGAGTGAAATGAGCTTCGGTATCGCCTTTTGTGTAACCTCCTTTGAGTTGAGCAATACATGTTGCGTTATCTTCATACGAATAAATCTGTTGGTGCCTCTTTCTCTGAAGAAATACTACATGACCTGCGTATGTGTTGTGTTACATTTCTTAACCAAACACGTTCTCGACTTGCCTCATGGATTGCTACAATTTATGCCTGATTGAATGAAGTTGCTGCAATTGTTTGCTTTACCGAATACCATGAAATCGCTATTCCTCCACTTGTAAAAACATATCCAGTTTGTGACCAGCCATTTTAAGGGTCAGACATATATGTTGCATCTACAAAATCAACTAAACTTGTATTTGATGGGTTAGAGTATAAACCCATATCTCTTGTTAAAAACCTTACTAGATAAAACCCGGTGGGTCAATAATCTAGTGAAGGAAAATAATACATTAAATCTTTTATACGCTTATGGATGTTGCCGCGTTAAAACCTTGCCGGAAAACCCTGTAGGGACAAAACCGTGGTCAAGGAAAAAGAGTACAACACATATATTCTCCCCCTGATGATCACATTACTTAAGCTCACCGACTCACTAAAATACACATTAAGGTGTATTAATAAAAGCATATGTATGAACACTATTTACACATATTCTTTGCATAATAATACGTCATACATCTCATTCAAGTTTATCATCAAACTTTGCAAGTTATTCATTTCCAACAAGTATGACCCTTAGCAAAAATTGAACGGTTCATTTTCAAATGACATATCTCAATCGATATTGTGATCATCAACTCTATAAATCAAGAGAGTCTTTCTACCATCATGTGACTTCATAAATATGATTGTTGTTTATCCACATAAAGATACAACTTTATCTCTAGTTTTCATTATGCATACATATTTCATCATTAAGATGTTCAATTCTAGAACTAAGACAAACTTTGTCTTTTGTTTCAAATTCAATTTCTATGCAATTAGTCGCCTTTATAACCATAACTCTTTATTTGGCACAATACTACACACTAAGGCGATTATAACATATATGCTCAAATCCTGATTAGTTCAATGCAATCAATATTGTTCTCGAGAACGTTTCTTATATGTCTTAAGCATTAATTATCTCTAGCATGCTCCATGCATATTATATGCAATAATGAAATATCAATATCACTTGAGCTCTATTCATATATATCTTTAAGACGCATATCCTTTATTATCACATTGCCAGACTTATACAGTATTTATTGGATCCACCACATGTGAACATGTACCTACATGATTATTTTCAAGTCTTTGAGAAAATATATGTGTGCCATCAGTTGTCACTTATGTATATTTCAATTTCATTTTCTCATAAATACCGATGCATATCCAATAAGTTTTATAAACGGACTGTAAGCCTCAACCATATGTCTCATCACAAGAGACTTCAAGTATTCATTAGTTTCTTGCGTCATTAATATTTTGGACATTCATTTATCCATGATCCTCACATTCACTTTAGCGCTATATTATTTATTAGCATTATCATGCAAATTATCATATATATCCATCGACGTCGATTCATTTATCCTGGATTCCATAATTTACTAGACATTGCATCTATCATTTATTGAGATCTCATAGTATTTCATGGACCCGGGGTTTTCTCAATTACCTTCATGTCTAGTGTCTCTTTAGGAGACTATCATGGGGTCTTTATTACCTCGATTCGACCATCTAAATTTTCTTGCTCCATTTTATCTATACAATCGAGGATTTTTATTTGGAATCGATTAGTCTATCACGTTGCAGACGTGCCATAGACTTACTATCAATCATTGATTGTACTGTTGGGACACACACTATAATTGGAGCATTAGCAGCGTTTGTGATCTAGTCACTTTATTTAGGTCACTAACCTTGTCTGGCAATTACTAGATCTGGAATGTAAATTATCTCATGAACTTTATGTTCATATTCATTACTTGTGATGATCAACTTTTCATTATCATAATTCATTCCAAATTTCTCGCTGATCATTCTCCCCCTGAATGAATTATCATTCTCAACATCCCATTTTGTGCGTTGTGGTGGACTTACTATGATATATATATTGCACATTTCAATATCTCTTATGGGAACTATATGGTTTGTGACCAAAAACCATTATAACGGGGAAGATTCATTATTAAATGTTGGCAAGATGCGAATTCATAAGTTATATTGACCCTTAACCAAAACTTTTGTTCTCATAATTATTTGCTTTGCAATTATATGAACACGTTTTATAAACGTTTCAACAAAAGCAATTCACATATGAATATGTGTTATCTTTAAGTTCACATATATACCAATAATCACCCAATACTTTATTCACCATCATTCTTAATATTTTGTGTCACACCCCACCATGGTGGAATATGGGGCGCGACGTATGGATATCATCACAACAACAGCGTGTCTATAGAGAGAACTATATGAATTGATAATGTCATAAAAGGTGACACAAATGTCATGACAATATCTCATCAATGCAGGAGTCTAGGTAAGTAGGTAACAGTCCTACCTCTTACCCAAGACAAACAAATAACACAAACAAATCAACATACAGGTTCATAGTATCACTTATTGAAACAAACAGAAAAAAATAAACTAAGAAGGAACAGGGATCTCCTTCTAAATGCATTCCTACGCGACTCCAATCCTAACCACATATGTTCTCACGCTTAACCACTTAATCACCTGAAAGAGACACTAAAACACGTCAACATAATGTTGGTGAGAGTCATAGGTTTAGACTCCAACCGAAAACAGATTAAAATAAGTTGTGAACCACCATAAACCACTAAACATATGGACAATGTGCTACAAATATGCATTAACAACTAATATTCAAGATCAATCATTCCAAACAAAATCCAAGGCTCTCAACCTTACCAAACACCATGGTACCATAGGCGCCCATACACCTATGTACCAATCCCAAGGCCCCTCCTTGTCATTATCCATTGGTCCCATAGATTCTCACACATCTATGTACCTCCCCAAGGCCCCGCCTTGTCAACATCCCCTTGGTACCAAATCAAACCACAATAACAATCAAGAATCACATAGCAGTTAATCACATAAGTGTACACACAAGTCCATCACAAACCATAAAAACATTCACAACATTAGTTACAAAAACCAAACAGTGTCTCTTCCATCCTATCTGGAAGTCAAAAATCATTAAAAGACATGGGACTATGAAACTCACCTGATTGAGCTTCTCCAAAAGTCCGCGCACTAGCAAAAAGCTAACAAACAAAAGCACACAATCAAAACATGAACCAAACACTAAGGTGGCTCATCAACCCATGATGGACATCTAACCTTATCCCATATATATACCTCATTTATATGCTCTAAGCATCTCATTACACCCCTCTATAAAGCCATTAACTCTGTTTACTTCATAACCCGTCCCGTTAACATTTTACCCAAAACAGTCCCGGTTTTTAGGTCTCCAAACTATAAGCCAAACGCCCACCTAAACATACCCATGATCTCTGTAAAGGAAAGCCTATGCCCTTACATATGTTAGCTAACTTCTCCCTTTTGCCCCAACCTTAAAGCTACTGTTAAGGTCCCGATATATATATACATACTTCCGCCTATCCGCATTTTAATGATTTTGAACATACAAAAGGTTTGTTATGATTAGGGGGTCTTACCCTAACCCATTTTCTTAGCTACCCTTTAGGTCTCTTATTTAATATATAAACCAACTACCATGCTCATTAGAGGGCTCAAGTGTACTCCTAAGTACCCCAATCACCCTAAAACATTAAATTAAACCCGACTGATTTCAAAACTGTTTTGACCTCCGACTGTTGTAACCTATTTTTGACCCACCTCCCTACCTCCAATTTAGTTCTCGTTTCTTGCATTTGAAATCCACTTCAATTACCTATTCAGGTATGCTTGGATCGCAAAGTAAGAGTTTGTAGAACTCTAGATATGATCAAAACAAGTGACTCAAAAAATCTGCCCAGTTTTTAAAACGAATTTAAACATGATTAAACCCTAATTAACATCACTAATAATCACCAATCATTATCCTAATCATGTTAATTCTTATAAACCCCCTAATTACAGATCTATTAAGAACTCTAATCCATCATATAAATTGATTACATAAAACTTGAAGCCTTAATGCTATAAAACAAGAAAACTATAAGAATTAAATCAAGATTTTTACCTCAAATCTTCAAGAAAATTATTTTTGATGAATCCCTATATTAGGGCTTGTAAAAATTCGGCCAAAAGGGGAGAAAATTAATGAAAAACTGATTTTTGTGATATAAACATGGTATTTATATATTCAAAAGGTTTTTCCAAATTAGGCTCAAGTTGGGTCTTTTGGCCCATTATCCTTTCTTTTTCTTTTCTAGTCGGTTTAAAACCCGATTCATATATATATATATATTTTATTTTTTTTCTTTTTAAGATTTATTAATATATTATTAATAATATCTTAAGTTACCTTAATTTAATTCAGCTCCTAAAACTTCAAAACCGTAAAACTAGTCAATTTACGCGTATACCGTAAAAAAACGTAAAATATACAGTTTTAAAAGAACTCTTGAATTTTGAAATAAACTTTTAAACTAAGTCCTAAATGACTTAAAACCATCCCGAAAAATACTCCCATGATTAAAACCTTACCCGAGACCTCTAAATGCTAAACCCCAAATCGTAAAAAAAATACGATTTACTATAATACTTATACGTATACGTAAACACCAAAATAACACCATTTCATTTCATAGTCACCAATTTGTGACCTCATGAACATGAAATAACCGTTCCTCAATTTACTTATGAGTACCATATACCCATAAACGATGTCCACACCAACTTCGTTCACGCAAAATAAACATGTAAACACATAAAACACATAGTCACACATAAAATAACCTAAAAATAAGACAGAGTAACGAACCTCAAAACCACGGTTGTCACATCACTCCCTCCTAATAGAAATCTCATCCCGAGATTTACTCCTTAGGATCGTCATTATCAAATAGCTGAGGATACTTGCTCCTCATAAATCCTTCCCGTTCCTACGTGAACTCTAGTCCACGTTCCAAATTCCATCATACCATAACTACGATATATTACCCTTTTTTCCAACGTCTTAGCTTCACGACCCAAAATCTCTACCGGCTCTTCGATGAAACGAAGACTCGTATCGATACTAATATCCTCTGACGGTACTTGCAAGTCAGTTCTTGCTAAACATTTCCTCAAGTTTGATACATGAAATACGTCATGCACACTACTCAATTCCTCCGGTAATCTCAACCTATACGCCACTAGCCCAATCCTTTCAAGGATTTCAAATGGACCCATAAATCTAGGTGCTAACTTCCCTTTTCTTTCCAAACCGCATCACCCCTTTCCATGGTGAAACCTTTAGCATAACTTTATATCAAATCTCAACGGCTTACGCCTCTTGTCCGCATAGCTCTCCTGTCGGTTCTTTGCTATTTTCAACCTCTACTTAGTCATTGCCACCACCTCCATAGTTTTCCGATCCACCTCCGGTCCAATACGTTGGCCGCTTCTAACTTCATCCCACTGTAACGGTGATCCACCTCATCTCCTATGAATTAACTCCAGCAGTTTCTACTACAATTCCTATCACCATACCTAACAGCTTCTATCCTCTACGGATTTTCCATCTTTCGGAAGTTCTCCCAACCTTAAACACATCCAATGGTATATGCAGGATTGCATAACCAAAAGCTTCCCATAATATTCACATGAAACATGTCATAACCACCACCTCATCCTTGCTTTCCCATGCTCGACACCAAGTAACTAAACATCCTTCATACTAACATGTGTTACACCTTTTCTCTAGGTGGACGTTCCATTGTTCGTGACTACTAACCTCTTACTCTAATGGTTTCTCTTCAATATCACCCCACTATCTTCACAACCTCTTGCTCCCTCGAATCATTCTTCCTCCATACTACTTTTCGCTTGTCTCTCCACAATCTTAATTTCCATACCATCTTATATCCCGTCTTCAGCCTATAATTTAGGTGTTTCCTCCTTTATTCCTTACATCCTCATCAATAGGGAATATTCCCCTCTCACCGGTGACTCTCTCTTTGTAGGAGAATTCTTCCTAATATAATGCGTTCTCCAACTATCTCCAAATCTCACGCCAATGCTCTAGGCGTCTTTCTCAATTACCCCTATAGTATGCTCATACCAAACATTAGTCCATCAACGGTATACTACGCTTGCTTCCCATCGTTTCTTCCCTTTTCCATAATCCTTCATAAGGCATTCCGTACATATTAGGCTAAGTTTTACGCAAAACCCTCTATTCCATCACATCCGTACGCAATCCTTCCAACTTCTCAACTACGTGACTTCTCATTGCTCTTGAAATATGAGATGAATTAGTCAGTCTATCGACTATCACCCAACTCTCGTCGTACTTATTCCTCCACCCCATTATGTATCCCTTTCACCAACTTCGTCCTTACATCGCCCTTTCTAAGCTACTCCTATCTATGTTGGAAGTATAGTCTACGTCCCTTTTCTCCATATGATTGTCCAAGCCACGCAACATACATGTTGACGCATTCTCTGCTTTAGACAACTCAACTCGTGTAACCTACATCCTTCATCCAAACCACCCTAATACGTCATCCATATAGTTCAAGTTCGTCTCAGCTTCACTTCATTCTTCTTATTCCATGTCTCATCAACCATGCTTGCCTTTCCAGAAGGTACTTGGCCTTGCAATTTTCTTTCATCACTTAACTCCACCCATCACCTTTTCCAAATGTTCAATCAAGATGATTAAATATGTGTTGGAGACGTTCATGATCTGTTTAGATAATTCTCTACGTCTCGTACCCCAAATGCCTCTAACATTCTAGGCAGATATAACAATCCAGCTCCACTAACTAAGTCTATCTAGTTCTTCCAAATCTTTAGTTCCCATAACGTATAAACAACCGCCTTTCTTTGTCGTTCTCGTATAAATCCAAATCCTTGCTCCACGTATCGTCATGCTTCGTGAATTCAGCCAGTCCTTCCGATAATTCCAAGATCTGCTCATTATCCAATCCACCTCTTCAGCCTCCAAAACGCTTCCTCGCCCTTCTTCACTTTGCCCCTTGCTGGTTCCACGAAATCTCACGTATAATTCCCTTTCCTAACTGTAGAAACTAGAAGGGGGGGGGGGGGGTTGAATAGTTTCTCTTCGATTGGTGACCAAATTAAAATTACTTTCAATTCGGTTTGTATCAAAACTATCTTTTACTTGAGGCTAAGTTGCATAATGATTAGATTCAATTCAAATGCACTAGCAAAGATAATAGGTAAGTATAATGATAATGAAATAAGTAAAGAGTAAGGAAGGAGACAACCTAGTGGGAAGACACCAAGATTTATAGTGGTTCGACAACGAGGCTCTATCCTCGTTTCTACTCCACTCCTCGAGTACACCTACTCGAGATTTCCACTATATCCACAAGCTCCCTTATCGGCGGAGAAAACCTTACATCGTTGCTTACATTATTTTCCGACACTAAGCTAAATGTCGAGACCTAATCTTTAGCTAGGACCAATCTACACGACGTTGCCTACTTCACATTTTAACGACACAAGGCTAGATGTCGGGTTCTAATCTTTAGGTAGAACCAATCTTCACGACGTTGCCTACTTCACCATTTTACGACACAAGGCTAGATGTCGAGTTCTAATCGAAAGCTAGAACCAATCTTCACGACTCTTCACTTTGAAGCTAAGTGAGAACTTCACACAACACAACTACTAATCACTTTTAAGTTTAGTGAGAACTAACAAGACACAACCACATCACTTTATAGTTTAGTGAGAACTCCTAATCAAATCTATTACAACTCAACTAGACTTATCCAAGTACACACATGTAGCTTGGATTTACACAACACAAATCCAAGCAAACACATATGCAATGGATGTACACAACAAATCCAAGTATCCACAAATAACTTGGATGAACACAACTAGTCCAAGTATTCCTAAATACATTAGATTAACCTAAAACAAAAAGGGTATCATGATGAATATGACTAGCTCATAGATTCATCTTTATCACAACACTAGTGAGTGAGTGATCTTCTCATTGGACAAGGTAAAGGAGGGGATCAAGAGGATAATCATATGTAAACATCCTTAACAATTTAAGTGATCATTTACTAATGATTATGCTATAGAAAATAGAAAGAGGGCTGAGAAAAATGTCCAAGAGGCTTACTGGAAAATGAGATTTGACCCACTATTTAAAGGAGACAAAGTATAACGGATCTATAACGGCTAGCTGTGCGCGGTACCTTATCTCACCCCGCGGTACCTTATCGCTAAGGAACCGCATAGGTACTTAAGGTACCGCCACTAGACTCCGCTCCGTTTTTTGTCTTTTAGTGGGGTGGGAATATCTGAGGTATTTGAAACCTTCAAAGGATATTCTAACAGCATTTGGAATATGCTATTATCAAATTTTCATTTTCCATTTTAATAAAACATTTTCTAAAAAAGAAAGTTTATTAAAAAGTCTTTTGTCATATTAACAAAAGTGAGTTTTAAGGATAATCATTTTGATGATCACTAAGTATGATTAAGAAATGTTAGTGATATGATTATTACCTTGATGATAGTGTTAGTTAAATAATTCATTTTGTGTTTTACACTAAATGTGTTGTATGGTTTGTTGTGATCAAAACTAAGAAAGATTAGTTAACACTAATAATGTTTTTAGGCATCACTTACATTAACAATCTCCCCTTTTTTGATTACGACAAACGATAAACTCATTTACGTAGAAACACAAAATATGGAATTATTAACTAGTTTATCACTATCATTTCTCCCCCTTTGTCGTAGCAAAAAGGTTAGCACAAGTCTTTGAAGAACATCGAACTTTGCTAGTAGCTCCCCCTTGGTGGTTGCTCCCCCTTGCTTGGGGCACCAAGTTTGTGAGCTAAGGTGACATGCTACACAAAGGTTAGTAGAAAGGAAAGAAACACCAATGTATATATGATCACTACCTACTAAGTAACTTGAGAGGGAGAGAGAGAAGAAATCTCAAATTAGAAGCAAGTATTTTGCTAAGTATGTCCAAAGAGGTAATTGACAAAATCAAACTTCAATCCAATGAAGATGATAAGCTTGTCAATGGGTTAAAGCTTAGAATTGATGGAATCACCCATAAGCAATTGTAAAAATTAACCATGATCAACTCAAAATAGAACTAATGAAATAGCATACAAACAACACAAAGGTTACATAAAAGAAAAAGACACAACAAAGAAGATAGTCATACACACAATATGAGTATTTAAAAGCAATAAATATGGAAAATAAACCACTAAGCATAAGCTAGTCTAATAGTGATATTTTACAAGATTGCTTAAAA
The DNA here is from genome assembly GCA_025667525.1 of Glebionis coronaria. Lineage (NCBI taxonomy): Eukaryota > Viridiplantae > Streptophyta > Magnoliopsida > Asterales > Asteraceae > Glebionis > Glebionis coronaria. The sequence continues at coordinate 593,305,569 of CM046879.1, read as the reverse complement.
AAAAGACTAAAAAGACGACGATGCATCATTCGAAGTTTTGTCTACCGGAACGAAAACTTGAATAGGAGGTCGAGTGAGGAGGAATTCAAGAAAATACATGAGCAAGTTCAATTTGTTGAAATCGACAACAAGCACACGAGGATCCATGATGCAACACAAAATCGTTTGATGGGGGTATGGCATCAAACTTAGGGTTTGGTGGTGGTGGGGTAATGGGTTTGGGAATGTTTTCACAATGCCTTGTGAGGTTTGGGAAGGTTGAAAGGTCATTGAGTTGAGGGGTTTTGAAGGATTGTGGTGGTGGGGGAACATTTTCTTTTGCTCCGGTGATGGGGTTTATGGTATAAGTCTCATTCCAATACTTGATTGGAGAGAAGGTAGGGTTTTTGGGTGGTTTGGACGATGATGGTTCATTCTTCTTAACCTAAATAGGTCGAACCGAGATTTTCGGTTTCTTTAAAAGCTTAGATGAGGAAGCTTTGGGTGAGTGGAAGTGTGACAAAGAAATGTCAAGGTTAGGAATGTAGGAGTTAGGCATTGTGAGAGTGTGAGAATGAGATCTCAAGGTTATGTGAGAATGAAATCTCAAGGTTGGGAAGGTGTGAGAATGAAATCTCAAGGTTGGGGTATAAGTAAAATGTAATCAAGGTAAGAGTTTGAATACAAAATGTGTAGTGTCAAGGAATGTTTAGTCAATTTGAGTAAACAAGGAATCTTGACAGGGTATAGGGTTTTAAAAGTTTTGACCAAAAATTCGTCAAAAGCCACTTACTGTCCGCGATACCTTATAGGGACCGGCGGTTCCATATCGCTAGGGAACCGCGGGACTTTAAGGAACCGCGTCTAGTGGACTTGAAACCAGGTTTTTCCTGGGTTTTGGGAAAAACTAAGACTTTTTCAAAAAGTTGCAAATCTTGGAATTTTACCTCTATTAGCACCAAATTATGCTATGGTTGCATAAAGCAACACATTCACAAAGAATGTCTTGACAAAGGGTGACAAAATAATTTAGATATCATTTTGAACCAATTTTAGTCAAGTTTAGAGGTTGTGATAGATTTAGGTTCAATTTTAATTTCAAATTAAAGTTGATTAGTGTGCACAAAAGGATAGAAACACACAAAGCTAAATCCATAGATCAACAACAAGAAACATTCATTAAGGAAGCAAGTACAAAGACAAATAAAACTAACTAATACATAGCTAGCTTAACATTAAATCTAGATAAGTAGTTTTCTTTGGCTTGGTTTTGTTGAAAACTCTTATTAAAAAAACTCCAACATTCATCTCCTAGGAGGAGGCATGGAGAACAAGGCAAGCAAGAACTCTTGCAACCTCCTATTTAGTCCATACATATCCATCATAAGGTTATGGATGATGTAGTGGTTGTAAAGACAACATGGACAACTAGGACCATGAGTTTGTTGAAACCCATAGTATGGATCACCCAAAAGGAGGGAAAGTGGAACACCCAAAATTGGAATGTTTGAGTTGGGTGGAGGTGGAGTAGGCATGTTCTCCAAGGGTGATGTTGGTGAGAGTGGAGGCATGTTCCCTAAAAGGGAAATGGGTGAGTGTGGAGGTAAATTCTCCAAGGTTGGTGAAATGGGTGAGTTGTGAGGGGTAAATGTGAAGTCACCAAAGTGTCATCAAAGTCATTCACAAAAGGAATGCTTTGGATTGGTTGGGGTTGTGTGGTAACATCCAAGGGTGCACTTGGAGTGAAGGGTGAAGAGAGCTCATTCATTCTTGAGTTGAATGAAGAAGAGGTAGAACCAATGGAGTGGTTAGTACCATGGGTGGATGATGTCTTGCATGGTGCAAGAGGTGGGGAAGGTGATGAAGAAATGAGGATAGGAGTCATCTCATTCTTAGGTGTGTGGAAAGGTGAGGAGTTAGGCTTGGCTACCTTAATCCTTATTTTGAGTGTTTTCCTTGGGGTGGAGGTCTTGGAAGTGTTTGAGGTTTTGGTACACAACATGGTTGTTTAGGGTGGTTTAAGGTTTAGGGAAGTATGTTTGATGTGTGAAGAACATGGCAAACAAGGTGGGTTTAAATGGGTGAGGGGATGATCCAAACTAGCAATGGGTTAAAATCATTTTAGGTGAATAATGAATTTAGGTAACCTAGTTTAGGAAATGTGCAGTTTTATTACTGAAAATCATGCAAGGTTTACACAGATTTAAGAAAACAGTGTAAAGCAAAGATGCTGTCGTGCACAGTGACCGGCGGTTCCTTATCTAGGACCGGCGGTACCTTATCAATAAGGAACCGCGAGTCGATATGGAACCGCGACCAGAGGGCTTTCAAAAATTTCTCATCCCAAATTTTGATAAACCCAGATTTTTCCCAAAAGATTCACAAGCCAAAGTTAACTACAGATCATAATCTAATAAGCTAACTATCATAAGGCATGCACAAAGCTATGTAAATCACAAACATCATGGCATAAACAACATTTAGGATCAAAATAAATAATAATCCAAACAAATTTAATACACAACCAAATGAAAGAAAGTTAGGAAATCATCCTAGATGAGAGTTGCAACAAGTAACCATGAGCATGACATTTAATTCCTTGATTCACTTCTGAGACGTTCTCGAAGAAGATGATTGAGATAAAATTGATAGTCGGAATCAACTTCATGGGAGGACAAAATGGAAATTGAGGAGGACATGAAGTTATTGAAATTGGAGGGAGAGTTGCTAGAAGACTCTTCTTGAGAAGTATTTTCGACTTGACACGAATTCACATTGATCTCGGATGAAATGTTCCCTTGAATGGGAGTCATGACACGATCAACGGAGTGATAAGGAGAGGAAACAAAAGACGGAAAGTCAAAAAGAACTCTTTTAAGAAGACGAGAAAGAAGCATTCCGAAAGGAAGACTTGACTTAGACTCAAGAAGAACAAATCTAATTCTTCTAGCTATGAAAAATGCGAGATTGTAAGGAGTTGTAGTGGCAACACAATACAACATATGTGCAAGACAAGCGGGTACTAAGTCCCGATTCCCATCTAGACACATTGCATTTTCCCTAATGATTTCGGCCCAAGGAGTCATGAAATCATTAATATCACTAGATAGTAATTCCCAAGGAGAGAGAGTTCGAACAACTCCTTGAAATTTACCATGAATAGGATGCTCACGAGGTTTAGAAATGGCATGAATGATGTCCGAAGGAGTTGGAAGCATGGTCACATAATGAGCATCAATAGGGGCCGATTCTAAAGAGTCTAAACTCCAAGCATCGGTGAATCGACATTGACCATTAGATGGCACTCTAAGAATATCACCGAATTCTTCAAGAGTGTAAATAATGATTTTCCCCATAATGGAGAATCGTATAGATAAACCATTATTGATGCTTATCAATGTGAATGAGCTAAAGAACTCCATAAGAAACGAAGGAAATATTGGCTCATCAATATCAAGAAGACAATAAAACCCAATAGACTTAAACATGAAGCGAATAAACTCATTTGCGAAATTGGAACAAACGATGCGTCCTTCATGGAGACAACGATGTTCAAGAGACTTAGACGAGTTTTTGTGAGAGTGAATCAAATGAGGTTAAGAGGGCATGTATGCTCGTGTTCGTTCGTGATCTTTCTGATATTTTGAAGACATGACAAGTACCTAAATACGAAACTATCTTTTCAATCACTCATATGAAAAATAAAATCAAAGATAAAAAAATATGAGAATGTGTTATATCAATTTCTTGACGAACATAGGATTGAATCCATATCATTCTCATGTTCACAATGTGTCTATTCCATCATTAACCAAGAACACATGATCTATGCTAGATCAACAATGGATTAGAACATTGGTTTTTCAAAACAAGGTTTTTAGGTAAGCATTAACAATGTCATTACCTACTTGTTCATGGGTTCATCTCAAATCCATCTTTTAATCAAAATTAATTAATCAAAATTAGGATTTGTTCTACAAGTGGGTTTTAGTGAAATCTTAATGAATATCAACCTAAGGAATCATAGTAAAATGACCATGTCAACCCACATTCCTATTAAAGTTTTAATTCAATTTCAATTTTAAAAATCCCCAATTATGAAAGGATGAACCCTAGAACAAAATAGATGAAATTGAAAGAAAATACTTACAATTAATTGATGTTAGATGATGGATGAGTGAAACCCACAACTTGGAATAAATTAATTTGAGTGATTGAAGGTTTTGGAAGCTTCAACAATGGTGGAAAACAAGAAACCCGTCGGCTGTGTGTTTTTGGGAGAGAGACAGTGGTTTGAAAAGAATAAAATAATCAAACTGGCGCTCTGACAAAACTTACTGCCCGCGGTACCTTATCGATAAGGTACCGCACCTTTGAGCCGCCTAGATAAGGAACCGCTTACAGAGGCAGGTTTTTATCTATGAAAAACGCCAAATTTTGGAAACCAAGTTTTTCTAAAATACTTAAGATTAAATCATGATCTTTTTAGAATATCATTGGATCATCATAACACTAAGCAATATGCCTTAACGAAGGATTACGAGTTAAATCGAGATCGAAAAGAATTGAAACGGACAAACGACTACTCGTAGCAAAACGACTAAGTGGAGAGAAGACAAGGGAAGTGAATCAAGACAAGGACCAATGCTCAAGGGATTAATGACAATCTTCAAATAGTAGTAACGAAGAGCTTGTGTCATATATAGTGGTTTAAGACGTGCCTTTCCGGCGAAACGTTAAACGGCTTTGGTAATGAATAAGCACAAAGAAATTATTCAAGTATAGACTAAGATCACTTTCAATAATAGTCTTAGTCTAAACCAAAATATGAGCAAGGTATTAATTCACTTTCTCTCCCACAAAGGGCCTACTAACCGTATGGGTGCAAACCATGGAAATCATGCTTGATACTTTAAGCTTCTACTAACTCACTCTACATCACCATAGTGAGTCAAGTATCCAAGCAATGAAGGTTTGAGAGGATAAAAGAAAAGAAACACAACCACAAATAAATGTCAAGGCAAGGATGCCAAGAACAAGCACATAGTCAAGTAATGATCAAAAGAATGATCAAAGGGCGTGTGGAAGAACGAAAGCGTACCTTGGCCACAAAGAGCAATCCATGAAGGAATAAGTGCTATGCCCAATCAATGACTATGATGAGTACTAAGTCTTAAAGGACTAGTATCATTCCCAATCATCTTGGTATCATCATTCAAAGATGTTGAAGATCAATGAAGATGATTCTTCTACAAGTGCAAGTAACTCAATCCACAACCAATTAAGTGATTGATCTTCATGAGTACCTACACAAAGCAAGATGCAAACTAGTAGATACATTTCAAGAGTATATCTAAAATGCATAAAGGCTACTAATCTTAAATGGGATGCAATATTATCAATTAAAAGACCTATTTTCAAAGAAAACATAGTTTTGACCAAAGAGAAGCTTTAGTACAACTAGACCTTCTAATTTGAGGAGACAATGGATCGATCCAAGTTTCAAAGTATAATATACTTTAAAGATCTTGAGTGACCATCGCTCTGATACCAATTGTAGAAACTAGAAGGAGGGGTTGAATAGTTTCTCTTCGATTGGTGACCAAATTAAAATTACTTTCAATTCGGTTTGTATCAAAACTATCTTTTACTTGAGGCTAAGTTGCATAATGGTTAGATTCAATTCAAATGCACTAGAAAAGATAATAGGTAAGTATAATGATAATGAAATAAGTAAAGAGTAAGGAAGGAGACAACCTAGTGGGAAGACACCAATATTTATAGTGGTTCGACAACGAGGCTCTATCCTCGTTTCTACTCCACTCCTCGAGTACACCTACTCAAGATTTCCACTATATCCACAAGCTCCCTTCTCGACGGAGAAAACCTTACATCGTTGCTTACATTATTTTCCGACACTAAGCTAAATGTCGAGACCTAATCTTTAGCTAGGACCAATCTACACGACGTTGCCTACTTCACAATTTAACGACACAAGGCTGTTGATCCCAAACTTAGATCGATTAGCTTTGTGTATACGAGATTAGATCAAGTATAACACGTAGAGAAACCTTTGTTATATGCTTTGTGAATCTAAGTATTATGCGGAATTTAATACTTAAACAAGAACACAAGATGTAAACAAAACTTTCACTTTGATTATGAATGTCGAACTTGCTTACAATGAAAGATGTTTACGAATGAAAACTTATATAAAACTTGATACTAAACATTAACCTAAAGGCCTTCTTTTATAGACTAAGAAGCCTTGTACAATAAGCTACGTATCAACTATTCTAGGTAAAGATAAACATAGAAAATACATTGTCGTTTCTATCCTTACTAGAAGTATTCTAGAATATAATAAACGTGTAGCTTATATCTTCCATCAGTGCTTGTCTTCAATCTATCAACGCTTGACTTTAACTTGTCAACGCTTGGGCTGTCAGCGCTCACTTTGTTCTTGTCAACGCTTGAGTTGTTCTTGTCAGCGCTCAAGTGATCTGGCCTTAATTTATTCCCAACAATCCTCCCCTAAACTTGATATCCACTCTTATGATCAAGTTTCTGAATAATCATTAAGAACTTGGAGGAGCCTGACAAACCTTATCATATTGGTAATAAACAAATCTGATCAAATTCTTTGCCACGTCACTTGTATAGTCTATCTCCAGCTGAGTGTCCTTCATCTTTTCCAAAACAGCCTTGGATATGAAATATTGAGCATCCACAAGTAGATACTCAGCAAACTTAGTAGAACTCAAATGGTATACACCAGCAGCTGAATATAACCTCCATTGAAGACCACTGAGGTCATCTTCAAGATCCTTCCATATTTCAGGATCTTCCTCATTTGTCCCACACATTCTTTTAAATGTGGTCCAAAGTTTTATTCCATTAGCTGAAGTTGGTGCTTCAGCCTCATACTTGGTCTCCAGCAACCTCCAAAGGTCCACCAAGTCTTCTCTATCACAACTTGCAAATAAATATATGAGAGTGGTAAAAGTGTGTACCTCCTTGCCATATCTTCCAATCTTCCAGAATCCACATTCATCCTCATCATAACTCACAATTGGATTCCTGGAATCTAGTGGTAACACCTGCACCATATCTGAAGCTTCTAATAGGGAGAGCTTGAGGCTCTTTCTAATAACTGCTTCACTTGGATATAGTTGATTCATATCTTTTGGAAACTCAAGTGTAAATCCCTTCTTCACTGGCCTGGGAACTATCATAGCTTTCTTGATTTCCATCTCTTCTACAAGTTGCTCCTTTCTTTCATCTGAAAGAAGTCTGAAAGTGTTTTCTTCCTGCACTTTCACCCAAATAGGATAAGCCCTATGTTCCAACTCATCAAATGTCAAAGCTTTCAACTTCTGATGTGTCCATCCAACTCCATGACATCTGAGCAACATAAAGTAGAGCTTCCTTCTATCCCTTTTCAACTCAAAGAGAAGGTTGCTTGCCTTGTGCTTCAAAATCACCTTACAATCCTTCTGAACTCTAAGAAGAAGCTCCAAACCCCATATTTGATCTGAAATGGTCAAGTCTGGATTATCCATGCAGCTTTCTTCCCAAGAATTGTACATCTGAACCACCTCTGGCATGTCAAAGTCAATCTGCAACTTTAAATCTCTCAACTTTTCCCTAGCAAGCTCATCACCATACTCAAGCCTTTCTGGTTCAATAATCATCACACTTGAGTCTGAGCTAGCTCCATCACTTTCTTCTTCAGAAGTCATAACAAATGGTGACTTTTCCTTTTCACCCTGTTCCATCAATTGCTCAGCCAATCTTTTATCAAATTCAACTTGGGCTGCATTCTTTGGAACAATTTCTTCTACCAATATACCCTTACCCTTATCTGATGGTGCAATGGTTGGTAAGGTAGATGGTAATACCTGAGTAGGAATATCCTTGATAGATGATGACTGGAATACATCACCTTCATGTGCAGATCTATCAACGCCCAAATTTCCTCTATCAGCGCCCAAAATACTTCTATCAGCGTCTAAATTTGTCTTGTCAACGCTCAAATATTTTCCCTCAGCGCCTTGTGTAACCTCTCTCAACATAGCTGTAAATGATAAATTTAGATTGGTTGGAGAGATTAAAGACGTATCAAAACCTGTTTGTTCCTTCAAAGTAGTAAGAGCTTCAGCAACATCCATTGATCGACCATCTTGACTGCTCTTATCACTCAGATTTCTTTGATCTTCCTCCCCTTTGGAAGACTCCTCCATACCCCTCCTAGCATGATCACTCTCCAAAACAACAATCCTCTCCCTCAATTCCTTGAGTTCAAGGCCTTGTGAGCTGACAATTTGTACTAAGTCTGCATTTTGCTTTTGCAAGCTAATGCAGACTGCCGTCAATTCCAAAATGGTCATTGGTTCCAGTCTGCCCTCTTCTGAAATGGGGATTTGACCTCCCAAGTCAGGTTCATTGGGCATGGATGAGGACTTAAGTATGGTGGGACTGCCTTGGCCAGCTTCTAAGCCAGAACCAATAGTCCCAGCCTCATCCAGGTCACCAGCCACACTTGTGATGGTGGTTCTCTCTGCTTCATGGCTAGGACCACCAGAGGAGAACACTCCAGTAGTCCTTTGGCGTTTAATCAACCTATATTCAGGTGGTGTGGAAGATGGTGTGGAAGAATGGGTAGATATGGGTTGGTTAAGGGGTGTTTGGGATTGTGATGGTTGGGTGTCAGCGTTGGAAATAGGCACATCAACGCCAACATTTGATGTGTCAGCGTCAAAGGGTTCTTGGTCTATTTGCATTTGTTCAGGTGAGGGTAAAGGTTCAGGAATAGGTTCAAGTTGTGGTTGAGGGTCAATTTGAGGTTGGGGGTCTGGTTGGGGTTGTGCTGCTGCAATAACAGCAAGCATAGCTGGGGTTAAAGGTAAGTCTCTATGAGGTGGTGAATTCATCTTTGTAGAAATAGCTTTCTTTTGTTCAGAGATTTTATAAAAATCATTGTGATCCCTTGAACAATATCTTTGATCATCAAAAATCATTTGCAGAAAACGGGGATAAGCTAAAGTCATTTTTGTCCCCTTGTTTTTACACATCCCTTCAAAAATCATTTTAGAGTAGTTATATTTTTGCCCTGTTGCAATGCACACAATAGCAGTTGCAATGGATCTATTGATCTCATTGTGTGCAGTATATTTGGGACTCAAACATTGAAGGAGGATGTGGATGAGGTACTTCCAGGCTGGGGGAAATTCCTACTTATGGTACTTATTAAGAGTACCTTCATCAGGAATAGGATATCCCAAAGCCCTAAGCCCTTGTTCTATTTCAGTTATGGGAAGAATGGTTACACCATCAGCATCATCAAGATGCAAGGCCTGGCGTACCAAGGCCTCAGTAACCACCCAAGATCTCCCATGAACAATAGAAGTTAATGTGGTCACTCCATTAACTGTTGAGGAACTGACAGTGTTCCAAAACTGTTTAATGTGTGTGACTGGAATGAGTGGTGCATGAGAAAGAGCATACCTTAATGGGGATGCGTTCAAATACGCCACCATTTGTGTGTATTGAGGAAACAAATCATTATCAGCAACAAGATAAGCAATCATGTTGTGTTGAGACTTGAACCCCAAATCCAATTCTGCTGAGTTAAATCTTGGTGCCATTGATGAAAGCTGTTAATTTGAAGTGTAGAAGATGAAGGTTGATAAGAGAAAAGTGTTAGACAAGAATTATAGATACCCTGTTTTAAAATAGGAGCCAAATTTATAGGAGATAAAGAATGCATGTGATTGGCCCAAAAATAGGCAAAGATTTTCAAAAACTAATCATGAAAATATTGAAAAAGTTATAAGTTATCTCATGCATTTAATGAAAGTAACAACTCCTAAAATTACGGCTTGAAAATATGTCAAAAAGTAACAACTGGGTAGGACCCATTGAGTGTCAACGGTCAAAAATAACCCATCAACGCCCAACGGCTATAACCTTGTTAACGTTCGCCTAAAGCCATGTCAGCGTCCAATTTGGTCACAACAACGCTTGGAAATTTCTTGTCAGCGTCCAAAAATAAAATTGTTTTAAAAAGTGAAAAATGACCTTAACAAGTAATTTATCCTAGAGAAGATAACCAAAAGCTGATAATTATTATAGGGCGGCAAGCACTGTCCAGTTATGCACACTTGCATAAGCAAGATAGACATAACAGTCCTCTAGTGTCCCTTGCTAACCAAAAGTCTTAACAACCAAGTTACCTTATAAAATCCTTGTTACTCCCAGGTAAATCCCATTTCAAAATCATTCCCAAGTCTCCCAACAGACCACAACCAATTCTAGGCCAAAAATGTCTTGGCAGCATGCAAAGTTGATATACTATGCATGCTATAGTGCCTCATGGTTTAGTAAAACTAACCCATACTCACCTATGGACACAATCTAGAATTGTGATAAGAGTATCATATGGATACCCAAAAATCCTAAAGGTTCCTAAAACCTCCCCTTAAACTATGATACAAAAAGTTTGCTAAAATCATGCATGAACATAAAAAATTTATGTCAAGATAGGAATGAAACATTCCAACCATCATCCATAAATAAAAACTTGTCCAAATGCTTCTCCTTTGATCCATAAGCAACTCTGTATCCAATGGTATACTGCTAACACCATCTGCACATTTAGATTGAAAACCACAAAACTAACATTGTTGCTGACAACGCCCCGATAACACATAACAGCGTTGAAGAAAGCTTTGTCAGCGTTAGACAATTATATTGCTGACAACGTTGCAAAAACACTTATCAGTGTTCAAACAACCTTTGTCAGTGTTAGAAAAATATAGTGGAAAATCTAAATTATCAATAAGACCAATAATAATAATGCATCATCCTGTACATACTTATACAAAAAAAATCCAAAACACATATTTAAGTGAGATTAACCATTCCAATACTTGTTACCAAGTATTGAAATCTTCCAGTATCAAAAGGTTTAGTTAATAAAGTTGACACATTTTCCTCAGTGGCAACCCTATCTGGTTGTATTAAACCTTTCTCAAAGCAATCTCTTATAAAATGGTGTCTAATTTCTATGTGTTTAGTTTTAGAATGATGCACATGATTCTTAATGATGCATAAAGTACTATTATTGTCAACAAATATCTTAGTATGCATGAAATTATACCCATAATCCAATAGCTGGTTCTGAATCCACAACACTTGACCACAACATGCTGCTGCAGCCACATACTCTGCTTCAGTTGTAGAATTAGCCACCACTGTTTGTTTCTTACATTGCCAAGATATTAATCTGCTCCCAAGAAACTGACATCCACCAGTTGTGGATTTCCTATCAAACTTATCACCTCCATAATCACTGTCTGAATATGCAATCAGCTCCAATGGTGAATCCTTTGGGTACCACAAACCAAGATTAGGGAAACATCTTAGATACCTAAAGATCCTCTTCACAACATAAAGGTGACATTCTTTGGGAGTCACTTGATGACGTGCACAAGCACATACAGCAAACATGATATCAGGTCTGGAAGCAGTAAGATACATCAAGGATCCAATCATGGATCTATAATGCCTGACATCAACATCTTTCCCATCTCCAATCTTTCCCCAAGGGTGTTCTCTATCCATAGGAGTAGAAGCCCTCTTTTCATGTGGAGAAAAGCCAAACTTCTTCAAGATTTCAGCAACATATTTGTCCTGAGAGATGAAGATACCATCTTCTTTCTGCTGAACTTGTAAACCAAGAAAGAAGTTCATCTCCCCCATAGCACTCATCTTGAATTTGTCTGTCATAAGCTTGGAGAAATCCTCACTCATCTTTGGATCAGTAGACCCAAAAATGATATCATCAACATAGACCTGCACAAGCAACACATCTTTGCCTTTCTTCTTTGTAAATAGTGTCTGATCTATGGTGCCCCTCTTGAATCCATTGTCCACCAAATATGTAGACAAAGTACCATACCATGCTCTAGGGGCTTGATGAAGGCCATACATAGCCTTTTTGACTCTATACACTTTATCTGGATGCTCTGGATCCTCAAAACCACGAGGTTGCATGACATAAACTTCCTCAACAATGGTGCCATACAAGAATGCACTCTTCACATCCATTTGATAGACTGTGAAGCCCATGCAAGATGCATAAGCTAGAAAAATCCTAATAGCTGCAATCCTTGCAACTGGTGCAAAGACTTCTTCATAGTCTATCCCTTCCTCTTGTGTATAACCTTGAGCTACTAACCTTGCCTTGTTTCTGACCACAATACCTCTTTCATCTCTTTTGTTCCTGAGAACCCATCTTGTCCCTATAGGTCTGACATATCTAGGACAATCAACCAGCTCCCAAACATCCTGAATTGCAAATTGGTGAAGCTCATCCTGCATTGCTTCCACCCAACTTGGTTCTTTGAGAGCATCAAATATCTTCTTGGGTTCTTCTTGTGACAGAAAACATGCAAACAAACATGCTTGCACAAGAGGGGTATCAACCTTCTTGTGTATATTGGCAATAAATCCACCAAGACCTTGATGGGATCTTCTTGTCTGAACTGGAGTCATAACATCACCAATGATCTGAGATGGGGGGGTGATTCTTCATTGTGGAGATGAGAATCCCTCCTTCAAAAAGTCTGGTGTCCTCAACCTCATGATCCATGTTGCCAATGTCTTCTTCATCAGACTCTCTTTGATCAACAGGAATCTCTTCATAAACTCTGGAAGGTCCTCCTTGTTCAAAAGTGGAAGAGAAAAGATGTGCAAAGGTGTTGTCAACGTCTGAACCTTGTTTGTCAGCGCTTGGGCTAACAACACTTGAACTGTTGTTGTCAACGTCTGAGCCATCAACGTCTGAATTGGTCTTGTCAGCGCTAGATTTGCCTTTGTCAGCGCCTGAAGAACCATGCATGTTTGTATCTGGTGGTATTTGGAGACCACCATTACCTTGTCCAGCAGCAGCAGCAGCAGCAAAAGCATCTGTCCAAATGGGAATTGTGACATATTCAAATGTAGGAGATGCCTTTTCTGCTTGTGATCCAACCCTGTCATCAACCTGTGTACCTGAAACATTAACAACTTGTTCCTCCACAACATTTGAAGTTACCTTCACAATGTCTGGATTAGTGACAGGCATATAATTTAAAGTTCTAGATAAGGGTTCCAAATCAAACAACCAATTAGGACCACTTTCAGGATCACTAGGTTTATTCTCTAAGAACCTAACATGTACTCTCTCAACAATACGTTTGTCCTCCTTAAGATAAACCCTATAACCCTTGCTCTGCACTGAATACCCCATGAAGTAACCTTCATCACCTTTTGCACTAAATTTCCCTAAGGCATCACTAGTGTCTAAGACTACTACATGACATCCAAAAGGTCTGAGAAAACCAATATTAGGTTTTCTTCCCCAAAGTAACTCATAAGGTGTCTTGTTCTGAATTTTGTTAGCCAATGCTCTATTTTGCACATAGCATGCTGTATTAACAGCCTCAGCCCAAAAGGCTATAGGAAAGTGAGCATCAGCCAACATTGTTCTGGCTGCTTCAATTAGGGTTCTATTTTTCCTTTCAGCAACCCCATTTTGTTGTGGGGTCCTAGCAATACTGAATTGCCTAGTAATTCCCTTCCTGGCACAAAAATCATCAAGCTTCTTGTTCCTAAATTCTCCACCATTATCACTCCTAAGCATCTTAACCTCATTGCCAGACCTTTTCTCAATTTGAGTGATAAATTCAATAAGAACATCAGCTGTGTCACTCTTCATAGCTAGAAAGAATGTCCAAGTAAACCTAGAAAAGTCATTAGTGACAACAAAACAATATGACTTGCCATTCAAACTTTCTATATTAGTTGGACCAAAGAGGTCCATGTGAAGCATATGAAGAGGTCTGGAACTAGTATGCACCTGCTTGGACTTGAATGAGACCTTGTGCTGCTTGCCTTTAAGACATGCAACACAAGAGTGGTCATTGTGGAAGGCCTTCTCAGGCAAACCATCAACTAAACCAACCCTCACAAGTCTATTTATATTTTTAAAATTTATGTGCCCTAGTCTCCTGTGCCATAAATTACTTTCATCTACTGAGGCCTTAGCATAAAAACAAGACATATTTGCATTCACTTTAATCCCATTTAAATTCACATTATATATGTCCTTATGCCTAGGTGTTCTATACTCAATGTACTTCTCATCAGGGATCTTAAAATCCTTGCTTAACACCAAACACTCAGTATTAGTGAAAAGAACCTTATTTTTGTTATCACACACTTATGATACACTAAACAAATTATAATCCAGTTCTTTTACCAGTAAGACATTCTCAAAACATAGATTATTGGTGAGAAGGGTTCCTTTGCCTGTGATGGTGCCGTAGCCCCCTCCAAAGTATACCTTATCACCATCTTGAATAGGAGTGAAGTTTGTTAGATAGTCTTCCTTTCCTGTCATGTGCCTTGAGCATCCACTATCCCAATATCCATAATCATTGACCTGTCTCTGAATGCCCTGCACATAAAGAAAACAAATTAGTTTTCTTTGGGAACCCAAGTCTCAGAAGACTTAGATTCAACTGGTTGTTCAATAAGAACAGACTTAGTTCTCACAACAACCCCATTATCATCCCTTTTAGGATGAAAAACCCAGTTAACCCCAATTGGTTTTGTAATGACCTTTGAAATGTAATTAAACCTATTGCAAGTCATTGAAATTCCATTATTATTAGGGTTTTGATCTTTCTTGGGTCTCCATGTTAAGCTTGAAGAAGCTTTTGACCCCTTACCTTGTGGCTGCAAATACTTAGGTCTGGTCACGTTTCTGTCAGCGTTGGATTTTGTCCTGTCAACACTTAAATTACCCTTGTCAGCATTGAACCTAGGGTTTGCTACAGGAACCCATTGCCTATTTGACCAGGTGTTTGTCTTTTTAAAAGGTCTTTGTCCATGAGTGTTAGACCTTCTAGAGAAGAATGGGGCAGGTCTAATCACTTGTGGACTTTGCTGCACACAAGGTCTGGGTCTGACAACGTTTGACTTTCTAACAACGTTGACTTTCTTCCTATCAGCGCTGAGATTGTTCCTATCAGCGCTGGCTTTGTGAGCGTTGACACACTTGTATGCCAAATGTGAAAAGCTACCACAAGTATAACAGGCTTTCTTAGACACACTCTTAGGTCTAGAAGCGAAGAAACCTGTTCCATGATTGTTAACTTGGCTCTTGGGTGACCTATTATTTCTATACATCTCTGCATATTTAATGGTAGGTCTTCTAACAGTGTTTGAGCCTAGGTCAACAGCTTTACCAGTAACTGGGTGAGTAACCTTAATGGGTGGTGATTCATTGGGACTTTCACATAGCAAACCTCCCTTAACAAATAAAGTAGGGTTAGCTTTCTTCCACTCATTTAGGTCAGTCAGTTTTTGTTGATACTCTTCTACTGGGGTGACAACTCTTGGTGGAGGAGAGAATTCCTCTTCTTGGCATTCTGGTATACCAGTCCAAGACAAATCCTTTCTAAGGACACCATAGAAGTCACCAGCTGGTGGTGGAACCAGAGAGTAATCATTCATCCCAATCCCAGTCATGTCCTTAGGATCCCTTTGTTTAGCTACACAGTCTCCTAGGGCTTGGGTGGCTCTATCAAATCTTTGAATCTTGAGGTCAACATTATCTTTATTCTTAATGGCCTCATCTAACTTAGCCTGTAGGTCTCTATTGACTTTTGTCATGATATTTCTAATATCCATACTACTCTCTAGCTCATGTTTTAAGATATGTATCTTATCTTTTAAATCAAATTCCATTTTCTTGTATTCAGAAACGGTTTTCTCAGTTTCAGTAAGAGCTAGTTGGTAATTGGACAATTTACACCTTTCAGTGCTCATATCATCTTTTAGTTTTAACAACTCTTTGTTAAGTCTATCAGTGTTTAACCTACAACCTTTGCTACAAAAAGCATCATCATATACCTCATTATCAGATGAAGAGGAGGAGTGTGCCATGAGAGCATATTCAACATGCTCTTCTTCTTCAATATCAGCAATCAAAGCTTTGTCCTCTTCAGCATCCTTAGCCAGATAGCTCCAATCCCATCCAGTACCATCAATTCCTTGAACTGCAACCATGGCTTTGGAGTCTTGAGCTTTAACAACCTGACTTGAGGGTTTACCAGCATCAGATCTTCTAGGAGATCTGCATTCCCTCATGAAGTGCCCCATGCGATGACAGTTGTAGCACTCAACTTTGGATTTATCAAATCCAGCAGTGTCTTTAGCATTGAAGGTCATCTTCTTCTTGAACCTTCTATTCCACCTATTTGCTCTTATACTAGCAAGAGCCATGTTCCACTTGATGTCCATCTCTTCCAAGTGTTCATCACTTATCTGCTCAAGGTCCTCATATGTAATCACTGAACCATTGGGCAAAGAAGCAATGTAAGCACACACAGTATCCAAATCCAAACCAGCAGGTTTAACTCTTGGGGAGTCATTCATGAATGTGTCAGCGTCTGAGAAGGAGACGTTGACAGGACTTGTTCCAGCGCTGACAAATGATGATCCAGTAACTGGATGCATAAAAGAGTCCTTCTGATTGAATTGACCTTCACTATGAGAGAAGAAGGCCATGTTGCTGGTGCTAGCTTTGCTTCCATGTGCTGAAAGAGTTTCATCTTCCAACAGTCTTAGTTTGTTGTAGATGTCATCAAACGAGGAGCTCTTGTAAGTATTATTGGCAAGAATAGATCTTGCCTCAATCTTCCATGCCTCACCAAGACTTTTCAGAAAGGTAGCATTGGTGTCAACATCACCAACTTGTGTCCCCATGAAGGACAACTTGCTTGTGATGTCAAGCAATCTGCTTCTCACACTACTCAGTTTCTCATTGGGCTGAGCTTTGAAGACAGCATAATCATGCAGAAGTTGCTTTTTCTTTTCTTCCTTAGTGTCTGCATTACCACCATATGCAACTTCAATTTCTTCCCAAAGATCCTTAGCAGATTCATAGCCTCTATATTTGTGCTGATTTTCTTGTCCCAAAGAGACTTTCAGAATATTTAGGGCTTTCATGTCAACCCTTTTCTTTGCAATATCTTCAGCACCTACAGCTCTACCATCTCCAGGTTTTTCTTTCTTATCTTCATCAGGACATCCCTCAACAGCTGATCTTGCATTAATGGCATCCTGAATCTTTTGAGCCTTATTGAATGAGTTTCCATATTCAATAATCTCCCAGAGTGTGTAATCAAAGATCCCCAGATATTGTTCAAAGTTGAACTTTCATAAATCAAAGTTGGTTGCATCAAGCATGGGAATCTTGATGTTTGGTAATGGTGAAGAGGAGGAGGTTATTGCTTCAGACATGATGTTTTTAGGGTTTTGTGAAAATTAGGGTTTTGGTGTTCGTATATCGTTCTGGTGTTCTTCAAAGATCAAAAGTTCCTCAACAAGCTCTGATACCACTTGTTGATCCCAAACTTAGATCGATTAGCTTTGTGTATACGAGATTAGATCAAGTATAACACATAGAGAAACCTTTGTTATATGCTTTGTGAATCTAAGTATTATGCGGAATTTAATACTTAAACAAGAACACAAGATGTAAACAAAACTTTCACTTTGATTATGAATGTCGAACTTGCTTACAATGAAAGATGTTTACGAATGAAAACTTATATAAAACTTGATACTAAACATTAACCTAAAGGCCTTCTTTTATAGACTAAGAAGCCTTGTACAATAAGCTACGTATCAACTATTCTAGGTAAAGATAAACATAGAAAATACATTGTCGTTTCTATCCTTACTAGAAGTATTCTAGAATATAATAAACGTGTAGCTTATATCTTCCATCAGTGCTTGTCTTCAATCTATCAACGCTTGACTTTAACTTGTCAACGCTTGGGCTGTCAGCGCTCACTTTGTTCTTGTCAACGCTTGAGTTGTTCTTGTCAGCGCTCAAGTGATCTGGCCTTAATTTATTCTCAACAAAGGCTAGATGTCGGGTTTTAATCTTAAGGTAGAACCAATCTTCCCGACGTTACCTACTTCACCATTTTACGACACAAGGCTAGATGTCGAGTTCTAATCGAAAGCTAGAACCAATCTTCACGACTCTTCACTTTGAAGCTAAGTGAGAACTTCACACAACACAACTACTAATCACTTTTAAGTTTAGTGAGAACTAACAAGACACAACCACATCACTTTATAGTTTAGTGAGAACTCCTAATCAAATCTATTACAACTCAACAAGACTTATCCAAGTACACACATGTAGCTTGGATTTACACAACACAAATCCAAGCAAACACATATGCAATGGATGTACACAACAAATCCAAGTATCCACAAATAACTTGGATGAACACAACTTGTCCAAGTATTCATAAATACATTGGATTGACCTAAAACAAAAAGGGTATCATGATGAATATGACTAGCTCATAGATTCATCTTTATCACAACACTAGTGAGTGAGTGATCTTCTCATTGGACAAGATAAAGGAGGGGATCAAGAGGATAATCATATGTAAACATCCTTAACAATTTAAGTGATCATTTACTAATGATTATGCTATAGAAAATAGAAAGAGGACTGAGAAAAACGTCAAAGAGGCTTACTGGAAAATGAGATTTGACCCACTATTTAAAGGAGACAAAGTATAACGGATCTATAACGGCTAGCTGTACGCGGTACCTTATCTCACCCCGCGGTACTTTATCGCTAAGGAACCGCGTAGGTACTTAAGGTACCACCACTAGACTCCGCTTCGTTTTTTGTCTTTAAGTGGGGTGGGAATATCTGAGGTATTTGAAACCTTCAAAGGATATTCTAACAGCATTTGGAATATGCTATTTTCAAATTTTCATTTTCCATTTTAATAAAACATTTTCTAAAAAAGAAATTTTATTAAAAAGTCTTTTGTCATATTAACAAAAGTGAGTTTTAAGGATAATCATTTTGATGATCACTAAGTATGATTAAGAAAGGTTAGTGATATGATTATTACCTTGATGATAGTGTTAGTTAAATAATTCATTTTGTATTTTACACTAAATGTGTTGTATGGTTTGTTGTGATTAAAACTAAGAAAGATTAGTTAACACTAATAATGTTTTAGGCATCACTTGCATTAACACTAACAACTCCAAAACCAACTCATAATTCGCCTCACTCTCCTTCTTAGATTTGAGTAGATCAAGATGTCGTCGATGCTCCCGATGACAACTCGTTTATATATTGTCATGCACCCCCGGTTCATTGACTCAATGAAAAATGCTAGCGCCTCGGCGAAGCCAAAATCATAACCGTTAACCCAAAGCGTTCATACAACATCCTTAGCAGTTTTAACTACGTCCTCCTTGCACCCTCTCTTAGAAGCAATACGAATACATTTCTACCTCGTTCTACTCGCGAAAATCTACACGTATTCTAAAATACCCATACTTCCTCTTATTAGACCACTCAACCGCTTTTCACAACCAATCTACTACTAAGCAACTCAAATTTTACCTTTCATCCGTTGCAATTTCTAACAACTCTTGCTCTTAAAATCATTCCATCAACAATTTCCTTGGAAAGGCACTAACTACAACTCCTCTCACTTCTCCTACTTGCTTTATTTATGGTTCTACCTCACAGTAATAGGTAAACATACTAAATCTCAGGAAATTTTCGGAAAACTTACATGCCTTACGAACAATCATAAATACCTTTGAGGTATTATATCCCCTTCGAACACTCTCTATGGCGCGTTACTTGTGCCAAAATCCATACATTATACAAATCTCTATTCATCTCCCTTGGCACTCCTAAGAGACCTCATGACCACATTAGTTCGTCTACGAACTTTTAACTCTTTCATCCCCACTAAGGGCATTCCGACCATTCTCTCAGGGCCACCTACTTAATCGTGTAGGCGCGACCAAGTCTTTCATATGTCTACCTCAACGCTCCCAATCAACACGAACCCAAAACTACATCCTGAATCCACTAGATACGATCAACGAATCAAACCCACAGATAACTAACGACATTTCACGTGCACGAGTTAAAACAGACCAAAACCACGAAAACTCAAAAGGAAAACTCAAACATCTACCAATTCAAATGACTCATGACAACGAAAAATGATCCAAGAAACACTTAATGGCAACCAAAACATCTTATGCCCCGCGACATATTATTTAAACCGTGCACAAGATCGACTTTTCCAAAAGAATATTTTTTTTCTTTCCTCACCACATCTATGTGACTCAAACAATCTACAAACAACCTTCTAGACGATCTCAAAACTTAACTCAAAGACTAGGTATCCCGTGCATCCCAAATCATAAAAAAAACTACTATTCAAAACTCAACCTTGAACCCGTCACTTGTACCAAAATTTCGATCAAGCTACTGACAACCCATGACTATACATACCAAATATTTGAAAAGTACATTCCGAGTACATAATTTTAGGCTTTTGAATCACCCAAAAAGCTTTAAAAACGAACAAGTTATGACCAAAACAGTTTTATACTAGTTGTTTTTTAAAAAAAGGTAAAGAATCCTCTTAGTAATTAACGTAATCCTTTTTAAATGAAACAAAATAAATGTATGTGAAATTTTCATGAACTTTGTTTAGTCTTGCATAAATAATTATAAATGACGTATATTGATTAAGCTCACTTATATAAACTATTTAAGTAGAAATAAATTTTATTTCGCTTTATTTTAAAGAAAGTCTTTTAGAATTTGAAATAAATATGTGTTGAAAAAAAATCTTATGTTACATCTTGTTTCAAACACGACTCCAACACCTTACCCTTATTTTACCGAATACAACCAACTATCTAACTCTATAGTAGATTTTCAAGTCCCTTTTTTTCAATATATACCGACCAAAAGAAATGTAAGACCCAACACAAAAGATTTCATTATCTCAAAAGAAATCCCAAGTTATTTCAATAGACTTAAAACCAAGAACACCATTTTAAAACGTACACGTGAAATACGAAACTAAAAAAATACGCTACAACGGAGGTTTAATATAAAAAAAAAGTGAGCTAGCCACCCTCCTAAGGATACAATCCATAATTGTAGGGGATCATACATATATAGGCATATCGGGATACATATACTTAAATCCGTCTAACATCTACTATACAAGCATGTACTAACCCTCTTTCAAGCAATCATACTTAGGAATCCATTGAAGTTGTGGTACTGGTATAACTATGTTGGCCACCATACTTATACAATTACCCTTTCCCCAATGCACTCCCTCCTATGATGACACTTATAAGAATTAATACAACACATAACACATATATCCATCTACTCACATAAGCTCATAACCACATAAACAATAAAGTCCAAAACTACATCCATTAAAAAAATATAATCAAACTATTGGAATACATAAATCCATAGTTTAGCTAAAACAACATAGACTAAATTCAAAACGAAAACATAATCAGTTATAAGTCATGTCGCCCATAAGAGTGGAAACAGCTTAAAATCATTCATATCCACCTACTCCTAATAACTCGAACCACCACATAATTCTTAGGGACATGACTTAAACATCAACAGAAAAATACTATACCTCAGGTACATAAAATAACTCAACAAAAGACAGAAACTACCATGTACCAAATTATGTACTATAATGTACAATTTAAGCAAAATACAACAATGACTAGCGTGGATGATTATGGTTCAACCTTCACTAGTCACAACCCGAAAAGAAAATAACATGTGGCTAAGTATGAACTACTATGGTTCAACCCATACTAGTCAAAACTTAACAAACATCGCAAGTAAAAACCAATTACATCCAGAAAACTTTAATTAATATAAAATGCACACATACTCCTATGACGCCTATATGCAGGGACCCTTAAGCTATAGACTAGGTTACTAGACTAGGCAACCTAATTCTCTATAACCATTGTCTCTGATACCATTCTGTCACACCCCACCATGGCGGAATATGGGGCGCGACGTATGGATATCATCACAACAACAACGTATCTATAGAGAGAACTATATGAATTAATAATGTCATAAAAGGTGACACAAATGTCATGACAATATCTCATCAATGCAGGAGTCTAGGTAAGTAGGTAACAGTCCTACCTCTTACCCAAGACAAACAAATAACATAAACAAATCAACATACAGGTTCATAGTATCACTTATTGAAACAAACAGAAAAAAATAAACTAAGAAGGAACAGGGATCTCCTTCTAAATGCATTCCTACGCGACTCCAATCCTAGCCACATATGTTCTCACGCTTAACCAATTAATCACCTGAAAGAGACACTAAAACACGTCAACATAATGTTGGTGAGAGTCATAGGTTTAGACTCCAACCGAAAACAGATTAAAATAAGCTGTGAACCACCATAAACCACTAAACATATGGTAATGTGCTATAAATATGCATTAACAACTAACATTCAAGATCAATCATTCCAAACAAAATCCAAGGCTCCCAGCCTTACCAAACACCATGGTACCATAGGCGCCCATACACCTATGTATCAATCCCAAGGCCCCGCCTTGTCATTATCCATTGGTCCCATAGATGCTCACACATCTATGTACCTCCCCAAGGCCCCGCCTTATCAACATCCTCTTGGTACCAAGTCAAACCACAATAACAATCAAGAATCATATAACAGTTAATCACATAAGTGTACACACAAGTCCATCACAAACCATAAAAACATTCACAACATTAGTTACAAAAACCAAACAATGTCTCTTCCATCCCATCTGGAAGTCTAAAATCATTAAAAGACATGGGACTATGAAACTCACCTGATTGAGCTTCTCCAAAAGTCCGCGCACTAGCAAAAAGTTAACAAACAAAAGCACACAATCAAAACATGAACCAAACACTAAGATGGCTCATCAACCCATGATGGACATCTAACCTTCTCCCATATATATACCTCATTTATATGCTCTAAGCATCTCATTACACCCCTCTATAAAGCCCTTAACTCTGTTTACTTCATAACCCATCCCGTTAAAATTTTATCCAAAATAGTCCCGGTTTTTAGGTCTCCAAACTATAAGCCAAACGCCTACCTAAACATACCCATGATCTTTGTAAAGGAAACCCTATTCCCTTAAATATGTTATATAACTCCTCCCTTTTGCCCCAACCTTAAAGCTACTGTTAAGGCCCCGATATATATATATACTTCTGCCTATCCGCATTTTATCTATTTTGAACATACAAAAAGTTTGTTATGATTAGGGGGTCTTACCCTAACCCATTTGCTTAGCCACCCTTCAGGTCTCTTTTTTAATATATAAACCAACTACCATGCTAATTAAAGGGCTCAAGTGTACTCCTAAGTACCCCAATCACCTTAAAATATTAAATTAACCCGACTGATTTCAAAACTGTTTTGACCTCCGACTGTTGTAACCTGTTTTTGACCCACCTCCCGACCTCCAATTTAGTTCTCGTTTCTTGAATTTGAAATCCACTTCAATTGCCTATTCAGGGATGCTTGGATCGCAAAATAAGAGTTTGTAGAACTCTAGATATGATCAAAACAAGTGACTCAAAAAATCTGCCCAGTTTTTAAAAATGAATTTAAACATGATTAAACCCTAATTAACATCACTAATAATCACCAATCATTATCCTAATCATGTTAATTGTTATAAAACCCCTAATTACAGATCTATTAAGAACTCTATTCCATCATATAAATTGATTACATAAAACTTGAAGCCTTAATGCTATAAAACAAGAAAACTATAAGAATTAAATCAAGATTTTTACCTCAAATCTTCAAGAAAATTATTTTTGATGAATCCCTAAATTAGGGCTTGTAAAAATTCGGCCAAAAGGGGAGAAAATTAATGAAAACTGATTTTTGTGATATAAACATGGTATTTATATGTTTTATTAAGAAGGCTTTTCCAAATTGGGCTCAAGTTGGGTCTTTTGGCCCATTATCCTTTCTTTTTCTTTTCTAGTCGGTATAAAACCCGATTCATATATATATATATATATATATATATATATATATATATATATATATATATATATATATATATATATATATATATATATATATATATATATATATAGTGATATATTCTATACAGAACCAAATATTTCTTACAGAACTTTCAGAACCAATCTAAGCCAATCACAATTTAGTTAATTATTTTTAATTTATTATATTCATGATTTAATATAAGGGTAATTATGGTATTTTATGAATATCCAAAATTTGACAGTTATTAATCTCTAACCCACGTACATTCATGTAAACCAAATATTAAAACCAGAAATTTTAGATAATTTTATTTTCAATCATTAAAAAAATTCATACGCATTGAACGTTCAATTTTATTATATTGAAACAAAATTTCAAATTAAGAAAATGGTTTACATTGAACAATTCGAGAAGATTTTTGAAAAGGGGCAGTGTTCGTCATCAAATGACATGAATCACGATACGGGTCAGCGTTCGACGTCACAGAATGTGCAAGTTAATAATGACTTAGTCATATTACCACAAATTCAAGAAAATCAAGGTATTAAGTTTTTCGTATTTGCGTAATAAAACGTTTTTTATTGAAAATTTAATTGGTTTAGGAGGTTGAACAATTGTAAGTGCATACATGTTGTTACATATTACGAAAGTGTAGGTTACATTTGATGTTGGTTTAGTTCGAACAGTTTTACATGTTTTAGAAGTTAGAACAATTGTAAGTACATACATGTTGGAAGTTGTTATGGACCGTTTTGAATTATATGTACACTTGCATTTTGTAAAAGATTATGCATACATGTTTTATAGTGTTTACATTATGTTAATTTTATGTTAACAAATTTTTATATTCATTGTAGATGATTCCGATATCGAGGTGTATGAACTTGATCCTGAGTTTCAGCCTACTCCAAATGGGACACCATACTGGATCCCAAATGTTCCTCAAAATGAAAAACCTAATTATGTAGATGAGTTTGACAGCTTTGATGATGTTTTTAACATGTATTTGGTTTATTCTCAGAAAGCTAGGTTCAATATTCGTAAATCCGGAATTAAACGTAAAAAGGGTGAGATCACACACAGGTCTGTTTACTGCAATAGAGCAGGTAAACCTAGGATAAAAGAAGTAAATACTTTAAAGGAATGTGCAAAAGTTGATGGTGGTGATGTTTCTAAGAAAAAAAAAAGCGCAGGACTAAGTCCAAGGCCATTGATTGTCCTGCAAAGATTAGTATGAGAAAAATCCCGGGGACAGAAAAATATATTGTGTATGATTTTGTTGAAAACCACAATCATCCGCTTATGAACCTGAATAATATGGACCTCTCACGGGCTCGACGCCTATTGGAATTTTCTGACTATGTTTTTATCCATCGTACTTCATTGACGAGCATAGGTCCAACTGTAGCTCATCGTATAAAAGTAGCACTTGTTGGTGGATATGATAAAGTTCATGGCACACCAACAGATTGGAGGAATTTTAGGCGTAAGGTTAATTCGTTTATCGGCGACAGGGATGCACAGATGTTAGTAGATAAAATGCTAAGGAGACAAGATCATGTGCCTGAATTATCTTTTGAGTACCACACACTTCCTTCAAATGAGCTTATCAGAATGTTTTGGGTTGATGAAACCATGAAATGCAATTATAATGCGTTTGGTGACGTGGTTTCATTTGATGCTACTTTCGACACTAACAGGTAATTGTCGTATACGTATGTATTTCCATTATAAACACTATTTAAAATTGTAAGTAATATAAAGTATGTTTGGTCAGGTATGGTTATAAATTTGTGCCATTCACGGGCATTGACCACCATCAAAAGTGCGTCACGTTTGCTGCTGCATTGTTGTCCGATGAAACTTATGAATCATTTTGTTGGATGTTGGAAGCGTTCTTGAAAGTTCATAAGAAGGCGCCACCTTTCGCGGTTACAGACCAAGACGGTGCTCTAAGAAAGGCTGTTTTTCAAATGTTTCCAGATTCGCATCACCGGTTGTGTATGTGGCATATCACACAGAAACTACCGGGGAAGGTAATTTTATCATGTATATTTATTTTTTATTTCTGCAAATGGGGGTGCACTACATGTAACTTTTTTTTTCAGGTTTTAGGAGATTTACAAACTGATTCTAAATTCAGGAAACATTTCCATAAACTGGTATGGAATGTATACATAGGCCCTGAAGTGTTTGAACAATGGTGGGAGGGTTTGATAAATCGGTATAATTTACACGACAACAAATGGTTGTCTGACATGTACCAAATTAGAGAAAGGTGGGTACCCGGTTATTTCAAAGATGTACCTATGTGTGGTTTGATGAAGACCACGTCTCGGTCAGAAAGTACCAACGCGTTCTTCCAGGTCTATTCACATCCTGGTAACACACTTGTTCAGTTCATGCTTTGTTTTGAATCTGCAATTGAGAAACAAAGATATACACAACGTGCGTTAGACAATGACTCAAATAGTACAATTCCAGTCATGGTTACTGATTTACCGATTGAGAAGCATGCATGTGATGTGTATAGACCATCTATATTCAAAGATGTACAACTTGAAATACACCAAGGGTTTGGTGCATGTATACAGATTAGTTATCAGTCTGAAGGCGATGTTGAGACTTGCATCATACGACACAAGGACAAGATAGCTGATAGATTTATATATTCAACGGTATACCTTTTTGCAGCAACTATCTATGTTAATTTATTAAATTTATTATCCTTTTATGTTCTGCGTATATGTTGTTTTTCAGGTTACGTTTAATACAAAGGATGCAACTGTCAAATGTTCTTGTGGCCATTACAACCGCCATGGGTTTCTATGTCGACACATTTTTTGTGTATATCGTATTTACGGCATTGTCAAAATACCTGATCTATATATTAAACGTCGGTGGAAAATGAATGTTCTCCCTGCGCATTTGCTTGATAAACGCCATAGATATGGTCCTTTCATAGAAGAAACTGAACGTTTAGCCTCCGAGGTTCATTCAACAATTGAAGATTGTATCGGTCTTATCAGGAATGATAGTGACAAACTATCTGAGTTCCTTTCAACTGTTAAAGAATTGAAGAAAAAGCTAGAAGCTGATACGCCATCACCAACTGCAGAGCTAGATAAGGATTCCTTAATTGCGAATTTTTAGATGTTCCTATCCCTGATAAAGTTGTTATTCAAACTCCTAAATCAATATTTAGAAGTAAAGGTAAGAGGAGAATTAAAAGTGCGGCTGAAATAAGGACATCCAAGTCAACAGCAAGAAGTAGCAGGAAAAGGCCTTACAAACAGCGTACGTGCAGCATATGTCATAAAAAAGGCAATAACAAGAAAACATGTGATGACAGGCCCAAAAAAAATATTGATGATGAAGAACAGGCCAGTGTTGAAAGTGATGGTGATGACGCAGACACAGTACAAGTTCAGGAAGAAGATGGAATCGACGAAGAATATGAAACTAACAATGAAGATGAAAGTCAAGAAGAAGACGGAATTGACGAAGAAAGTGAAAGTGACGCAGATGATAAAAGTGACGAATATGATGAAAGTGAACAAGAGTAAACATGTTTTGAGTGTTGACTTTTTGTATGTTTAAGCTGATTAGATATAATTTCTTTCATGGATCATGTTCTTATAGTAAGATTTGTTTTATTATGTTTATGCATATGAAAGATATGCAGGTATGCAACATGTAGTGAGCTTGTTTCATTTTCCATTTTGTTTCTATTTTGTGCAGTCTTTTTAAAAAAAATTGATTATCGAACGATATGCAAATCGTTTATGCAAATTTATGGTCAACGAGCACAGGTTCATGGAGCTATTATTATTGATGGTGGGTATCATTATTTTTATGTTTATGGATGTGCTAGTAGTAAGTAGTAACCTTGCAATCACTATTATTATTGGTTCGCATTTTTTTATATCCTTGTCCTCGCTGAAGTTGGTTATGGGTACTGCAAATTTGGTTGGAGCAACTATAGTTATCCATCTGGGCGAGCTGCAACATTTTTGGTATGTGACAATTTAGAAACATTGCAATCAGCTCTTAATTTGGTGCCTTTTGGTTGGATCAAATATAGTTCTCCATCTAGCAGTTATAGTTCTCCATCACCCGATCTCAGTACTTAATTTGGTGCCTTTTGGTTGGAGCAATTTTGTTGGTGCAAATATAGTTCTACATCACCCGATCTCAGTACTTAATTTGGTGCCTTTTGGTTGGAGCAATTATAGTTCTCCATCCAGCAGTTATAGTTCTCCATCACCCTTTTGGTTGGATCAAATCAACTCTTAATTTGGTGCCTTTTGGTTGGAGCAATTATAGTTCTCCATCCAGCAGTTATAGTTCTCCATCACCCGATCTCAGTACTTCCTACTTTTATTTGGTTTATATTTAGAACATACTCCACATATGTCTCTGCAAGTTCAAGTGCATCTAATATTTTTTCTGTTTTCACTGTCAGCTCAGGTAGAAATTTACATCATTTTTTCTTATTTATATTATTTTTGTTGATCACAAGCGATGGTGTAGTTACGTTTGCAATTTGGCACTATCCAACAAACATATATGCAATATCCTGTATAAGTTATGGACGTTTTAGTATGTTAGTGTATTCATTCAGATATATGAAACATATATGCACTATTCAACAGGCTTGGTGAATTTTTCTACCATATGTGACATTCGGATATATGAAACATATATGCAATATACTCATATGGATACATGCACTCTAGTATGTAACAAACCAATCTATACCTTGAACAATTTCTGATCAACCACCAAGTACTTACCTGCAAACCTGTTGAAGCTGGTGAGTGCTTGCACAAGCATGGAAGCTTACTCGTCCACCTTATTGACACCTACCAATATCCTCAAGATTTTGATGCACCGTCTCTATAGTCTCTTCCATTATGCTTACTGCAACTCTTATGCGTATGCCTCGCTATTTTTACCCTCCCACTGGCCGCAACACCATACAAACAAATGTTGGTGTCACATGTTCTGTCTCATACCTTGCCAGCAGTTAATTCACATGTTAACATGTTGGTGAGGTTACAGAGTTTGAAAACCTTAATGTTTTTAACAACTACTCACAAAAGTGAAAAGGGCATTACAAAACAAGGATGATCTAAACCATAAGCCAAGATATAGCAAAAGAAATTACATTACATCAGAATTAACAAAGGTCTGGAACACAAGTTCAACAAATAATCTAAACAAAAACTAAAAGTACCAGCAACTAATCTAAACATAAACCAAAATGTAGCAAAAGAACATTAAAACATAAACTTAAAGTGCCATTAAAACATCTGGGTAGAAACAGATTTGTAACGGAAATGAAATGCATTGTTGAGTAGTGCTCCCATTCAGCCACGTATCTTGACATTGTCTGATTTCATTCGGTTCAGTTCTCCACGAATCTTATCCTTGTAAATGTTGTATTCTGAAAGTAGTAAAGTTGCAGCATACTTGTTTCTCAAGCGCGTCAATTGTGTATTATGCTTTCCACCTTCATCTTCCAGAACTCCTTCCCATATAGCCAAGTCAGTTCCCATATATGACTCCATGTGCCGCATCAAAAATATACCTCCATCTTTTAATCTTTTATCAGTTTGCCAACTAAACTCACAACGCACAAGCTCAGTATCCATAAGTCCAGCTGATTTTACATGATTTATTGCTATGAGGTATTGGATAAAGCTGTGTTGCTGAAATCATTAGTGTTCAAATTATTAGTAAACAATTTTCGTCACGTTACTAATAAACTCATATATAAACTGTACGTACCAATATTGATGCCACTTGCATCTGATCAATATACTCAAATTGGTTCTTTCTTTTTTTTGCATCCTTTTTATATGTTTTCTTGCTATCAATCAAGTATACTCCTGGTTTTTTCAAGTTCACGCAGACCAGGAATTTATCGTCCTCATTGCTCACTTTGATAAAAATCTGCATTTTTTATATTGTTATAAAATATTTATGTCACAACCATTATCCGGTTTAGCATAAACGCTATTCGGATATGCACTTCCTAGCCCGGCAACTTAATTATATATTTACTATGTCAAAATATGGATCTAGTATATCATTCTTAAAATAAACATACTTGGACCAAATAAAGTTTACCATTATTACAGAACCAAACTCATAACCACGTTTTTTATATTTTAAATTAAAATGTTAAATAATTTATAACATATATGAATATTGTTCTAACATAAACCAACCTAAAAAACAGACGATATTCTTATATGCACTTCCTAGTCCGGTCACTTAATTATATACTTATTCACAAGTAGCAATAAAAACATGTACAAGTGTTCTGATTTCAAACAAAACCAACTTATGTGGTTACTACTTTATAATATGTATGCACATTTTTCTAAATTAAATAACATGTTATGCGGATATGCACTTCCTTGTCCGGCAACTTAATCTTATACTTATTCACAAGTAGCACTAAAAACATGTACAAGTGTTATGATTTCAAACGAAACCAACTTATGTGGTTAATACTTTATAATATGTATGCACAGTGTTCTAAATTAAATAACATGTTATTCGGATATGCACTTCCTTGTCCGGCAACTTAATCTTATACTTACTATGTCAGAAAATTCATGTATTATGTAATTTTATAAATAAAAAAACACATTTGGACCAAGTAAACGATACATGTATGGACAGATGGTTATTAACAATCAAGATGCACACATACACACGTAAATAGGATTTTTATATATTATATAAAATGCTTACAATATCGGCTTTATCAAGGATAGTCCGCCCCCCGTATGTTTTTGTGGCGGTATCAAAATATACCATAATCTTTTTCACC
Organism: Glebionis coronaria; assembly: GCA_025667525.1. Classification (NCBI taxonomy): domain Eukaryota; kingdom Viridiplantae; phylum Streptophyta; class Magnoliopsida; order Asterales; family Asteraceae; genus Glebionis; species Glebionis coronaria. The sequence goes on along the minus strand of CM046879.1, from coordinate 593,274,729 downwards.
CTATCAGTAGCATCGTAATCACCCTTGAAAACCTTCTTGTCCTGTTTTACATGTTTTTTATTAGTAACATTCTTTTGGTTTCAAATATTATACACGTCTATTATACATAATTCTTACTACTTCAAAGACAGGTAGAAAAAATCTTGACGGAGAATTCTTGTCCTTTTTACTCTCCAACAGATTCAGATATGCAGACCATGAGTTGAAAATGTTGTTGTCAACCGTTTCTTGCGGCCCAAGTGACAAAATATTTCCTCTGTTAGACTGTTGTCCGTGCACTGTCTGGAACATAACCTCGCTGAAATAAAACAACAAAAGATTAATACAAATATTATATTACATTCTTTAATGCATATATGCAATTGTAATAATACTCGTTTACCTATAATCTCCATCCATTCTTCTAAACAGGTAAGCTGCTAATCGCTTCTCGTCAATGTTTTCAGGTCTCTCAGCGTTAACAATTCTTTCTAAGAACGACGACCTTAAATTATCAGGTAATGTAGTATTCCTTTGTGAACGACGTTTCTTTCCACCAACCCTTTCATTATTCGGGGTAATAAAACTGATTGGCAGTATATCCAAACCATCCTCGTCATCATATTCTCTCTTTTCCATAATATCCATACCAATTCTACTACTACTCCCATTGTTTGAGTTTAAAATATCTGAGACAATTTTGTCAACAACCTCTACAACTTCTTTTTGCGTCTGAATACCCATATAGTAATCAGGCCCATCCAATCCGATCTCGTTTCCAAAGTCTTGAGTCACATTAAGACTAAAACTAGGAATTTCATAATCATCACTCATTTTTTTATGTTCAATTTTTGCGTCTACCTTTTCTGCACTTCTCCAAACCTGTAAATGAGTTTCTGGGCTCATGTTGTACTCCGGAAAATCATTTCCTTGGTCAAAAATGTCTTCATCTTCCATATTCGAATCATCACGATCGGCCTTTCTTGATCTTCAGTGTGCATACGTGTTCCACTTGGCCCAACATTATTTTCTTCTTGAAAATAAAGTGATTCAAAGTATCGAACACACACGTTAGCCACCAATTCGCTTCGTGGAAACATAAATGTTGCTGCAGTCATAGTTCTTTCAAATGCAGCACGTTCCCTGAGTATACCATCCACATATTTGTTCATCTTCCAAATCAAGCCCTGCATTATAATCATTATTAATAAATTTTTATTTATATATTTCAAACACTCAAAATTATTGTCATATTTCATAAGTTTACCTCCAAATTATCCGGAATCGGGTCGTCCTGATCTGCCACATACGGACCTGCCAGCTCACCTTTTCCAAATCCCCCAGCTTTTAGTTCTACAAACTCTCGCTCTTTGAGCAGCTCATTTGTCCACATTTTTGTTGGTGGCCTTTTTCTTATTACTCTTAAATTGTTGCACACACTCCCATCAACATACATCATCTGCTTATATCATTGTATACGTATTTAAAAGTTAGATAATAATGAATATAATGAACACGTATGCAACATGAATTAAATGTAAAACCGTATAAAAATTACTTACAAGTAGAACTGTGATTGGACCCAAGAAATAACTATGCGTTTTTTTACGAATCCATTCATTCTTACAAGTCTGCAGACATCTCCAGATATATCTACACCAATTAAGGTTTGATATGTCCGTGTTCATATTGATATATTCAAGTATTTCAGTATCACAGACTCCTGTTGGTTTAACACCACCCATTATTGATGTGAAAAGAACAATAAAATTCAGCTTAAAGTTCATGTATGCCACCTCGGATTGCCTTATCACGTGTTTTACGGCATTTGAAGTGATGTATCTAGTACCTTTAAACTGGTCCTTCCAGTTTTGAATCATCACTCTGTCATTAATGACATCAGACTCCATTATATCAACCCCTTCATTGACAACTCCAACTATTTCAGCTATTGACTCCAAACTTATTTCAATACGCGCCTTATCTAATTTAATAACCATTTCTTTCTCATCGAATTTGTCTACCACATAAAATCCTAGCTTCGACGGCGTACCGTCTACTTTAAAGTCAAGTATTTTTCCGAACCCGAGTTGTTCCAAGCAGGATTGCTGAACCGGTGTTAACGTGGATACGGCATTGAAAAATGCCTTCGGGCTAGTCCTGGTTTGGAATGTATATGAACTACCCCCATTTCCTCTTTTTTGTATAGCATGACTACTGTTTGAAGTTTCAGATTTTGGATTTTTCATATCACCTTTTCCTGAAATTGTTCAACATAAGACAAATTACCAAATTTATTTTAATATGTTCAATGGTCATATATATCTATTTTATCACATTATTCAATCCTGTTCACATAAATATAATGTTTTTAAAAATACAGGACAAGATCGAACTCATATGTAACATTTATATTCAGTTATAAACCTATTAAATATAACAACGTACCACTTGGCCCCGTAGATGCTGATCCTGTAGACTTATTAGCAGTCGGATTACCGATGATATATTTATCACTTTCCTTTTCATCAGTATCCTCCTCCATTGTATGTTCTTCAATTACTGGAGTCTTACCCCTCGACCTTTTGCTTCTACGCAATCCTGAAATGAGTTACCACAATTTCAAGTTTATTCAAATGACTAATGTAAATATAATTGTACAGTTTATACGTTTTTAAACCTTGAAACATATACACACATCTTTCTAAATCAACATTATTTTGTTAAACTCATATAACAGATACCAAATTAAAAAAGTTTGTCAAACGTCAAACACGATAGTTATACATAAATTTTGTTAGCAATTGATCAGCTATAAGAAATTATGTATCATACCAGATTCTGAGAACCTCGTGTCCACATTATCAAAATCGGGCCATATGACATCGTCTATGTTAAATTCATCACCCAAATATTCATCTACATCGATATACTCATAGCTCCTGTTTTCTTCAATAACCGGTAGTTTCTCTCTAGCCTTTCTACCTCTCCGAGATCCTGAAACAACTATGCACATTTTGAAAACTACTAATACATCCGGAAACAAGTATGCACATTTTTTAAAACGACTATTATATCATTGAACATTGTCGGAAAACTACTAACACATCATTGACCATTGTCTAAAGACTTTTAATACATAATGAAACAAGTATGCACATTTTGAACGCCACATCTAACAGTAGTGTAACTCACTTTACAACTACTAAAACACTCGGATTTTACATACAAATTCCATATGGTTTGATGCGTTTTAAAGTACAAACACATGCTCGCATTTATGCTTTTGAGTTTATTAATATCATTTGTTTAAAAGTTTTACTTTGAAATAATTTTGGAAACGGGTAAACCCATAATAGGTTGTGTGTCAAAGGTGGGTAAGCAAGATACCTGCTTTTTACCCCTAATGCAGGTTTACGTGTATAATTCATTTAAAAAAACATTGCTTTTATTAGTTTAAGAATTAACTAAAGGGTAAAGTTGTATGGTATTTCTGGGATACCATATCATATTGTGTATTACAAAGCATTAACCTTTATGCAAACTGGAAACAAGTATGCACACTTACTAAATTTTTGACAAAAATTTAGTCTTATACAGTATAACGTTTATGCAAACCGGAAACAAGTATGCAAACTTACTAAACTGTATCAACTTAAAACTGTATCACGTTTCAAATGACCATGTGCCCAACTTAAGAATTAACTAAAGGGTAAAGTTGTAAGGAGCACGTCTAAACTGTATCACGTTTCAAATGACCATGTGCCCAATTAACTATCTAAACACGCACCAATATCAACTTAAAACACACACAAGATCATATATGCGATGAAAAAAATAGCAACTTTAATCACACCACCCGATGAGGTTATAACCTGTAGGTGTGGGTTTAAATAGTTTCAGGCTTTTGGGCAGTGCTAAAGAAGCATTCAAGATAATGGGGATGGAAGGACAACTAATTTAACTGGCTAAATTATTTTTGAAGTGTGCCAGTGTATGTCATCATCGCTAGATGTGCGCCTGTTAGCAGCACCTGTTGTGACTGTGGCGTAAAAAAAGAGAAGTGCGAGGACCTGGTGGTGGTGGAGGAAGAACATAATGGAAATGCACTTAAAAAATACAAACTTTATTGTTTTCAGGCTTGCTTTACCACACTTCCACGGCGAGCGAGCATTAATAATCACTAATAGTGAAGAAGTCTTGGCGGTTGTAAGCAAGCTTTCACTTCTTTTGGCATTCACTAGTCTCTTTAATAACATTCAACCCAATCTTTCAGGTGAACCCGCCATTTTTATTTCATCATATTTATTTTCCAAATATCTTTAATTATTTTCAATCAATGTTTCTAAATTATCAGTTTATAGTACTCTATGACGGGTAGTTTGCTCTATATGAGAATTTGTTGCATCATGTGTATTAACTAGATATACAGTGGTACTAAACTCAATTCTCACAATGAAAGTTGTATGTCATTGCTTGTGAAATTTTCTTAATGAAAATATATTGTTTACTGATGTATATGTGATGTAGGACTGAGAAAAAAAACTGGTGAAAGAAAGTAATTCCCACCTAGGCTTTGGTACGCTATGACGACCAACAAGAGCAAAGGTCAATCATTGAATAAGATAGGAATCTCCTTTTCTGGAATTAGGTGATTAACCAAACCAAACACTACAATTTTTGGATTAGAGAATAATGTAGCATACATGTAATTGCAGAACATATGTAATATTTGCTGATGCAATATTTTTTTTCCTAAGTTGAAACTATCTGAGTGCAAAATATTCAGTTCTTGCAAATAAATAAACAATACCAAAGTAGGCTATGTAAAATAGATCGTGAGATGATCAAACTCCTCTGTCATGACGTTTATGCAAACCGGAAACAAGTATGCACACTTACTAAATTTTTGACAAAAATTTAGTCTTATACAGTATAACGTTTATGCAAACCGGAAACAAGTATGCACACTTACTAAATTTTTGACAAAAATTTAGTCTTATACAGTATAACCTTTATGCAAACCGGAAACAAGTATGCACACTTACTACATTTTTGACAAAATTGAGGCTTATTCAATCTAAGCCGAAAATAGCTTATGTTTCATAAGTCTAAATAAACACCCATTATATAACAGCCCTAATTCTCAACTATAATCATAAACAAACACCAATTATGTTTCGCAAACCAAACGCAATTCCCAGCTTTTCATACATACAAACCCAATTAACTATTAGTTTTCTAAGATCTTTAAAATTAACAGATAATCGGTATTTAATATTTATGAATCTATAATCTGATAATTTATACTAAATTAAATATAAATATCATTCAATTAAATCTCATACGAACCAATTAAAATTAGTATCACATGAATATTATTGCATTTTTCAATTAATCATCAAATTAAACAAATAATTTATTAAAAATTTCATATATGATCGGAATGGAATACAGTATACAAAGAATAAAAGTCAAGATTTACCTTCCATCTAGTATGTATCTGAATCAGGATGGGTGGTTGAATTTTTTTTTGGGTATTTATTATGATTACTATGTGTGGTTTTAATGATAATTGTATCATTATAATATTGATATTCATTTGTGTTGTGTTGATGATCGTGGGATATGGTTGCAGTTACACTCTAAAACTGTCGTAGTGGTAGCTGATGTTGTCCAAAAAAGCAAAAAAAAAAAAAACTAAATTTCCCATTTTACCCTTTTTCAACTTTTTGCAGGCGCACTAATTTTTATATTTTTACAAAAATGCCATCATGCTATAAAGTGATGTACATGATGCATTACTAAAGGTAAATAATTGGTTCTGTAAGTTCTGTAAGAAAAAACTGGTTCTGCATTGAACGCTCCCCTATATATATATATATATATATATATATATATATATATATATATATATATATATATATATATATATATATATATATATATATATATATATATATATATATATATATATATATATATATATATATATAGGGGAGAGATCAAATAAAAAGACTTTTTTTGGTGAGAAGGATAAGAAGAATTTTCAGCCATTGATTTAAAATCAATGGATGAGATTAAACCACAATCCTAACTAACTAACCAACTAACTAACTAACCATTTAAATATGATTTTAAAAAGTTTTTCAAAAATTCTGAAAAAATTCCAGTAGATCGGGTATGTTGGTGCAAAAAACTTTTGTGAAAAAAGTTTTTTTAATTCGAAGATTTTTACGTTTTTTTAATGCACAAAAACGAAATTTTGATGCACAAAAACGATAATTTTTAGACTTTTTACGTTTTTTGTGCATCAAGAATTCATTTTTATACCCAACTTCTTTTGACTTTTTGCTTTAAAATTTGATGCCGCATCAAACTAAAACAACTTGAAAATTTTGTGCATGAAAAAAAATTGTATACTAAATTTCACCTTTTTGTGCATCAAATTTCGTTTTTTGTGCATTAAAAAAACGTAAAAAAACTCAAAATTAAAAAAACTTCCTTCACAAATTTTTTATGCACCAACATATCCGACGTTGTAGAATTTTTTCAGAAATTTTCGGAAACTTTTTTAAAATCATGTTTAGATGGTTAGTTAGTTAGTTAGTTACAAGTATGGATTGATCTCATCTATTGATTTTAAATCAATGGCTGAAAACTCTTCTTATCCTTCTCACAAAAAAAACTCTTTTTATTTTAACTCTTCCCTATATATATATATATATATATATATATATATATATATATATATATATATATATATATATATATATATATATATATATATATATATATATATATATATATATATATATATATATATATATATATATATATATATATATATATATATATATATATATATATATATATATATATATATATATATATATATATATATATATATATATATATATATATATATATATATATATATATATATATATATATATATATATATATATATATATATATATATATATATATATATATATATATATATATTTCTTTTTAAGACTTATTAATATATTATTAATAATACCTTAAGTTACCTTAATTTATTTCAGCTCCTAAAACCTCAAAACCGTAAAACTAGTCAATTTACGCGTATACCGTAAAAAACGTAAAATATACAGTTTTAAAAGAACTCTTGAATTTTGAAATAAACTTTTAAACTAAGTCCCAAATGACTTAAAACCATCCCGAAAAATACTCCCATGACTAAACACCTTACCCGAGACCTCTAAATGCTAAACCCCAAATCGTAAAAAAAATACGATTTACTATAATACTTATACGTATACGTAAACACCAAAATAACACCATTTCATTTCATAGTCACCAATTTGTGACCTCATGAACATGAAATAACAGTTCCTCGATTTACTTATGAGTACCATATACCCATAAACGATGTCCACACCAACTTCGTTCACGCAAAATAAACATGTAAACACACAAAACACATAGTCACACATAAAATAACCTAAAAATAAGACCGAGTGACGAACCTCAAAACCACGGTTGTCACATTTTGTTTGAAAAATCATGCTCACATCGAGCCACTAATTACGCCAACTTTAAGTTGTGTATTTGATGATCATTTTGACGATGCATCGATTTTATAACTCAAAATGATCCACATGAGAAATGTATAGGCCCATACATGCTCTTTTTATCTTTTCCAACATTTCAAGGAATGAGTCCTTATTCATATTCAGTGGTGATAAGTAATGAACTTTCATCGAGAACGATAAAGATAATCAAAATTATTTTTGAAGAAACTCATGGTTCTTCTATACTTTTCGCATTATCATTGATCCGGGATGATCGAACCGATCATGCCAATTAATACAATAATCTTGGCTCATAAGTTTATATTTTATGGCCACATGTGCTTCAATTGCATATATCTCAAAATCATAACAATGCCAAATCATATCAAAATAGATTAGTGTTACATGTTATATCAACAACATCAAACATATGACAAAAAATTAATTACTCAGTATCGTAGCCTAATTTCATTATTTTAATGGGTATAGTCAGTGCATGATTCTATGGCTTCTTTATGCATGTATTACAATGACTACATATTAAGTTTATTAGGTATAATATAATATGTACAAACAAGCTTAAAATATTGATCTAATGCAACGCAATATTAAAATATGCACAAGCTCGACATATATGTGTTTATAATGTTCATATCTTCACAAGCTAATCAATGATCTAGGATAATAACCTATGAAATGCAAGATCCTAATATACTTAGAGATTTTATCAATTTTTCCTTACAAAATTATCACCTTTAACATACCTTCAAAATATGCGGTGTAATAAACTAATAATATATCAAACCAAACAGGTAGTTGACTCTTCACCTATAAGAGTTACTATCATTATCTCTTGTCCAACAATGTTAATAACTTAATATTATTACTTATATCATTTAACTTCAAGGGTTGCAAATAGGGGCATACTCGTATTATATATACACAAGCATCAATATTAAAATAATGTCCGCAAATGAGATATATACTCTTTTAAGACATAACTAAGGTTATCGAGATATAATCATTTATGTAACAAGCAAAAACTTATAAGTTTAAATGCCTTTAAATGAGTTTGCCAACATACAAAAAAATATCAGATGCCAACTCAAAATTGAAGTACGTGATTTAAGCAACAATAATACTCATAGTCTATAGTGTCTATCATAATAATCACTAATCAAACGTGCAGGTAACTATTTTGATTTACTGTAGTTATGAGAACAATATTGATAACTTTAATACAACAATGAGTGAGAGTCAAGAAATTTATCCACTTGTTAATAGTATAAATTAACTACTAGTATTGTTGATCAATCGGGCTATGAATACTACAATCTTATACCATCAGATAAACTCTGACCAAATTAATGACATTATTTTGTGCAAATTTTGTAATCACTACCAGCATAAACTCATCAATGAAGTATCGATAAATAACATAAAAAAATTGATTTAAGATTTTCCTCTATTTATGCATCATAATTAGTAAATCATAACGTAAACAAAACCAATGTATGCTTTCCTAATTATCATTACCCATTAGCATAATATGGATTTACCTTCATTTAGGCTCTTCTCGATATAAAACATGAACACGAGGTTGCATTATATGATTATTATTATTATTATTATTATTATTATTATTATTATTATTATTTTATTTTTATTATTTTTTTGGTTAAAAATAAAATAAAATAAAACATGAAGAAGGAACATGAGGTTCAATGATAAAAATGCATAAAAAAACCTGGTTATTTTATTATGCTTCACTTGATGAAACTATAATTGAAAATTTTAATGGTAACAACTTAAAGTATTTGTATTTTAATTCTTCCATTCCAAGAAAACATGAAATATAACTATAATTAACATGAGGTTATGATATATTTTGATTCTTTAAATCATAATATTAGAGATCTTGAAAATCTTATATAGAAAATAAAACAAAGTGATATTATTTGATTCTTTTTAATTTATTGCTTCAAATTAGTGAGCAAAATCTTATTTACTAAAAAAAAAATATGCTTCGGCTATGATAAAATATCACCGCAATGTATCAATGCACCTCGTGCATATAGTATTATTAAGCCATATATATCAAAGTTATGTATTAATGGTACATTATGAATATTACAATAACATTACGGTATACGCAATACGTTTTAAAAAGCAACAAATATGTGTAATCTTATAGTATCCAATAAAAATAACACAAAATTTTAGAGTAAAAGTTTTAAATAAGCATATAATCATCTGATAATTTAGTGAAACTAAAAATTTCAATGTTCCAACAAAAACTCGTCAAAATAGAATCACACAAACTGTTTGTAAATTTTCTTTTTAAAAGATCCAACCAACAGTGTGTAATCATATAGTTTGATTTTATTTTCCTTGATAGTTATAACAAAGCAAAAATACATATGACAACATACATGAACAATCCACTAGAGAATCAATCTATCAAATCTCATTAACGCGTGTAACATATATCCAATCGGCTGTGAGTATATAATAATTGGCAAATTCAACAAACTTTTAGACAATCTAACAAATACACTACTACTTTTAAGTATATCAAACCCTAGACTAACGATCACATGATATAACAAATATAATGAACTAAATCATGAAATCCAGATACGGTCACCATATAACCAAAAAATTTAAAAGTGCTGATGTATCATATTTATTAGTATATAAAAGCATATTAAAACATAAATTGTAAGAGGTTAATCATATTATATTAGATCATTATATACTAATAGATTAAGAATCATGCATATTAGATGATATGACGTACATAATTAAAAGACTTACCCTTGGAGTACAAAAGCGAGACCAAAGTTAGTAAAGCGTGTTGATAACGTGTTGTGAATAGATAAAGAATAAGTGGTATTCTTCAATTGATCTATTACTGAGGATAGATACAAGGAGTATTTATAAGATAAATACTAGGGTAAACCCTAGTTAGCCATGGGTCTTATTCTAGACATCCACATATTATTCATAACATATAAAATGTTATGATATAAATAAATGAATAAATTAAAATTGTGGCTAATAAATCTTTAGAAATTAAAATACAATATTTGATTTGACATCACTCAAATCCCACATAAATTCCACCTTCTTACTTGATGAGAAAAGTTCCCTAAGGAACATGTATCCAAAAAAACAAAAAAGGAAGCCATCTCCACCATCCATTTTAAAATAATCTGGGTCATCCATTTTTCAACATGATCCAGCCACCACCGCCCTACACCCTACCACCGCCCCTGCACCCCACCACCTTCGTACCCCCACTGCAACACCCTCATCGCGCCCACCGCCGCCGCCGCACCCCACCACCGCCCCTGCACCCCACCACCTTCGTACCCCCCACTACAACACCCTCATCGCGCCCACCGCTGCCGCCGCACCCCACCACCGCCCCTGCACCCCACCACCGTCGTACCCCCACTACAACACCCTATATTGGAATCTGGGGAATCTTCTCTTTTTAATAAGTAGTTTCAAAGAGATGACAACAACACATTATATTGAATATTTGATGCATGAAAAGTGTTTGATGAAATGCCTAAAAGAGATGGTAACAACATATAAGCATGTTCAAAGAGATGGCAACAATTGGAAATTTGATGTATGAAAAGTGTTTGATGAAATGCCCAAAAGAGATGGTAGCAATATATTATTAGAATTTGATGCCTGAAAAGTGTATGATGAAATGTCTAAAAGAGATTGGATCATGCTCGAAATACATTAAGATGTCTTTTGTCATTCATGATGATATATAAAACATATTCGCTTCTGAATTACATGTGATTTTGCTTGAATCACATGTAATTTTGCTTGAATTACATGTAATTCTGTTGGTATTAACTGCCTAGTGACAGTGAATCACCTAGCGTTGTAATTTGATTTTGATTGAATCACATGTAATTTTTCTTGAATTACATGTGATTCGGCAATAATTACATGTGATTTTGCTTGCATTACATGCGATTCAAGCATTTTGAAACCTTATCATCGTCTAACAAACTCACTGTAGATAAATTACATGTGATTTTGGCTGAATTACATGTAATTCTGCTTGAGTTACATGTGATTCGCTGATAATTACATGTGATTTTGCTTGTTGTCAATCATGTAAAATATAAAAACAAATTGGCTTCTGAATTACATGTGATTTTATTTGAATCACATGTGATTTCGCTTGAATTATATATGTTTTGGTGATAATTACATGTGATTCAAGCATTTTGAAACCAAAACATCTTCTAAGAAACCCACTTTATATGAATCACATGTGATTTTGTTTCGAATCACATGTAATTATGTCAATATATTAAGATGTCTGTTGCCATTCATGTAAAATATATAAAACACATTTGGCTTTTGAATTACATGTGATTTGTAAGAATCACATGTAATTCTACCTGAATTACATGTGATTCGGTGGTAATTACATGTGATTTTGCTTGAATTTCATGTGATTATATGCGATTTAGCTTGCATTAGTGATTCATACATTTCGAAACCTTAATTTTATCTAACAAACTTTCTTTAGATGAATCACATGTAATTTTGTTTGAATCACATGTAATTCTATTAATATATTCAAATATTTGTTGTCACTCACGTAAAATATAGTATAAAACAAATTGGTTCTTAATTACATGTGATTTTTTTAATCACATGTAATTTTGCTTGAATTACACGTGATTCGGTGATAATTACATGTGGTTCGGTAATAATTATATATGAATTTACTTGCATTACTTGCGATTTTGTTTGAATCACATGTGATATACAGATGAAACACATATGATTTACATACGAATCACATACGAAATTATTTCTTCAGATTTGTAATATGTATAAATCACATGTCGTTTACACAAATCACATGTGATTTACATTAATATGTTGTTTTCCTTTTGTCCTTTGTTTTATCGGCTCCTTATAAAAAAAACAAGGCCCAAAAAATATAGAGCAATGTTCATATCACATGTAGATCTATTTGTTCAAAGTCACATGTCAAAATAAGATCTATTTGTTCAAATCACATGTTAAAATCAGATCTATTTAGTGGTGGTGGAGGTCGTGGTGTGTTGATTTCCGACGAATAGGACGTGGTGGTGGTGGTGGTGCGTTGGTCAGGGGTGGTGTGGAGGTCGGAGCTGGTGGTCAGGGGTGGTGGTCGGAGCTGGTGGTCGTGGTTGGTGGTCGTGGCTGGTGATCGTGGCTGGTGGTCAGGGCTGGTGGTCGGGGCTGGTGGGCGGGGCTGGTGGTCGGGGGTGGTGGTCCAGGGTGGATGTGGTGGTTGGGTGGATGTGGGTGGTAGAGAGAGAAAGTAAAGGTGTGTGTTTTTTAGAGAGATAAAGTGAAATGATAAATGAGGGTGATTTGTGTGTTTTGGGGCTTTATATATGGTTGGTACTTTTAATATGGACCGTTGGATGATGGAAAATTGGATGGCTCAGATTACTTCCTTTCTTCTTTTTTGGATACATATTCTATGTTGATCCCACCTCCTTACTTGATATTGTCTTTTTGGCTTGAGTCCACCTTTTCAACCAAAAAAGATTATACCAAACAAATGAATTTGAGCCTGAATCAGCCTAAACCTCTTAAAAGTATTATACCAAACGGGCCTTAAGTATAACTTGTCTGTATTCATTAAATCCATCATAAATGTAAAAAATCTATTGATGAAGTATTAAAACATATATGTTCAAACAAAAAAGAAGTATTAAAACATAGAGTATTATTTTTTCGATTGAAACCCTAATTTTTTAAAGAAAGGCTTTTAATCACAACCATTCATCTAATTTGAATGGAAAGTAAGAAGGGTAAATCGTATAAAAAATACTCATCTTACGTCTAAATTCAGTTAAAGATACTTAACTTTTTTTTCTTCAGTTTAAGATATCAATCATTTTTCTCATTGCAATATTGGAACAATTAACAAATTTAATGGTTATTTTAACGGCCATTTACTTACAATTGCATCGTTAGTCCTTTATATTGACGACGCTCTCTAATAAACTCAAAATTAATTATTTTATAGTTTTCGACCATTTTCTATGTTTTTCGTATGATTTTTACTAGTTTCATCAATTTTTTACACTTCTCGTCAGTTTTTTGACGTTTTTGTTTTTTATCGATTTTTACTGAGAACGATAAAAATCAGACGAAAAAGGTAGATAACGGTCTAAAGCTATAAAAAACGAATTTTGAGTTTATTATAAAGTGTCGTTAATATAAAGGACTAACTATGCAAAAATAAAATAAACGGTTGCCTTTAAATTCGTTAATTACCCCAACATTGGAAAAAGGAAAAATATCGATACCTTAAATTAAAGAAAAAAATTTAAGAATATTTAAACTAAAGATAAATCATTTTTATGCAATTTGCCCAAATAAGAATGTACTTCTTCATATTTTTCATGTTTTACCATTTTTAACTTATAAAACTCTATCTTTTCAGTTTGTTTTCTTCATAAAAATATTGAGAAAAGTCAAAAAAAATATTATCGGTAGATTAGGGGTACAAATCTTTTATATAATAAAAGAATTAGATATTTTGGGATTTTTAATACAAAATGAAGGTTGTATAAAAAATAATTGGATCAATCAAATGGTTTGATTTTGACACATAAGCAAAATCAAGCAATGTAATTGGTTTAAAAAGGTCACAATTGAATTCAGTTTAGTCAAAATTAAAAATTTTGATGGAGGAATTTATTGTAAACACATAAAAATGTATGTGTTAAATTTGTGAAAATAAAAACTTAAAAAAAAGGAAGTGACTAATAAAACTTTAGTGGTTGAACTTTAAATAAATTATATGGATTTAAGTATAAACTTATATTTTTCATATTTTTTAGTAACTTTGGAAAATAAACAGAATACCCACTTAAACTTTATAACATATACACTTTATATTTTAAAAATATACCATATATGTAATATTAAAAAAATAATCAAATCACATAATTATAAATATTCAAATAAAAACATAAATTATTGTTTATTCTTATTTTGACACTTAAAAAAGGCAAACAATGCAATCTACGTAAATTATTATTAACATGAATATAAATATCAAAATGAATGCAGGATCTCAAACATCGGTATGAGAGGAAAACAAATAGACAAGATTCTATTACAGCAACATATATTTTTTCAAGGTCGTTGTGTGTTACTAAACACACATTGTCTATAGCTAACATTTCAATTAAACAAAGTAAAATCATTTATGCAATAAATATTTATACAATATATCAATTAATATGATCACATAATAAAAAAATCATGTAAAACTCATAGGTCCATTGGCACCATAACAATTTAAATATTAAAAATTTAGTATTGTTATTTGAATAATATTAAACAACACAAAATTATGAATTTATAAATCGTGTACGCGTAAGATTGATGTAAATGATTTATTGATTAATAATTAAGATATAACTATTTAGAATAAAATATCAAAAGTAAGGAATATGAAATCTGAAAAATAAAAATTGAGGTAACTTTATATTAATTTACATGTACACAGTAAAACAACAAGATAATCTAACATATATACATTAAATGTTCTTAAAAATATATATAATATATATATAATTACAATAACGAAATTATTATTTAATATATCATTTATGTTTAAATCCCGTGCGTACACGGGTATTAAAACTAGTAACTTAAATATAAAAAGGGTACTCCTTTCGTCCTAAATTAGTTATCCTCTGATAATTTTTACACGGTTTTAGAAAAAGAAAATTATAACATTTTCTTACTTTTTGTAAAATGACAACTATACTTTTAAGGTAATTAATTAAATATTTGAATAAATTTTGTAATTTCTAATACCACTAGGTGTAATATGATAAACTTGTTAAATTAACCACTCTTATATTTGAAAAAGAATAATAAATAATTTTGAAACGTCTCAAAATAAAAAAGGAACTATAAATCTGAGACGAAAATTAGTATTTATTTAATGCAATATAAATAGAAGAAGATAGAGAAAGATGGAGTACTTTGTTTAGAAAGATTCTTGAATTTGACTTTACATTTTTCCCTCTTCAATACTCTTCCTCCTTCTCATCATCTTTGTCTTCCCCAATATAATAATATTTACACCTACAAAAACACACACATATCCCATAAATAATCTCATATGATCTTCTTGGACCATTTTAAGGATCTTGATTGAAATGTTGTGAACCGGAGATGGGAGCTTGTCTGTCATCCCCTGATAAATGCATCAAGATCAAGAACAAGAACAAGCCGTCCAAGAAACGTGTTCAGTGTCGTTTTTCCGATGTCGTAACATCCGGTATTTATTTATTAAAGCTTTTGTTTATGTGCATGTTCTTTTGCAGTGACGGACTTTGAGCATTTATTTTGGGACCCAGTTATTTTATACATACCGATATAAAAAAATGGATAATAACTTTGAAACGGAATGCTTAATATTTACATTACTCGTCATCACGATCTTTGGGGCGGTGGGGCCCTCCCCAGCCCCTACTAAGATCCGTCATAGTGTTGTTGGTCATGATCTTGATATATGTGTAAAGTTTATATGCATGTTGTTCATGTTGGTGTGTAGGAAGGTGTTTGTTTTGGCTTATATAATGTAAGCTCATTTCGGTTTATATTTCATAAGCCCCATTTGTGGCTTATTTTGAGATTTATGGGCTTATATAAGTTTATATATTATAATAAACTTATATAAGCCCATAAGTTTCAAGATAAGCCATAAAAAGTGGGGTTTATGAAATATAAGCCAAAACATGGCTTATTTTCAGCTTAAGCCTCAATTTTGTGGCTTATCTTGAGACTCATGGGCTTATATAAGTTTATATATTATAATAAACTTATATAAGCCCATAAGTCTCAAGATAAGCCACAAAAAGCAGGGTTTACTACTATGAATATAAGCCGAAATATGGCTTATTTTTGGCTTAAGCCTTAATTTTGTGGTTTATTTTGAGACTTATGGGCTTATATAAGTTTATCATGATATAACAAACTTATATAAGCCCATAAGTCTCCAAATAAGCCACAATATTGAGGCTTATGAAATATAAGCCAAAAATAAGCCATATTTCGGTTTATATTTAATGAACCCCACTTTTTGTGGCTTATCTTGAGGCTTATGAAATATCATGATAAACTTATATAAGCCCATAAATCTCAAAATAAGCCACAAAAAGTGGGGCTTAGGAAATATAAGCCGAAATGAGCTTACGTTTCATAAGCCGAAACAAACACCCCCGTAACTTTTCAGTTTTTGTTATTCGGTGTAGTTTGTTTTCTTTCTATGCTATTAAAACATAAACTGTCAAGTTTCGACAATTATGTGTATTTTACCCTTCAATGTTAAGTCGTTAACATGGTGGTTAAAAAAAGTTTAGATATGTGGAATGCCATATGAAAAAATTACCGTTCTAAAATACAAAATGTTTAGGTGGAAATAGAATGGTCACAAAGTACCCATAGAAGTCTAATTTTTAAAAGGTTGTGTTTTAATAGAAAGAAATATAGAAGGCAGCAATAGTAATGGACAATTTATCCGTTTTAAGAATGCAGTACCAATATGCACTCTATATGGTAGTATAAAGCCTGAAGTCGTAAAGGTTTTTCAAGATTTGGTTGATTTAGGATATAGTTGAAGTTGAAGATAAGATGATGGCAATATTGAATGAGTTTAGAGTTATAAGGTATATGTTACATTATGCGCGTCGTGTTCTTTTTGGATACTTGTTCAGTTGCTCAGCTAGTGTAAACTGAGGCTTAAGCAGAACACCATTGTTAAGTTGTGTACTTGTGCAAATTCTGTTTGTCAAGTTACAGAACGCCATTGTTAAGTTTTGTTAAGTTGTGTTTCTATTATATTTTGTTTCGGCTTATATAACAGGCTTATGACTTCTAAGGTTTTCGGCTTATGTTCCATTATTTCACTTTTAGTGGATTATTAAAACTTTTCGGGTTATATAAGTTCACTATGACATGATAAGCTTATATCCGCAGACAAGTTTCAAAATAAGTCACAAAAAGTGGGCTTATGAAACATAAGCTGAAGCTCACATAAGCCTGCTATATAAGCCGAAACAAACACCCGGCTATATGCCTTGAGCAATTGAGCGCACTGTTTTGGAATATTGAATGCACATTTTGTGGTACCTCTAAAACAAGAAAATAGCGAGAAACGCGGTCCTTAAAATCAATGTTTAGTCGGGATGCAGTTGAGTAATCTGCACTGCTCACTTCATATATTTTGTATCAACCCGATTCAGGATGTTACTGACCAGACTAACTTCATAAAAAAATTTACTCTACTACTCGTTTAAAATTTTGATTTTATATATGAGTAAATGCAATAAGCTTCCTTATACTCATCTCATCTGGTTATTCATTTGGTATCGGCAGGTAGCACAGAAGAGTTCTGGTACGACACTGCTGCAGTTCTTGAATCTGACTGCAGCGATGAAGATTTCCATAGCGCTCTCGATGGTATATCCAAATTTATCTCTTCAAAACAATTTCATTTTACTAATAATGGACTTCATCTTGTGATTTCGCGTACCTGCAGATGTGTCGTCACTAGACGGCTCTGATAGTGCCTCTAGGCCAAGCGTTGAGCTGCGCAGATGTTCAGTACACCCAGAAGACATTGACATCCAGTCAAAACAGAATGGACCTGCTAATGAAGTGGAACCTGTTTACCTTGATGAAATATCATCTACCGTTGATGATAACACCGGAACTGACAGTGGTTTGTTAGACTGTGGAATAATTCCTAGCAATTGCTTACCGTGTCTTGCTACTACAGTTCCACCCGTTGAGAAAAAAAGATCGTTAATCTCTAGTCCGCCAAATACTAGAAAAAAATTTGCACACAAACTTTCCTTTAAATTAAAAGATGGGAATCCTAGTGCCATTATCTGTGAGTATTTAGCTTTTTTGTATTTTTTGTATGTCTTAAGGCACGTGTCATTGTTCGATTGTTACGTATAAGTTAACATTATTTCTGATAGGGTCTTCAAAAAAACGTCTCGAAAGGCCGATAGCTGGTTCGCAAGTACCTTTCTGCCCAGCGGAGAAAAAAGTGCTTGATTCCTGGTCACATGTTGAACCAAGTATTTTCAAAGTACGAGGGAAGACTTATTTTAGGTAAACTAAATTACACTCGGTATATTCTACATGCTAATTCTCAAATGCTTCGTTTCAAACCATTGGCCTTTTTTTACAGGGATAAAAAGAAAGAGCACGCGCCTAATTATGCAGCATATTACCCATTTGGAGTTGATGTGTTTTTATCTCAGCGGAAAATTGACCACATTGCCCGGTTTGTAAAACTTCCTGCTGTTGGTCCTTCTTCTGGAGAACTTCCGCCAATTCTTGTTGTAAATATTCAGGTACTTCGTATCATTCACCTTCTCGTTCTTTATGACAGTTAACATTTTCAATAAATAGCCTTAACAATTATCATTTATTCTGCTTTCCCTGTTGCAACGACATTCTTTTGTTTTGGACAACAGATTCCGTTGTATCCTACTACCTTTTTCCAAGGTGAAACTGATGGTGAAGGAATGAGTTTTGTGTTATACTTTAAGCTTTCCGATAGTTACTCCAAGGAACTTTCATCTCAATTTCAAGACAACATGCGGGTAAGTAGCCGATTTATCTCATTGCACAAAAAAGTTACCGCACGTATCAATTTACGGCAACTTATATGTCTAGCTGGTTTGACACAGAGGATCCTTGATGACGAAATAGAAAAAGTCAAAGGTTTTCCTCTAGATACATTGGTACCTTTTCGAGAAAGGTTGAAGATATTAGGCCGGGTTGTAAATGTGGATGAGCTTCAACTAAATGCACCAGAGAGGAAGATCATGAATGCGTATAACGAGAAACCTGTGCTTTCACGCCCACAACATGAATTCTACCAAGTAAGTTTCTTAGCAACGGTGAATATATACCATTTTCTCATGCATATGAGCAAATTGACTTGTTCAACCCATAGCGCTAACCTGTCGAAAATTTGCCATTCTAGTACTATTTGAGTTATGTTATCTATGCGTATGATTGTTTGAAAGTACGCACAGCACATACTCCAAGTACCATTTGGATCCGCCTCTAATTTGACTTTGCAAAAGGGCCATTATTATACTCGCTATACCATAATAATTAATAGCATTATATAACACTAGTGTAATCGTTTCAGGGAGACAACTACTTCGAGATTGATTTAGATATGCACAAATTCAGCTACATTTCCAGAAAAGGATTTGAAGCATTTCAAGATAGACTAAAGAATTGCATCTTGGATTTCGGCCTCACAATACAGGCAAGTGCTTACGTGTTTATTTAGTACTTTCATAAGAACGGTTTTTTTTTTAGTCCAAGTTTAAGATTTACGGTCAACTTATATTTAACAGGGAAACAAACAAGAGGAGTTACCGGAGCAGATCTTATGTTGTGTTAGGCTAAACGGTATCGATAACCTGAACTATCACATGTTAGCGTTGAATCATGGTCCCCTATGATAATGATGAAAATCTTTTCAAATTGTGTACAGCTACCAAATTCGTTACTTAACAAGTTCCCGAATGAGTCTGAAATGAAAAATCGTGAAACATGCATCATGATGATGAAAATCTTTATAACCGTAGTGTGAGTACTAACACATGTATCATGATCATTACGGATGTCATTAGTAACATCAAAAGGTAGGTCACCCAAGTTAGACTTTTACGCAAGACACACTCGTTTAAAAGGGCATCTGAGTAGGTGAGCCAAGCAAGACTTCTTTTAGTTTTATAGTCTCGACTGGCGTTTTTCATAACTCTATATAGTTGCTTATAAACACCAAGTGAGACCGTTATGGACGCACATTGACTCGAAACAGAAGATTACAACCTAAAGTTCCATATTATGCTGCATGTTCAAATATACAGTTTGAGATCAGCACGAGTCTGTCAATATAGTAAAATTGGATAGTTGCTAACTGACAGACTATCGAGTTTCTAATATTAGAAAAGGTGTTAATAAGGTAGAATATGTTGGATGTGGTAGCGTTATTGGCTTATAGTTTATGTTGTTTTCGAGTGAGTCATGTTATGCTTAAAAGAAACATTTTGCTCAGTCGAGTACTCGAGTATACTGTCGATAAACAACCTGATATAAAACAATTTAGCAAAGAAATTTGTAAATGGTCATTATCCGTCTCAATAAGCAGTCATTGCCATTTAACTGACGAAAGTCAACACAGCGTAAGTCGTTGTTGGATCTTGATGATTTAGATGTTGTAGAAGTCATACAATGCCCGGTCATGAGAGCCAAGTGAAGCATTCGTCAAATCAAACTGGATTATCCAACTTTTATGAATGTGTTAAAGCGCTTGCAACTTGCAAGTAACGTTAAAGAGTAACACACCCTGCTTGGTGTTTGTTTTGGCTTATATATCGTACTTGTGGCTTATTTGGTTTTCGGCTTATGTTTCATGAGCTCCTGTTTTGAAACGTTTCGGCTTATTAAAGCTTATTATGCCATAATAAGCCTGTTTAAGTCGAAAAACTTCAAAATAAGCCACGAAATATGAGCTTATGAAACATAAGACAAAAACCAAATAAGCTGTTATCCTGCGGTATAAGCTGAAACAAAGGTTCATTTTCACATATTTGTGTTAAATAGTGTAGAAGTGAATGGAAGTCAACAAAGGTTCTATGGTGTAGTGGTTAGCACTCTGGACTTTGAATCCAGCGACCTGGGTTCGAATCCCGGTAGGACCTCTTTTTTACTAACATTTTTTTCTCATGTCTTTTGTACTTATAACTTTTGGGTGTGTTTGTATCGGCTTATATAGCCAGCTTATGTCATATTTAGCTTTGAGCTTATGTCTTAAAAGCTCGCTTTTGTGGCTTATCTTAAAACATTTTCAGCTTATATAAGGTTACTATGACATGAGTAGAGACGCCGCAGTCTACTACTGTCTTATGTCATTCTCAGTCTGCGCAGAATTATAATGTCAAACTGAGTCAATTATGACCCCATATCATCACTACACTAAGCTAACGCTTTTTGCGGTTTTTATCTTTCACCGCTGTGGCATAGGATGCATAGTATCGAGCTGAAAGAAAGATCTGATACTTTGACTGCATATTGGGTACTGATAATCCGGTTCCATTTACGCAAACAAAGTTCAAAACTGACTGGTTTTAGTCAAATTGGTTCGCCTTAAGCAGTCAAAGCCGATAAAACTAAAGGGACAAAGTTGCCTGCCCTACAGCTACACGTCACTACGTCAGTTCACACCTCCCAGACTAAACATACATTCGTTTATCGTGTTGCAATCATTTCTTATAATACATCATGATACAAAATTTATGTACATTCAAATCTGTTGCTTCTCAAAGTAGTAAAAAGAAAATACAGCAATAATTACAGGCAGGAAAAATTACATTTTACAAAATGCTGTTTGCTCCTCAGACATTCACAGCACACCATCAGGAACCACCACATTACTCGAAGCCAACACCCTCACCGGCCCTACTGAACCCCTCACCCGACCCTTAATCCGCTTTAACTCAGCCACGACTTCCCTAGCATCTGGTCTATCATCCTTATCCGCAGCCACACACCTAAACGAAAGCTCAGCCATTGCAGCCACACTACTACTGTCCACTGCTGCTAAACGCGGATCAATCACTTCTTCCAGCAACCCCATTTGTATCCTCCCAACTGCCATATCAACTAAAGCAATTTCCCTTTTATCTCTCCGTCCATCAACTGCCCTCATGCCAGTTACTATCTCCAATAAGACGACCCCAAAGCTATAAATGTCGCTTTTTTCTGTTAGCCGAAAGGACTTATAATAGTCAGGGTCTAAGTAACCGGGAGTCCCTTGTGGACCTGTCCAGACACAACCCGGATCTAACAACCTAGATAACCCGAAATCCCCAACACGAACAATCATATCCTTATCAATGAAAATATTATTCGACGTAATGTCTCTATGTACAATAGGCGGTACAACATTAAAATGCAGGTACTCTATAGCTGTCGCAATCTGTAAGGCGATATCAACTCTTAGTTGCCACGTTAATATACAATTGTTTTTCCTTTGGGCGTGTAAATGTAAATGATCCGACAAGGTCCCATTCGGTACGTACTCGTACACCAACAGTAACCCTCGCGGATCACTACAATACCCATGTAACTTAATCAAATTCGGATGATTCAAACTCGACAAAATCAATATCTCGTTACAAAACGACTTAGTCGAAAACGAATTCGACGTGGGATTCTGTTTGTGCAAATACTTAATCGCGAAAACTTTATTCTCCTGAAAATGACCAACGTAAACCGACCCGAACCCCCCATCTCCTATCTTTCGACCAGGGTCGAAATTATCCGTAGCTAACTGTAGCTCATCAAAAGTAAACACCGGCGGAAGAAGACTAGCAGAACGGTGTCTATGCAAGTACACCACTGCCGCGTCTTCCGCGGGTGTCTTAATTTTCCTCCTAACATACTTTTTCACCAAAACAAATAACAAAACACATAACAAAAGTACACACAAAAACATCATCAACACCCTCAACCTAGACCTAGACCTAGACCTAGTACTCCTACTATTTGTTTTTGTTTTTCCATCTTTTTTGTCACTAAACCTCAAATCATGTGAACACAAAAAACCTTTCTTAGGGTCATCAGATTCACTAAACCCACAAACCCCATTAGCCCTTTCACACTCTTTACACTCATCTAGCTCTTTTACAACAAACTCAACTTCAATACCAAATTTCAAAAAAGTATCTAGAAACCCTAGTATATCATCTTGACACCCTTCTTTAGCAAGTTGAGAAGGATGTATAATAGATCCACAAGAAGGTATAAGCTCACTAGGCCTTTGAGCCACTCTAGAACAAAATGAGTCACTAGGCTTGGTCAAGTTTTGGCATGGGTGGATATAACTTAGCCTAGAGCAAAATGAGTCACTAGGCTTAAATGGTGTGTTAGTAAAGATGATAGGTTGAGTTGGGATGGAAGGTAAGGTGGTGCAAGTGGTGTTAGTGTTAGGACTAAAACTAGTAGGATGAAGTGAGAGTGTGAGTGTGAGAGTGTAGTTGTCAAAGTGTAGTATAGTGAAGTTATGGTGGTTTATGGTGAGGGTAGCTAGGGAAGGTGGTGGTGAGCATTTGACATGTGGTGGTGGAGTGGTGGTGAAAGGTGGACATGGGTGGGAGGAAATGGTGGTTATGAGGAAGATGAGTGGTGGTATGAGGTGGTGCAAATGGAGTGGGGGCATTGTGTGTAGTGTTGTAATGAGATCTAGTAAAAAAGTTGTTTGAGTTTGGATGTAGTTTAAGGTGATGAAGTCATAATGTGTTTTGTGTTTTGGTACTATGTTTACTAGGCTAGATTCTTGGAGTAATGTGTAGTCAAGTGATGAGAGATAAAAAAAAAAAAAGTGATGAGAGATGTGTGTGTCTCGAGAAATAGGGGGGGGGGGGGGGGGGGGGGGGTGAGGGTTTGGTTTGGTGTGGTAGTGTGGTTAGGGATGGCAACGAGGTGGGTTTGGGGTGGGGTGACTGTCTTCATCCTCAAATTCGATTAGTAAAGTTCTTTTCAAACCCGTCTAGATCTTTGCCGGGGATTTAATCGGGGCGCCCCGTTGGGCGCAATGCCCCCTCAGACCTGCCCCGTATTAATCGGGGATCTTATCGGGTATCCTCTTTGGGTGAAATTTTCTTTCAAAATCGCATCATTTTACATTTATTATTATTTTTAGACTGTTAGAAATAAGTTTGAAGTATTAAAAACTTACTAATTATATAATAATGAATTACAAACAAGACTTATAAGGTTTAAAACGATACTATTATACATAAATAATGATATGTTACACCACAAAGAAATTACAATACATTAAACAAGTTTCTGTTATTACAATTTGCAATAGTGAAAAGATAAAATACCAAAGAAATATTTATTATGACGTAAATAGTAAGAAAATACGATATAAAAATACTTATATTTGTATATGTGTATATTAATCGGGCGGGGCGGGGCGGGTCGGGGACCTTATTCCCCGCGTTTTCCCCAAACCCGATTGAAAATCCTCGTTTACGCCCCAAACCCGCCCCATAAATAAAGTTAACCTGCCCCGCCTCAATTATTCCGGGTTTCAGGTTTCCTCGTCGGATTCGAGTTTTTTTGCCATCCCTAAGTGTGGTGTAGGAGTGAGCATAGGTTTAAAACCGGACTCTATCAGATTAGATTCAGACCGAATGGTTTAAAATATTGGAGTGAAATGGTTTGGTTTTATTCGGTCCGAGTCGGTCTGAACTTATAAAGTAAAATCGATGGGTAACATGTGATTGGACCGAATCAAAGATTAAATTTAACGAAAACTATGAATTAAAGATCAAACTAAAATATGTTTGGTTCAGTCGATGATTCAAAATGCTCACTCTAGTAGTCTAGTAGTGTAATGTGTGAATTGTGATAGAGCAATAAAAGTGTGTGAAATGATTTATTTTTATATGGTTATATAAGAAAAATATAAATTATCGTCGGTTTAGTGGTAACGTTTTTGATTTGATATAAGATGAGATGAAAATTCAAACTTTGATAAGAATGTGCTTTTAGGATGATTAAGAAAAGTTAAAAAAACATCGAAATTAACTAGATTGTGCTATGTTATTTAATTTATTTAAAATTTAATTAAACTTTTATCAATGTTTAAATTTTATTTTAATAAATTTGATATTTATAAGGAAGAAGATCTTCTCATGTTAAAGTCAACTTGATAGGTCAAGTTCTCCAATCACAATAGAGATAAATGCATGTGGGTCCCTGCATTTCACTAACAGAAAAACTTTTAAAGATTTATCTAAATTCTGATTGGTCAACATTATCAATCAAATTACCTTCAACTTGATAGGATTTTGATCCAAGAAAAAATTTAGATTTAAAAAAAAAAAAAAAGATTATTTTTTATTAAAGTAAAAAAAAGTTTAATATACAAAAATGTCTACTAATCGTTTTGCCTATTAAATAAAGACTTTATGATAAAGAATTGGTATGATGAAACTTATTACATTAATTATTTTGTTTTTTATAAAGTATTACATTAATTTTTGGGTAACAAATAATTTGATTTTGTTCTTGATATGACAAGATTTTATAGTTAGAAAAGATATTTTGTCAATGTGAAATGTTTATAAAAAGAAAAAGGGAATCACGTGAATAAGGGGGAAGAATGAAGACAAAGACCCATAAAAAGTGCTGAAACTGTGGACTGTGCAAGACTCTGGAAGAAAAATAAAATGCATTTTACTCTTTATTCTCATAATTTAAAGTATCCTTTCCCTTTATTATGTGTGTGATCCAAAATATTGATAATCTTTGAGATTTGGATGTAATCTCATAACTTAAAATCATGGTTATAAATAGCGTGAGGCGTGACGTTTTGATATGTGTAAGCTACACGTTTTAGCAGTTAAAGCGAAACTTTAGCGTTTTTATAGCGTGCCTTTTGGCGGCAAAACATCTAAAAATATCTTTACGTTGTATTATATTTCAATTTATATTTATATTGAGTTCAAAATAAATGTTATACATAATAATTAAGGTTACAAAACTCTCCTTACATGTAATAATATTCTTTCTTTAGAGTTGAATTCAAAAAATTGTCGCACCTCATGACATAGCGTGCCTTGACCTATTGCGTAACGTGGAGATCGCGCTACAAGCTTTAACGCGCCTTAAGACGAGCTATAGCGGACTATTTAAAACCATGCTTAAAATAAACAATTTCGATGACTTTAGTGTTAAAATACACGTTTTATAAGCTTGTATTTTAATGATAAATCAATGGCGAATTTTTTATTATCATTGTGATTGAAAAGTTTGGAGAAAAATAATTGTGGCGATACCGAGGAGGAGGTCGGTTTACAACCATCACTCTCTTTAGCTTTAAGCTGACAGAGTGGTATAGAAAGTCACGGGTGGTAGGCTAAACTCACGCGTGAATTCCACCCCGACGTCTAAATCAAAAAATTTAGGTTCGCGATTCTTCATCCACCGATGAAGAAAATGCTCTCGTTTTCCATTTTCATATGAGGCCGGAAAGTTTATTGGCAGCAGGTTGACACGAAGTGATTTATCATCCTCAAACATGAGCCGATTGTTAGTTAAGGAAGATTTATAGATCAGAAAATTCTCACAAATTAGTGGTCCATGTAAATAATCGATACCTTGCAAACACCAACGCTCCTTCCGCATATGGAGTTCAGAACCCACACGCAATCGTTGAATAAATTGTATCTCCTTTGTGTTAGTTAACATAAGTCGCACCCTTACTGCTGGGGTGGGGCTCGGCCTCCGAACCGTACGTGAGACAACATGTGAGTTCTTCACCATACCATACGTGAGTCACATATAATGGGCTCCATTTTCATAATTTATCCTTTCATTATTTTTTTTTCCATTACCCTATTTACTCTATATAAGTACTTTTTAACTTTCAATATTTTTACCCACAACTTCAAAAATCATTATTTACTCTTTTTCTTAAACAATTTCAAATTAATGGCGTGCTCCGCTCCACATACCGTTAATGAAATCAAAACTATGGTTCATAACAAATCGATGAACATAAACGTCGTTAATTTATGCTTACGACGTTAGAGAAACATGTTTTTATTGACATTTTTCTAAAACAAGAATCTAAAAACGATTTCGAGATGCAGAGCGCTTTATTTAGAAATAAGACAAAAATAAAACGTCAAATTCAAAGTAAAATTGGATGGATGGATAACATCACTCCTGATAAGAATAAAGAAATTCCATCACAAACTCATATAGGTGGTTCGTCATGATAACAACATACACAACAATACGTTTTTCCCGGTCCGTCCTATCCAACGGTAAACGACTCAAATGGATATCTTACTGACATATAGGTACATAAACTATACATAGATGAACATGTATTGAGAGAAACATTGGAAGAAGAAGCTAAGGCTAAAAAGGAGTGGTAGAAGAAAGTTAGGACACAAGAAGCTTTATTATGAGCTATTTCGGTCTAAATTTTATAATGGGGACATATCAAAATCGGATCTAGATACAAACTAATCGTATTACGTATTTGCTTCTATCTATGTACTAGTGTATTTCCTTTCGTATTGTATTTAAATTTCAGTATTTTAATGTATTACGTATCAAATAAAAATGTTTACAAATTTACATTTTTATTTACGTTTTTAGTTTACGGGTTAAAGTAATTAAGAAAAAAAATAATAGAGTATAACATGGCGGTAAGTTTCTCACTACTAGTAAACTTGAAAAATGAGTAGTGTGAGTGGAGAGAGAAAGACTAGGTGATGTTGACTTAGAGGCGAGTTTACCTACTTCGATATAATAACGAACATCATGGTAACATACTTTTTTTATAAATAATAGCTCATTCGCGGGGGGGGGGGGGGGGGGGGGGGGGGGGAGGTATGAAGACACAAAAGTAAACAAAATTTTAAAGCATTTGAACAATGTTTTGTGTTATAGGTAATTTCTTGCAGTGGTCCGAATGGAGGATTCTTCGAGCTTCGACTAGGCTTGTCCTCAAATATCTTGAAACCAAAGTAAACGCGTTAGCCTCGTCCAAGTGCTGAAACCCATACCAAGCTCTAGCGTGAGAGCAAGTAAATCATTATGGGCCGAAAGGGAGGATAAAGATATAATATAATAATAGAAAATAAGTTACCTCATTCTTGAATAGTGAAGGGGTATTTATACTACTCTAACTTCATTGGTCGAAAGGTTGTAGGTCTCATAGGAGACAACCTTCCTGGAATCTCGGGCGCTTGTTCCTTGGCCTTGCTTTGGATTCTTGGCTTTGTTACTCGGACTTAGGCGTTCAGACCTAAACCAATTCTGCTATTTGGACTAGATTAGGTCTGATGTTCGTGGATAGGACAACACTTTTAATCAATGTCATCGTGTAAGTGGATAGGGTAACACTTTTCTTAAAGACCCCCGTTATTATTTCTTTTCGTTTGGTGCTGATTCTGTTATTAATTAACTCGGCCCATCATCAGCTCGTGAGGAAGCCCATCTAAACAAGTGACATAGTGACCCATCCTGGATTAATGTCATGTGTCCTCCATTTGCGCCGATTGCTTACACGTGTCCTCCTCTGACACACTGCGACTCTCCAGGTCCCTTCCACCCCCTATAAATACCATTCCCCTTCTCATTTTTCACGACGCGTTTTTTTACTTTCTCACTCTAGATTTTACTTCTCTCAAACTCTTCGGACTTACCTTTCTACTCTTCGGACACACTCAGGTATACTATTTGTTGGGTCCACTAGATGTGGATCTTACAGCCTGTTAGGAACGGTGAACGACTTCTGTAATCACAAGTCTATTCACAGAGAGACTCTATATAAATCACAGAGTATAAGTGCGGAATACAAATACTATGAACAAGAAGAACATAATAACTATAACAACTTGATCCTTTACTAAGGATTTCTAATATTAATATGAACTAGAATTATGTTTGATGAAGGTGTATTGAACCCTTCTGCCTAAGGTTCCTTTTATACTACAAGGAAACCCTAATACATCATTAAACCAAAACGTGTAAAACTGATATGCATATCTTTTCCTAACATATCTCATGCATATCCTAACAGAATAATCTATAAATAATAAAGTTTGACTTTCTATAAGACTAGGAGCACGGCTTGCTCCTACTACTACTAGGACCAGGAGGAACTACATACCTCCTAGTCTACCTATTACAAATAACTATTCCAAAGGTCCTAACAAACCTCCCCTAAACTTGAATTTGACCTGTTGAGTTCAAGTTTCCTGGTAAATCGTGCAACATAGCTTGAGGATTGGAACATCAAATGAAACAACAGCATCATAACCATCAGCATAAAGAATCAGAAATACTGCTGCAACAAAGAACACCTAGAAGCTTCTTGAAAGCTTGAAACAAATCTACATCTTGTTGAATCTCCACAGCAACATGAGCAGATTTTATGAGCCTTTACCAAGTAGCTGCTCGCTCTTGGGCTAGCCAGTCTTTATGGTGGAATAAGCATCACCCTAGGAGACCAGAACCCATCTTAACTCTTAGAACGTGAATCAATGGTGAGTGGGGGTACCCTGATGATTTTAGGCAAACCATCACAGCCGTCAACGGATTTGATATGTCTTTACCAGAAACCGTACCCTTCTGGACTCGCCAACTCTTAGCAATGAAGCATCGGTGAGCTGAAAACCCTATAGCTTTAAGCAAGCTATTATAGCTATCAACGGATTTAATAAAATCTTTACCAAGAGCCGTACCCCCTTGGATTAGCCACTTTTCAGTCTAGGACCATGGCAAGCGAAAACCATCTAGTTTTGGGTAACCTGGCAACCATCAACGGATTTGACTATCACAGCAGAGCCGTACCCTCATGGTGAATCAACTCTTTCTTGTCTGTGAGACATGGTGAGTTGAGCACCATTTGTTGTGTGGACCAGGTCCAACACCAGAAGTAACTCCAAACCAGCACCAGTGTGAAACAGTCAAATGAAACCCAATGTATGATGGAAAAGTATAAGCATATATTATATTATGTACAAGTGTGAAATCCATCATTTGTTTAAAGTATAAGCAGATATTATATAAAAAGTAATTTTTTTTTATTTTTTTTTATTCTTTTGTTTTTTAGCTATAATGTAAGTCACCAATCACTGTACAAGTTGGTGAAAAGAATGTCAGTATAAACACAAAAACAGAAAAACATACCCATCACATACCAGACGCTGCCACCTTGTCAGCTTGCAACCGAGCTTGGATCCCTTCCACCAAAGTAGTAGCCATGGAAGTCTCATTCCCTGAAGGGGCATTGGAGATCTGCAAATGACATTCTAGCATGGCCTCCGTAGTAGCAATTGTCAACGGATAGTCTATATCCGTAAGCATGAACACTATGGCACCAGACTCCAACTCCAATATATGAATCCCACAGCCAGCATAAAGCTCCCATCTTGTAGAAACTAGAAGGGGGGGGGGGTTGAATAGTTTCTAGTTCATTTTCAAAACATTTCGCATAATTCCACTGGCCGCGGTTCCTTAAATATCACCGCGGTTCCTTATCAATAAAGAACCGCGGGCTCAATAAAGAACCGCCTACAGTGGATGCCAAATATTGATATGTTGTAAACCTTGACAATCGTTTGTATCAAATTCTCGATTAAGGTTGACTAGATATGAGATGTGTTTGTAATAGATAATAACTATAAGTAAGGAAACACACAAACACATCAAATCAAGTGTACATCAAGTAATAGTCTAAACACTAAGCACACACGTACTAAGCCTCAGCTTTTCCGTAACTAAGATGTTTAGACTAAAGGATGCACACTTGATCATAATCTAAACACGAAGCACACACGTACTAAGCCTTAGCTTTTCCGCAACTTAGATGTTTAGATTATGAGATGCACACAACACTCAACATATAAATACATCTATAATAGTAAAGACATAAATGTAAAGGAAAGTACCGACACGATGATTTATAGTGGTTCGGTCACGAAGCTCCTCTTTGCCCTACTCCACTCCTCGAGTACACCTTACTCGAGAGTTACTTCACTAGTAAACAAAACTCTTTTCAAGGCGGAGAAAACCATACACGTCGCTTACATAATTTCTGACACTAAGCTAGATGTCGAGTCCTAATATTAGGTAGGACCAATCTACACAACGTTGCCCACTTCACCATTTAACGACACAAGGCTAGATGTC
This sequence comes from Glebionis coronaria, assembly GCA_025667525.1. Lineage (NCBI taxonomy): Eukaryota > Viridiplantae > Streptophyta > Magnoliopsida > Asterales > Asteraceae > Glebionis > Glebionis coronaria. Next base: position 593,243,353 of record CM046879.1, on the reverse strand, counting down.
GAGTTCTAATCGAAAGGTAGAACCAATCTTCACAACGTTGCCTACTTCACCATTTTACGACACAAGGCTAGATGTCGAGTTCTAATCGAAAGGTAGAACCAATCTTCACGACTCTTCACTTTGAAGCTAAGTGAGAACTTCACTAGACACAACTACTTCACTTTATAGTTCAGTGAGAACTCACAAGACACAACCACATCACTTTATAGTTTAGTGAGAACTCACAACTCTTACCTATTACAACTCAATAAAATACATATCCAAGTGTACACATGTAACTTGGATCTACACAACATAAATCCAAGTATACACATATACAATGGATTTACACAAGACTTAATCCGAGTATTCACAAATACAATGGATTAACACAACTAATCCAATTATTCACAAATACATTGGATCTACACAATATTGATCCAAGTATACCCATATACATTGGATCTACACAAGATTGATCCAAGTATAAACATATACATTAGATCTACACAAGACGCAAATAAAAATGATGAACATGATGATCTTCATCAAGACTTCATCTTTAATCACATCACAAATGTGTGTGAGTGATCTTCTCTTTGCACTTAAGAGGATGAGGATATTGAAGGAGGGAATCACATCTTAAACAAGATTAATCTAAACTAACTAATCAAGGGTTTAAAGATGTTTTTGAAGAAACTGTGCAAAAAGGGTTGAAAGAAACCTGGAAATGATCCACTATATATAGGACAACATTGCAACGGTCAAAAACACCCGCGGTTCCTTATCTCTACCCGCGGTACCTTATCAATAAGGAACCGCGGGTTCCTTTAAGGAACCTCCGTGTTGGAGTCCGTGCAAATTTGTCCTTTAGTGGGGATATGCCATCTGGGGTAGTTTATACCCTCAAAGGATATTCCTTTGGCATATGGAATATGCCAAATTCAAATTAAGGAATATTCTTTGGAATATACCTTAGGGAATATTCTTTGGAATATTCCAAATTCAAATTTCCATTTTTCTTTTTAATAAAATATTTTCTTAAAAATAAAGTTAATTAAAAATTACTTTGTCACTTTGTATAAAAGTGAGTTTTAAGAAAATATTAATCATTGATCACTTAGTTAGGTTAATGACATGTTTGTACATACCTTGAGTGATTCATGCCGAATGTGATCTTGGAGGTGTCGAGAGAAGTATACAAATGTATTCTTGAGTGATTACGAGTACCTTAACATTTTACATAATGTATTGCGAATTATACGTTTGTCATCAACAAAACATAAAGAGATTATATCGACAAAGCATCGTAATGTTTGCACTAACAATTTCCCCCTTTTTGATGATGACAAACAAGTAAACCGCAACACATATTAAAATGCATAAGTTACTCGTTTACACTTACTTCTCCCCCTTTTGTCGAATCAAAAAGGTAGTCTTCATTTGTAGAAGATGAGGATCGACTTCGAGAGAACATGCATCCAAAAATCTAATCATCCATAGTGTTTGACGTTTGAGAGGCGAGAATCCAAACCATAAACCCATCATACAAAAATATTGAGCTTGCGTCATCCTAGTGAAGTCTTCAATCACCATAGGTTAACCAACTCCAAGCATAATAATATGCTTATCTACGAGTGTCCAAAATGCATTACTTGCAAGATGTTCGATTAATGCAATTTGAGTGAGTCAACGATCGCAAATGTAATGACTTGAACTCTTGCAAATGCTCCCCCTTGATATGAGCTCCCCTTGCTTGAGGCACCAACAAAGCAAGAATAGTGACTAATAAGTGTGTAAACACTTATCCTTTTGCCACTAAAATCAAGGAAAAACAAGACCTAATCATGTGTTTTATATCGTTAAAGTCGGAATTACGCGTGGTTTTGTGTTTTTGTGTTTAAATAGGTACAAATGATCAAAAGGAAAGAAAACACGGGATTTCACGGTCAAATGTTGAAGAAAAGTCCAAAAAGAGACGAAGACAAAGTCAAAAGACCAAAAGTGTGCCCAAGTTCACGAAAACCGGCTAAACCGACACGAGTTTGAAGAAAATGAACAAGAAAGCCGAAGTCGAGCTCGTTTTTAGCGGATTTAATATTTATGGAGATAAAACAGGCTTGTGGGTCCCACATTTGGGTTAATGGGCTCAAAGGCCCATTTGAAGTTGTATTATACTTATTTAAAAGTTACTTAAGCCCATACATGGCCAATTTGATGAATAAAATTATGGGACGGAAAAAAAAGGGTTGATTTGGGCCTTAAGCCCATGAAACAAACGAATGAATTTTGGCTTGGTCAAATTTTCCCAGTCAAACGTTTAATCTCCATTCACTCATTTTATAAAATGTATATTATTCTCTCCCACCTCTCAATTTAACAACACACGTGTTTTACCAACTTTCCCCACCTCACACAATAAATTAAAACAATTACCCCATTCCCCATTAACCCTATCGATACATCCAAAGAAAAAAACCCCACCATCTCCTTCATTCTCTCTCATTTTTTTACACAGCCACCATTTACCTCCAAAAACCCTAATTAATCCTACCAAAAATTACCACTCAAGAAATAGGGCTTTTTGTTTAAGTGTTTAATTCACACACTTGGGGATTAAATCCCCAAGTTTTTCGCAGCATCCACCAAAGTGGTCCTCAATCCAACTCCTACGTGGCCTATTGCTTTATTTTGATTGGTTGTGACACCCTGTCAATACCAATCCCTCCAATCATATCACACCATGTTGGCAATCCGTGTCAAGATTAGTTTTCATCCATTTTATTAGAAGAAAAGAGAGAGAAATAAGAAAAGAAGAAATCAACGGCTATGATTCAAGACCTTGGGCACCAAGTTTAGGGTTTTCTCTATAAAAACCCCATCTCCAAGATGTAATGGGACACTTTTCTTTATTTTTATTTTTCTAGCAATTAGATTAGGTTTAATGTATTTTCTTTAATTTCCAGTCTTTGTAATTTTAATTAATTAATGAAAAGTTGAATTTTAATTATTCTGGTCTCAATTTAAATTTCTGTCTCGAATTAAATTTACTGTTACTATTTTTTTAATCTTGTTTCAACCTTTAATTATCATCTCTTTTATGTTACTGCTGTTCGTGTAATTTTAATATATATATAAAATATATATATATAAAGAGATAAAGGAAAGTGAAGTATTTTTCCCTACTGGAAAAATAAAAAGGCTACTGTTCTTGTTCTTGTTCGGTTCACTTTTATTGGGTTCGAAGATCGTTCGGGTTAAACTTTTGTTTGGTTCGAGGGTTTTGGGTCCGAGAGAAGGATCATTCGAGGCTGTGTGTTGATATTTTCGGTTTGCTTCGAAGGTGGTGTTTGATTTATTTACTTCGGTTAACAAGGTGGCTCAGCGCCAACCTTCGGCTCAACGGATCGACACAAGGTTCCCCTTTAATCTCTTTTTAATTTTTTTAGTTTAGTTAAAGTTTTATATTATTTGTGTTTTGCTTGTGATCTGCTACTGTTTGGATTTGCTTTGATTGTTTTTAATTATTGTTTGTTTATGTTAATGTTATTGATTTTGATTATTGTATTATATTATCGTTTTTGATTTGCTACTGTTTTGGTTTCGAGTAGTTTATATCTGCCTATTTTGGTTTAAGTTCATAGATTTGGTTTTGATTTAATTTGCTTTGTCTGAACCTTTTGTTTTAGCTTATTAATCTGCTTAGTCGGTTTAACTGCTTAATCTGCTTATCTGATAGTTTTTTTTAGCTTATTTGGTTTAGTATATGTTTTAGCTTATATGTCTTTGCTTATTGCTTATTCGTTTCAGCTTTTGAGCTTATTTAGTATTGCTGCATAGTTCAGACTCCTTTAGTCTGAATTTTATCTGTCCAAAAAAATTAATAGCTAAAAAATTGGGTCTGGTTCAGGATCGAACCCCTGACCTTGCGCATATCAACCAAACACACCAACCAACTCAGCTAGAAATCTTTTTGTGTTTACATTCTCATGATTACATTAATATAGGTGTTTAATATAGTGGCAGTTTATTTTAATTAGTTTTATATACAAGTTTTAGATTAATTAATTTTTATAAAAGTTTTATTAGTTTAATCAGTTAGTTTAAATTTTTAAATTCAGTTTTCATAAAAAATAAAAAGATATATTTTAATTTTAATTTCTTTTATACTTTTAAATTAGTTTCATTTTATATTTGGTGCAAATAGATTTTAGTTTTAAAAATGTTTTTAGTTTTCAAGAATTAGATTTAAAATTTAGATTTAAGTTTTAAAATTAGTTTTTATTTAAATTAGTTAAATTAGATTTTTAAAATTAGATTAAAAAAGTTTTTATTATTTAAATAGTTTTAGTTTAAAAATACCAAAGTTTTAATTAGCAAAAACGAATATAATCTTACGATTAACCGGAAATCAATTCGAGTCGATTTGTGGAACGAAAATTAATTGGATTGCAAAAACACAGTATCAAATGGCGCCGCTGCTGCTTCGCTCGTACGATTGATGACTTTTCGTGAAGACGTTTGGATTTTGGGATCCGTTCTTCTTGAATATTAATTTTCTTGCACAAAAAATCAAAAATACAAAAAAATCAAAAACTTAAAAATACAAAAATAAAAAATCACAAAAGCAATTTCTTTCCTAAGAATTGCACCAAAAAAATAAAAAAATTAAAATCCAAAAGTAATACTTTTTCCTAAAAGTATTACACCAAAAATATTACGTATTAGTGTTAAATTTTTAGTTCGATTTTTTTTTTCGTTTTTATTGTGAATATATATTTTTCTAAAAAAATACAAAAAGAATTTTCTTTTACTATAATATATTACGTAGCACAATAATTTATCTACTTTTCAAATAAGCCTTAGTTGGGATTTCATCACCTAACTATTGTATTCGCATCCATAACGAGATAAAAAGGCAAAATAGATAAATACTAGTAAGACGTTTGAACTCGACATATACAAACTATAAGGTGGGTATAAGGCGACGCGCTATAAAAGGCCGTCTAAGGAAAAAGGTTTTAAAGTGCTTTGTGCCACCTCGTTTCCCCGCTTGCTTGTGCGTATATTGAGAGGGACGACCGATTATTGGTTTGTCAACTCAATTAGTAATTAAGTATATATTTTTGTAGCTTTTTCATATTGCTCCTCGAGAGGGAAAATCCTTTTCCTCTCAAAGTCGACCGAGGTCACCTACCTCATTCCAAAGTTTTAATTGTATGCGCACTCGCGCGCGTACATACATACCGAGTGGTGTACCAAACTCTTCCAATTCTTCCAAAAACAAGAAGAAGAAGAAAAACAAAAAGACCGTCATTCAAGCCGATCCCGAGAATCGAGCTTTCGACAATACGATGGCAACGGATAATCGACCAATGATTGAGACTCTACAATCTCACGTTGAAGGAAACGATGACGCGATTGTGGTGCCGAATATTGGAGCAAATCATTTTGAACTTAAATCGGGTTTTATTCAAATGGTTTCCGCTACACCATTTTTAGGCCGTACTAATGATGATCCACACGCTCATATCAAACGTTTCATACAATTGGATAATACGGTGAAATACAATGGGGTGCCACAAGAGGCCATTTGTTTGCAACTCTTTCCTTTTTCCCTCGTGGGACAAGCCCGAATTTGGCTTGATAAGGAACCACCCCAAAGTATTACTACATGGATTGATTTAGAGACCAAGTTCATTAACTACTTTTTTCCACCATCACGGACCACCTCTTTAAGGAATGAAATCATTACTTTTGAGCAAAAATATGGGGAAACTTTTAGTGAGTCTTGGGATCGATTTAAAGAGCTTTTAAGAAAATGTCCACAACACGGTTTCACTAAAGTGCATCAAATTAATACGTTTTACAATGGTTTAACTCTAAATGACCAAGACTCACTTAATAGTGCCGCGGGGGGCAATATTCTTGTAAAAACCACGAACGAGGCTTGGGCCATAATTGAAAACAAGGCTAAAGTGCAAACCAAGAGTGTTAGGGCCACTATGGCGAGTGCTAGTTCTAGTGAGAGTGACAAGAGAATTGATAAACTTACTTCGCTTGTTGAATCACTTGCTCTTAAAACCGATGCCTTAAATGGTCAAGTTAATGCCATGAAAGAAAATAGTGAAACGTGTGAGACTTGTGGTGGACCACATTCATATTTCAATTGTGACAAGGTTTACAATAATCAACAACAACAAGTTTGTGCTTTTAATGCTAATGAAAGGGTTCCATTTAAACCCAATCTTGATGTTAACCATTTGTCCTACAAGAGTACTAATTATTTGGCTCCCCCGGGTTTTGTAGCACCACAAAGACCACCCCCACCTGCCCAAAATACCCAATACCAAAATAGGAACCAAGGTCCTCAAATGGGTAATTTTCAAGGGAATGCAAATCAAGGGAATTTTAATGGTCAAAATCAAGGGTTTCAAAATAATAACCAAGGTTTTATAATAACAACGGTTTTCAATCTCAGTATCAAAATCAAGGTTTTCCTAATCAAGGGTTTAATCAAATGAACATGCAAAATCCTCAAATGGACTTGGTTCTACAAAAATTGACCGAACATGAGAAAATCATGAAAGCAATGCAAGAATCTTCTAGACAAATACAAGAATCCAACGATAAGAGATTTTTGACTATGTTGCAAACCCTTAGACCCCAAGGTGCCTTACCATCCAATACCGAGATTAACCCTCGTGCTAATGTGAGTGCTATCAATACTCAAAGTGGAGCCACTTTAGTGGGACCTTCCATATCTTCTCCAATAAAGGAGAGACAAGGCCCGGAGGTCATAATGAGTAATCCTACTCCCCTCCGGTGATTCCGCCCACTACCACTCCTAGTACTAGTGCTCCATTGCCGAAAGAGCCTATCCCTACGGTTGTTCAAGAAGCGAGTCCTTCTCCTTCTCAACCTTTAAAGTCTAAGCCTAATATCCCTTATCCATCTAGGTTAGACAAGGCTAAAGTGCTCACCAAAGATGACGTTCATGTCTCTAACTTTTTGAAAATGATTTCCAATGTGAATGTTAACATAAGCCTTATTGAAGCACTATCTCAAATGCCAAAATTTGTCAAAATGTTTAAAGATTTGCTTAATAAGAAAGAAAAAATGGTTGAGCTCGTGAACACCCGTTTAAATGAGAATTGTTCCGCGATTCTTCTCAAAGGGCTTCCCGAAAAGCTAGGAGATCCCCGACGATTCGTGTTACCTTGCTCGTTTCCTCAAATCGATGATTGTATGGCTTTAGCGGATCTCGGCGCTAGCATCAATCTTATGCCACTTTCGGTTTGGAAACAATTGTCATTACCCGACCTTGTACCGACTCGCATGACTCTCGAATTAGATAATCGAACTCTCGCATACCCCGTTGGTATTAACGAAGATGTTTTTGTTCGAGTTGGTACATTCACTTTTCCCGTGGACTTTGTCGTCGTCGACTATGAGATGGATCCTCGTATTCCGTTAATACTTGGTAGACCATTCTTACGATCCGGAAGAGCCTTAGTTGACGTGGCCGAAGGGGAGTAATTCTTAGGGTTAGGGATGAACAACAAGTTTTTAAAATGGGAAAAATCACAACAAAATCAAATGGAAAAGAGTCGGTCAATATGATTGATGTTCTTAATTATGATATTGAAGAGATTTTTATTAATCCTTTTGGAATTGAAAAGTCTAATCAAAATGATTTTGTGATAAACTCATCCCTTCCTTTAGAGCCTCAAATTTATGAAACTCCTATTTACGATACCTATAGTGATGACACTTCTTCAAGTGATCACACTATCTTCGGTTTAGACGACTTATCTTTTGACCCACCCACTTTTGACCCACCCATTTATGATACCCCAATCTTTGATACCTACAATGATGACACTTCCTTAAGTGATCTCATTAATTTTGATGACCCACCCCATGAGTTTAATATCCCTATGAGTGATTCTTCCATGGAGACTCCTTTTGACTTCTATACTCCAATTTTAGAAGTCATGACTTATGAGGAGGATCCTCCACTCTTAGAGATCATACCTAATTTAGAGGTTATTCCATTTGAGGAGGATTTAGATATCTTTCTAAATACCTATTTTCCTCATGAGGAAGAGTTTTCCTATGACTCCGACGATACTTATGTTTTCACATCGAGTTTGGAAGAGGATGACTTTCCCACTTTAGATTTTGATGATATTTTGAGCTTAAATGTCACTACCTCTTGCTATTTTCCCATTAAGGAACCGGTGTTTGATCCCGACATAGAAACTTTTTTGCTTTCATTGCCATACCACCTTATCCTTCCTTTGAAGAGATCGTTGCCTAAGGATACCCCACTTTACTTTGACTTGCGTACCACCTCGGGGTTTATTTCCTTTTGTGATGGAAATTATGTGTTTGACCCGGGTGGATTTTCATGGGGTATGCCTTATATGACTTTGTTTCACCTTTATCATGGAGAGATTTTCCTCCCTTGGAAATCTCGATTTTTCCATGATTTTCCCATTTGAATGATGACATTCGGGAATTCGAGTCGAGCTAGAGACTCGTGTTAAATAAATCAAGCATCGTTTAACTAGGTTAGATTTTTACCTTTACCATCCTTTCCACCCTTTTTCACCTTCACCCATTTCCGCCAATAAGTGTAGGGGGAGCCAAGTAGGTTGTTTGTGTTGTGATATTGTGTGCAGGGACATGTGCTTAATGATCCACTTTTGGTATTTTTGACGAGACCCGTGTTCCCGTGTTTCCCGTGTACCCGGTTCCTTCGATAAGTTTTTGCTATTGTGATTCAATCTTGTATATAAATAAAACGAATAAATGTAATCACTTTAGTTTTCCCTTCCTTAGCTCGATTTTAAACAACATACTTAATGTCCTAAGTGTAGGGGAGTTTATTCTCCCACATGCTTAAACATTGAGGACAATGTTTATATTAAGTGTAGGGGGGATTTCTATCGAAATTTTAGTGGGCTTTTCCATGAATTTGACCCCATTTTAACCGGAAAATTTTAAAATTTTAAAATTTTTTCAATGTTTTTCAAATTTTTGATCTATTTTGGCCTAGTAGTATTTTTATTTATTTTGTTTCCTTTTATCATCGCATCTTATATTTTCTATTTCAAGAATAAAGTCAAAATAAATAAATAAATAAAATGGTTTTAACAAGTTTAGATGTCTTTGATATATTAGGCCCGTCGTGAATATTTTGACTCAACCTGAGTTTACTTATCCAAGTTTACTCTTGCTAGTATCCTTAACCATATGGACCTTAATTGGTTTATTAGGCTAAGCATCCACGAGTCTCATTCCTTGAGATTTTAAATTGTGGAGAACGAGAGATGATAGAGTTAATTATAAGTTTGGTATTCTTTCGTTAACTTATGTGAGTTAGTTATGAGATTTTTCTCCCATCGCTTGTTAATAAATATATTTGCAATAAATAAGGTTGTACGATTTGAAAAGTTACTTAGCTTCTAGCACAAGATCGTTTAAAAGTTGCTCGGTATTAATTAAAGTTCATAGCCAAGGCATAACTTATTGAAGCGGGACGCGAAGATTGGCATATCCAAAAAGGCCCTAACAAGGCATGAGGATACCCGAGTCCAAACAGGCCCACAAGGCATGAGGATTCACTTTTTTTTTGCTAACGATCCAAAGATGACGTGAAGATCATTAATCCAAATCAATATTATGGATCAAGACACACGACGAGAAGCAATTACTCCCCTAAAGATCATGGAGAAGTCTATCCAAAAAAAAGACCCTAACAAGGTATGAGGATAAATGAATCCAAGTCCGAAAAGGAGGCGGATCGTTGTATATCAAAATCCTAAATAAAGAAGAGGATAAATGAAGAAGTCGTGGTCAACGTTTGAAGCATCTTTCACTCCTAATGAAGATTTATACCAAAATGAAGAGAAGACCATAATTTCAAGATCGTCTCTCAAGATTTGAAGTTTGAAGTACAAGCCAAATATCGGTCCGAGAAAGGTCTCAAATCGTGAAACGAGTTATGCCAAGATATGAACTTTATGAGGTTTCGAGAAGCCGTTTTAAAAGATTTTGTCCTTTATCTAACTATTGATTAAATCGTCCCACTTTATTTTCGGCCTTAGTAAATTATCGAAATAAGTCAAAAATGCATCCTCGTGATCATTCAAGACAAAAATAAAATACAAGAGATACACCGTAGGAATAAGGGGGTCTAAGTGATTAATTAAACCACATGAGTAAGTGTTAGTTGTGCTAACTTGTAGTTTTAATGATCTCGTTTTTAAGCTTGGTATGGGGAACGTGAAACTTGAGGGTGATTAATATTCATGACACCAAAGCCCTAAATAAAGTCTTAGATTTCTTTACGAGTTTCTTCCATCAAATAAATTCAAGTTAATAAAATTGTAATAACTTTTGTTTCCTTTAAAGTTTTTATCTTTTCGTAGTAGTAGTAGTAATAGTAATAAAGGCCGAGATGGATTAATTATGAGAAAAATGTAACTTAATGCTTTAAAACTATGCATTGCATGGGGTCATTGCAATGGTCAAGTGTAGGGGATTTAATAAGTGTGTAAACACTTATCCTTTTGCCACTAAAATCAAGGAAAAACAAGACCTAATCATGTGTTTTATATCGTTAAAGTCGGAATTACGCGTGGTTTTGTGTTTTTGTGTTTAAATAGGTACAAATGATCAAAAGGAAAGAAAACACGGGATTTCACGGTCAAATGTTGAAGAAAAGTCCAAAAAGAGACGAAGACAAAGTCAAAAGACCAAAAGTGTTCCCAAGTTCACGAAAACCGGCTAAACCGACACGAGTTTGAAGAAAATGAACAAGAAAGCCGAAGTCGAGCTCGTTTTTAGCGGATTTAATATTTATGGAGATAAAACTGGCTTGTGGGTCCCACATTTGGGTTAATGGGCTCAAAGGCCCATTTGAAGTTGTATTATACTTATTTAAAAGTTACTTAAGCCCATACATGGCCAATTTGATGAATAAAATTATGGGACGGAAAAAAAAGGGTTGAGTTGGGGCTTAAGCCCATGAAACAAACGAATGAATTTTGGCTTGGTCAAATTTTCCCAGTCAAACGTTTAATCTCCATTCACTCATTTTAAAAAACGTATATTATTCACTCCCACCTCTCAATTTAACAACACACGTGTTTTACCAACTTTCCCTACCTCACACAATAAATTAAAACAATTACCCCATTCCCCATTAACCCTATTCGATACATCCAAAGAAAAAAACCCCACCATCTCCTTCATTCTCTCTCATTTTTTTACACAGCCACCATTTACCTCCAAAAACCCTAATTAATCCTACCAAAAATTACCACTCAAGAAATAGGGCTTTTTGTTTAAGTGTTTAATTCACACACTTGGGGATTAAATCCTCAAGTTTTTCGCAGCATCCACCAAAGTTGTCCTTAATCCAACTCCTACGTGGCCTATTGCTTTATTTTGATTGGTTGTGACACCCTGTCAATACCAATCCCTCCAATCATATCACACCATGTTGGCAATCCGTGTCAAGATTAGTTTTCATCCGTTTGATTAGAAGAAAAGAGAGAGAAAGAAGAAAAGAAGAAATCAACGGCTATGATTCAAGACCTTGGGCACCAAGTTTAGGGTTTTCTCTGTAAAAACCCCATCTCCAAGATGTAATGGGACACTTTTCTTTATTTTTATTTTTCTGTAATTAGATTAGGTTTAATGTATTTTCTTTAATTTCCAGTCTTTGTAATTTTAATTAATTAATGAAAAGTTGAATTTTAATTATTCTGGTCTCAATTTAAATTTCTGTCTCGAATTAAATTTACTGTTACTATTTTTTTAATCTTGTTTCAACCTTTAATTATCATCTCTTTTATGTTACTGCTGTTCGTGTATTTTAATATATAAAAAAAAATAAAAAAATATATATAAAGAGATAAAAGAAAGTGAAGTATTTTTCCCTACTGGAAAAATAAAAAGGCTACTATTCTTGTTCTTGTTCGGTTCACTTTTATTGGGTTCGAAGATCGTTCGGGTTAAACTTTTGTTTGGTTCGAGGGTTTTGGGTCCGAGAGAAGGATCATTCGAGGCTGTGTGTTGATATTTTCGGTTTGCTTCGAAGGTGGTGTTTGATTTATTTACTTCGGTTAACAAGGTGGCTCAGCGCCAACCTTCGGCTCAACAGATCGACACAAGGTTCCTCTTCAATCTCTTTTTAATTTTTTTAGTTTAGTTAAAGTTTTATATTATTTGTGTTTTGCTTGTGATCTGCTACTGTTTGGATTTGCTTTGATTGTTTTTTATTATTGTTTGTTTATGTTAATGTTATTGATTTTGATTATTGTTTTATATTATTGTTTTTGATTTGCTACTGTTTTGGTTTCGAGTAGTTTATATCTGCCTATTTTGGTTTAAGTTCATAGATTTGGTTTTGATTTAATTTGCTTTGTCTGAACCTTTTGTTTTAGCTTATTAATCTTCTTAGTCGGTTTAACTGCTTAATCTGCTTATCTGATAGTTTTTTTTAGCTTATTTGGTTTAGTATATGTTTTAGCTTATATGTCTTTGCTTATTGCTTATTTGTTTCAGCTTTTGAGCTTATTTAGTATTGCTGCATAGTTCAGACTCCTGTGGTCTGAATTTTATCTGTCCAAAAAAATTAATAGCTAAAAAATTGTGTCTGGTTCAGGATCAAACCCCTGACCTTGCGCATATCAACCAAACGCACCAACCAACTCAGCTAGAAATCTTTTTGTGTTTACATTCTCTTGATTACATTAATATAGGTGTTTAATATAGTGGCAGTTTATTTTAATTAGTTTTATATACATGTTTTAGATTAATTAATTTTTATAAAAGTTTTATTAGTTTAATCAGTTAGTTTAAATTTTTAAATTCAGTTTTCATAAAAAATAAAAAGATATATTTTAATTTTAATTTCTTTTATACTTTTAAATTAGTTTCATTTTATATTTGGTGCAAATAGATTTTAGTTTTAAAAATGTTTTTAGTTTTCAAGAATTAGATTTAAAATTTAGATTTAAGTTTTAAAATTAGTTTTTATTTAAACTAGTTAAATTAGACTTTTAAAATTAGATTAAAAAAGTTTTTATTATTTAAATAGTTTTAGTTTAAAAATACCAAAGTTTTAATTACCAAAAAAGAATATAATCTTACGATTAACCGGAAATCAATTCGAGTCGATTTGTGGAACGAAAATTAATTGGATTGCAAAAACACAGTATCAGTGACGAGCTACAAAAATGGGTTAGAAGTGTCCTACAAAACAAGGTTAGTAGACAAGAGCATATATAAAAAGAGATGTCACCCAAACGGGGATGATAAACAAGTCGTTTGCACAAACAATGACAAGCAAAGAAGTGTGCATGCGATGTTATCAATCCAAAAAACAAATCAAAGGGGAGGATCTTAACAAGATCAATTCACAATTGTTGGAATAGAGATAGAAAAGAAACATCCATACCAATTGTAATGATAATATTCAAAGTGTAAAAAGCTTAGAATTTTTGGAATCACCCAAGAAAATTCAAGATTTAACCATCAACTTTAAAAAAACAAGGAGAGGATTTTGAGGATATCAATTCAAAATTGTTGGAGTAGAGGTAGAAAAGAAACATCCAAGAATTTGAAGATATCATCTCAAGGGGTTAAAAACTTAGAATTGATGGAATCACCCATACCAATTGTAAATTTTAACCGCAATCAACTCTCAAAAAGAGGAACAAAATATCTCAACTAGAGACATTTTTGACCAAAAAAAAATAAAGGAAAACTAAAAGCGGATAAATCGACGCTTTAAGAAAAATTCGGGATATAGGACATTATAGGCAAAAATGCGTATGAATGTCGACACCAAATGGTGTTTAGCATACGATAAACTACATGCTCAAAGTTTCGTAGCTCTTCTCTGTAAAACCCGTATTTAAATCGAGAATATAAATACGTGGTTTATTATAAATACGTGGTTTATTATTAATACGCGGTTTATATTAATACGCGGGTTATATTGTTATATAAATACATAGAAGTTATCAACGGAACAAAATAATTATTCATAAATAATTATTAGGTTTCAGAAATATTACTTATACATCATTTACGATAAAGGAAAGAGTAGTTGTCAATTTAATAGAAACACGGGAAATAAATTACGAGGTTACGTGAATAAACGTTAACAGTAAATTTACGCGTACCATTTAAACACAACGCGACTTAATAAAAGTTTACAAGAGTTTTAAGGGGCTGTTTTAGACAACTAGAAAAATAATGGGACTTGGGCTCAAGGCCCAAGAACACTATTTTGGCCGGCTAAATAAAACAGACGGAGGGTTGTTTTGTTTTCTTGTCTCTTTTTTTTTCCTGCCGACACAAACACACAGAAAACCCTAAACAAAAAAAAAGCCGCCACCTCCTTCCTGGCCTCCTTTCCTGCCGACGGTTAGACACCAAGAATCAAGGCAGGAGCGGTTGGATGCAAGTAATCGAGAGGATATGTGTGTTTTCTAAACCCTAAACGACATGTAAGTGAAAACCCTATTTCGTTTATCCTTCTTTTAATTGATCTCGAAACTGAAATTAAAAAGGGGTTTTAAACGTGTTCAAGTGGCGATTAATGAGGGTTGGGGTCGTTGGGTGTTGCTGTGGTGGTTTGGCACACAAACCGAGAGTCAAGAGACTCTCGGTGGTAATTTTTCCACCAGCCGCAACCCAATTAAGGGTGCTGGCTTGGTTTGTACTGACGGGGGGAAACAACAACAGGCAGGGGGAGTTTGGTTGCTTTGGCCAGTGGGAACCCACGGCTGGCAAGTTTAGCCAGTCGGTGGGTGTTTTAAGCTAGCGGGGGAAACCAGAAACTGCCAGGGGAAAACTGTATGTTAGGGGGGCGTTTGGCAGTGGGGTTTAATAAGCAGAAATTAAGGGCTGTTTGGCTACAGGCTTAACGGGGTGTTTGGCAACCCGGTTTAGAACAGTTAAGGGGGTGTTTGGGATTGCTAACAGGGGGACCACGGGGTGGGTCTGGTTTGGTTTAACCCGAGACATGGGCGTCTCGGGGGAAGTTTTTAGCACGGGTTTTTGGGATGCCTAGTATTTATAAACACGGGGATATTATTTATATTAATAAAATCTTTTTATAAGGAGTTTTATAAATAGATTTAATCAAACTGTCATATTGTATTAATTTAATTAGTAAAATTAATCGATTTTATTTTATTCTCTTATTATTTTTAAAAACGTGTGATTTAATTAATATCTTTTTTTCAAAGAAACGAATTTAGAAAACTTGCTATCTATATTAGATTACGAGTTATAGTAATAATAATTATATCAGATTACACAGTATACTGTAATCAGATATACAGAATATAAGTTAATCAGTAATATTAGAACAATCAGATGTATCAGTTTATATTCAAACAGAAATACAAGAATAAATAAATTAAAACAAGAATAGTTAAGATCAGTAACAGTAAACAGTTATCAGACGACTTATTTCAGCCCATTATTTATGTAGTATTCGTGAAGTCGGAGTAGATCTTTAAGCTTTTGTTTCTGTTTCGTTACTGGACACGAGGTACGGATTTTCCGTCCTTTCAGTAAGGACTTCCTTTATATGCATGATTAGGATTTCCCATCTTCAGCCGAATGTTTCCCCAGTATATGTTTAAATTTATCAGTAATCATGTTAATAACTAAATAGAATTGCCTGAGCGTTATATACAAGCACGACCAGTTTATGTACTAGTTACGGAGGTACCGTAACCACGACACTAGAGGCACCGGTGTCGTGACTCACATGCAGGAGAGTGATATCCTGCATCGTCCCACTCATGTTCAGTTTGGCCATTTTTATATGTATGTTTTAGTGGGGCGTATGGATGCATCCTAGGCTTATATGTGTTACAAGTTATCAGGGTGAATGTGGTGTGTGCTCTACATCCTTCACATTGGAGCTGATCCCCCCACCCAGCACAGTTATTTAGAGGTCACCCCTCTACAGCATGACGAGGTCACCCCTCCAGTTATTCATGCACGGTTGTTACAGCACGTGACCTATATAAGCTCTGGCAAATAAAATACAGTAAATGCATGTTTTCAGAATTTTAGAGTTACATTTCAGTATCAGTTTATATGAACCAGGTCTTACAGATTTTATGCAAGGTTATACCACATGTTTCATATCAGTCTTATAGCTTCATTGTTGATTTCTATTTCATTACCTTTCAGTACATTCTTATCATGCTATATCCGTCCACTGAGCGTTATGCTCAGCCGTAGTTTCCTTTCATGTTTCCAAACGGCAGGTACACAGGGACGATCTTAGGACTTCTAAGAGAGTACGTGCATTTGGATGGGAGCTTTCCAGACTCCTTTATTTTATGCATACCTTACGTTACTTTACTTTGGTTGTTTGGACACTGTTTCGCCCTTTTCCTTTCTGTACTTAATCTTTATATTTTTGGGCTTGTTGGACTACCGATGTTTGATTCCGGTATTTCCGTTTGGTCAGTTAATGTTTAATACATTGCCTTGCATGCTTTGATGACACGCCATAAATACACGTAACGGTCCATTTATCCAAGTGGGGTGTTACAATTATGGTATCAGAGCGCAAGGTTCGACCTGTAGGCTCTAAAACTTGACCTGTGACTAGTGGGTAGTCACCAAGAACTTCTTGTATTTTGGCGTCGTTATTTCCATGCTACTCATAAATTTTATCGGTCGGATTTTCAAAATTTTGATTAAGTAAACGGTTGGTACAGGACTGGCCATACTTAATCGCATGTGCTTTTCAAGAACATTTCGTTTTGGTGAACTGACCATAGGCGTTCACCCTTGCTCGCTTAAGTTTTGTATGGATGAACTGACCATAGGCGTTCATCCTTACTCATGTCAGATTTATGTTTCAGAAATTGTCATTTTGTGAACTGACCCTAGGCGTTCACCAGTATTCATGTCATGTTTTGTTGGCTATACCTTCATGGATTACACTAAGCATATTCAGAGTTATTACTTCAGGTTCTTACGTTTCTGTCGATTTATCCTCTTTTATTTCAGATGCCACCCAGGCGCGACACCGAGAATGATCCTAACGCAGCTGCCATTGCTGCTGCTGTTCAGGCTGCTATACAGGCCATGTTACCCCAAATTCGTGATGAGATCCGAGCTGAGTATCAAAATGGACCTCAGCAGAATAACAACCCTCCTGCTCCACCACCTGCCACTTTACCCGCTTGGCTGGATCTGTTCAACAAGCAGAAGCCCCGACTGTTTGAGCAGACTGTAGCTCCAACTGATGCAGAAGACTGGATCTACCATATAGAGAAAATTTTTGGAGCTATGGGTTGTGGTGATGTTTTCAAAGTTAGGCTTGCAGTTTACAAGCTGGAGGGTCCTGCTCTACATTGGTGGAGGTCTCAGAAACTGTCCAATGGGGGAGATGCTTGGGAGCTTGCATTGACCTGGGCACGTTTCAAGACGATGTTCTATGACCAGTTTTTCCCGCATGCGGAGCAAGCTAAGAGGAAGAGGGACTTTCACGTTATTCGTCAGAATAATGGCGAGAACAGTATAGAGTTCATGCACCGATACCTCAGGATGGCTGGATTCTTAGGGGAGGCTGCGGGTACCGTAGAGGAGCAAGTGAAGCAATTTCGCTGGGCTCTTCACACTAGGACTGCAGATAGATTGATGAGTGCCACATTCACTAATGTGTCACAAGTAGCTAATGCAGCTCGGGACATCGAGATGCTTTTTGAGAGGGACGAGCTCGAGAATTTAGAGCGCCCGGAGAAGAGGTACATCTCACCCAACAGACTTAAACAATTTAGCCATTATTGCTTGGCAACTTATATGTTATTAAAATCTTACAGACACAGAGGAGGAGACCGATCCCAATCGGCTACTCCGCATCAGAACTACAGGAACCACGGTCAGTCATATGACCGTATTCGGTCAGATAGGAGGAACGGCGGTGATAATTACCGCGGCAGCTCCAACTCCTCTGGCAGCTACAGGTGAGCCTTTAAGCTCCAAGAATATTAAACTATCATGTAAAACAGATCTTAAATTTATTTGTAAATTCCAACAGAGATGCTGGACAGGGGCGTGACCAAAACAACAGGGGTCAACAGGTTGCCCGACCGGCAAATTCTGGTAATTTTAAAATTCAGTCAGTCAGCCTTATTTCAGTTAAGTTAACAGAATCGTGACACATATATATCATCGTAAATCAGGTTCTCAGCAAACCAGAGCTACTTCCACCGGGTATACATATCCCACTTGCATCACTTGTGGAAAGAAACACTCGGGACCTTGTCGTCGTGGTTCGGGTAATTGCTACAAGTGTGGTCAGCCAGACCATTTGAAGAGGGATTGCAAGAGCGGGGATGCTGCCGGTACCTCAGGCCAGATTCCTCAGATTTTACCTCCCCCACCACCGATACCACCAACCACTGGTCGTGTCTACACTACTACCCGTGACCAAGCAAATAAGACCGCAGGTACCATTACTGGCATTTTGTTTATACACGGACAGTCTGCATGCGTGCTTTTCGATACAGGCGCCACGCACTCGGTTATATCTACTTCATATGCTGTTAGAATAAACATGACCCCTACGCCACTAGACAGTGCACTTAGTATATCTACCCCCATGCGAGACTCTGTACTCATTACCCAAGTATATAAGGATCTCCCTCTTGAGTTTGATGATAAAATCCGTCCAGTCAGTGCTCTACCTTTGGATATGTGTGATTTTGATATTATTCTGGGTATGGATTGGTTATCGGCTCATCATGCCACCATAGATTGCCATGCTCACCAGGTCATCTTTGGTGATGTCCAGACACCAGAGTACATTCACCGAGGCTTCCTACCAGGAAAACATGTTCAGATCATTTCAGCTTTACAGGCTCGTACCTTACTATATCATGGTTGCGAGGGCTTCCTAGCCACAATTCATGACACGACTTCGGAGACACCTTCAATTCATGATCAGCCAGTTGTGTCAGACTTTCCAGATGTCTTTCCCGAGGAACTTCCAGGTTTACCTCCCATGCGAGAGGTAGAATTTGGCATCGATCTCATTCCAGGTGCGGAACCAGTATCTAAAGCTCCTTACCGTATGGCTCCTGTAGAGCTTAAGGAACTGAAGGATCAACTTCAGGAACTTCTCGAAAGGGGTTTCATTCGTCCCAGCGTATCACCATGGGGCGCTCCAGTTTTGTTTGTCAAGAAGAAGGATGGTAGTATGCGTTTGTGTATTGACTACCGTGAGTTGAATAAGCTCACTATTCGTAACCGTTATCCACTTCCTCGTATTGACGATTTATTCGATCAGCTTCAGGGTGCCAAGCACTTTTCAAAAATCGATCTACGATCAGGCTACCATCAGCTGCGTGTAAAAGAGCAGGATATATCTAAAACTGCTTTTCGCACGAGGTACGGTCATTACGAGTTTGTCGTTATGCCATTCGGTCTCACGAATGCGCCCGCAGTGTTTATGGACTTAATGAACAGAGTCTTCCACGAATTTTTAGACAAGTTTGTGATCGTATTCATCGATGATATCCTCATTTTCTCCAAATCCAAAGAGGAACATGAGAACCATCTCCGTACAGTTTTGCAGATTCTCAGACGAGAAAAACTATACGCTAAATTTTCGAAGTGCGAGTTTTGGCTGAATACAGTGGCATTTCTAGGCCATATTGTTTCCGCAGAAGGAATAACTATGGATCCTGCAAAGGTGGAGGCTATCACCAAATGGCCAAGACCGACATCTGTCACAGAGATACGTAGTTTTCTTGGGTTGGCGGGTTATTACCGCAGATTTGTGGAAAACTTCTCACGTTTGGCGTTACCATTGACCCAACTTATGCGAAAGGGTGAGAAGTTTATATGGACCGAGGAGAGAGAAAAGTGTTTTGAGGAACTCAAGC
Source organism: Glebionis coronaria (assembly GCA_025667525.1). Classification (NCBI taxonomy): domain Eukaryota; kingdom Viridiplantae; phylum Streptophyta; class Magnoliopsida; order Asterales; family Asteraceae; genus Glebionis; species Glebionis coronaria. The sequence goes on along the minus strand of CM046879.1, from coordinate 593,223,422 downwards.
ATCGATTGATCTCGGCACTGATACTTACTCTCCCATCCGGTACAGGCGGTTATCAGATTTACAGTGACGCATCAGGAAAGGGCTTAGGTTGTGTCCTTATGCAGCATGGGAAAGTCATTGCTTATGCTTCGCGTCAACTGAAGCCGTATGAGAAAAATTACCCTACTCATGATCTAGAGCTCGCAGCAGTCGTTTTCGCCCTTAAAATCTGGAGGCATTATTTATACGGTGAGTCGTGTGATATCTTCACCGATCACAAAAGTCTCAAGTATATTTTTACACAGCGAGAGCTGAACATGAGACAGAGGCGATGGTTAGAACTACTGAAAGACTACGACACTAATATCCAGTATCACCCAGGTAAAGCGAATGTAGTGGCAGATGCCCTTAGCAGAAAGTCGGGTATGGTAAATGGCATCAAAGTTCAGGAAGAAATTATTCAGGACTTAGAGCGCTACGATATTGAACTCTTAGTACGCGGACAAAGAGGATACTGGGCTAGTTTGAGGGTAGAACCAGATTTGCTCTCTAGGATTAAAGCCGCACAAGAGGATGATGGTGAAATCTGGGCGATTATCCAGAACATTGACCGGCAGACCGAATTTCGCATCGATGACGATGGTATCGTATGGCAGGGTACCAAACTCTGCGTTCCAGAAGACCCTGCTCTCAGAGAAGCCTTAATGACTGAGGCTCACAGCTCTCCGTTCTCTATCCATCCGGGTTCCACCAAAATGTACCACGATCTTAAGCAGCATTTCTGGTGGAGCGGTATGAAACAGGATGTTGCAACATTTGTGTCTAAATGCTTAACCTGTCAGCAGGTTAAGATAGAGCACCAGCGTTCCAGTGGTCTTCTCCAGCCATTAGATATTCCAATGTGGAAATGGGACAAGATCTCTATGGATTTTGTTACCGGACTACCACAGACTCAGCGGAGACATGATGCAATCTGGGTAGTTGTCGATCGTTTGACCAAGTCAGCACATTTCATTCCTATTCGTAAAGATTTCGCAGTCAGTAAATTAGCGAAACTATTCACCGAGGAGATCGTACGATTACACGGTACACCTTCGGAAATTATATCAGATAGGGATCCCCGTTTCACTTCTCATTTCTGGGGAGGTTTGCATAAAGCTTGGGGAACTAGGCTCAAGCTTAGCACAGCTTTCCATCCACAGACGGACGGTCAGTCAGAGCGTACCATCCAGACCTTGGAGGACATGCTACGCGCCTGTGCATTAGAATGGACAGGACATTGGGACGACTATATTTGCTTGGTCGAGTTTGCTTACAACAACAGTTGGCATGCTAGTATCAAGCGTGCTCCATTCGAGATGTTATACGACAGAAAATGCCGTGCTCCTATTTGTTGGGATCAGGTGGGAGAACGTTTGATTGAAGGACCTGAACTGATAGAACTGACCAATGAAAAGGTCGCCATCGCTAGGGCAAAGCTGCAAGAAGCGCGTACTCGCCAGAAGAGTTACGCCGACAAGCATCGCAGAGATCTATCTTTTCAGACTGGGGATCGTGTGTTCCTCAAAGTATCACCCGCACGCGGTGTCAGACGTTTTGGCCTCAAAGGCAAACTTAGCCCTCGTTACATCGGACCATTCGAAATCCTTGAACGTATTGGTGAAGTGTCATATCGATTGGCGTTACCGCCTCAGCTTTCACACGTCCACAACGTGTTTCATGTATCACTACTCAGGGGGTACAACTATCATGAGCTTCACAAAGTAAATTATCCACTCGATCAGATTCGGGAGGATTTATCCTATATTGAGGAACCCGAAGCAGTTTTAGATCGCCAGGATCGAGTTATGAGAAGGAAGACCATTCCTTTCGTCAAAATCCTGTGGAGGAACCATACCGAGCGGGAGGCCACTTGGGAAACAGAGGAGTCTATACGGACTTCTTATCCTCACTTTCAGTTTTGATTCGAGTATGTCTTTTCAGCTTTTATGTCGTTCAGTTATTAGCATTTCAGTTTTTACTTCAGTCAGCTTAAATACCTTGTAATTCAGGGACGAATTTCTCTTTTAGAGGGGAAGAATTGTAAAACCCAGTACGGCCGTATTTTAATTCGGGGACGAATTATTCCTTTTAGAGGGGAAGAATTGTAAAACCCGTATTTAAATCGAGAATATAAATACGTGGTTTATTATAAATACGTGGTTTATTATTAATACGCGGTTTATATTAATACGCGGGTTATATTGTTATATAAATACATAGAAGTTATCAACGGAACAAAATAATTATTCAGAAATAATTATTAGGTTTCAGAAATATTACTTATACATCATTTACGATAAAGGAAAGAGTAGTTGTCAATTTAATAGAAACACGGGAAATAAATTACGAGGTTACGTGAATAAACGTTAACAGTAAATTTACGCGTACCATTTAAACACAACGCGACTTAATAAAAGTTTACAAGAGTTTTAAGGGGCTGTTTTAGACAACTAGAAAAATAATGGGACTTGGGCTCAAGGCCCAAGAACACTATTTTGGCCGGCTAAATAAAACAGACGGAGGGTTGTTTTGTTTTCTTGTCTCTTTTTTTTCCTGCCGACACAAACACACAGAAAACCCTAAACAAAAAAAAAAGCCGCCACCTCCTTCCTGGCCTCCTTTCCTGCCGACGGTTAGACACCAAGAATCAAGGCAGGAGCGGTTGGATGCAAGTAATCGAGAGGATATGTGTGTTTTCTAAACCCTAAACGACATGTAAGTGAAAACCCTATTTCGTTTATCCTTCTTTTAATTGATCTCGAAACTGAAATTAAAAAGGGGTTTTAAACGTGTTCAAGTGGCGATTAATGAGGGTTGGGGTCGTTGGGTGTTGCTGTGGTGGTTTGGCACACAAACCGAGAGTCAAGAGACTCTCGGTGGTAATTTTTCCACCAGCCGCAACCCAATTAAGGGTGCTGGCTTGGTTTGTACTGACGGGGGGAAACAAAAACAGGCAGGGGGAGTTTGGTTGCTTTGGCCAGTGGGAACCCACGGCTGGCAAGTTTAGCCAGTCGGTGGGTGTTTTAAGCTAGCGGGGGAAACCAGAAACTGCCAGGGGAAAACTGTATGTTAGGGGGGCGTTTGGCAGTGGGGTTTAATAAGCAGAAATTAAGGGCTGTTTGGCTACAGGCTTAACTGGGTGTTTGGCAACCCGGTTTAGAACAGTTAAGGGGGTGTTTGGGATTGCTAACAGGGGGACCACGGGGTGGGTCCGGTTTGGTTTAACCCGAGACATGGGCGTCTCGGGGGAAGTTTTTAGCACGGGTTTTTGGGATGCCTAGTATTTATAAACACGGGGATATTATTTATATTAATAAAATCTTTTTATAAGGAGTTTTATAAATGGATTTAATCAAACTGTCATATTGTATTAATTTAATTAGTAAAATTAATCGATTTTATTTTATTCTCTTATTATTTTTAAAAACGTGTGATTTAATTAATATCTTTTTTTCAAAGAAACGAATTTAGAAAACTTGCTATCTATATTAGATTACGAGTTATAGTAATAATAATTATATCAGATTACACAGTATACTGTAATCAGATATACAGAATATAAGTTAATCAGTAATATTAGAACAATCAGATGTATCAGTTTATATTCAAACAGAAATACAAGAATAAATAAATTAAAACAAGAATAGTTAAGATCAGTAACAGTAAACAGTAATCAGACGACTTATTTCAGCCCATTATTTATGTAGTATTCGTGAAGTCGGAGTAGATCTTTAAGCTTTTGTTTCTGTTTCGTTACTGGACACGAGGTACGGATTTTCCGTCCTTTCAGTAAGGACTTCCTTTATATGCATGATTAGGATTTCCCATCTTCAGCCGAATGTTTCCCCAGTATATGTTTAAATTTATCAGTAATCATGTTAATAACTAAATAGAATTGCCTGAGCGTTATATACAAGCACGACCAGTTTATGTACTAGTTACGGAGGTACCGTAACCACGACACTAGAGGCACCGGTGTCGTGACTCACATGCAGGAGAGTGATATCCTGCATCGTCCCACTCATGTTCAGTTTGGCCATTTTTATATGTATGTTTTAGTGGGGCGTATGGATGCATCCTAGGCTTATATGTGTTACAAGTTATCAGGGTGAATGTGGTGTGTGCTCTACATCCTTCACATTGGAGCTGATCCCTCCACCCAGCACAGTTATTTAGAGGTCACTCCTCTACAGCATGACGAGGTCACCCCTCCAGTTATTCATGCACGGTTGTTACAACACGTGACCTATATAAGCTCTGGCAAATAAAATACAGTAAATGCATGTTTTCAGAATTTTAGAGTTACATTTCAGTATCAGTTTATATGAACCAGGTCTTACAGATTTTATGCAAGGTTATACCACATGTTTCATATCAGTCTTATAGCTTCATTGTTGATTTCTATTTCATTACCTTTCAGTACATTCTTATCATGCTATATCCGTCCACTGAGCGTTATGCTCAGCCGTAGTTTCCTTTCATGTTTCCAAACGGCAGGTACACAGGGACGATCTTAGGACTTCTAAGAGAGTACGTGCATTTGGATGGGAGCTTTCCAGACTCCTTTATTTTATGCATACCTTACGTTACTTTACTTTGGTTGTTTGGACACTGTTTCGTCCTTTTCCTTTCTGTACTTAATCTTTATATTTTTGGGCTTTTTGGACTACCGATGTTTGATTCCGGTATTTCCGTTTGGTCAGTTAATGTTTAATACATTGCCTTGCATGCTTTGATGACACGCCATAAATACACGTAACGGTCCATTTATCCAAGTGGGGTGTTACATTCTCAATCATTATGGATGTTCAAAGAACAATTACATGATGAGGAAAGGGAAAGGCTCGACTCAACTTAGTTTAGAAAGACTAGAAAAAAGAGACTCGACTTAGAAGAGCATGATTAAAATGAATTGAGAGAGACTCAACAAAGAAGTTAAGGATAACTTCATGAAACTAGAGAACAAACTCAAAAGAGAATAAAAGAAGGAATCTTCAAGAAAACTCGTCAAAAGAGAAAAAGACCAAAATGAACAAAGGGACTCAATGGTCGCGGTTCGTTAAATAGGTCCGTGGTTCATTATCAATAATGAGACCCAAGGTTATTTGAGGAACCGTGGACATTGGGTGTCTAAAACCGATTATCGACTCAAAGGAAAATCACTTGGTCAAACAGTTTAACATAAGATGCTAAATGGATTGAAGGTCAATGCTTCGGATATGACTTTTAACAATTGCAATTGCAAGTTAAAATTACTTGAATATTTTAAAAGAAATATTTAAGTTGTCAATCTTACTAGGAGAGGAATTAGATATAAATCTAAACTTCCTTGACAACCGAGTGAAAAAATAAATAAGAAAAGAAAGATCACGAGAAAAACGAGATCCAAGACTCAAAGAAAAATCATGTTGAAAAACATGAAAGGAAATATAAGAGAATAAAGATCATACAAAGATGTATGAAAAAACAAGCCTAAAACTTAAGCATAATTTTAATCTTAGTTACACTAGAGTCCTAAGATTTTCTTAGATTGAGTGTCTTATTAATAAGCAATACACATGCTTAATTAGAAGACAAGGTGGTGGCGGAATTTGGTGGGGTAAAAGGTGAAGTCACCAAGGGTTCAACAAAGGCATTCTCAAAGGGAATGCTTTGGATAGGTTGAGGTTGAGTAGTCACATTCAAGAGAGTACTAGGAGTGAAGGATGAGGTTAACTCATTCATTCTAGACTGGAATGAAGAGGAGGTAGAACCATGTGAATGGTTGGTAGCATGGGTTGAGGTAGTCTTGCATGGTGCAAGAGGTGGTGAGGGTAATGAAGAGATGAGAATGGGCACAATCTCATTCTTAGGTGTGGCAAAAGGGTGAAGAGTTAAGTTTGGGTAACTTAATCTTAATTTTGAGGTGCCTCTTTGAAGAGGAGGTTTTGGATGACTTGGAGTTTCTTGTAGAAACCATGGTAGTAATGGGTGGTTTAAGGGGTAAGGATGAATGGTTTGAGGTGTGAAGAACATGGCTAACAAGGAGGGTTTAAAAGGGTGAGGGGATGATCCAAACTAATAAAGGGTTAAAAAGGGAAAGCCAAAGATATTTTAGGAGTGATCAATGGTTTGAAACAAAGATTACATAGGGTGTTGGAACAATTGGGAAGTTTTAGAAAACCCAAATTTTAGAGCTTCTTCCCGCGGTTCTTTATCTCCACCGGCGGTTCCATATTGATATGGAGCCGCGGTCTATTTAAAGAACCACCTACAGAGGCTTGGTTTAGGTGGTGAAGGAGGATTTTCCAATTCAGCAAATCCTAATGTTCTAGTCTAACTTATCATAAAGTCATGCTTAAGAGCAATAAAAACTAGAACACACACATAGGAAAGACACATAGGTTCAATTAGCACGTAAGAAGAAAGCTAAGAAAAACCTAATGGCTACAAAAGAAAAAGACTCCTAATGACATACAAAGTTCATCAAAGTAAACTATCATTAGTCATATATAGGAAGAGCCATTTAGCCAATTTGGAGAATGAGTATGAGACTATCACTAGAGGTGCTCAATTAAGGCTAAACACGACCATTTTTACGAGTTATACACCAACTCAACTTCCCACATGGAAGTAATTCAACCGTTAGGTCAAATTAAGATCCTAGTGCATAAATTCTCTAGTAGTCATTCTCAAGTTAGAAAAAATGTAATTCCAACATTTGCCTAATAAAATTTAGCAAGGATGAAACTTGCATGGTGACACAATGCATGACCTAATGAGGGTTAAGAATGCACCATTGCATATCTTGTCAACCAAGTCTAGTTAAGGTTATTTACCTTAATAGAACTTGAGGCCAATAACTTTGAAGTGTATAAACAAAGTTTACACAAACCAAAGGAACACTCTTGATTGGTCTTTCGGAAATGACACATTTATAAATTGCATATCAATGTAAATTACTTGAGTATTTCGGATGAAACATCCAAGTTATCAAACCGACTCTATTGTGCATTATATGTAATTAAACAAAATATGTGTAACAATTTGAACAAGTAGATTCAATATAACACCATCAACACAAGTGTGAATTATGATCCGATGTATATTATTAATAAACCACATTCATGTCTACACTAAAAAAAACATGTCAATTAGATTCGATAATGATACCAACCATAGTTTGAATAAAGCATTGATATTTAATCGAAATCTTTCTTGATTCCCACAAACACTCTTTTAAGAGAAAATAGCTAAGATTTTCAAAGGGTGTTTCATGTTTTATAGTGAGACATTTATCTACTTGAACTAATAACACAATGATCGAGTAAGACGACCTAAATCAATAGATTTGACAAGCTCCTAAAGCTTTCAAACCTAAAAGTGTTAAAGAAATCTCGAGGTGTACAAGATGTTTATGTAACATTTGTAAACTAAGAGATGTTAATCCTATATGCAATGCACATATAATGTTGCAACTAAAATGCAAGAAATCTAGCATACATCCTAATAAGGAAAAACTAGATACTAACAAATACCAAGCAAGGCACAAGAGACTAGACATATAAGCAATACTACTACAAATAGCAAGGAACACTTAATAATGTCTACATATAATAATAACACACAAGGAAACACACACAAACAATTAGCTTAACACATAAAAGCATTCGTCCATGTTTTGAGTGTTAGATACAACAAAGTATTCATAGCTTGATTTTATTTGAAAATAGTCTTTGACCCATTTAAAATTTAATTAAGTTTAACACTTTGTAAATATATCAATTTTAAAAGATATATTGTTGGAAATTTAGTGCAATTGTGGGAACGGGTAATACTTGTAAATGGGTTTGGAGGTACGGAGTGTACACCCATTAAGTCCCTTACCTCCCTGGACTCAATATAGTGGTTGTGATATCAGTAGGAAGCTGCTCCTGGTCAGGAAGTTGCTTCTGGTCAGGAAGTTTCTCCTGGTCAGGAAGCTGCTCCTGGTCAGGAAGCTGCTCCTGGTTAGGACGTTGCTCCTGGTGATGCACAAAGTCTTTGTAACCTCTTTGACCAGTTAATGAGGGTTGAATATTGACTTGATGACCAGATTTCTGGTCATGTAACCACTATGCTTTATGAAGGTTATTATGAGATTAATAGGCCGATTAATGCTCTTAATACCTTTGACTAGGAGTTACATTCCTTAAAGGAATAGGATCACTATAAATAGTGATCATATTTTGCATGATGATAAACAGAAACAAGAAACACAAAAACGCATAGAGTTCTTGATTTGTGCCTAAAACAAGAACTAACTCTTGGTTTTATCCCAAGGAGGTATTCGTGTTAACCCAGGCATAGGGTCGAATAATCTTCTTTGGAAAGTGATTACACGACTCCAAGAGATATCCGGTAACCATTCATTGGTACGTAGTTAGGCTATTGATTATCTTCACCCTGTTGGATCGAAGTAAACCCCAACAATCAAAGAAGATTATTTTGTGATAATCAATGGCGGCAGCAATGAAGCATATGGTGGCTAACTTCTCCAAACTGGACAAGTTTGAAGGGGTTGATTTTAGGAGATGGCAGAAGAAGATGCATTTTCTTCTTTCTACCATGAACGTGATGTACGTGCTGACCACTCCCATTCCTGATGGAGGTGATGATGCTACTTTGGAAGAACTGAGGAAAAGGAGCAAATGGGAGAATGATGATTATGTGTGTCGCGGCATAATTCTCAATGGTATGTCTGATTCTTTATTTGATATTTACCAAAATGTTGAATCTGCTAAAGAACTATGGGATTCCTTGGAAGCCAAATATATGGCTGAGGATGCATCAAGTAAGAAGTTCCTTGTGAGTGATTTCACAAATTACAAAATGACTGATTCAAGACCAGTCATGGAACAATACAATGAACTTCTTGGAATACTTGGCAGATTTACACAACATAAAATGAACATGGATGAGACCATTCAGGTCTCGTGTGTCATTGACAAACTACCTCCTTCTTGGAAAGATTTCAAGCATACCTTGAAACATAAGAAGGAGGAGTTAACTCTTGTTGAGTTGGGCAGTCATTTGCGCATTGAGGAATCCCTCAGGGTGCATGAAAGTGATAAGCCAAAGAGCAACAATGTTGCTGGTTCATCTGTTGTCAATATGGTGGAGCATAACAACTCCACCAGGTACAATGACAACAAGGGCAAACGTAAGCATCTTGATAACACCAAGGCTAATCCTAACAAGAAGTCATCAGTGGCTTGTTGGAAGTGTGGGAAACCTGGACACTTCAAAAGGGATTGCAAAGGTGTTAGCATTGGCAACCAAGCTAATGGATCAGGCACAAAAGGTCAGAATATGTTTAATGAATCTCTCCAGATTTATTATGTTACATATGTATCTGAAGCTTACTTTGTGCAGGATGATGATGTTGCGTGGTGGGTTGACTCTGGAGCAACAGTACATGTGTGTAAAGATAGATGCTGGTTCAAGACTTATGAGTCAATGAATGATGGATCTATTCTTTACATGGGAAATGAGTCAACAGCCCTAGTGCATGGACGTGGTTGTGTAGATCTTAAATTTAGTTCTGGAAAGATTGTTTCTTTGTTTAATGTTTTGCATGTTCCTAATATTAGGAAGAACTTGGTTTCTAGTAGTGTGTTAAATAATTGTGGTTATAAACAATTGATTGAATCTAATAAATTTGTTTTATCTAAACATGGTGTGTTTATTGGTTTTGGCTATTTGAGTAATCAAATGTTCAGGCTTAATATTGATTCTAGTATAAATGTTGATTCTGTCCTGATGACTACCACTAAACTGAATGATTCATCACTATGGCATGCTAGACTAGGCCATGTCCATTATAAGAGGATGCAAGATATGTCTAAGGATGGGTTAATTCCAGCTTTTGACATGGACACTGGTAAGTGTCAGACTTGTATGCTGAATAAAATTACTAAGAAACTATAACACCCCTAATTTCACAACGCAGCGGAATACCACATTGGGGCGCTACTAATAGCACATCACACACAATCATAGACAACGACCTCAAAAGAGACGTTAAAATAATACAAACCTTGTCTAAAAAGTTTCCTATCCCAATATATATAAAATCAGAGTAGCGTTTAGTCCCAAAAGCCGTTACCAATCACAATACATTCAACAAAAGCTTAAAAGCATTTTATTCATTTCAAAGGATGGAAAAGTAAACAAAGTTTTAGACAAGTAAGCACCAACTTCCTCCTCGCATGCTCCGCTGCTATCCATCTTGATTACCTGAAATACATGTTTAAAATCATCAACACAACGGTTGAGTGAATCTATAGGTTTTGCAAATCATCATTTGAACACAAGAATTTTTAATCATCTCAGGCTTGTCACACAGACAAGTCATATATATATCGATAAATGCCTTAAGCTCATGCAACTGAACGTTAACCAACACGTCAAACCGAGTCACTTACGGCGCCCCTACTGAATGGTAATATTGTCATATACCAGCGACCTCTTATACATAATATCCCTCTCAGGTGATCACAAGGATACATACCCTAGGATAAGGCTGTCAAACCAAATAGATCTATCATATGTATTAGCGTTTACCTCGCAAGGTAATTAACAGTTCATGAAATTCAGGGACTTCATAAGACAATGGTACTTAGGCATTTATCATCATATTCGGGTCCAGCATACCGAAAACAACTTGTGTTCATTTTATAAAACAACATGTATTCCCCCTCGCGGGTTAAAATCATTTACAGATAATATAAAAGCGAGGCTATAAACTCACCTGATATAGCTATCACACGTTTATCGAGGAACAAACATCCAATAGTCGATATAAGACTTGACGAGATATCAGTCGCTCATTGCTCGAGAACGAGATGCCCAACGGTCGACATATAATCGAACGAGACCTAATATAACGAGACGCGTCTTAGGCTCGAGACTAAACATAAGTCATACATATATGTAAATAGTTCACTTTAGTAGGTTTGTACATTGCATAAGTTTTGTAAAACTTTTCATAAGACTTTTGGTGACAATCTACCATATAACGTCTTATTATGACCGTTAAGCCCATTAAAGCCCATTACAAGTTTTAATAACTTAAACCCATTTTCAAACTCATTTTTATACTCCAAATTGGTTATCAATCTCAGTAGTAAAATGATAAAAATACTTATATAAAAATATATTATAATATAATATTACAAAGAAGAATGATAACAAAAATCCTTACAAAGATGAAGACCAAATCACCATTAGTTTTCTCAATTCATCCATTAGAATCAACCCACCAAATTTTTGCTTCAAAATATTAAATCATATCACCCAACTATAGTTTGTCCAAGCTCAATTGTATTTGCAAAATAACATATATACTTCAGCCGACAATCAAACAATTCACATTTGTGAAACTTTGTTTTGAAGACAAACTAATACCAAGAACTTGTACTAATAATTATTCATAACTTGAATGGCTAGTAATTGTGGTTACAACTTTTGGTGATGATTGAGTTTTGATGGTGTTTGTACGGCAAGATGGAGACCAACAAAATGATGGATACAATTTTTTTTTCTAAATTATGTGTAAAGTGGTATGGTGACACTTTATATATTAACTATAATATTAAAACAAGTGTCTACAAAAGAACATGATATCAACTAGCAAGAGACACCTGGGTACCTATTTACCAACGCCTCATTTAATATATATAATTGTGTGATTTTCTAATTAAATTGCTCTAAAATTTGTAAATACGGGTATTATCGAGATCCAATATTTTTAATGTTACGCGATTTAAAATGGTACGCGTTAAACACGAATAATAAACGCTCGATATAAAATAAAAACATTGACATTCGGAGAACATTAATATTTGTATAAATAAATGAGGGCTTATGATTTTAAATACGTTAACGCGTTATATAAACTAACGACGGCCAAAGGTTTAATATAAATAACGAATAATGATCGTAAGACGAAAAAGTAAAACGACGAAAATAGAAAATATTTCATGTCATAACGATAATATTACGGTCGATGACGGACATATATTTTGCCGATAAATTATAATTGACACATATTCGATACGTTAAAACCTTAACCTTGTTGGTTTGTCAAGAATTCAATATTATTCGTCGGACGAACATGACAAATAAAAGTCGAATTGTCTGAATAATAGAATTAGTATAAGAACTTGGTCTAAATGTCGATTTTAAAGTTCGGGTTATTACATCATCTAACCCTTTAGGAAGCGACGCCCCGACGCTTAATTCGTCTTAATAGTCTTCGGTTAAATGACGAAGATGTGAGGAATAGACAAGTCATCACAGAGGTTTCTAACGATGGTTGGTTGAACAAAAGTCAAAGAAATGAGTATACATGACAGGCACAAATGAACGGTTTGAATGTAACTTCAATCCTTATACGTAAAGAATAATACATAACTCGAAGGAGAAGTCCAACGGGTTACTCGTGCATAGATGATAATCGACGATCATCATAATGACGATGACACTGAACGATTCACACCAACGAAACACGATTCGAAGGAAGACGCACGCACACCAAACACTCACAAATCGATCCAGACATACTTGGGCCCACTCATTTATAACTCCTTGTCTACATCAAAAGGCGTCCCTTTCCATGTATACAAGAGTTTATAAATTTACGGTTCAGGAACTTATAACTTTCTTGTTCAAATGAAAAGGCGTCCCAATCCATTTCAACGAGACGATTATAAGTCATCCTGCTCAAGTATTACTACCTCTTAACACGATGTCAAATCCAAATTACATACGATAGTAAGTACAAGGTGTTAATAAACTTACATCATGATTTCTGTATTCAAACGTCCCATTCCATTTGAATAAGGAAAACACGACAATCTAAGGTCCAGTGGTTTAAAATTTTCTTATTCAAATGTCCCAACCCATTTCAATAAGACAACCTTAAACGACTCATAGTTGGGCGAGTTAAAATCTCTATATCTAAATGTCCTATTCCATTTAGATACAAGATATTAAGTCAGTCAACTGAATGACTACTACGAGCATATCTTTGTTGTACCCAAACTATATATTTGGTTAGGATATATATATCTTAAGTCCAACATTGGCATCCTCCTTTTCGTCAAATAATGTAGTCATATAAAATCAAATCACACGTCGCATTACATAGAAGATGTCGCCTCGGATAAATGATTCTTCAAAATCATATGAAGTATTCAGAACACGAATATCGCATCAATCAATTACGTCTCGAAAGGAGATGTCGTAAAATGGCACATCACGATACGATGATAACAATCGAAATTAAACAAGTCGATATGCGATAGATTATGAAAAAGTATATACATACTCAAAGCATCAAACGAGTTTCACACTCGTATTCAGATAATACATAATTATAAAGATCGGTGATTGGCAGTGAGGCCAATTCCTATACAAAATCGTATTATAAAATTTACGACAAGCATTCAAGGACCATTGCTTCACACACAATGCCTTTAAATACCATAGTATAATCATACAAAGACATATTACCATTCCTACATACACATAGGTTCACTTAATCACAATAATTCATAAAGTAATGCAAGAATAGCCTTACCAGAGCCATGCGGAGTAGTTACGTGCTTAAAACTTTTTAGACCACACCAAAGTTATAGTTTAGGTTTTTCAAAATCGACCTAGTTCTCTATAACTTGTGGCTCTGATTACCATTTTATAACACCCCCAATTTCACAACGCAGCGGAATACCACATTGGGGCGCTACTAATAGCACATCACACACAATCATAGACAACGACCTCAAAAGAGACGTTAAAATAATACAAACCTTGTCTAAAAAGTTTCCTATCCCAATATATATAAAATCAGAGTAGCGTTTAGTCCCAAAAACCGTTACCAATCACAATACATTCAACAAAAGCTTAAAAGCATTTTATTCATTTCAAAGGATGGAAAAGTAAACAAAGTTTTAGACAAGTAAGCACCAACTCCCTCCTCGCATGCTCCGCTGCTATCCATCTTGATTACCTGAAATACATGTTTAAAATCATCAACACAACGGTTGAGTGAATCTATAGGTTTTGCAAATCATCATTTGAACACAAGAATTTGTAATCATCTCAGGCTTGTCACACAGACAAGTCATATATATATCGATAAATGCCTTAAGCTCATGCAACTGAACGTTAACCAACACGTCAAACCGAGTCACTTACGGCGCCCCTACTGAATGGTAATATTGTCATATACCAGCGACCTCTTATACATAATATCCCTCTCAGGTGATCACAAGGATACATACCCTAGGATAAGGCTGTCAAACCAAATAAATCTATCATATGTATTAGCGTTTACCTCGCAAGGTAATTAACAGTTCATGAAATTTAGGGACTTCATAAGACAATGGTACTTAGGCATTTATCATCATATTCGGGTCCAGCATACCGAAAACAACTTGTGTTCATTTTATAAAACAACATGTATTCCCCCTCGCGGGTTAAAATCATTTACAGATAATATAAAAGCGAGGCTATAAACTCACCTGATATAGCTATCACACGTTTATCGAGGAACAAACATCCAATAGTCGATATAAGACTTGACGAGATATCAGTCGCTCGTTGCTCGAGAACGAGATGCCCAACGGTCGACATATAATCGAACGAGACCTAATATAACGAGACGCGTCTTAGGCTCGAGACTAAACATAAGTCATACATATATGTAAATAGTTCACTTTAGTAGGTTTGTACATTGCATAAGTTTTGTAAAACTTTTCATAAGACTTTTGGTGACAATCTACCATATAACGTCTTATTATGACCGTTAAGCCCATTAAAGCCCATTACAAGTTTTAATAACTTAAACCCATTTTCAAACTCATTTTTATACTCCAAATTGGTTATCAATCTCAGTAGTAAAATGATAAAAATACTTATATAAAAATATATTATAATATAATATTACAAAGAAGAATGATAACAAAAATCCTTACAAAGATGAAGACCAAATCACCATTAGTTTTCTCAATTCATCCATTAGAATCAACCCACCAAATTTTTGCTTCAAAATATTAAATCATATCACCCAACTATAGTTTGTCCAAGCTCAATTGTATTTGCAAAATAACATATATACTTCAGCCGACAATCAAACAATTCACATTTGTGAAACTTTGTTTTGAAGACAAACTAATACCAAGAACTTGTACTAATAATTATTCATAACTTGAATGGCTAGTAATTGTGGTTACAACTTTTGGTGATGATTGAGTTTTGATGGTGTTTGTACGGCAAGATGGAGACCAACAAAATGATGGATACAATTTTTTTTTCTAAATTATGTGTAAAGTGGTATGGTGACACTTTATATATTAACTATAATATTAAAACAAGTGTCTACAAAAGAACATGATATCAACTAGCAAGAGACACCTGGGTACCTATTTACCAACGCCTCATTTAATATATATAATTGTGTGATTTTCTAATTAAATTGCTCTAAAATTTGTAAATACGGGTATTATCGAGATCCGATATTTTTAATGTTACGCGATTTAAAATGGTATGCGTTAAACACGAATAATAAACGCTCGATATAAAATAAAAACATTGACATTAGGAGAACATTAATATTTGTATAAATAAATGAGGGCTTATGATTTTAAATACGTTAACGCGTTATATAAACTAACGACGTCCAAAGGTTTAATATAAATAACGAATAATGATCGTAAGACGAAAAATTAAAACGACGAAAATAGAAAATATTTCATGTCATAACGATAATATTACGGTCTATGACGGACATATATTTTGCCGATAAATTATAATTGACACATATTCGATACGTTAAAACCTTAACCTTGTTGGTTTGTCAAGAATTCAATATTATTCGTCGGACGAACATGACAAATAAAAGTCGAATTGTCTGAATAATAGAATTAGTATAAGAACTTGGTCTAAATGTCGATTTGAAAGTTCGGGTTATTACAGAAACCATTTCAGGATGTAACTACAGTTTTGGAGCTAATCCATAGTGACCTATGTGATTTGCATTCTACTCCCTCATTAGGGAATAAGAAATACTTGGTAACATTTATTGATGATGCTTGTAGCTTTTGCTATGTTTATTTGTTACATACTAAGGATGAAGCATTAGATAAATTTAAAGTATTTAAAACTGAAGTTGAATTACAACAAGGAGTCCAAATAAAAAGATTTAGGACTGATAGGGGAGGTGAGTACATGGATACTTTGTACTTTGAGTCTGTTGGAATCATCCATGAGACAACTGCTCCCTATACTCCACAACAAAATGGTATATCTGAAAGAAAAAATAGAGTACTAAAAGAGATGGTTAACTCCATGTTGTCCTACTCAGGACTGAGTCAAGGGTTTTGGAGAGAAGCTATGTTAACAGCTTGCTATTTATTAAATAGGGTTCCTAATAAAAGGAACAGGATTACCCCTTATGAACTCTGGACTAAAAGGAAACCAAACTTGAACTACCTCAAAGTTTGGGGTTGTAGGGCTGTTGTAAGACTCCCTGATCCAAAGGTGAAAACCTTGGGTGAAACAGGCATTTAATGCATCTTTGTTGGATATGCTGAGCATTCCAAGGCTTATAGGTTCTATGTTATTGAACCTAATGATTCAGTTTCAATAAACTCAATCATTGAATCAAGGGATGCTAACTTTGATGAGACTAGGTTCTCATCAGTCCCTAGACCAAGCCTTAGGACTCCTATAGGAGCTGAGGACACTGGTGTTTCAGTGGAACCTGAAAGGGTCACTGATAAGGTTGTGCTTCAGCAACCTGAGCCTGAGCTTAGAAGAAGCACAAGGCATAGGACTCCAAAGAATTTTGGGTTTCAACTATACCTAGTTGAAGGAACAAGGGATGAGGTCTCTGACCAGTACTACTATTGCTTTAATGTTGAGGATGATCCCAAAACATTTGATGAAGCAATGAAGTCCCAGGATGTTGCTTTCTGGAAAGAAGCAATCAATGATGAGATGGATTCCATCATGGGCAACAACACTTGGGTGTTGGTTGATCTACCTCCAGGTTGTAATCCACTTGGTAACAAGTGGATTTTCAAAAGGAAAATGAAGGTAGATGGAACTGTTGAAAAGTTCAAGGCAAGGCTAGTCATTCAAGGCTTTAAACAAAAGTCAGGGATAGACTATTTTGATACTTATGCTCCAGTAGCACGTATCAGTACCATAAGAATGTTGATTGCTCTAGCAAGTATTCACAATCTGATTATTCATCAGATGGATGTGAAGACAGCATTCTTGAATGGTGACTTGGATGAGGAGGTTTATATGAACCAACCTCAGGGCTTCATCATGCCTGGTCATGAAGGAAAGGTGTGTAAACTGATTAAGTCCTTATATGGACTGAAGCAGGCACCTAAGCAATGGCACCAGAAATTTGATGAAGTGGTTTTGTCTAATGGTTATTCACTTAACCAAGCTGACAAATGTGTGTATAGCAAATTTGATGAATCTGGTAAAGGAGTCATCATTTGCCTATATGTTGATGACATGTTAATCTTTGGTACTGACCAAGCTAAGGTTGATCAGACAAAGGATTTTTTGTCGTCAAAGTTCTCCATGAAAGAAATGGGGGAGGCTGATGTTATCCTTGGCATAAGGATTAAACATGAAAGTGATGGTATTGTAATTTCTCAGTCTCATTACATTAAGAAGGTGCTGAAGAAATTCAATCACTTTGATTGTACTCCAGTGAGTACACCTATGGATACAAGTGAGAAACTGATGCCTAACAATGGTCAGGCTGTCTCCCAGCTTGAGTATTCTAGGGTGATTGGTTGCTTGATGTATGCCATGACTAGTACTAGGCCTGACATTGCATTTGTTGTGGGTAAACTGAGTAGGTATACTAGTAATCCTGGTACTCAGCATTGGCAAGCAATTCAGAGGGTACTGAAGTATTTGAAAGGAACAATGGATTATTGTTTGTCTTATACTGGATATCCTTCAGTGTTGGAAGGTTACACTGATGCAAGTTGGATCAGCAATACTGAGGATAATTCATCCACAAGTGGCTGGGTATTCCTTCTTGGTGGTGGTGCAATTTCTTGGGCATCCAAGAAGCAAACTTGCATTACTGGTTCAACAATGGAATCTGAATTTGTGGCTCTAGCAGCTGCTGGTAAAGAAGCTGAATGGTTGAGAAACTTGCTTCTTGAGATTCCATTGTGGGTCAAACCTATGGCACCCATTTCTATCCGTTGTGATAGTGCAGCTACATTGGCTAAGGCATATAGCCAGATGTACAATGGCAAGTCTAGACACCTAGGTGTTAGACATAGCATGATTCGTGAGTTGATCACGAATGGGGTGATTTCAATAGAGTTTGTGAGGTCTCAACAAAACTTAGCTGATCACTTGACGAAGGGATTGGCTAGAGACTTGGTTATAAAGTCTGGTAAAGGGATGGGTTTAAAAGTCCACTCTAGTCACTGAATGCTAGGACACCCAACTCCCTCCTGAGGAAACTTAGGAGCTGAGTTCAATGTGGAAAGCTGAACATTCAGGGGACTGAAGCACATGTTTTACATATCATCCCAAGGATGTGCTTGTACCTGCTGAAAGGAGGATGAAGTTATAAACTTCTTAATGGTTAATTTCTTTGAAAAAGTGCTTAAGCAGGAGCATGAACTAAAGAGGAACCACCTATGTAAATATTGAGGTTTCGCCGCCTCAAGGAGCATGGACTTTGGCTCTTACAACATTTATGAATTGGATATGGACACATGGCTTGTATGGTGTCAGGAGCGTTTTAAGTGTTTGAAAACTTGGGTGTATGTTATCTTCAGGTGTTCAAAGTAGTTGAAGGGTTCAATCTTAGAACACCCTGATTCTCGAATATTTGGAGTGATGTACTAAGATGGAAATTTAATCCTCAGGACATTTTCATTTATGCACTGGTTTTGTTAAAGTTGATTTTCATGCAAAAAGGAATTGTACTAAATTGGGGAGGATTGTTGGAAATTTAGTGCAATTGTGGGAACGGGTAATACTTGTAAATGGGTTTGGAGGTACGGAGTGTACACCCATTAAGTCCCTTACCTCCCTGGACTCAATATAGTGGTTGTGATATCAGTAGGAAGCTGCTCCTGGTCAGGAAGTTGCTTCTGGTGAGGAAGTTGCTCCTGTTCAGGAAGCTGCTCCTGGTCAGGAAGCTGCTCCTGGTTAGGACGTTGCTCCTGGTGATGCACAAAGTCTTTGTAACCTCTTTGACCAGTTAATGAGGGTTGAATATTGACTTGATGACCAGATTTCTGGTCATGTAACCACTATGCTTTATGAAGGTTATTATGAGATTAATAGGCCGATTAATGCTCTTAATACCTTTGACTAGGAGTTACATTCCTTAAAGGAATAGGATCACTATAAATAGTGATCATATTTTGCATGATGATAAACAGAAACAAGAAACACAGAAACGCATAGAGTTCTTGATTTGTGCCTAAAACAAGAACTAACTCTTGGATTTATCCCAAGGAGGTATTCGTGTTAACCCAGGCATAAGGTCGAATAATCTTCTTTGGAAAGTGATTACACGACTCCAAGAGATATCCGGTAACCATTCATTGGTACTAGTTAGGCTATTGATTATCTTCACCCTGTTGGAACGAAGTAAACCCCAACATATATCACCAAGAGATGTCCAACTTAATAGAAAAGAGTAAAACACAAGTTTTACGACAAACCGACGCTCAATACTTTGGACAAAGTATGGAACTTAGAAACCATCCAAATTTTAAAGTTTGAATAAAGGTTTGGAAGCATTTCTAATTGAAAGAAAATTCAATTACGTTCGAAATGACGGGTGGCACGACTTCTACGGACTTACGGTTGATTTTATATGATTTTTCAAAGTTTTCAAAAATCTGAGTCAGACTGACTGCGGTTCCTTATTGATAAGGATCCGCGGGGAACAATAAAGAACCGCGGTCAGAGGACAAAAAAAGAGTTTTTGACCAAAATCATTTAGAAACAATTTGGAAGGACTTAGGACTCTAAAAAATCATTTTAGACACACAGAACTCATATATTAGAGTTAATTATGACACACAAGATTTTTATACTTCCAAACAAGAAAAGATTTAATTCAAGCTATTATACAAAGTTTATTTAACACCAAAACTTGTACGAATGAAACAACAAAACACATTTTATAAGTAATCACTCTTCATGAATAATTTGATACAAAGATCGTCTCTATTTTTAAAAACCGTTTTCATTTTAAAAACCATTTGTTTTGAAAAATAGAGCAAAGATCGATCCATGCTTTAAAGTACAATATACTTCAAAGATCTTGAATAACCTCGCTCTGATACCAATTGTAGAAACTAGAAGGGGGGGTTGAATAGTTTCTAGTTCATTTTCAAAACATTTCGCATAATTCCACTGGCCGCGGTTCCTTAAATATCACCGAGGTTCCTTATCAATAAAGAACCGCCTACAGTGGATGCCAAATATTGATACGTTGTAAACCTTGACAGTCGTTTGTATCAAATTCTCGATTAAGCTTGACTAGATATGAGATGTTTTTGTAATAGATAATAACTATAATTAAGGAAACACACAAACACATCAAATCAAGTGTACATCAAGCAATAGTCTAAACACTAAGCACACACGTACTAAGCCTTAGCTTTTCCGCAACTAAGATGTTTAGACTAAAGGCAACACGCTTGAACATAATCTAAACACGAAGCACACACGTACTAAGCCTTAGCTTTTCCGCAACTTAGATGTTTAGATTATGAGATGCACACAACACTCAACATATAAATACATCTATAATAGTAAAGACATAAATGTAAAGGAAAGTACCGACACGATGATTTATAGTGGTTTAGTCACGAAGCTCCTCTTCGCCCTACTCCACTCCTCGAGTACACCTTACTCGAGAGTTACTTCACTAGTCAACAAAACTCCTTTCAAGGCTGAGAAAACCATACACGTCGCTTACACAATTTCCGACACTAAGCTAGATGTCGAGTCCTAATCTTAGGTAGGACCAATCTACACAACGTTGCCCACTTCACCATTTAACGACACAAGGCTAGATGTCGAGTTCTAATCGAAAGGTAGAACCAATCTTCACAACGTTGCCTACTTAACCATTTTACGACACAAGGCTAGATGTCGAGTTCTAATCGAAAGGTAGAACCAATCTTCATGACTCTTCACTTTGAAGCTAAGTGATAACTTCACTAGACACAACTACATCACTTTATAGTTTAGTGAGAACTCACAAGACACAACCACATCACTTTATAGTTTAGTGAGAACTCACAACTCTTACCTATTCAACTCAATAAAACACATATCCAAGTGTACACATGTAACTTGGATCTACACAACATATATCCAAGTATACACATATACAATGGATTTACACAAGACTTAATCCAAGTATTCACAAATACAATGGATTAACACAACTAATCCAAGTATTCACAAATACATTGGATCTACACAATATTGATCCAAGTATACCCATATACATTGGATCTACACAAGATTGATCCAAGTATACACATATACATTGGATCTACACAAGACGCAAATAAAAATGATGAACATGATGATCTTCATCAAGACTTCATCTTTAATCATATCACAAATGTGTGAGTGATCTTCTCTTTGCACTTAAGAGGATGAGGATATTGAAGGAGAGAGTCACATCTTAAACAAGATTAATCTAAACTAACTAATCAAGGGTTTAAAGATGTTTTTGAAGAAACTGTGCAAAAAGGGTTGAAAGAAAACCTGGAAATGATCCACTATTTATAGGACAACATTGCAACGGTCAAAAACACCCGCGGTTCCTTATCTCTACCCGTGGTACCTTATCAATAAGGAACCGCGGGTTCCTTTAAGGAACCTTCGTGTTGGAGTCCGTGCAAATTTGTTCTTTAGTGGGGATATGCCATCTGGGGTAGTTTATACCCTCAAAGGATATTCCTTTGGCATATGGAATATGCCAAATTCAAATTAAGGAATATTCTTTGGAATATACCTTAGGGAATATTCTTTGGAATATTCCAAATTCAAATTTCCATTTTTCTTTTTAATAAAACATTTTCTTAAAAATAAAGTTAACTAAAAATTACTTTGTCACTTTGTATAAAAGTGAGTTTTAAGAAAATATTAATCCTTGATCACTTAGTTAGGTTAATGACATGTCTGTACATACCTTGAGTGATTCATGCCTAATGCAATCTTGGAGGTGTCGAGAGAAGTATACAAATGTATTCTTGAGTGATTACGAGTACCTTAACATTTTACATAATGTATTGCGAATTATACGTTTGTCATCAACAAAACATAAAGAGATTATATCGACAAAGCATCGTAATGTTTGCACTAACACATCTCTTGATTACCCAGCGTGGCTGGTCTTTCCAGACATCAGAATGTGGAGCATCAGGAGGAGAGTCAAGCATCATCTTCAAGTCACCCCACATTGTCAGACCAGGCCAGTTGGCCACCTCACTAGGAGATTTAGGAATACCATCATCCACAAACCCATACAACGACATAAGATCCCGACGATCCACCCAAGTCAAAACACCTTGCAAACCCGAGACATAACAAACATAACCATCACTAATGGAAATACTATGGGTGAATGTACCAGCAACACTCGTGGATGGCTTAACCGTCCAAGCAGTAATAAAACCCGTACCTATTGGCAACTCTGTGTCACTGTCTAAAGCTGCATCAATAAGGTTTTCAGGAGCACGCTTCTCATAAGGAACAGACTTACCACGTCTAGCCTTCTTCTTTCGAATGGAACGACGAGGTGTAGGAACACTGGAAGAGGATTCAACCTTTACCTTCCCAGCAGCAATAGGATCAGCATGAGTAGAATCAAAACCTTGACCAACCAAAGGATCAAAGGCGGTTGCACCAGTAGAAGGGGTAGGGTGTTGTTCAGTCACTGGTGGTGAGGATTGTTCCATAGCAGGGGTGGTAGTAGTAGCATGGGTCGTGGTGGTAGGAACCGAAGATGAAGCAGGATGAACAACCGAAGGTGTGGGTGAAGGACCAGCAGTAGAAGTATCAACAACAGATGGTATACCAGTAGAAACAGGAGGAACACCAGATGAAGAACCAGGAGCAACCGCAGGTTGAGAAGTGGAAACCACTCGTGGAGGAGGACGATAGATGAAGCGCTCAAGAACTGGTGTGTTTTGACGCTTTATCATCCTCTGGTATAGATCCTTAAGCTTGTCAAAAGACAATCCCCTAACCTGATCCCATGTCCAACCAACAGTAAAGTGAGCACCCGACTGATATTTGACATACCGCTGCATTAACTTCCTCTCCTTGGTTCTTGACAAAGGTCTGTTTTGACGCTTTTCACGGAGTTGAGCAGCAAGAGACAATTGTTGTTTGCGCATTAATGCCATTGCCCGGGGGATACAATTTTGTTCATTCACATCAGCACCCAAAAGATCAGTAAACTGCGAGTAATCAAATGTAAGAATAGTAAGCACCCGCATCCAATCATTATCATCCCAATGCATGGCATCATGCTGCAACTGTTCACACCTTTGCTGTTGAAGAGCTTCTTCTTCAGCCCTAGCAGCTTGATCAATCTCCGCCTGCAATCGCTGTGCAGCCTCCTCCCCCAACCTGTCTTCCTCAAGTTGCCTGCGAGTACGCTTCCTAGGGGGTGAGGGTGCATCAGCCATAGGGGCTTTCCCCTTAGGATCATGAGACGGCCCAGAAGATGGACCAACAGTAGTACCAGCAGAAGCACCAGTAATATCCTCCATTGGTCTAGGACTAGCAGCAGCAGTAGGGATGCTTGATGGACTAGGAGGAACAGGTAAATCAGCATACGGCTTATCAGCAAATGCATCCTTCGCCAACAAACTCAACCCATCCTCCGCAAGATCCTCAACATCTGCATCAGAATCAGAATAAACAACATGCTTCTTTCTCCTACTCTACTGTGTCTCCAAAGCCTGAATCCGATCCACCATTGGAAGAACAAATTCCCTGGTAAGCTTGCGATGCTGATTCAGATCTGTCTCCAAAGAAACAATCCGTGAATAGTACCTGTGCATGAGCTCAAGCAAAGAAGTTAGTGTAGCAGGTTCCTCCGCTTCCCCACCAAGAGGACTTGGATCAGGGAAAGCTTCATTGGAACCAGAAGCAATAAAGGGGTCAGCATTATGAGCACGAGAACTAGACGGCCTCTCAACATAATGTGGTGCTGGACTAGAAGGGGGAGTATCCACAAATGGGGACCTATGTGGCAGAGAAGAGGGGGCAGCCTTGGAAATAGATGGCATTTCAACCACCAATTCCTTAGCTGGCTCTTCTACCACCACATGAGGCTCACCACTAGCAGGATGCTCCTTCTCCATAGGAT
This sequence comes from Glebionis coronaria, assembly GCA_025667525.1. NCBI lineage: Eukaryota > Viridiplantae > Streptophyta > Magnoliopsida > Asterales > Asteraceae > Glebionis > Glebionis coronaria. The sequence continues at coordinate 593,198,962 of CM046879.1, read as the reverse complement.
CATCTTCTAATGGAAGTTCCTCCTCGGCTTCAGCAGCCAGAGGAATAACATTAGGAGGACCTTGGGCAAGGCCCAGCATAACATCAGTAAGACGCCTCAAAGCCCCCTTAAACCCAAGTGCCATATTGGAATAAACTTTAGAACTAAGCTTGGGGGTCTCATACTCCTCCCTATCACGAGGTATGCACATATGTATCTGCTGCAAGAACCTATGATACATTAAAAATTTCTTCCTAGATCAAGTACTACTAATATTGCAAACCATCCCATCAAATAAGTAGCGAGAAAAATTAAACACACGACCCTGTGCTATGCAGATCAAACCAGTAGCCAAAGGAATGGGAAATGCATCCCAACTCCCAGACTTTGGGCTTAAGCAGTGAATCAAAAAGTTCACTAGAAGCTTCCATCGGAGGGGGGGGGGGGTAAACCTATTCTTTTGGAAGTTAAACTTCCCCCATGATTATAACCAAGATCAGCCATCCCATCCAATACCTCAGAATTAGGGATGGAAACAACACCACCTTCATCTTGAAGATGAAGTGCACTCCTAATAGAAGCTTCAGACACCACATAAGAACGTCCATCTATGGTAGCATGAAGTTCAAGGGGGCGTCCCAAAACATCCACAAGGTGGGTAGTGGCCCAAAACTGGCGAATGACACTATCATAGACAGTCGGGCAAACAGTAAAAGCATACCTGAGGTTAGAATCCTCAATAAACTCGATGATGTCTGTGAACTCGTCACGTTTAGGACCATCTCCCAGATACGCCACCTTATTGTGATCGGTTTTGTAGACCAGAGCAGCCATGGATGATGATTGGAAGTTATGGAAGATGATTGATTAATGATTGAAAGAGTAGGAGCGTATGTGTGTGTTATGGTTGGGATGAATAAGTCAAGGGGGGTATTTGACCATAAATAATGGTCTTGTAACTATTCATTGACCCCTAATAATGTGGGTTGCCCTTTCAAATTGGGCAGTTAATGCAAAAGTAACCACTTGTCCCTATTAACTTTATTTGCAAATCTCAGTTACCAAAGTAAAATAATAGGATATACACTAGAAGTAACTTGCGTTGACTAAAAGTTAAAACGCATAAGGGTCAATACTAGAAGCACCATGTGGTCAATGAAAGTCAACGAAGTGAACAATGACCCAAACCAAGACTAAAAGCCAACCATCAGTGACAAGGAAGGATTTTTATCCACTAGAAGCTGAAGACTACCACCAGAAATGACCAAAATCCTCCACTAGAAGTAGCACACACCGCAAATACTCATAAAATCTGTTGTTAAAAACTACCAATATGTTAGTCTGTGCAAGGAAATATGTACACTAAGCCTCCCCTCAATCCTAGGTCTCAAGGATTGACCATTCCAATGTGAACCACCAAGTGGTTGAACCGAGGACCATCAAAGGCTTTAGTCAATAAATCAACAACATTATCATTCGTATGAACCTTAAGAACCTGTATCAACTTCTTCTTATTGGCATCCCTGATAAAGTGGTGCCTAATTTCAATATGTTTTGTACATTAATGAAAAACAGGATTCTTCACAATGCATATAGTGCTTTGATTGTCAATGAAAATTTTGGTGTTCATAAAGTTGAACCCATAATCAAGCATCTGATTTTGTATCCACAAGACTTGTTCACAACAACTAGCAGCAGCTACGTATTCAGCTTCTGTTGAAGAAGTAGCTACGATCGTCTGTTTCTTACATTGCCATTAGATAAGTCTTCGACCCAAAAATTGACAACCACCAGTAGTAGACTTTCTGTCATTATTAGCACCTGCATAGTCATTGTCACTATATGTTTCAAGAACAAAAGGTGATTCTCTAGGATACCACAAGCCTAGCTTGGGTTGAGCCTTGATGTACTTGAAAATTTTCTTGACTGCATTCAAGTTAGAAACAGTTGGAGCCACCTGATGTCTAGAACAAGCAATTACTGCAAACATAATAGCCGGACGTGATGCAGTCAAATACATTAATGAGCCAATCATTGACCTGTACATGTGAACATTTACCGAAGGATCGGGCTCATTCTTGAGTTTGATTTTAGTTACTTCATAAGGTGTCGCTGCTGGTCTAAGAGGATCCATATCAAACTTCTGAAGGATCTCATGAACATATTTGTCTTGACTTATGAAGATTCCATCCGACTGTTGCTTGACTTGAAGACCAAGGAAAAATGTAAGCTCTCCCATAACACTCATCTGAAATTCGCCCTTCATCAGTTGTTCAAACTCATCACACCATTCCTTCTTAGTAGACCCAAAGATAATGTCATCCACATATACCTGAACTAGGATAATGTCCTTGGTATTCCTCTTAAGAAATAGTGTTTGATCAATTGTGCCTCTTCTATAGCCATGTTTCAACAAGAAAGTGGAAAGACGCTCATACCAAGCTCTAGGAGCCTGATGAAGTCCATATAGAGCTTTGACCACCTTGTAAACTTTCTTGGGATGAAGTGGATCCACAAAGCCCTTAGGTTGAGTGACATAAACTTCCTCATCAATCTTGCCATAGAGAAATGCACTCTTGACATCCATCTGAAAAACCGTAAAGCCCATATAAGAAGCAAAGGCCAAAAACAGACGAATGGCCTCAATCCTAGCAACAGGAGCAAAAACTTCAATATAGTCAATGCCTTCAAGTTGTGTGTGACCTTGTGCAACCAACCTTGCCTTATTTCTCACCACAATACCCCTTGCATCTTTCTTGTTTTTGAGAATCCATTTGGTACCAATTGCTGTCTTTCCATCTGGCAAGTCAACTAGGATCCAAACATTCTGAAACAAGAACTGCTGCATCTCCTCCTGCATAGCCTCCACCCAACTTTGATCCTCAAGAGCATGAGAGACTGATCTAGGTTCCACCTGTGAAAGAAAACAAGCAAACAAACAGTGTTGAAAGTCCGTATGATTATTACGCTTTTGGTACTCAATATAGCTCACAAGAGCATGATGATAAGACGTTGCTTTCTTATGCATTCTGCAAGTCTTGACAGTAGAACCAAGATCTCCAATGATTTGAGTAGTAGGATGGTCTTTGTGTGACTGCAGAACTTGATTGGAAGCTACTTCCACTTCTGGTGCCAAGTTATTAAGATCCCCAACAAAGTCATCATCATATTAAGCAGAGTCGAAAATGCCATCTATTGGTTGCTTATGAATATCATCCTGCTTGGTAGAAGACTTCTTTTGATAGTTTCCCAGGTCAGAAGGACCGGAGAATCTAGTAGAGGAAGTGGGATCACTAGCTGGACTAGCAATAGGTGTGAAACTAGCACTAGGAGTAACAGTTGGAGTACTAGGAGTAGCTTTGTCAGCAGATGTATTCAAAGGAAACTAAAAGCCACCTTGAGCAGCTGCTGTAGTAGCATCTAGTTGTTGCTTGAGCAATGTGTCAAGGGCTCCTTGTGAGTCTAAGATGTCTGATGGAGTAGCATCACTAGGAGTAGTATTGGCATTAGGAGAGACTGTGGTGGAATAGGATGGAACAAAAAAAATATCATCCTTTTCATCTGAGTCTGAAAAACTAGAATGAGCACCTGCACTAGAAGTTGCAAACACTTGTGGACCTGCATCATGGTTAGTTTTGAAACGAAAATATCCCAAAGAATCACTAAGATAATCAAGATCAAAATACCATTCAGGACCCTTGCCTTGTATGTTTGACTTCTCCTCAAAATACCTGAGATTAATAGTTTCAATTACTCGCTTGGCTTGGAGATTGTAGACACGATAAGCCCGAGAGTGAGCTGAATATCCCACAATGTATCCTTCATCTGCCTTGCCATCAAATTTCCCCAAATAGTCACTAGTATTCAGAATGGTGACAGGACACCCAAATGGCTTCAAATGAGCAATGTTTGGTACTTTAGCTGTGAGTAGCTCATAGGGAGTCTTTTTGTGAGGATTAGTAATAGAAACTCTATTCAAGACATAACTTGCAGTATTAACAGCTTCTGTCCAGAACATGGTTGGAAGATTGGAATCGGCAAGCATTGTTCTCGTAGCTTCTATGAGAGTCCTGTTCTTTCTTTCTGCCACGCCATTATGTTGAGGAGTTCTTTCTGCACTATAATCTCTTTTGATACCTTTAGAATTACAAAGTGCTATGAGGTCTGCATTTTTGAATTCTGTTCCATTATCACATCGGATACTTTTAACCTTCTTGGACAATTGGTTCTCAATTAGTGTAATAAAGTCCTTGAGAATTGAGTAGGTGTCACTCTTGGAAGCTATGAAGAAAACCCACATGAACTTGCTATACCCATCAGTTACCACAAGGCAGAATTGTTTGTGGTCAATGCTCCTAATAGAGGTAGGACCAAATAAATCCATGTGTAGTAGCTGCAATGGTTCAGTTATAAGGCTAAGAGCAGTAATAGCCTTGAAGGATGCTTTATGTTGTTTGCCTTTGCTGCACGCAATGCAATTGATATCATTTCTGAAAGTTTTGGGAGGTAAACCAGTGACCAAGTTCAGATTTGCTAATTTGTGAATGGTCTTGAAGTTCACATGTCCCATCCTTCTGTGCCAATTAGTGGCTTCATCTTTTGAGGCTTTAGCAACCAAACATGCAAGTTGACCAGTAGGATTGACTTCATTCAGCTTGATGCTATAGAGGTTGTGTCTTCTAGGGATTCTGAGTAGAACCTGTGAGTCATCCGGGAGTTTAAAGTCTTTGGACAACACTAGTGCATCAGTATCCGTAAAGAGGACAAACTGCTTCTTGTCACAAATCTGAGAGACAAAGATCAAGTTGAAGTGTTGAAGTGCTTCCACATAGTAGACCTGCTCAAAGTTAAGATTAGGCGTCTGAATTGTTCCTTTGCCAGTGATCCTTCCTTCACCTCCTCTAAAATAGACCTTTCCGCCTTGAAATGGTACAAAGTAAGATCGAACACTTTTATTTCCTGTCATGCTCCTAGAGCATCCACTATCAACAATCCCAAGAGTAGGATAATGGTATGGAGTAACATACAACAACAAGAAAAGATATATGCAAAAGTTAGTGTCTTAAGGGGACCCAAACCTTTTCAGGTTTGAGCCTGCCTTGTGGGTCTTTAGTAGATAGCCAAGAAGATTGATGAGATCCACTGTTGTTCTTAGGTTGCCTATTCATCATACGGGTGTTATTGTTTGACCAAGAACAACCTGCTGAGGGCTTAACAGCAGTACCTAGATTTCCCAACCCAAAAAACATTTGGTCTGAATTAAATGCATAATTCGGATTGAAGTTTTGAAAATAGTTGCTGATTGGTCTATTTGGTAATAATCCAGTGTTTCTCCAGTGATCAGAAGCTAATGGAGAGGTCCTTCTAGAAGAAGAAAAAGATTGGGCACATGGGTTTAGTCTTCTAGAAGAATATGGAGCAACTCCTGGTGGACCAGGAGCAGGAAATGCTTGATAAACAGAAGGACGTTGGTCATAAAAATCACAATCTTTAATCAAATGAAATTCACTCCCACAAACAAAACATGTTTTAAACGACCTTTTATTAGAATGACATTGTTTCATACTGCTAACTTTATTACACACAATTCTTGGAGAAACATTAATCCTAGGACTCAATAAACCAGAACTAGACACAACCAAAGTAGAAGCAACTCTCTCTTCACTCTTCCTAGCACTAGTAGCAGCGTGATCATTTGACTTGGAACTTGTAGGTCTCGACTCTTCACTTGAACCACATGATGCAGAGTCACTGGCTTTGTCACTGAAAGTACAAGAGACAAAGTCATTAGTATTAGTAGAACTTTTTGGGGACTCATGCATCTATGATCCATCCAAGTCATTATGCCTAGTTATGGGCATGAAAGTTCCTGTAAAAGGTAGAGGGACAACATGCATTGCTGCAGCTGGTTTAAACCTATTGTATCTAGGTTTTCCCTCTTCCTCCTTGTTAGGATCAAATACACTTGAAAAAGATAAATCAAACACATCTTCAGAATCAATATATTTATCAAATCCTATCCCTCTTTTAGTCCTACCAGACATGCTACTATCAATTAATTTTGAAAGATTCTTAGGTGCCTTTTGCCATTTTCAAATCTTAAAAGTGTAGCATCTAATTTTTCCTTCATGTCTTGTTTATCTTTGATAATGTCATCCTTTACCTTTTTAGTGTATTTAAGCATATTCGTTGTGTTTTCTAAATCAATGTTCAGAATTCTAATTTTATCCTCATACTCTCGTTGAGTATCTTGAAGCCACCTCTTTTGTTGTTCCAATGTTTTTAAAGAATTCTTATATGCTTGAACCTCTAAAAAATACTTATCATTTTGTTCATTTAAGTCATTATATTGAGACAACAATTCTGAATATTTATCATGACAACCAAGAGGACAATGTTGTACCTAAGGTGAGATGCCCATAAGAGCAAATTCTTCGGCTTCCTCGGCATCAGACAGATTCCCAGCAATCATTGCAAACACGTCAATAGAAGGTTCAGTTGTTTCCAGGGCAGCACTCTGATGATCATTCCAGTTGACCATAGAGTCAACAGACACCAAAGCCTTCTTGTCATCCTTCACCTCCTGAATCTTGAAAGCTGAATACCTGCTCTTCTCCTGGTCATGCTTGTTAGAGCATTCCCTAGCAAAGTGACCTTGCTGCTGGCAGTTATAGCATCTAACCTTGCTTCTGTCAAACCTTGCTGGCTCTCTTGGGTTGTAGTTAAATTTTCGACCGGCTTTCTTCTCAAACTTGTGAACCCTAAGAGTGAGCATGGCCATCTGCCATTTGAGATCCATTTCATCCAGGTCAAGTTTATCAACCTGTTTGAAGTCATCAAAAGCAAGTTGCTGTTAAGGATCAACGTCAGCAACAAAAGAGTGAAGAACAGCTTCTACCATGCTACCAGACTTGGCTTTTGGTTCAGGATTAAAAGTATGCTGAAAAGTATGCTGAGAAGACACAGTATTGCTTGGGCTACTAGTATAAGACATGGGACTAGATCCCATAAAACTCAAAAAAGGCATAGTTAGCAGGAGTAGGAAAAGAATCACTTGAGTATCCCCTCACATGAGGCTCAAAGGTTTTGAGCTTATGAAACAAATCATCAAAATTAAGATAGTCAAGCCCACCTTTTGCTTTGAGAGAGATTACCACCTGATTCCATGAGTAGGGTAAGGCTCTAAGAAACCTTGCATTGATATCACCATTGTCAGGTTTCGACCAGAGTTGATTCAACTGGCTCAGTATCTTTTGGAACCTGTCATACCCTTGATGGATACCTTCAGTTTCTAAGATCTTTTCTTTGACTCCTCATTCCCACCAAACCTTGTTTTTATTCCATTCCAGATTTCTCTAGCATCGTCCAGATGATAAAAGTCACCCATGTGATCATCAGGAAGAGACTGAAGCAAAATAGTTTTTGCTTTGATCTCCTTCTGAACAGCTGTGATTTCTTCATGAGTTTTAGGGTCAAGAAGAATAATACTTCCATTCTTGTCTCTTCTAGTCAACTTATTGTTGTTTCCATTTAGAATAATCTTCTACAGATCTTGATCAGTGTTGGTAATCCAGCATTCCATCTTTATTGCCCAGCTATCATACTCATCTTTTTCAGAAGAGGAAACTTACCATTTGTTGTTGGAAACCGTAGCAATGATCTGCTGAGGTTGTTGTGTTTTAGGGGTACTATCTTCTCCTGTTTGAGTAGAACTTGAGGCAGACATAATGAAACAAAGATGTTAGTAATAAGAAAAATTGATTCTTCTTGTACAGAGACTCTCCCAGGCTCTGATACCACTTGTTGGGTCCACTAGATGTGGATCTTGCAGCCTGTTAGGAACGGTGAACGACTTATGTAATCACAAGTCTATTCACAGAGAGACTCTATATAAATCACACAGTATAAGTGCGGAATACAAATACTATGAACAAGAAGAACAGAATAACTATAACAACTTGATCCTTTACTAAGGATTTCTAATATTAATATGAACTAGAATTATGTTTGATGAAGGTGTATTGAACCCTTCTGCCTAAGGTTCCTTTTATACTACAAAAACTCTAATACATCATTAAACCAAAACGTGTAAAACTGATATGCATATCCTTTCCTAACATATCTCATGCATATCCTAAAAGAATAATCTATAAATAATAAAGTTTGACTTTCTATAAGACCAGGAGCACGTCTTGCTCCTACTACTAGGACCAGGAGGAACTACATACCTCCTAGTCTACCTATTACAAATAACTATTCCAAAGGTCCTAACACTATTATCCTTACTTTTTTGTCAGTACCTTCCCACAAAATCATGGCTGATGAGTATGTTGTATATTTAGTGGAAAAATATAACATTCTAAAGGATTTACGGCCTCGCGCTCCTCCTCCGGATATGACCATGGATCGAATACCCCTCGACAATAGGCCTATATGAACAATTCTTTAAGTATTCCGAACTTAGGGTTCCATTTTATTCCTTTCTCCTATTCGTGATTAGATATTTTCGTGTATATATCTCCCAATTGGTTCCACTAGGTGTAAATAGAGTAATTACTTTTGAGATTTATGGCTAGAGTCTCCTCATTGAACCTTCCATACCCCTTTTCCGTGTCTTCAAGATATTGAGCAAACAAGGGCACTAGTTTTCTTTTGAGAAAAGGTTTGGTAAAAATGCCGGTAAGAAGATTTTTCACGCGGTGTTAGCTTGCTTGAAGGGGTGGAAATGGGAGTTCTTTTTTATTGATCGAAGAGCAATTTCGGGGGCATGCCATGGAGACATCTAGATTAAAAAATAAGCTATTCCTCAGCTATCCACGGGTTTCGTGACCGAGATGTCCAATCCTTGGAAGAAGGTGTTGTTGACTTGTGTAATATCCTAGTTGGGCTTCTCTTTGGTATGGGTTTGACTTCCACTTGGGAACATCCGAACTATCTGCTTGGTTTTATGGATGCCGAAGGGAATGGTACTGATCCATTCAGATCTTTTGTTACTTTATTATATTGTGTGTTGTTTTTTATTACTTTTTCCCCTCTAACTTTGCAGATATCACTATGTGTTGGGTCCTTTAGTTGTAGATCTTTCAGCCTGTTAAGGATGGTGAACGACTTCTGTAATCACAAGTCTATTCACACAGGGACTCTAATGAACACAAAGTATTTGTGCGGAATACAAACACTAAGAACAAGAAGAAACAGTGTAACTAGATAAATAACTTGATCCTTTCTAAGGATTTCTACTATTAATTATATGAAATGAAAATGGTTCCTTTTATACTACAAGGAAACCCTAAACTACATTAAACACAAAACGTGTAACAGTTGATATGTATATCCTTTCCTAATATATCTCTTGCATATCCTAATAAACTACTACAAATAATAAAGTTTGACTTACTACCAGACTAGGAGCACGTGTTGCTCCTACTACTACTAGAACCAGGAGGAACTACATACCTCCTAGTTCATCTATTACAAACCACCTATTACATAGGTCCTAACAATCCTCCCCTAAACTTGAATTTGACTTGTTGAGTTCAAGTTTCTTGGTAGATCTTGCAGAAACAAAGTGAGGATTGAAACAACACACCCATAGCAGCAATAGAACCAGCATCAACGAAAAGACAAACTTTGCTGCTACTAAGAACTCTGGGAAGCTTCTTGAAAGATTGGAACATATCTGCACTTGTTGAATCGTCACATCAACATGAGCAGATTTGATAAGCCTTTACCATGTAGCTGCTCGCTCTTGGGCTAGCTAGTCTTTGTGGTGGAATCAAGCATCACCCTGGGAGACCAGAACCCAGTCCAACTCTTAGAAGTTAAATTAATGGTGAGTGGTAGAACCCTGATGATTTTGGGCAAACCATCACAACCGTCAACAAATTTGATTAAAGTCTTTACCAGAAGTCGTACCCTCCTGGACTGGCCAACTCTTAGCAATAAAGCAGCGGTAAGCTGAAAACCCTATAGCTTTGAGCAAGCCATTACAGCTGTCAACGGATTTGATGTATGTCTTTACCAAGAGCCGTACCCCCTGGACTAGCCACTCTTCAGTCTAGGACCAAGGCGAGTGAAGACCATCCAATTTTAGGTAAACTAGCAACCACCAACGGATTTGAGAATCACACCAGAGCTGTACCCTCATGGTAAATCAACTCTTTCTTGCCTGTGAGACATGGTGAGTTGAACACCATTTGTTGTATGGAAAGATTCCAACACCAGAAGTACAAACCAAAACAGCCCAAGTGTGAAAAGATATCATAATGGAAAAGTATAAGCATATATTATATTATTTACATGATTTTGAGTTCCCTTTGTATTTTCCAAGTATAAGCCGATATTATATAAAAGTGTGGTTTGTTTTTTTGTTTTTTTTAGATAAATGAGTTTGTTAGTCACCAATAACTATACACATTGGTGAAAAGAATGCAAAAGAGAACAAAAGTATAGAACAAGCATACCAGACATACTAATCAGAAGCTGTAAACTTGGCTGCAAGAAGCCGTGCCTGAATCGATTCAACCAATGTTGTGGCCATAGCAGACTCATTACCAGAAGGAGCATTGGACAACAGTAGGTGACACTCCAACATAGCTTCCATAGTAGCAATGGTAAGAGGATACTCCTTATCCATAAGCATAAACACTCTGACGCCAGATTCTAACTCCAACACATGCACAACACAACCGGCATACAACTTCCACCTTGTAATGACCCATCGAGGTTGATCCTTCCATACCCCAGCACTAGGAGTACCATGTGGACAGTCCAACAAAACCTTCAAGTCTCCCCAAAGTACCAAACCAGGCCATGCAGCAGGGGTGGCAGGGACAATAGCAGCAACCAATCCATAAAGAACCATAAGATCCTAACGATCCACCCAATATAAGATACTTTTCAGACCAGAGAAATATTTATGGTGGCAATCACTTGTCCGGATCATATGTGTGAAAGTGCCAGCAATAATAGGGGATGGTTGAATTTCCCAGTGCACAATACGTCCACGGCCAAAAGGGATGTCGTCATCACTATCAGAAGCGGCATCAATCAAATTAGTGGGATCCCTCTTTTCCCAAGGAACAACCTTGCCACGACGAGCCTTCTTCTTGTGAATAGACCTGCGAGGCTCAGCTGTAGAAGGAGATGGTTCCTCCTTGACCTTGGCCATAGTGGCAGTATCACCAAGTGGAGTAGTAGCAGCAAATGGAGAGGTCTAAACATCATCCCGATTAGTCAAATCAACAATCATGGGAGTGGTAGCAACTTCATCAATAGTAGGTGTAGGGGTTGATGCAGGAACGAGTGTAGTAGTAAGATCAACAACTGGGGTAGTAGTCGCTTCAACATTGGATGGGGTGGATTTAGCAACATGTGGAGATGGAGAAGGTGGAACAACAGAAGTACCGTCATCATATGAACCGGAGGGATGTGATGGGCAGCCTTAGGAGTGGGGGTAGTAGCAGTAGGAGTAGGTGCAGCAGGTGGTTGATATGTGGCATTAGCAGGCATACGCACATCCTTTTGCTTCAGCTGAATCATTTTGTTGTACAAAACCTTAAGTTCATCTTCAGACAGCTGCTTAACCCTCTTCATAAGCCATCCATAAGTGAAATAAGCTCCGGATTGATTCTTCACATATTGTTGCATGATTTTCTTCTGTTCAACATAGGAGAGTGGTATGTTACGACGAATTTCACGAAGTTAAGCAGCCAAATCTTCCTTTGCCTTTGAACTAAAGAAACAACCCTACGAGCACAATTCCCTTGATTTACCCCCTCACCCAAAATGTCCGAGAACTGAGAGACATTTGAGGTGAGAATGGTGACCACATCCATCCAATCCTTGTTATCCCAAAACATGGCATTGTGTCTCACTTGATCATGGCGTTGCTTCCTTAGAGCTTCATCGCTAGCTGCAACCTCAGCCTCAGCCTCAGCCGCAGTCGCAGCCTCTTGCTCCTGTTCTTCATGCAATCTCCTTGTAGCCTCCTCACCCAACCTTTCTTCCTCAAGTTGTCTGCGGGTTTGCTTTCTAGTAGGAGATTGAGCATCAGTCATAGGGGCTTTCTCATTATCAGCAGTAGAAGGACAAAGAGTTGTAGTAGAAGGACCAAGAGTGGAAGTCCTTGGCATAGGGCCAGCAGCAGATGTGGGAATAATAGAAGCACTAGGAGGAGCAGGTATGTCCTCACTAGGCTTGGCTGCAAAAGCGGCTTTAGCTAGAACAGTTAGACCATCTTCTTCTTCCTCATCAGAATCAGACATCACCAACTTCTTCTTTTGACGCTTCAAAAGTTTCTCCAAAGTCTTTACCCGAGCAGCCAAAGGGATTACAAAATCCCTAGTCAGCTGGCGGTGCTTGTTGAGATCTTCTTCCAAGGATTGGATCTTGGCATAGTACCTGTGCACCAGAGCAAGTAAGTGAGAGTAATGGGTTCCTCAGCGTCCCCACCAAGAGAAATTGGCTTTGGGGATGCATCATTGGGACCAGAAGCAAAATACTGGTCAACATTAGGAGCATGAGAATCTGGCACATAAGAGCTAGATAGATCCTCAAAAGAAGGGTGAACAGGACTAGGAGGTAGAGTATCAATAAAGGGATAAACATGTGGGACAACAGAAGAGGCAGCCTTCGAGGTAGAAGGCATCTCAACCACCACCTCTGTAGCAGGATCCTCAACCTCCACATGGGGATCCGTAGCAGCAAGATCCTCCTCCTTCATGGGATCATCAACCAATTAAGGTTCCTCCTCGGCTTGGTCAGTCGGATGAACCTCATTGGGATCCCCTTGGGCAATGCCCAGCATAACATGAGTGAGTTGAAAGTCAGGATCAAGATAAGCAAGCTTCATGTTAGCATACACCTTAGGAATGAGTCTAACAGGCACATATTCTTTTCTATTTCTAAGAACACACGTGAGTATCTGCTATAAAAACCTAGGGTACATAAGAAATTTCTTTTTCAAACCACTAAAATGGGAAATGCATCCTAACTCCCAGCTTTAGGACTCAAGCAATGAATCAAGAAGTGAATGAGGAGCTTCCGTTGGGGTGAAAAACAATTTTTTTGAAAATTAAATCTTCCCTTATGGTTATACCCAATAGCAGCCATACTATCCAAGACTTCCTCATTAGAGAGGGCAATAATGCCATCAACATCTTGAAGATACAAGGCAAACCTAATGGAAGCTTCAGTCACCACATATGGACGACCATCAATGGTGGCATGAATCTCCAATGGGTGACCCAAAACCTCTCTAGTCTCAACAGTGGACCAAAATTATCGTATGACTGAGTCATAAACAGTAGGGAAGATAGCATACCTGATATGGGAACCCTCAATGAACTCCAAGATGTCCATAAAATCCTCTCTCTGTGGGCCCTCGCCGAGGTAGGCCACCTTGTTGTGATCAGACTTGCATAGTAGTGCAGTCATGGATGATTGGTGAAGCTTGGTAAGAAAATGGATGAAGATGGTTGAGGGTAGGAGCGTGTGTGTGTGTTTAGGTCTAATAATTAAGTCAAATGATCCCATTAACCATAAATAATACCTAGAGAAACTGTTCATTAACCCCTAATTAAGGGGGTTGCCCTTTCCAAGTTATGTCATTAATGGGAGTAACCACTTGCCTTCTAATCCATTAATATCCGATTCTAGTTACCAAAAGAATAGATAAAGTGATGCACCATAAGTAACTTATATTGACCCAAAGTCAAACCGTCAAAAGTCAACACCAGTAGCAGCGAATGGTCAACAAAAGTCAACGATAATGAACAGTGACCCCAAGAAACACTAGGAGCCAAACACAAACTGTTAAGGAGGACTATGGAACCACTAGGAGCAAGAGAGATCCACTAGGAGTAACAAAATTCTTCCACCAGGAGTAGCACACACAGCAAAAACCTATGAAAAATGGCGAAAGAAGCTACCAGAAGTAAGAATGTACAAGTATATATGTACAACAAGCCTCCCCTTAGGCTTTGCCTCCCCTCAACCCTAGACTTTAAGGATTGACCATACCAATGTGAACCACCAGGTGGTTAAACCGTGGTCCATCAAATGCTTTAGTCAACAAATCAGCAACATTATCATTCGTATGTACCTTTAGAACCTGTATCAGCTTCTTTTCATTTGCATCCCATATAAAATGGTGCCTAATCTCTATATGCTTGGTTGTTTGATGAAAACAAGTTTCTTCACAATGCAGATAATGCTTTGATTGTCAATGAAGATTTTGGTGTTCATAAAGTTGAACCCATAGTCTAACATTTGATTTTGTATCCACAAGACTTATCCACAACAACTAGCAACAACTACATATTCAGCTTCTATTGAGGAAGTAGCTACTAGGGTTTGTTTCTTGCATTGCCATGAAATAAGCCTGCGTCCCAAAAATAGACAACCACTAGTAGTTAAGTTTCTATCATTATTAGCACCTGCATAGTCACTATCACTATAGGCTTCAAGAACAAAAGGGGATTCCTTTGGATACCATAAGCCTAGCTTGGGTTGTGCCTTAATATACTTAAAGATTTTCTTGACAGCATTCAAATTTGAGACGGTAGGGGACACCCTGATGTCTAGAACAAGCACTAACAGCAAACATAATGTCAGGACATGAAGCAATCAAATACATGAGGGAGCCAATCATAGACCTATACAAGTGAACATTAAAAGGAGGATCCGGCTCATTCTTGAGTTTAACTTTCGTTACCTCATAAGGTGTTGCTGCTGGTCTAAGAGGCTCCACAATAAATTTTTGAATAATGTCATGAACATATTTATCTTAACTAATGAAGATACCATCCTGCTGCTGCTTGACTTGAAGTCCAAGGAAAAATGTTAGTTCTCCCATGGCACTCATCTGAAACTCACATTTCATCAGTTGTTCAAACTCATCACACTATTCCTTCTTGGTAGAACCAAATATGATATCATCTACATATACCTAGACAAGGATGATATCTTTGGCATTCTTCTTAAGAAACAATGTTTTGTTAATGGTGCCTCTTTTGTAGCCATGCTTCAACAAGAAAGTAGATAGACGTTCATACCAGGCTCTAGGAGCCTGATGAAGATCATAAATGGCCTTGACAACCTTGTAGAACTTTTTAGGATGAAGAGGATCTACAAAGCCCTTAGGTTGAGTGACACGTACTTCTTCTTCAATCCTTCCATACAGAAATGCACTCTTGACATCCATTTGAAACATTGTAAACCCAATATAAGAAGCAAAAGCCAAAAATAGTCGAATGGCCTCAATACGTGCAACAGGAGCAAAAACTTCATCATAATCAATTCCTTCAAGCTGAGTGTGACCTTGTGCTACTAGTCTTGCTTTATTACTTACCATAATACCCCTAGCATCTTTTTTTTTTTGATAATCCATTTGGTACCAATTGTTGTCTTTCCATCCAACAAATCAACTAGGATCCATACATTCTGAAATAATAATTGTTGCATTTCCTCCTGCATAGCTTCTACCCAACTTTGATCCTCAAGAGCATGTGAGACAGACCTATGTTCCACCTGTGACAGAAAACAAGCAAACAAACAGTTAAGAAAACCTGTGTGATTATTTTGCTTTTGGTCTTCAATGTAGCTTACAAAAGCATGATGACCAGAAGTTGCTTTCTTATGCATGCTGCTAGTCTTAACAGTAGAACCAGGATTTCTAATGATTTGAGATGTAGGATGCACTTTATGGATCTGCTGAATAGTAGTAGGAGCTACTTCTACTTCTGGTGCCAAGTTATTAGGATCACCAACAATGCCATCATCATATGAAGCAGATTCGAAAATGCCTGTTATTAGATGCTTATGAATATCATCCATCTTAGTAGTAGACTTCTTATTGTAGTTTCTAAGGTCAGAAGGACAAGAGAACCTAGTTGTGGAAGTTGGATCACTAAGTGGACTTCCAATAGGAGTGGAACTTGCACCAGGAGTAACATTAGGTTCACTAGGAGTGGCTGATACAACAGGAGTATCCATAGGAAACTCAAAGCCTCCATGGGTAGATGCAATAGTATCATCTTGTTGTTGCTTGAGCAATGTATCAAGGTCTGCTTATGAGTCAGCGATATCTTGTGAAGTAGCACCAGCAGGAGTAGCAGAGGTGTCTAGGGCGACAGATGTGGAATAGGATGGGATAACAAAGATATCATCATCCTCTTTGGAGTCCGAGAAGCTAGAAGTAGCACCTGCATTAGAAGAAACAAACTCTTGTGAACCTGCATTTTGGTTAGTTTTGAAGCGAAAATACCCCAATGAGTCGCTGAGATAATCAAGATCAAAATACCATTCAGGACCTTTGCCTTGAATGTTTGTCTTCTACTCAAAGTACCTTAGGTTGACAGTTTCAATGACACGCTTGGCAGTGAGATTGTAGACCCTATAGGCTCTAGAGTGAGCTGAATAACCCACAATGAAGCCTTCATCATCCTTCCCATCAAATTTCCCTAAATAATCACTAGTGTTGAGAATGGTGACAGGATAGCCAAAAGGTTTAAAATGAGTAATGCTTGGGACTTTGGCTGTTAGTAGCTCATAGGGAGTCTTCTTATGTGGATTGGTAATGGAGACCATATTCAACACATAACACGCTGTGTTGACCGCTTCTGTCCAAAACATAGTCGGAAGCTTGGAATCAACAAGCATGGTTCTTGCTGCTTCTATAAGAGTCCTGTTTTTCCTTTCAGCAACACCATTTTGTTGAGGAGTCCTGGCAGCACTGTAGTCTCTTTTGATACCTTTAAAATTGCAAAGTGTTATGAGGTCTGCATTCTTGAATTCAGTGCTATTGTCACATCTAATACCTTTTACCTTCTTTTACAACTGATTTTCAATTAAAGCAATGAAGTCTTTGAGAATGGGGTAGGTCTCACTTTTAGCAGCCAGAAAGAAAACCCATGAAAATCTGCTATAACCATCAGTTACCACTAGACAGTAGTGTTTATGATCAATGCTCCTAATGGAGGTAGGACCAAATAGATCCATATGGAGTAACTACAAAGGTTGAGTTATTAGACTGATGGTAGTAATGGCTTTGAAGGATGCTTTGTGCTGTTTGCCTTTACTGCAAGCAAGGCAATTGATGTCATTCTTGAAGGTTTTGGGAGGTAACCCAGAGACCAGGGCCATATTTGCCAGCTTGTGAATTGTCTTGAAATTTACATGCCCCATCTTTATATGCCATTTTGTGGCTTCATCTTCTTAAGCCTTGGCTACCAATCAAGCTAGTTGGATAGTAGGATTTACTTCATTCAACTTGATACTGTATAGATTATGTCTTCTTGGAATTTTGAGTAATACTTGGGAGTCATCCGGGAGTTTAAAGTCTTTGGACAACACCAAGCAATCAGTATCCGTAAAGAGGACAAACTACTTCTTGTCACAAATCTGAGAGACAAAGATCAAGTTCAAGTGTTGGAGTGCTTCCATAAAGTATACCTGCTCAAAATTAAGGTTAAGAGTCTGAATAGTTCCTTTGCCAGAGATCCGTCCTTCACCCCCACCAAAGTACACTTTAACGCCTTGAAAGGGTACAAAATTAGTCAAAAGTCCTTTTTTCCCTGTCATGCTCCTAGAGAAACCACTATCTACTATTCCAAGAGATGGATCTTGGTATGGATTAATCTACAACAACAGAGAAATATGAAACAGTTGTTGTCTTAAGGGGACCCAAACCATTCCTGGCTTGAGTTTGCCTTGTGGATCATTGTAAGATATCCATGGAGATTGATGAGATCCACTGTTGTTCTTGTGTTTACGGGGCATCATAGGTGTTTGATTATGTGTCCAAGAACAACTTGTTGAGGGCTTAACAGTAGAACCTAATTTTCCCAATTCAAAATGCATTTGGTCAGTAGTAGTAGTGTAATTCTCAACAGACTTAAGAAAATTTTGAAAATAATTGCTGGTTGGTCTGTTGGTGGTACTTGTATTACTTCTCCAAATAGCAGAGGCTGAAGGATATTTCCTCCTAGTAGAAGGAAAAGAATGAGCACATGGGTTTAGCCTTCTAGAGTTAAAACCTACACCAGTAGGAGCAGCTACTGGTGGACCAGGAGTACCATACGAGAGATGACCAGTAGGCCTTTGATTATAGAAATCATAATCTTTAATCAAATGAAAGCTACTACCACAAACAAAGCATGTTTTAAAAGACCTTTTATTCAAATGCCATTGTTTGTTACTGCTATTCTTATTACAAACTATTCTTGGAGAAGCAACAATCCTAGAAGATATAAAACTAGAATAAAAACAATGGAAGTAGATGCAGTAACAACTCTCTCATCACTCATCCTATCACTAGAAGCAGCAGTGTCATTTGTCTTGGGACTCGAGGGACTTGACTCTTCACTTGAACCACACATGCATAGTCACTTGCCTTGTCACTAAAAGTACAAGAGACAAAGTCATTAGTGTTAGTGGAACTTTTAGGAGACGTATGCATCTGTGATTCATCCAAGTCTTTATGAATGGATGTAGGCATAAATGTGCATATGAGAGGTGGAGGAACAACATGCATTGCTACAGCTGGTTTAAACCTATTGTAACTAGGTTTTCCCTCCTCCTCCTTGTCAGGATCAAAGACATTAGAAAAGATAAATCAAAGACATCATCTGGTCCTATATAGTTGTTAAAACCTAACCTCCTCTTTGTTCTTCCAGACATACTGCTGTCAATTAGCTTGGAAAGATTTTTTGGTGCTTTTTGCCATTTATCAAACTGTAATAAATTAACATCTAACTTCACTTGGATTCCTTGCTTTGATTGAATGCTTTCATCATTAAGTTTTTCAGTATACTTAAGCAAATTAAATGTATTTTCTAAGTCAATACTCAACACCCTAATCCTATCTTCATACTCAAGTTGAGAATTTTGCAACCACTTTTTTTGATGTTCTAAGGTTTTGAGAGAACTCTTGTAAGCTTGAACTTCTAAAAAATATTTATCATTTTGAGCATTTAGTTCATTGCGTTGTGTCATGAGGTCAGAATATTTATCATCACAACCAAGAGGACAATTTTGTACCTGATGAGAGATTCCCATTAAAGCAAATTCCTCCGCTTCCTCTGCCTTGGATATGTGACCAGGAATCATAGCAAACACATCAGTAGCAGACTCAACTGTGTCCAAAGTTGGAGTCTCATGATCATTCTAATTTACCATGGTATCAACGGATACCAAAGCTTTCTTCTCCTCCTTAAGCTCTTGAACCTTGAAGGTTAAATACTAATAAGTGTGAAAACACTTATCCTTTTACCACTTATTTCTAATAATAACAAGACCAAAACGTGTATTTAATGTCGTAAAAGACGGAGTTATGCGTGGTTTATGTTTTTATTGTGTTTTAGGACAAAAATATGAAAAAGGAAGAAAACACGGGCTTTCACGGGCTTTTTATCGAAGAAAAAGACAAAAGACGAAGTCAAAAGGTCAAAAGTGCAAGAAGAACGTAAGTCAAAGGCCTATTCTGAAGATTTATCGAAGAAAAAGTCTAAAGACGGAAGTTTAACGAAGTCGAAGAACCAAGTCTACTAAAAGAAGAAAATTAGAAGACGAGTTCAAGTTATCATTCGACTAATCCCGAGACAAAGTCGAGAAAGACGAGTTATTTAAAAGACGAGAAGACAAGAAGAAAGAAGGAGGAAACAACCCCTTTCCCTTCCCCTATATATAGTTCCTAAACATGTCATTAGAGAGGAGTCTTTATTTTTCTTTAAGTTTAGTAGGTAATTAGTGTGTGTTTTACTTTTTTCTCTCTCTAGCTTTTCTTTCAAGCTTATTAAACTTTCATCTTAATCTTGTAATTTTGGATCTTAATCTTTAATCTAATCAAGCTTTTGAATTAATTCTTATTCTACCTATCTTAATCATAATCTATTGTTTTATCTTTTTAATCATGTAGTTGATTTTATCTTGTTGATTGTGTGATTGATTTGCTTATTGGATTGTGCTTTTTGATTTGGTGTATTTTAGGTTTTTAGATTATTGTGCTTATTGCTTAATTTTTATGTTTTCTAGTTTTTTCAAATAAGTTGATTTTGGTAGATTAATATTTTTATAAAAAGTGATTTTAAATAATTTGATAATTTAGTGTTCTTAAAAGTTTTTAAATTGTGCCTTATTAGCTTTTTCTAAAATTTGATTTGGTTAAAGTTTTGGTAAGTGCTTATTTTTATTTTGATTATTTTGAGTTAATTCGGGTTCCTTAAACCCTCTTATCCCGAATTACATGCAAACCCCATTATTCCGACTTACGTACTTATTGCTTTTTCCCGAATTGTGTGTTGATTCATTTTTCCCGAATTAAGTTTGCATTGGGCACATTCCGAATTAAGTGCAATACCCCATTTCCCAAATTAAGTGCAATACCCCATTTCCCGAATTAAGTGTTGGGTCAACATTCCGAATTACATGTCAAACATGGATTCCGGATTAAGTCTTGAATCTTGATTCCGAATTAGACCAAGAATCAGCATTCCGAATTGTTTCTAGGTCACGGATTCCAGATTAAACCTTTTTCTTGTATTCCGAATAGTGTTAGGGTTTTAGATTCCGAGTTAAGTATTTGAATCCAGATTCCGGATTATGTACAAGCAACAGATTCCAGATTAGGTTAGGAATTGCATATTCCGAATTACGTTAGAAATCTCCATTCCGGATTGTGTGTGAAATCACGGATTCCAAATTAGGTGTTGGATCTCATTTTCTAAATTACATCAAAGACACACATTCTGAATTAAGTGTTGGATTGGCATTCCGAACTAGGTTGAGATTTCACATTCCGGATTAGTTCAAATTTTGGTTTCCCGACTTATGTTCAGTTTTAGTTTCCCGAATTAATTTTTAAACTTTAATTTTTCCCGCCATTTTTACTTAGGTTAATTTTTAAACATTTTCACTTAGTTTAATTTTCAAGTTTACGTTTTTATAAAGTTTACATTTTTTTGAAGTTTTAAGTTTTCAAAATTCCTTTTTATCAAAGTTTAATCTTTCGTCAATTATTTTAAAAGTCTTAGTTTTTAGTTTAACCGTTTCAAGTTTACAACTTTATTTTAAAATAGATAATTACCTTCAGTTATTTTTACTTTGATCTACTGTGCAGCATTCACTCTGGATAAGCAATCGAGGTTAGACATCTTTCTTTATTTTTATGTTTAAAAGCTTTACGTTTATATTAGATAATCAATAGCTCCCCCTTTTAGTAACCAACACCAATAATTCCACCCTAAACCGTGATCAATGCGAATTGAATCGAGTACGAACAACACACACAAAATCATTAAATCAAATGGCACCGCTGCCGGCTCTTTTCGTAAAGATTAACGGTTTTTAGTGAGAAAAATTGGATTTTGGGATCCGTTCTTTTGGGAACGTTATTTTCAAGCATAAAAATTTCCAAAAATCCTAAAAAATATAAAATTCTCAAAAATCCAAATAAAAATATAAAAAAAAGATAAAAAAACCAAAAATATTGTATTTCATTTTAGTGTATGCGTACTCGATCTTCGTCTTATTCTGAGCCCGAGACTCGTAGAGACTTAGATATGGCCGGTGTCCATAATAATAACAACCCACCTCACCCCAATTTGAATAATAACAACATTAACAACCATGTCCCTCAACCCGACCTTCGTACGATGGAGGAGCTTTGTCAACCCACTATGAACGGACGTGGAGGACCGATTGCGCTGATGCAAATCACGACTCCAGAATTTTCATTGAAGCATCACATGATCCAACAAGTTCAAAACGCTTGTCCATTTCGCGATGATGATGCCAACAAACACCTCGATAAATTCATTACCGTCACTCAAAGCATGAAATTGCCCGGTGTTTCTATGGATTTTCTTCGCTTTCATCTTTTTCCACACACTTTATCCCACCATGCCGAAAAATGGTTTGATCGTCTTCCTAAAAACTCAATTCATAGATGGGACGAAATGACTCAAAAAATTTTATCGCGCTACTTTCCACCATCCATGGTCACTAGTCTTCGCAATCAAATCAGTGGTTTCACTCAAGAACCTGATGAGTCGCTTTTCGATGCTTGGGAACGTTATAATGTCTTGATCGACCGTTGTCCTAACCATAATATGCTCCCCGTCACTTTGATTGATACTTTCTACAATGGTTTAACTTTTCATGATCGTGATACGATTAATGCTGCCGCTGGTGGTACATTCATGAAGAGAAGACTCGAGGAGTGTCGAGAGCTTATAGAGAACATGACCACTCACCACAAAAATTGGGATTCATCCGCATCTTCAAGAAATAACCAGAGGGAATGTTTCTTCTACTTCATCAAACCCGAGTTAACCGAACTCACCCGCCAAATAGCCGAGATGAACAAAAATTTCTTAACCATGGCTACGAACCAATTTCAACAAGCTAAAGTTGTAGCAATTTCTTGTGACACTTGCGGGGGTTCTCATTCATACACCGATTTTCCTTATACTCATGACAATCCTGAAAACGTGTATGCGGCTAACGTTAACTTTTCCACGGGAGGCTATCAAGCTCGTCCTCAAGGTGACCGCAATTTGCTAAGTTATCGTTCAAACAACTTCCTTTCACCACCCGATTTTCCTCCTAAAAACCAAACCAACTTCAATCATAACAATCAAAACCAACCTCGAGCTCCTAATCAATATCAAACCCAAAGAAACCCATATCCACCTCAAGGAAATAATCAAGTTTACCAACAACCCACTTATCAACCACCCGCTTACCAAGTTCCCCATTCCAACCAACCCATGGCATATAATCAAGAGGTTGAAAAGTACATGAGGACTAATGACGCGCTGGTGAAGAATCTTCAGAGCCAAATTATCAACTTGAAAGGTGACATGGCGAAACAAGGGAATGATCTTCGAGCCGAGATTAGGAATGACATGCGAAACTCTTTAAGCAGTCAAACGAATGACTTAAGGGATATGATGGCTAGTTTCTTCCCAAGTAATCAATCCTCTGGTTCGGGTTCTCTTCCGAGTAACACCGTTGCTAAATCAAGAGGGGAGATGAAAGCAATCACCACCCGAAGAGGAAAAGGCTATAAGTAACCCGAGATTCCTACACCTACACCGGTGATTGTGACAAAGGATAACGAGCCCCCTTCACTGATTCCTCCACCTTCTACTTCTACCCCTCCTCCACCCAAGGATGTGAGTGAGAATTCCATTCCAAAGCCTTCGTCTCAACCCGATATACCTTATCCTTCAAGGTTGAGGAAAGAGAAGTTGCAGAACAAGGATGATATTCAAGTTTCAAACTTTCTTAAAATGTTTAAACAATTGAATTTCAACATCTCCTTTGCCGAGGCTCTCGCTCACATGCCTAAATATGCTAAAATGTAAAGATCTTCTCAGTGATAAGGAAAATCTCCTTGATATTTCTCAGACCCAACTTAATGAGAATTTCTACGCGGTTCTTTTAAGGAAATTACCAACCAAACTTGGTGATCCGGGTCGCTTTCTCATTCCTTGCAACTTCCCCGGGGTAGAGAATTGTATGGCCCTAGCCGATCTAGGTGCTAGTATCAACTTAATGCCATTAAGTGTTTGGAAACAATTATCTCTACCTAAGCTAGTCCCCACACGAATGACATTGGAGTTAGCTAACCGTACGGTTGTTTATCCGGTGGGGATAGCCGAAGATGTCTTCGTCGGTGTCGATAAATTCACCTTTCCGGCGGATTTCGTTGTCGTTGACTACGAGATGGATCCTCGTGTTCCATTAATCGTTGGACGTCCATTCTTGAGGACCGGTCACACTCTTATTGATGTAGCCACGGGCGAATTAATCATGAGAGTTGGTGACGATAAAATCGTCTTCAACATGGGTAAACTTTCTAAGCAACCTTATGAACACGAGAACGTTAATTTCATTGACGTACTTGATGAGGCTTGTGAAGAACATTTCAAATACGCTTGTAAAAGTGGATTTCTTCTCTACCTATTGTTGAGACCGTTGCCTCTATTGCTCCCTCATTGACTCCATTTGGAGAAAGTGACTTCCTTTTGAAAGAACTTGAAGCAACTTTAGGGGATGTGGCCTTAAAATATGACGATTACCCCTTCGATTGGGATGAAGACATTCGTACCATTGAGAAACTTCTCAATGAGGACCATATTTCTCCACCTTCTCCTATGGAAATCATAAATGATGATCCGAATTTGACTAAGCCTTCCATCGACAATCCTCCGGATTTAGAGCTTAAGGATTTATCGTCTCATCTCGAATATGTTTTCCTAGAAGACAATAAGAAGTTACCCGTCATCAGTGCAAAGGACTTAAAAGAGGATGAAAAATCTTGACTTCTCGATGTGCTCAAAAATCATAAAAAAGCAATTGCTTGGAAAATTTCCGACATCCGGGAATTGATCCTAACTTTTGTACTCATAAAATTCTCATGGAAGATGACTTTAAACCCGCAATCCAAAGCCAAAGAAGGGTTAATCCAAAAATTCATGACGTCATCAAGAAAGAAGTTATCAAACTTCTAGATGCTGGAATGATTTACCCTATTTCGGATTCGCCATGGGTTAGTCCCGTCCATTGTGTGCCTAAGAAAGGTGGAATAACCGTTGTTCCCAATGAAAACAACGAGTTGATTCCTACTCGACTTGTCACGGGTTGGCGAGTTTGCATAGACTATCGCAAACTCAATGATGCCACTCGCAAGGATCATTTTCCTCTTCCTTTCATGGATCAAATGCTCGAGCGTTTAGCGGGTAATGACTACTATTGCTTCTTAGACGGTTTCTCCGGACATTTTCAAATTCCCATCGATCCAAAAGACCAAGAGAAAACCACATTCACTTGTCCTTATGGAACATTTGCTTACAAAAGAATGCCTTTCGGCTTATGCAATGCTCCTGGGACTTTCCAAAGGTGTATGATGGCTATATTCCATGACATGGTTGAAGAAACTATGGAAGTCTTTATGGATGATTTCTCGGTCTATGGTGATTCTTTCTCTACTTGCCTTGCCAATCTAGAACGTATGCTTAAACGGTGTGAAGACACTCGTCTCGTTCTTAATTGGGAAAAATGCCATTTCATGGTAAAAAAAAGGCATTGTTCTAGGTCATAAAATATCCAAATCCGGTCTTGAAGTCGACCGTGCTAAAGTCGATGTGATTGCTAAATTACCACCTCCTTCAACCGTGAAGGGTGTGAGAAGTTTTCTTGGTCATACGGGCTTCTATCGTCGATTCATTCAAGATTTTTCTAAGATAGCTCGCACAATGACCCACCTCTTGGAAAAAGATACTCCTTTTATCTTTTCTAAAGAGTGTATCAAATCTTTCAATCTTCTTAAGGATAAATTAACTAAGGCACCGGTCTTAGTTACCCCTAATTCGGAGTTACCTTTTGAACTGATGTGTGATGCTAGCGACTTTGTTATTGGAGCGGTTTTGGGACAAAGAATCAACAAACATTTCCAACCAATCCATTACGCTAGCAAGACAATGACGGGGGGTCAATTGCATTATACCACTACCGAAAAAGAGCTTTTAGCTGTAGTGTATGCTTTTGAAAAATTTCGCCCCTATCTTGTCCTTTCCACCACCATTGTGTACACCGATCATTCCGCGTTGAAGTACTTGTTAACAAAACAAGATTCTAAACCAAGACTTCTTCGTTGGGTTTTCCTCCTACAAGAATTAAAATCGAAATTCGTGATAAAAAGGGAGCGGAAAACCTAGCCGCGGATCATCTTAGTAGACTCGAGGATCCTTATCAAGGGGAACTTCCAAATCAAGAGATTAATGAATCTTTTCCCCTTGAGACCTTGATGTCTATTAACTCCAGTCTTGATGAGACCCCATGGTTTGCGGACTTTGCAAACTACTTGGCGGGTGGAATTCTCATCGAAGGGTTATCATCCCAACAAAAGAAGAAATTCTTCAAGGATGTCAAAACTTACTATTGGGACGACCCTTATCTCTTCAAACAATGTGCTGACTTGATCCTTCGTCGATATGTTGACGGGCCCGCAGCTTTACAAATCCTTGAAGCTTGCCATAAAGGACCAACCGGTGGTCACTTTGGTCCCAATTACACCGTGAAGAAAGTTTCGATTCCAGATTTTATTGGCCCAACATTTATCGTGATACACACTGTAGAATCATATATTCTTAGGAATATGGATGTGTTTGATTATCTAATTAATGGAAGAAGATGGAAGAACTAGAGAGAGAAAGGTAGAGAGAGAGAGAAAAGAGAGAGAATGGAAGAAAGATGGAATGAATTGAAGTAACAAAGTGTTCAACCCCTCCTAACATGCTAAGAGGGAGCATATATAGCCCACCCTACATGTGGGCTATATGGGCTATATGTTAATATATCGGATCACGATCCCGATACTTGAATATATCGTTGGAGTGACCGATCCTTTCTAAATACGTAAAAACGTATTTCCAACAATCTCCCCCTAAGGGAGGTCACTCCAAGTTACAATGTCCTAAATAGTCTATAGCTCGTGATCTATGCTAACAATGATGTGACCGAGAATTTCTTTGGAAAAACGTATTTCCAACAATCTCCCCCTAAGGGAGGTCACACCATTTTAAAAATCTTAAACCTAGCATACTATGCTTGAGTCTCCGATCTTGTTCTTGTGAATATGATTGATGTGATCTTTGACTTTAGTCTTGATCATGTTTCCTTGCCTTGACCTTGTGCATTCATCACTTGTGATATTTTCCTCCTCGTGACTTCATGTTCCACATACTTATACTTTTATAAATTCTTGAAAGCTTCAGAGTTTGATACAGCGGAAGACTTGACTTTTAGACTTTCTTGAATTTGTTGAAGTATTAAGTGCATACAGTATAAGCATGTGGTGACAACTTCTTTTGGATTGTACACCGCAATGCCACCTTCTTGTTACGCTGCATAAGACATTTAGCAACAAAACATATACACTGATGAAATGGCCTTGAACATTTCATTCTAATTCGGTAGCATTTTACCTCCGGTCGGTGAAGACCGTTGGACGATATAAAATATCGTACTTGTGACAGGTAGTTTCAATTAAGAACCTCCTTGACAAGATTTCACGGATAAACCCGTTCTCTTTATTCGACCGTCCAAAACTGACTGCGAACATAAAGAGTGAATCATTTGGATAATATTATCCGCATGATTTGAATCCATCAATTCATGTTCCTGGAACAAGTGAAATTCAATTAAGAACCGCACCATCGTTGCTTTCCAGTTGTCACGAGCTTGATTCGTATAGAATCTTGCAAGTTACCTACCAAGTGTTGTTTGAGGTTAACACTAGAAGGATTTCCACTCATCACTGTGAACACTAAGGTATCAATCTGAGTGTTCTGGCAAGACCACTAAGATATTGCGTAGAGGCCTGGAACGTGTTTAAATTCAGTTAAGAATTAAACCACTGTTGCTTTCCAGTTATCACAAGTTTGATTCATAAAGAATCGCACAAGTCACCTACCATGAGCTTTTTGATATTCGCTCAAGAACGATTTCCATCTTCATTGTAAATACATTCGTATTACTCGGATGTTCAGGCAAGATCATGAAGATTTTGTGTAAGACTCTTAAGATCTTTCTTACTTTTCACAATGTATGAAGAAGCAAGGAATTATGAAAGTGTGTCCTAATGAGATATTTGATGATCTCAAATGGCTCTAGACTCGATCGTGCATTTTGGATTTTAGTGATCGGAGGCTGGAGAGGAGTGCCACCATTTCAATACCAATTTATTCGGAGTGAATAAATCAATAGATAATGCGTTGTCTTCGTGTGATTAAAACAAATATCTTTTTATAGATATCTGAGTTAGCTGGAATGGGTTGTGCATTGCATCACTGGGTACATGATGTCTTATCTTCAATACCAAGCATCATTAAAAATGATCTCAATAGCATATGTATTGACCTGATTTCTGCCTAAGGTTGTAAGGAGGGCTTCTTTCTTTACACCCTTTATCATTACAATTCTTTTTCATTCTTCAACCCCTTCAATGCTTACCAGTACGTCATAACTAGCACCTTGTTGTGATTGTTCCAGTGATAACTTAAGTACTTGGTCGGCATTCAGCTACGTTCACAATCTTTCTCCATCTTTCCTAAGGACTACTATTTCTAGCTATGGAATGTCCTTGGGAAGATTCCTCTGGTTCTAGAGGAATCATTGGACTTTAACCTACCCTACCATCCTTATGTCACCACAATCTTCACCGTCATGAATAGATATGTTTTAGGTAAGTGTATGTCACCATGAAATCTATTTTTATATCAAATCCATTTTGCTCCCCCTTAACATATGCCACGATATTCGAAAATATTTCGCACATGTCGGGATGAGCCAACACATTAAGTCAAACCATTATTGATCTCAATATTAAATCACATTTTCTCCCCCATATTAAAAATATTAACCCAATCGATGTTTTTAATATCAATTGATTTAATACCATTTTAATAAAATTTGGGAAGAAAAATGCGAATCTAGTTATCTTCATGATTTTCACAAGCTCCCCCTAAAATTAATGAGGGTGTACTTGAAACGTAAATTAAATACCTTTTAAACACAAGTGTAAGGTATTTATCACTTGCAAAGATCATATATGATAATGTATTCACAAGATTAGCGATTTTACGAGGTTGGACCTGAATGATGGAGAACATCATATGAGAGAATCACATGGTTCTTGTTCACGAATGTTGGTCGCCTCGTCGCATCTGAAGTTATCTCTTGACTCCATGTGTACGATTGATATCGTTGTCTTGACACCAATATGTGAACTTGACACTTTCAGCGTCAAAGATTCTGAATGCTGGACAATTGCTCCCCCCTCAATTGTTGACCCGTGTTCTATTGAAAGAGCTATAGTCGCCGTTTGAGTAGTCGCATCGTCGAGAATGTAGATATCAATTGTAAATTGCTACGGTTGGTGGAGATGATAACTTCATAAAAAACAAGATTTCTCTTGTTTTAACAAATAAATGCACTGACACGTACATAAACTCGTGTTAGATTGTGTTATTCCGTAAACACAATCCCTTACATGGTTATAAAGTAAACCATGCCCGAGAAAATTGATTCCCGTTGTTGAGTCAAAGCTTTCTGGTGAAATGCTTGACTTAAATATGAAAAGCGGGTTACTATCTGAAATAATAGCAAGCCATTTTGAGCATGTTTTAAAATATTTAAACTTCTACTCGAACTTTATTTACAACCCCGTGTCATTATTGAATGACATTTTTAGTATCGTAAATATTATCGATTCCAGAATACATGCTCTTTTTATCAAAACATTTTTGAACACACAATTTTGAAAGATTTAGAAAAAACCTTTTGAGAAATTCTCGAAAAATTGTTTTCAAAGTTTTGAAAATCAATTACTTGAGCTTAAGATGTTGAATATCTTACTAAACGAGCTCAAGTCCGAGAAGTTGTAAACTTCCCGTTGTTAAGGATAAGTTACCATCGGCGATAAACTTTCCTTTTAACTGAAGAGCGAGTTCTAAGCTGACATTTGCTTAGAAGTCGTTTTCATGAGCTTGAAAACTTTTGAATGTTTTAACGAAAAGCTCATGACCGAGAAATGTGAATTTCTCGTTATGAAGAAAAGTTCTCTTATTTAAAAGATACACTTTCCTTTATGAGCTTAAAACTTGGAATGTTTTAATACAAGCTCATGACCGACAAAATTTAATTTCTCGTTACTAGGAAAAGTTATCATGAAAGATAAGCTTTCCTAATAATTAAAGTCCGAGTTACAGTCTGATATTTAACTGTAAGTCATAGTACATGAGCTTAAAAACATCGAATGTTTTTAATATTAGCTCATGCCCGAGAAAAATTAATTTCTCGTTGTAAGGATAAGTTTATCATCGGCGATAAACTTTCCTTTCGTTGAGGTCCGGGGCATAATCTGAAATATAATTATACGCCATTGTGCATGAGCTTAGAAACTTCGAATGTTTTTAATATAAGCTCATGCCCGAGAAAAATTAATTTCTCGTTGTGAGGATAAGTTTATCATCGGTGATAAACTTTCCTTTATTTGAAGAACGGGTCATTGTCTGACATTTAACAATGAACCATATACACGAGCTTAAAACCTTTGAATAGTTTAAATGTAAGCTCGTGTCCGAGAAAATTTAATTTCTCGTTTTTGAGGATAAGTTTATCATCGGCGATAAACTTTCCTTTATTTGAAGTAACGGGTCATCGTCTGAAGTTTAACGATGAGCCATATACACGAGCTTAAAACCTTTTTAATAGTTTTAATAATAGCTCGTGTCCAAGAAAATTTAATTTCTCGTTTTGAGGGTAAGTTATCGTTGACGAGATAAAATTCCCTTTCTTTGATGTTCGGGTCACAGAATGTGATTTGACTGTGAGCCATTGTGCATGAGCTTAAAAACTTGGAATGTTTTTTTATATAAGCTCATGCCCGAGAAAAATTAATTTCTCGTTGTAAGTATAAGTTTATCATCGGCGATAAACTTTCCTTTCTTTGATGAACGAGTTACAGTCTGTGATGTGACTATAAGTCCTTACACACAGTAAGCTTAACTGCAAATACCCTGAGACACTTGTTTCTTAGATATCAGCTTCTTCAGCAACCAAA
Source organism: Glebionis coronaria (assembly GCA_025667525.1). Lineage (NCBI taxonomy): Eukaryota > Viridiplantae > Streptophyta > Magnoliopsida > Asterales > Asteraceae > Glebionis > Glebionis coronaria. Next base: position 593,168,352 of record CM046879.1, on the reverse strand, counting down.
CTCTGAGAGTGTCCTTAATTGAATGGTATACAACGATTGGAACATTGTGTGCTTGTTGAATGTTAACTTTGGTACCTGCATTCTCATTACAAAGTTTGATGCTTTTATGTGGGTTAGCGATATCTATTTTAGAACCATGTGGGGGTTCACAGTTGGCCTTACTTGTTCCAGAGGTGACCTGAGGATATGATTCACTTGTCTTAGTTGGAAAACGTTTCCTTTTATAGAAAACCTTAAGTTCAGGCTTAAGTGATGTGTCATCCTCTTCAATTTCCTCCCTAGTAGTCTTAGTAGAATCGGAGACTATCCTAGTTAAGGGGCACTCATTTCCTACAAGAGTGAAAGTTCTACCAGTGGGGCGCCACATTTTACCAATGGGTTTGATTTTAGCTACCCATTAGGATTTAAGTCTAGGACGGGAGTTTACCTCATTAAGTAATTTCTTGATACAAGAATCATGATTGGCTTTAAAGATACATTTCCTACATGTTTTACAAGTAGCATATTTAATGTCTGAGTAAGATCTAGAATTCTTAGATGATTGATTGATGCTCCTAGGATGTGACATGCTACGGTTAGCAGTGTTGGGTAATCTAGAAGGAATATGACTAGGTTTGAAATTCCTATCTCTTACTTGTGTCTTTAGCTTAGCTTCCCTTAGACCAAATGTATGGAGAACGTCATTTGAACTAGTTCGAGACGCGTTCTTTGGACTATGTCTAGGGAGACTAGAGGCAATCATGTGATTAGGTCATGCAGAAGCTGTTTTAGTCACATTGGGCCTAGATAGTGGAGTGACTGGTCTAGAAAGATGAACCATATCAATTTGGGAGGCAAACCGCGGTCTCGAGGATTTTGGTCGCTCGGATCTAAATGCAATCGGTTGTCTAACAGACTGAATTTGAGGCGGTTTCCCCAAGATTGATGGTTTTTCAAGCTTAGTATCCACACTAGATCCTTTAGTTTTTCTCAATTCGTTTTTCAACGCAGCTATAGCAAAGACCTTTTCATGTACTTGCGCCTTTAAAGTCTCATTCTTTTTGAGCAATTCATCTTGGGATGCCAACTTAGATTCAAGCAACTTAATTTGTTTCAAAAGATTATCCTTTTTAGCTTTAGAATCCAGAATTGTTTGATCCAATTTTCGTTCAAGAACAACATTTGACTTTTCAAGTTTTTCAAAATACTTTTCAAAATTTTCCGTTTTCTTTGAAAATTCAATTTTGGCATCCTCAAGCTCTCTGGATTGCTGAGCTAAAATTGTTTCAAGCTCTTCAGTCCTAGAAACAGAATTGGTTAAAGAAGTAGTCGTAAAACAATTAGCAGGATTGTTAATTAGCGCAATCATTTCAGAAAACATATGAAGAATATTATATGTACCTGACATGCTTCTTGTATCATGCTTTCCTCCCGATTCCATGCTCTTACCATCTTTAGGCTCCAAGTTGTCAACCGTATGATCATATTCCTCTTGCATCGTAGATGCTTGCACTCCATTATCATACGTTTGTTGAAGTTGAGATCTTTCATAAATTGAAGACGGTAACTATGCCATGAGTTTCAATAGTGTACCACGAAAAACTTGAAGCTCGTTATGTGTATCTCGAAGAAATGACTGGCAAATCACTGAACTTTCAGACTTGACGATATTGAAATGGAGGAAAGGCGTGAGTTGTGTCACAAGAGCCTTATATGCAAGTACCGATGCAGAGTGATTAAATTCTTCATTGTGGAGTTGCTCTGTTAGTTGGTTCAAGATGATGAGTATCGATTCCATGAATATATGACGATCTTGACCAAAGAGTGTCACAAATTCGCTTCCTTCGTTAAGTAGAGAAATTTTCGACAGATGGGACCGAAGTAGTCGAAATAAAGTCATTCTACTATCTCTAACTCTAACTTTCATGTGACACGATTCTCCCTCTTGAAATGTCGAACTCAACGAATCCATTGATAGTTCAATAAAAATTCTTGGAACCCTGATTGGTAAAATAAAACGGTGCTTGAAATCGTCAAAGTTTGTCTGAAGCCCAAATAACTCAAATCTTGAAATTCGTGTAGAAATAATGTCTCTTAAAGCCGACTCTTTGATATTTTCCGACACATTATACTCAACCCGATGCCATTAAAACTATTATTTCCATTACACGTCACAATATTTTTCACTATGTGATATAAATATGTGGCCTAACAATATTTTGTGAATAATTTTCACAATATTTTGTAAATAGTAAAAATACTCCCACTATTGATCAAAACATATTAACGCATTGACAAATACATGGCCTGAAAATGTGAAACGTGGGGAGAGTCAATAACAGTTGTCGCTCGCTATTAATACTGCCACGTGTATGATGTAAACCAAACGGTGTAAGACTCGATCCAAGCGAGTGGAATATAAAACTATGTAGTCAAACCCTAAGTTTTCTCACACAACAAACCTAATTCTTAGGATTGTCCGCCCCTTCTTTGACTAAAATAAAAACAACGCAGTCACCAAACTTATCACTCTCCTAAATCTACTAGACATAATCTCCATCAATCTCAAGCTTCATCTACCGCCCTATTTTTCTCTCAAATCCGCTCTACCTAATCACACCTCAAAACGCAAATTAAATCTCAATTTTGATTTCTGTTTATCACAACCCACGAATTAAAAAATCCACGAATTAAAACCCATTAAGAATGAAGAACCAACATGTCGTCATCAAGATCATGCAAATGGTCTCGAGTAGGTTTTCTTTTTGATTAAATTTTGATTTTGGATCAATGAGAGTTTGAATGAGACTGAGATCCTAGGTTTGTGTCGATGGGTGTGGTCGAGTATGTGTGAGTCGAAGTCGTGAGATGAGTGAGTTGTTGTCGAGAGAGTCAATGGGTCTGTTTGGTCAAGTGTTTGAGTCGAGTGGTGAGGTGTTCGAGTGGTTGTGTTGTTTGTTTAGACGAGAGGTGTTTGTGTTTCGATTATCAGTTGATTGTGGAGTTATGAGTATGTGTGGTTGAGATGTTGGAGTATGAGTTGTGAGTCGTGTTGGTCTAAAGCTGTTGGTAACTGTTGGTGTGATCTTTCTGGTTTGTTTGTCTGCGTGAGGTTGAGAATGGATCGAGGATGTGTTTGTGTGTGAGTTTGTGTGCGTGAGAGAGGTTTGGGTGTTGAGTCTGTGACTATGTCGAGGTCCTTGAATGAGTCTTGTTGGTTTGGACTGTTGGTGAGTCGAGGGTGTGTTAGTGATTCAGTTTATGGGTGTCGAGGGTCTGAGTCCGAGTCCTGACGTTGTGGTCGAGAGAGAAGTGAGTCGAGAGTCAAGTCGAGTGTCTTGATTTGTAAGTCCAGTTAAGTTAAGTTAAGTGTCGAATCTTAGTTGGTTTGGTCAATTTGTTTGAGTCGAGTCAAAACTTTGGTTATATTGCAATATAGAAAGTCATCGCAATAACAAAATCAAGCCATCGCAGTCTAGTAAACTTCCATCGCAACGAGTCATCATAGCCAGTGATCGCAACGGTTGATCAGGGCTTGTGATTGCACTCTATGATCGCATCCAATGATCGTACTTACTTGATCGTATCCAATGGTCGTGCTCACTTGATCGTATCCAATGATCGTACTCACTTGATCGTACTCACTTGATCGTATCCAATGATCGTAACCAATGATCGTATCCAATGATCGTATCCAATGATCGCACTCACTTGATCGTACTCACTTGATCGCACTCACTGGTGATCGTAGTCTATGATCGTACTCACTTGATCGCACTCGTCGATCGTGACCTTGATCGTGGTAAATGATCGCAGTCACTAGATCGCAAGTAGATCGTAAGATGTGATCGTGATCTTGGATCGTAAGTAGAAACCCCCAGGGTCTATGCGAACACAAAGATCAGATCGTGACATAAAGTTATATGTTGCCAGATTCTTGATAAAAAACTCAAATGTTGCCAGAGATAGATTCTTGATAAAATAATATGTTGGATCGCAAGTAGAAAATTATACCCAGATAAAGTTGATAGGATACAATATGACAGTTTTGGACAAAAAATTATGATAAAGACAACTGATACATTAAAACTGTTTACTCAATCAACTTTTAGACAGATTTGAGAAAAATTGATAAAAAACAAAAGGTGATAATCAGATGCCAAAGAAATAAAATATTAGATGAAACAAACAGAATTGTTTAAAAACAGTTTTAGACTTTGGACTAAACTCAAAACAAGAAAATCAATAAATATAAATTTTGACCCGTAACACAAAAGTTATACCTAATCAATAGATCAAAAGTTATACCGGATTCGGAACCAAAAGAAAATAAAATTTTGACCACCAAATCAATAGATCAAAACACGTCAATCCTAAGATTCAACCATAGCTCTTGATACCAATTGTAGAATCATATATTCTTAGGATTAAGGATGTGTTTGATTATCTAATTAATGGAAGGAGATGGAAGAACTAGAGAGAGAAAGGTAGAGAGAGAAAAGAGAGAGAATGGAAGAAAAATGGAATGAATTGAAATAACAAAGTGTTCAGCCCCTCCTAACATGCTAGGAGGGGGTATATATAGCCCACCCTACATGTGGGCTATATGGGCTATATGTTAATATATCGGATCACGAGCCCGATACTTGAATATATCGTTGGAGTGACCGATCCTTTCTAAATACATAAAAACGTATTTCTAACAATCTCCCCCTAAGGGAGGTCACTCCAAGTTACAATGTCCTAAATAGTCTATAGCTCGTGATCTATGCTAACAATGATGTGACCGAGACTTTCTTTAGAAAACGTATTTCCAACACACACGAAATGGTTAAGCATTGTGATGCTTTCTAAAGACAAGGCAAGATCACACATAAAGATGAGATGCCTCAAAATTTCATCCAAGAATGTGAAATCTTTGACGTATGGGGCATCGACTTCATGGGGCCATTTCCATCATCTAAAGGGAACAAGTACATCCTCTTAGCCGTTCACTACGTATCTAAATGGGTTGAAGCAAAGGCTTTACCTACGAACGATGTGAGGGTGGTTGTGAACTTTCTAAAACAACTATTTGCTCGATTCGGTGTTCCTCGTGCTATCATTAGTGATCGCGGGACTCATTTTTGCAATGATCAATTTGCTCGAGTCATGGAAAAGTATGGTGTCAATCACCGACTTTCCACCGCATATCATCCACAAACAAATGGTCAAGCCGAGATTTTTAACCGTAGCCTTAAGAGAATCTTAGAGCATACTGTGGGAGAGCATCGTGCCTCGTGGGCCGATAAGTTAGATGATGCTTTATGGGCTTTCCGTACCGCATATAGGACACCTATTGGTTGCACTCCATATCGTCTTGTGTACGGAAAGGCATGCCACCTCCCCATTGAGTTGGAGCATAAGGCTTATTGGGCCTTGAAATGGGCTAATTTTGATATCAACAAAGCCGGTGATCTTAGGAAAATCCAACTCAATGAACTTAATGAACTGAGGAATGAAGCTAATGAAAATTCGTTGATTTATAAGGAGAAAAACCAAGCTCATTCATGATTCTAAGATCAAAAACCGAGAGTTCAAAATTGGTGATCAAGTTTTACTCTTTAACTCTCGGTTGAAAAATCTTTTCGGGCAAGCTTAAGAGCCATTGGTCTGGTCCATTCACCGTCGCCAAAGTCTTCTCTTATGGCACCATTGAGCTTTTCTCAACCAAATGGGCCAAACTTTTAAAGTGAATGGCCAGCGTGTTTAAGTTGTACTTTGGTGAGGACATCTCTCATGAGATGATTCCCATCCCTCACCACGTTTCCCTTGAATTAGTTCTGGGTCGAGGCAGGCTCGTGACTCGGTTAACAAAAACAAGCGCTTCTCGGGAGGCAACCCGATGATCTATCCTTTTACTTGTTTTCATAATAAGTGTAGGGGGAGATATGTAGGTGTTTGTTTTCTTGTTTCTTGTGATGTGCAGGGATTAAAGCGTTCAAAGAGCACTTTTGATGATATTTGACGACCCGTGATCCCGTGTATCCGTCTTCCCGATTCTATCCTAAACTTTTGTGATTCAATATTTCATATCTTATATGTTGACATTGAAATCACTATAGTCGTCTCTTCCTTAGCAAGATTTAAACAAAGTGCACAATGTCCTAAGTGTAGGGGAGTTTACTCCCACATGCTTAAACATTGAGTACAATGTTTATATCAAGTGTAGGGGGACTTCTATCGAAGTTAAGTGGGCTTTTCCATTAATTTGTCCTCCTTCTATCAAAGTTAAATGGGCTTTTCCATTAATTTGTCCTCATTTTAGCCGGAAAATCTAATTTTTTGACATTTTTCAAAAATTTTGATCTATTTTGGCCTAGTAGTATTTTTCAATTATTTCCTTTTATGTTATCGCATCGTATGTATATATTTCATTTCAAAGGGTTAATACACAAATAGGTTACTAAAGTTTGCCTAAATATTCACCTAAGTTACTAAAGTATTTTTGGTAACAATTAGGTTACTCAAGTATACGGATTATTCATACAGGTTACTAAACGTTTAGAAAAGTTATCTCCAGGTTACTCCTAAGTGAGCAACTGGTATTACCGGTTTCATTGTCCACGAAAGTTTCATATGTTACAAGAAAGTTACTATAGTTCACGAGTTTAACAAACGGGTTACTGAGCTTTAGAAAAAGTTACACTCAATAAATAATTAACCATATATTTTTAGTCCGTCCATTTTCTTACGTATTCTTACGTTTTCGTGCGTTTTTATGTTTTTTGTACGTTATCATCCGTTTGCATCTATTTATCCGTTTACGTACGTTTACAATCGTTTTTTATTTATATATCTCTGTCATTTGTATTATTTTCACTAATCAATCAAAAAGCATTTTAGCAAACACAAAAATGCATCCCAAACCACAAATTACATTTTTTAGAAAAGAATATTTATCCAAAAAATTTAAAAGTAACCAAAAAATTCTAAAATTTTAAGATTCAACTTTTTATTATGATTTAAAACATTTAGATTTTAAATATTGTAACGAGTCGAAAAAAGAAATTAATTTTTGTATATAGAAAATTACGAAGTACAAAAATAATTTACATTTTTTTGATTTTTTTTCTAATTAGAAAGTACCAAAAAAAATATTTAACCTTTTTATGATTTTAAATAAATAAGATTTTTTTATGTACGAAAAAATTTCTATTTTGTAAAAAAGTTGAAATAACGTGAAGAATTAAAAAACAAAATATAGTTAAAAATAATAATAGTTAAACGGTCTTGTAAATAGATAATTATGAAAATAAACAGTCATTAAGCAAAATTATAGACGCTTCAAAATTTTATAACCAAACGAAGTCACATGTAAGAGTGTTACAACATAATGCGATTTATTTGCGTTCGTTAATCATAATGAGTCTTTACGTTTATAGTATATAAAGTATTTATGATATTTACCCGCAACATATATTATAAAAAAAGAAAAAAGATTATGTCACATATAAATGAAAAGTCAACTGATAATAGTTTAATCGTGTAAATAAAGACGAAATTATATTAAAAAGGCATGTGACTTGCCACGTTAATACATAACCTGGAACAACAGGTCATAAATACTTAAGTAACATGTATAACAGGTAACCAATACATTAGTAACCTAATTGTTACCAAAAATACATTAGTAACTTAGGTGAACATCTAGACAAACTTTAGTAACCTATTTGTGTATAAAGTTAAATAAAATTGTGGAAACCTTGGTTTCCGGATCTTTGAAGCAACTAGGAATGCATCATGTTCATATGATTATACAATCAAAGCGGAATTAGAACACGACACATTAACAAGGTGTTTAGGCACGAATAACATGAATTAAAACAGTTGGATTGCTAATTATATTGATAATCAACAATCACTAGACGTGTATACATTGAATCCCACGTCTAGTCGACACACGCTTTAGGTTTACATTGTGAATGAATTGATAAATAAAACCTAAGACCCTTGGTTCCTTTTATAGTGTAAGGATTAGGGTTTACAAGAGATAAGAATGAATAAACAAGTAAATCTTCTATTTAAATAAACTTATGCATAATATCTTTACATGTTTATCTAAATAGAAGCTTCCATAAGCTTCTTTGTCTATGTTTTGTCAATGCTTGAATTGCATGTAACAATGCTTAGATTGTACATGACAACTCTTGAGCTAACAACGCCTAATTTGCTCTTATCAACGCTTGATTAACTCTTGACAACGCTTGGACAATTTCTTCATGTTTTCTTCTTTTTTAGTTTCTGCCACATCAACTTTTTGACCCAACAATCTTCCCCTAGTTGATAGTGGCAAAACTCTATGTGTATCTCTTGTAAGTTGTACATGATCTTCAAATTGCTTCCCCTCAAGTGTAGCATGTATTTCTTCCCCTTTTTGTCACATCAACAAGGAAAGTAAACAATATATGCAATCTTTGAAGATTCTCCATATGTAGGCTCTGTGTAATGATCTTGAAGAACAATTAGTATAATATTTTTGATGCAGAAGTAGAATAACCCAACCTTGTGTTCCATGTCTTGTATTATCCACGTGATGAAGAACTTATAGAGGAAATATAAGTAGACCTCAATCCCTTGTCAATATTCTCATCCTTTGTGAGACACTGAGCACGATAATGTAACTCCTTCAAGTGTTATGACAAGTCTTCGTCACCAATCATGTAAAGCACGAACAAGTTACCTTTAAAGTCTATGACTGGGAGTCCACGACTTTAAGATATGATAGAACACAAACTCGCGAAAATCTTCTTCAATCAGCAAACTTACCATAAGAATTCTTCCCCTTAAGCCAACACCTCTTCATGACGAATCTTTATGAAATAATATATCATATGTAAAAGTTGATTTTAGGATAACTCTTTTACAAGGCTAGCCCGATTACATACTTTAAATATCCATCAAATTCGCACGAATAGTTGCCAACTCGCATTAAGATCATTAATTCCTTTCAAAATATCCGAGCCATAAATATCACCATGATATTCTGAATAAAAACGGAGATTCCATGTACCTTCGTGTGTAATTTCCTTCTTTTTGTGTGCTAAAAACGTACCAATTTTCTCAAACAGCAGCAAACCTTGTGTTGTCCAATATCCTCTTCTGTCCAATATCTTTGGCTGATGTATTGTCCAATGTCGGACAATACTTATCAGCGCTTGAAATACCATATATCGGACAACACTGTCAATGCTATCAGCGTTGACTTATTCTGTCAGCGTCAAAATTAAGCCTGTCAGCGCCTAAATAACAAACGTCAGCGTCAACTTTAAACCTTGTCAGCGTCTTGTCCCAAACGGTGACGTCATCAGCATCTCATCCATGCCTTGTCAGCGTCACACCAACATCTATCAGCGTCTAAATAACTCCCATCAGCGGCTAATTGATCTAGGGTTTTATAAACCCTAAATCATTATTTCATGTGAAAATCCATAAACTGCAGTGAACTTCGACAGCGAATAACTTCTTCATAAATGCTCAGATCGAAGATCCCTCCGGTGAGATCCTATACATAAGTGTCAAGAACCAACAGATCTAATTTCACGACGATCCAACGGTTAACGAAGGAGAAATCGCGTTTTTACTATAACTGTTCACAGAAAACAGCATATGACCCCTGCTGACTTCGACGCTTAATAACTTTTTCTTGGGGATAGATCTCGAAAATCCCTCCTGTGGATATCTAGATATATGTATGTAGAACGCACATATAAAATTTCATGGCGATCCAACGGTTCAATCAAAAGTTATGACCTTCTGAATAGTGTTGCGCACACAAAAACGTCCAGAAAAACCCTAGACGGATTTCTCTTTTCTTCTCGAAACACGAACACCTTGTTGGTCCTAGCATCACGAGCCACGAGGCTCTGATACCAATTGTGGAAACCTTGGTTTCCGGATCTTTGAAGCAACTAGGAATGCATCATGTTCATATGATTATACAATCAAAGCGGAATTAGAACACGACACATTAACAAGGTGTTTAGGCACGAATAACATGAATTAAAACAATTGGATTGCTAATTATATTGATAATCAACAATCACTAGACGTGTATACATTGAATCCCACGTCTAGTCGACACACACTTTAGGTTTACATTGTGAATGAATTGATAAATAAAACCTAAGACCCTTGGTTCCTTTTATAGTGTAAGGATTAGGGTTTACAAGAGATAAGAATGAATAAACAAGTAAATCTTCTATTTAAATAAACTTATGCAGAATATCTTTGCATGTTTATCTAAATAGAAGCTTCCATAAGCTTCTTTGTCTACATTTTGTCAATGCTTGAATTGCATGTAACAATGCTTAGATTGTACATGACAACTCTTGAGCTAACAACGCCTAATTTGCTCTTATCAACGCTTGATTAACTCTTGACAACGCTTGGACAATTTCTTCATGTTTTCTTCGTTTTTGAGTTTCTGCCACATCAACTTTTTGACCCAACAAAAATAGTTTTAATGAGTTTGGATATCTTTGATATATTAGGCCCGTCGTGAATCTTTTGACTCAAACCCGAGTTTACTTATCCAAGTTTACTCTAGCTAGTATCCTTAACGTGTTTAAGTCAAGTTTTTCTAGGGTTTTATATAGGGAACTTTAAAACGCGAAAGTCTTAACTTACGAAGATTAAGAACAAGAACTTTTCGCAAGTTCCTATAATTGATCCTAGAAAGTCATTTATCAAAGGAACTTTAAAATGTGAATTCTAAACTTGAAAAAGTCTAAGAAGTTGCAAGATCATATAGATGACTTAAAAACCCAAAACTTTGATTTAATTGGGCTAAGCATCCACGAGTCTCATTCCTTGAGATTTTAAATTGTGTAGAACGAGAGATGATAGAGTCAATTATAAATTTGCTATTCTTTCATGAATTTATGTGAGTTAATTATGAGCTTTTTTCTCCCGTCGCTTGTTAAGAAAATTTAATTGCAATAAGTAAGGTCGTATGATTTGAAAAGTTACTTAGCCTCTAGCACAAGATCGTTTAAAAGTTGCTCGGTAATAATTAGAGTTCATAGCCAAGGCATACTTATTGAAGCAGGATGCGAAGATTGGCGAGTCCGAAAAGGCCCTAACAAGGCATGAGGGCTACATTTTGTTGCTAAAGATCCCAAGTGATGTGAAGTGTAACCACCCCCATTTTTGATAATGGAATGTCACGCGTAATTATGGCGTGTCATCAAAGCATACAAGGAAAAATGTCTAAACATTACATGACCATAAAAGGAAAATACCGGAATCAAACATCGGTAGTCCAAAAGTAAAGCTCATCACACACAAACATAAGTATTGTAAAGGAAAGGACTAAACAATGTCCAAAGCAAGAGTATCAATGTAAAGATAATGCATAAAGTAAAGAAAGGCTAGAAAGCTTCCAGTCCCATATGCACGTACGCTTAAAGTCTACGAGCGTCCCTGAGTACCTGCCGTTTTGGGAACATAGAAAGGGGAAAACGGTTGAGCAATACGCTCAGTGCACGGATGTACAATAAAGCATGAATAGGATAAGCATATAACATATTACCCACGGAAGAAACTAAGTCCCGAATAACCTGGTTAAGTCTTGGTAAAACTGGTTTTATAGTTTGAAAAGCCTTATGTTTATCTTATAAAAATTGTTTAACATGTTCTACCATTAGCCAATATAGGTCATGAAAATCCACCGTGCATGAATACTTGGAGGGGTGACCTCATCATGCAATTAGAGGGGCTGCCTCTAATTTAATATACTGGTTTTGGGTAGGAGGGATCAACTCCCTTGTGAAGGATGCAAGGCACACACCACATTCACACTGAGTAATCTGTTGAAAAACATGTAACTAGGATGCACCCATACGCCCCCACATGATAAATAAAATAAATGGCCAAAATCTGAAGGGACGCCACGAGCAATCACCTCCGCCGTGGTGAAGTCATAAAAACCAGTGCCTCTAATGTTATGGTTATGGTACCTCCATAACTAGGTGAAACCTGGTCATTGCATGTATATGGCTATAGGTATTCTAAATTAAACATAAGCAAGTCAAACATATAAACTTATACTACGAGAAAACATTTGGCTGCATACGGGGAATCCTAATAAGGAAAGAATGTCCATACTGAAAGGACGGGAATCTGTACCTTATGTCCAGTGAACGAAGAAGATGAACTGAGGAGAATCCTACTTCGGTATCACTAATGCTACATAAATACATACATGAATAAGTATCTGCTTACTAATACGTAACTGGTTTTATGTCATGTCTTACCTTATTTTATATATTCATAGCATGTTTACTGTTTAAGGTCTTAAACTGTGTTTTATCTTATATTCTGTCTATTCTGATTAAGTATTTCTGGTATTTCATGTATTATTATACTTACTGTGTAATAATAAGTAACTTTCCAAAAAAAGCAGGTTTCCTAATATAGAAAGTTTCCAAAAATAGAAAGTTTCCAAAAATAGAAAGTTTCCAAAAATAGAAAGTTTCCAAAAATAGAAAGTTTCTAAAAATAGATTAGCTGCCTGAATTAATTAAGTTTCTAAAAATAGAAAGTTTCTATAAATAGATTAGCTGCCTTAATTAAATAAGTTTCTAAAAATAGAAAGTTTCCATAATTAGATATAAGCTGGTTAAATAAGCTAAGTATATAAGCCTAAGTGTTTTTCTGATTATTTAATAAGTCATAATGATATAATGTATAGTTTATTACTTATTACATGTAATTTAAATAAACTATAGGTTAAGAGTATTTAATTAAATATATTATGTTTTTAATTAAATAAAGTTAAATACTTAGGTTAAAACATGTATTATTATTTATTAATAATATAACCTAAGTCATGTTAATTAATTAATTATAACTATAGTTTTTAATAATTAATTAATTATAAAGTCTAGAAAATATAAAATACTTAGGTTAATAATTCCATGATTCTAATAATTAAATTATAACCTAAGTCATGTTATTAAATTAATCATGTCATATTTATTAATTTAATTTTAACATATGATTATAAAAAAATAATAATCTTAACATAAACCGTGAACCAGATCTTGACTAGAAACCATGAACCAGACATGAAATCGACACCATATCCCGAACCACTTCGGGGTTCCCTTTGGTTTGCTGCTGCCGTGGGACCCACACCACCAAACCGGGACCATATGGTCTCGGTGGTGGTCTATTAGCATAAACCGAGACACCCTTGGGGTTCGGTTTAGGCGTCGGCCAAACAAACACCCCTAAAAACATTTGTTTTGATTTACCCGCTAACCAATTACATGTTTGATTTATGTTTTTAATTAGATTTTTAAAAACATCATGTTCTTATTAATTTATTAAATCAAAACAAAAGAAAAGGACTAAAAAGAAGTATACCGAATGTGTGGATCTAACGAGGATGAACACACACGAACACACGTACAAGATTCAAGATCAAAAATCAACTAAACACCCCCTTTTTGGTGTTTATGTGCGGCGGCCACAAGAGAGGAAGAAGGAGAAGGAGAAAAATCTTTTAGGTTTTTGTTTAAGTTTACTGTAATGTGAAAATGACTAGCAAAATTTACCATAACCCCTTCTTAGTAAATTTTGAGATGGGCTTGGCCCATCTCCTTAATGTTGCCGCGGGTAGGGGGGCCCACATGGGGTACCCGTACCGTTTTCCGTGTCTCGTTGTTTAATTGTTCGCTCATGTTTATTTGTGTTCGCGTTTTGTGTGTTCTCGTTAAATATTTACCGTGACCTAATATATTTATTCACGCTCGTAATAAATATATATATACATAATTAATATTAGTTCGTGATTTAATTACGTTCATGATTTTATGATCGCATGTTCGTGATTAATTATTGAGTGTTCGTGCGTAATAAATACTTATCGTGTTCTAACACGTACGTAATACGTAAAATCCTAACACGTAAACATAATCATACTATAAAAGGCAAGTTAAATCTCGTACGTACGATCTTAAGGGTACTATTCATGGTAAAAGCATGCGGGTTTTACAACTCTTCCCCCCTAAAAAGAATAATTCGTCCCCGAATTATAGATAAAGTAAACTGAAAAAGAAGAACATACCCGAATTCAAAATATGAAATGAGGTAAGAAGCCCGGATAGACTCCTTTGTTTCCCAAGTGGCTTCCCGCTCGGTATGATCCCTCCAAAGGATTTTGACGAATGGAATCGACTTCTTTCTCATGACTCGTTCTTGTCTGTCAAGAACTCGTTCGGGTTCTTCTATAAAAGTGAGATCTTCACGTATCTGTTCCAGTGGATACTGAACCATGTGAAGGGGATGATACTGGTACCCTCTGAGTAAGGACACATGAAACACATTGTGTACATGTGAAAGCTGCGGAGGTAACGTTAACCGGTAAGATACTTCACCGACTCGTTCAATGATATCAAACGGTCCGATGAAACGAGGACTGAGCTTCCCTTTAATCCCGAAGCGTCTAACACCACGTGCTGGCGAAACCTTAAGGAAGACGTGATCTCCTACGTTAAAATGTATGTCCCTACGATGCTTATCGGCGTAACTCTTCTGACGTGACCGTGCTTCCCGAAGTTTCTGCTTAGCTACTGCGATCCTTTCATTGGTCATCTCTATGATCTCTGGTCCTTCAAGTGTTCGCTCGCCAACCTGATCCCAGCAGATTGGGGCGCGACAATTTCTGCCATACAACATTTCGAAAGGAGCACACTTGATACTTGCGTGCCAACTGTTGTTGTATGCAAACTCCACCAAACAGATGTAATCGTCCCAATCACCCGTCCATTCCAACGCACATGACCTCAACATGTCTTCCAATGTCTGAATAGTTTGCTCAGACTGTCCGTTCGTTTGAGGATGAAAAGCCGTGCTAAGCTTAAGTTGTGTACCCCAAGCTTTCTGCAGACTCTTCCAAAATCACGAAGTGAAACGAGGATCTCTGTCTGAGACGATGCTGGATGGTGCACCGTGGAGTCTCATGATCTCTCTTCTATACGTATCGGCGAGTTTATTTACCGGATCTTCCTTGCGGATCGGTAAGAAATGAGCTGATTTGGTAAGTCGATCAACGTTAACCCAAATTGCATCGTGCTTCCTCTTGGTAGGGGGAAGACCAGTAACAAAATCCATGGTGATTTTGTCCCACTTCCACTCTGGAATTTCTAACGGTTGAAGGAGACCGCCAGATCGCTGATGCTCGATCTTAACCTGCTGGCAGGTAAGACATTTGGAGACGTAAGTAGCCACATCCTGTTTCATACCACTCCACCAAAAGTGTTGTTTGATGTCATGGTACATCTTAGTCGAACCAGGATGTATAGAGAATGGGGAGCTATGAGCTTCAGCTAACAAGGCTTCCTGGAGTTCTTGGTCATCAGGAACACAAAGTCTCGTGCCCTGCCATACAATACCATCTGCATCTACTCTGAATTCCGTCTGTTTCTCCAAATTCTGTATTATCGCCCAGATCTCTCCGTCATCCTTCTGAGCTTCCTTGATCTTAGAGAGTAACTCGGGTTCTACTCTAAGATTAGCCCAGTAACCGTGCTGTCCACGTACCATGATCTCGATGTCTAGTCGCTCCAAGTCTTTTATGATTTCCTCCTCAAGTTTAATGTCGTTGATCATTCCGGACTTCCTGCTAAGAGCATCTGCTACTACATTTGCCTTTCTGGGATGATACTGTAGATTAATGTCATAATCCTTCAACAGCTCTAACCATCTCCTCTGCCTCATGTTCAATTCACGTTGAGTGAAGATATACTTCAAGCTCTTGTGGTCCGTGAAAATGTCACATGATTCTCCATATAAGTAGTGCCTCCATATCTTCAATGCAAACACGACTGCAGCAAGTTCCAAGTCATGCGTGGGGTAATTTTCTTCATAAGTCTTAAGCTGCCGTGAAGCGTACGTGATCACTTTCCCATGTTGCATGAGAACACAGCCAAGTCCCTTCCCCGATGCATCACTGTAGATTTGAAATCCACCCGTACCAGATGGGAGAGTAAGAATAGGTGCAGATACTAGCTTCTGCTTCAGGTCTTCAAAGCTCTTCTCTCGTTCTTCAGTCCAGACGAATTTCTCCCCTTTCCGCATCAGTTTGGTCAATGGTAGTGCTAAGCGGGAAAAGTTCTCCACGAACCTACGGTAATAGCCAGCTAAGCCTAAGAAACTGCGGACTTCCGTTGCTGATGTCGGCCTCGGCCACTTAGTAATGGCCTCAACCTTCGTTGGATCCATAGTGATTCCTTCTGCTGATACAATGTGACCTAAGAATGCCACCTTGTCTAACCAGAACTCACACTTGGAGAATTTAGCATACAGCTGCTTCTGGCGAAGAATCTGTAGTACTGTACGAAGATGGTCTTCGTGTTCCTCCTTGGACTTTGAGAAAATCAGGATGTCATCGATGAAGACAATGACGAACTTGTCCAGAAATTCATGGAAGATTCTGTTCATCAAGTCCATGAACACTGTTGGAGCATTTGTCAAGCCGAATGGCATAACTACAAACTCGTAGTGGCCATAACGGGTACGAAAAGCAGTCTTGGCGATATCCTGCTCCTTGACCCGTAGCTGATGATAGCCTGACCTAAGATCAATCTTGGAGAAGTGTTTGGCCCCTTGGAGTTGGTCAAACAGATCGTCTATACGCGGCAGTGGATACCTATTCCGGATAGTAATCTTGTTGAGCTCGCGATAGTCTATGCAAAGACGCATACTGTCGTCCTTCTTATTAACAAATAAGACCGGTGCGCCCCATGGAGATGCGCTCGGTCGGATGAAACCTCGTTCTAGAAGTTCTTGCAGTTGATCCTTCAGCTCCTTCAGCTCTATTGGAGCCATGCAATAAGGATCCTTGGAGATTGGTTCAGCTCCTGGAATAAGATCGATACTGAATTCCACTTCTCGTGCAGGTGGTATGCCCGGAAGTTCTGCTGGAAAAACATCTTGGAATTCCGACACTATTGGTTGATCCTGAATTGATGGAGATTCAGCATCCATGTCGTGAACCGTAGCTAGATAACCCTCGCAGCCATGTGACAGTAGTGCACGCGCTTGCAGGGTAGATATGATTTGTACAGACCGTCCGGTTACGAACCCGTTATGAATGTACTCTGGTGCATTAACATCACCGAAGATAACTCGATATGAATGGCAGTCTATGGTAGCATGATGCTTGGATAGCCAATCCATGCCCACAATCATGTCGAAGTCATTCATGTCCAGCGGAAGTGCGTCAACAGGTCGAACCTTATCATCAAATTCTAGGGGAAGACTCTTGTATGCATGGGTGATTAATACAGAGTCCCTCAAAGGCGAGGAAATAGTAAGCCTATTCTCTAGTGGCATGGGGAGCATCCTAATGTTCTTAGCATAAGCAGTAGAAATAACCGAGTGAGTAGCACCCGTATCGAAAAGAACACACGCAGCTTGACCATACATATACAAGTTTCCAGTGATGGTACCTGTAGACTTGTTGGCCTGGTCTCGAGATGTCGTGTAGACACGCCCGGTGGTAGGAGGCGGCTTGGAGTCAGCATGTCCTGATGTGCCCTCCATCTCGCCCTTACGGTAATCCTTCATGATATGGCCAGGAAGACCACACTTGAAGCATGCGTCCGTGTTACGACGACATGGCCCTGGGTGCCTACGGTGGCAAGTAGAGCAAAGAGGATGAGTATATCCTCCAGCAGGTGCTCTGGCTGGCTGGGAACCTGATAAAACATTTTACATAAGACATGATAATAGGGTACAAAGGACAATGCGAATAACCGTAAGATTGAATACCAGTGATAGCTGGACGGCTAGGCTGTGAACCTCTCTGGTTCTGGTCCATACCATTTCCATGGTTCCTGGTAGAAGTTTTGCTAAAGTGTCAGAATATGAGTTATAACATGAAATCATAAGAAAATTTCGTAAGTATTAGGACCTGCTGCCATTGGAGTGTCCAGCATTGTGACGGTAATTATCATTACCGCCACGCCTATCCATAGCAGAACGGTCGTTAGTCTGACCGTTTCCCTTGGGCTGATGAGGCTGCTACTGAGTAGCCGGCTGAGACCGGTCCCCAGTTTTCTTCCTGGAAGATACATTTTAAAGAGATGAATAATTTACATATATGGAAAGAATACGGGTTGATCACCACTTGAATACGAATGTTTACCTCTTGTCGGGTCTCTCAGCTTCCCCGAACTCATCTCTCTCCTGCAGCATCTCTAGCTTACGTGCTGCATCGTCCACTTGTGCTACAGTGTTGAACGTAGCACACGCCAGATTGTTTGCGACCGATGTGCGAAGAGCCCACCTAAAGTGGTGTGCCTGCTCTTCTGGAGTACCTGCTGCTGCACCAAGGAAACTAGCAAAACAAAGAAAGCGCTGCATAAACTCGTTGATATTCTCCCCAGCTCTCTGTCGGATCCCATGGTACTCCCTCATGAGCTTGTCTTGCTCAGCCTTGGGAAAGAACTGCTCCATCACCCTGTCCTTGAACTGAGCCCAAGTCAACCAGCAACCCACTCGTCACCTCCCTCAGACTGCATCAACGCTAACCACCAATTTAGCACATCGCCTTCGAACCGATAGCATGCCAACCTTGCCTTGTACGCGGGGTCACAACCCATAGCATTGAAAATCTTCTCGATGTGAGCCAACCAGCTTTCAGCATCACTGGGGTTATCTGTCTTCTCAAAAGCTCGAGGACGGAGCTTGTTGAATCTTTCCAGCCATACTGCCAATGTCACTGGAGGAGGAGGAGGAGGTGTCTGGTTATGCTGCTGATTGTTGGCAGCTTGAACCTCAGCCCTGATGTCGTTCCTCAGTTGAGGAAGAAAAGCTTGCATTGCAGCTTGGATTGCAGCATTGAGTTGTTCCTGTTCGCGTGTGAGAGCCATCTGACAGTATAACATAAAACATATGATTAAACAGATCAAAACGTAAAATATATATACATGAAAAAAAAATTTATACCAAAATTTCAAGAAAAAAAAAATTATGCAAGAAAATTTTGTGTATGAATGCATGATGTAGTTTTATGAAAACTTTTGTATGCTCGAGAGTGAACGCTTATGGTCAGTTCACCCAAAATAAAAGACATGGCGAGGGGACGCCAATGGGTCCGTCCCAAATTTAAAAGTTTCGATAAAACACATGCGACTAAATAGGGCCAGTCCTGTACCAACCATTACTTAGTCATAAACCTGCGACAATGACATATATATGTATGCATAAAAATGATGAATGCATGAAAACGACTGTCAGTTCTAGGAAGACCATAGTGACTACCCACTAATCACAGGTCATATTTTGAGAGCCTACAGGTCGAAACCAGGCTCTGATACCATAATTGTAACACCCCATTTTGATAATGGAATGTCACGCGTAATTATGGCGTGTCATCAAACCATACAAGGAAAAATGTCTAAACATTACATGACTATAAAAGGAAAATAACGGAATCAAACATCGGTAGTCCAAAAGTAAAGCTCATCACACACAAACATAAGTATTGTAAAGGAAAGGACTAAACAATGTCCATAGCAAGAGTATCAATGTAAAGATAATGCATAAAGTAAAGAAAGGCTAGAAAGCTTTCAGTCCATATGCACGTACGCTTAAAGTCTACGAGCGTCCCTGAGTACCTGCCGTTTTGGGAACATAGAAAGGGAAAACGGCTGAGCAATACGCTCAGTGCACGGATGTATAATAAAGCATGAATAGGATAAGCATATAACATATAACCGCAGAAGAAACTAAGTCCCGAATAACCTGGTTAAGTATTGGTAAAACTGGTTTTATAGTTTGAAAAGCCTTATGTTTATCTTATAAAAACTGTTTAACATGTTCTACCATTAGCCAATATAGGTCATGAAAATCCACCGTGCATGAATACTTGGAGGGGTGACCTCATCATGCAAATTAGAGGGGCTGCCTCTAATTTAATATACTGGTTTGGGTAGGAGGGATCAGCTCCTTGTGAAGGATGCAAGGCACACACCACATTCACACTAAGTAGTCTGCTGAAAAACATGTAACTAGGATGCACCCATACGCCCCACATGATAAATAAAATAAATGGCCAAAATCTGAAGGGACGCCACGAGCAATCACTCCGCCGTGGTGAAGTCATAACACCAGTGCCTCTAATGTTATGGTTATGGTACCTCCATAACTAGGTGAAACTGGTCATGCATGTATATGGATATAGGTATTCTAAATTAAACATAAGCAAGTCAAACATATAAACTTATACTACGGGAAAACATTGGCTGCATACGGGGAATCCTAATAAGGAAAGAATGTCCATACTGAAAGGACGGGAATCCGTACCTTATGTCCAGTGAACGAAGAAGATGAACTGAGGAGAATCCTACTTCGGTATCACTAATGTTACATAAATACATACATGAATAAGTATCTGCTTACTAAATACGTAACTGGTTTTATGTCATGTCTTACCTTATTTTATATATTCATATCATGTTTACTGTTTAAGGTCTTAAACTGTGTTTATCTTATATTCTGTCTATTATGATTAAGTATTTCTGGTATTTCATGTATTATTATACTTACTGTGTAATAATAAGTAACTTTCCAAAAATAGCAGGTTTCCTAAAATAGAAAGTTTCCAAAAATAGAAAGTTTCCAAAAATAGAAAGTTACCAAAAATAGAAAGTTTCCAAAAATAGAAAGTTTCCAAAAATAGATTAGCTGCCTGAATTAAATAAGTTTCTAAAAATAGAAAGTTTCTATAAATAGATTAACTGCCTTAATTAAATAAGTTTCTAAAAATAGAAAGTTTCCATAATTAGATATAAGCTGGTTAAATAAGCTAAGTATATAAGCCTAAGTGTTTTTCTGATTATTTTCTAAGTCATAATGATATAATGTATAGTTTATTAATTATTACATGTAATTTAAATAAACTATAGGTTAAGAGTATTTAATTAAATATATCATGTTTTTAATTAAATAAAGTTAAATACTTAGGTTAAAACATGTATTATTATTTATTAATAATATAACCTAAGTCATGTTAATTAATTAATTATAACTATGGTTTTTAATAATTAATTAATTATAAAGTCTAGAAAATATAAAATACTTAGGTTAATAATTCCATGATTCTAATAATTAAATTATAACCTAAGTCATGTTATTAAATTAATCATGTCATATTTATTAATTTAATTTTAACATATGATTATAAAAAAATAATAATCTTAACATAAACCGTGAACCGGATCTTGACTAGAAACCATGAACCGGACATGAAATCGACACCATACCCCGAACCACTTTGGGGTTCCCTTTGGTTTGCTGCTTCCGTGGGACCCACACCACCAAACCGGGACCATATGGTCTCGGTGGTGGTCTATTAGCCAAACCGAGACCCCCTTGGGGTTCGGTTTAGGCATCGGCCAAACAAACACCCCTAAAAATATCCGTTTTGATTTACCCGCTAACCAATTACATGTTTGATTTATGTTTTTAATTAGGTTTTTAAAAACATCATGTTCTTATTAATTTATTAAATCAAAACAAAAGAAAAGGATTAAAAAGAAGTATACCGAATACGTGGATCTAACGAGGATGAACACACACGAACAAACTTACAAGATTCAAGATCAAAAATCAACTAAACACCCCCTTTTTGGTGTTTATGTGCGGCGACCACAAGAGAGGAAGAAGGAGAAGGAGAAAAATCTTTTAGGTTTTTGTTTAAGTTTACTGTAATGTGAAAATGACTAGCAAAATTTACCATAACCCCTTCTTAGTAAATTTTGAGATGGGCTTGGCCCATCTCCTTAATGTTGCCGCGGGTAGGGGGCCCCACATGGGGTACCCGTACCGTTTTCTGTGTCTCGTTGTTTAACTGTTCGCTCGTGTTTATTTGTGTTCGCGTTTTGTGTGTTCTCGTTAAATATTTACCGTGACCTAATATATTTATCCACGCTCGTAATAAATATATATATACGTAATTAATATTAGTTCGTGATTTAATTACGTTCATGATTTCATGATCGCATGTTCGTGATTAATTATTGTTAAATAATTATTGTGTGTTCGTGCGTAATAAATACTTATCGTGTTCTAACACGTACGTAATACGTAAAATCCCAACACGTAAACGTAATCATACTATAAAAGGCAAGTTAAATCTCGTACGTACGATCTTAAGGGTACTATTCATGGTAAAAGCATGCGGGTTTTACATGAAGAATCATTTATCAAAAATCAATATGAAGGATCAAGACACACGACGAAAAGCAAATACTCCCCTAAAGATCATGGAGAATTCTATCCGAAAAGACCCTAGCAAGGTATGAGGATAAATAGATCTAAGTCATAAAAGGAGGCGGATCGTTGTATATCAAAATCCAAAATAAAGATTGGAAAAAAATGAAGAAGTCGTGGTCCAAGTATGAAGAATCTCTCAAAAACTTCAAGCGAATAAATTCCTATTATGAAGAGAAGACCATTATTTCTAGAATGTCTCTCAAGATTAGAAGTATGAAGTCACGGCCAAATATCGGTCCGAGAAAGGTCTCAAATCGTGAAGCGAGTTATGCGAAGATATGAACTTTATGAGGTCCCGAGAAGCAGTTTAAAAAGATTTTGTCATTTAGCTAACTATTGATTAAATCGTCCTACTTTACTTTCAACCTAAATAAACTATCGACATAAGTCAACAATGCATCCTCGTGATCATTCAAGACAATAATAAAGTATAAGAGATACTCCTAGGAATAAGGGAGTGTAAGTGAATAATTGAGCCACATGAGTGAGTGTTAGCTTACTAACTTATAATAACAATGATCTCGTTTTTAATCTTGGTTTGGGGAACGTGAAACTTGAGGCTGATAAACATTCATGACAACCAAAGCCCTAATGTAAGTCTTCGATCTCTTTACTTGTTCTTCCTTTAAGCATTTTGTATATATTTCTATCTTTTTAGTTTTCTTAGTGTTTAGTATTTAATAAAGGCCAAGGTGGGTTAATTATGATAAAAAATGTAAACCTTGCTTTGAAATTAATGCATTGCATGAGGGCATTGCAATGGTCAAGTGTAGGGGATTTAATAAGTGTGAAAACACTTATCCTTTTATCACTTATTTCTAATAATAACAAGACCAAAACGTGTATTTAATGTCGTAAAAGGCAGAATTATGCGTAGTTTGTGTTTTTATTGTGTTTAGGACAAAAATATGAAAAAAGAAGAAAACACGGGCTTTCACGGGATTTTTATCGAAGAAAAAGACAAAAGACGAAGTCAAAAGGTCAAAAGTGCAAGAAGAACGGAAGTCAAAGGCCTATTCTGAAGATTTATCGAAGAAAAAGTCTAAAGACGGAAGTTTAACGAAGTCGAAGAACCAAGTCTACAAAAAGAAGAAAATTAGAAGACGAGTTCAAGTTATCATTCGACTAATCCCGAGACAAAGTCGAGAAATACGAGTTATTTAATAGACGAGAAGACAAGAAGAAAGAAGGAGGAAACAACACCTTTCCCTTCCCCTATATATAGTTCCTAAACATGTCATTAGAGAGGAGTCTTTATTTTATTTTTAAGTTTAGTAGGTAATTAGTGTGTGTTTTAATTTTTTCTCTCTCTAGCTTTTCTTTCAAGCTTATTAAACTTTCATCTTAATCTTGTAATTTTGGATCTTAATCTTTAATCTAATCAAGCTTTTGAATTAATTCTCATTCTATCTTTCTTAATCATAATCTATTGTTTTATCTTTTTAATCATGTAGTTTATTTTATCTTGTTGATTGTGTGATTGATTTGCTTATTGGATTGTGCTTATTGATTTGGTGTGTTTTCGGTTTTTAGATTATTGTGCTTATTGCTTAATTTTTATGTTTTCTAGTTTTTTCAAATAAGTTGATTTTGGTAGATTAATATTTTTATCAAAAGTGATTTTAAATAATTTGATAATTTAGTGTTCTTAAAAGTTTTTAAATTGTGCCTTATTAGCTTTTTCTAAAATTTGATTTGGTTAAAGTTTTGGTAATTGCTTATTTTCATTTTGCTTATTTTGAGTTAATTTGGGTTCCTTAAACCCTCTTTTCCCGAATTACATGCAAACCCCATTATTCTGACTTACGTACTTATTGCTTTTTCCCGAATTGTGTGTTGATTCATTTTTCCCCAATTAAGTTTGAATTGGGCACATTCCGAATTAAGTGCAATACCCCATTTCCCGAATTAAGTGCAATACTCCATTTCCCGAATTAAGTGTTGGGTCAACATTCCGAATTACATGTCAAACATGGATTCCGGATTAAGTCTTGAATCTTGATTCCGAATTAGACCAAGATTCAGCATTCCGAATTGTTTCTAGGTCACGGATTCCGGATTAAACCTTTTTCTTGTATTCCGAATAGTGTTAGGGTTTTAGATTCCGAATTAAGTATTGAATCTGGATTCCGGATTATGTACAAGCAACAGATTCCGGATTAGGTCAGGAATTGCAATTCCGAATTACGTTAGAAATCTCCATTCCGGATTGTGTGTGAAATCACGGATTCTAAATTAGGTGTTGGATCTCATTTTCCGAATTACATCAAAGACATACATTTCGAATTAAGTGTTGGATTGGCATTCCGAACTAGGTTGAGATTTCACATTCCGGATTAGTTCAAAATTTTGTTTCCCGACTTATGTTCAGTTTTAGTTTCCCGAATTAATTTTCAAACTTTAATTTTTCTCGCCATTTTTACTTAGTTTAATTTTTAAACATTTTCACTTATTTTAATTTTCAAGTTTACGTTTTTATAAAGTTTACATTTTTTTAAAGTTTTAAGTTTTCAAAATTCCTTTTTATCAAGTTTAATCTTTCGTTAATTATTTTAAAAGTCTTAGTTTTTAGTTTAACCCTTTCAAGTTTACAACTTTATTTTAATACAGATAATTACCTTCAGTTATTTTCACTTTGATCTACTGTGCAGCATTCACTCTGGATAAGCAATCGAGGTTAGACATCATTCTTTATTTTTATGTTTAAAAGCTTTACGTTTATATTAGATAATCAATAGCTCCCCCTTTTAGTGACCAACACCAATAATTCCACCCTAAACCGTGATCAATTCGAATTGAATCGAGTACGAACAACACACACAAAATCATTAAATCAAATACCTATTCTTCTCCTAGTCATTTCTACTAGAGCAATCTCTAGCAAAATGTCCTTGCTGATGACAGTTGTAGCATTTGACTTTGCTCCTATCAAACCTGGCTGGCTCCTTTGGGTTGTAGCTGAATTTTCTACCAGCCTTCTTTTCAAACTTGTGAACTCGTAGAGTAAGCATAGCCATCTGCCACTTGAGGTCCATATCATCTAATTCAAGCTTATCAACCTGTTTGAAGTCATCAAATGCTAGCTACTATTGTGGATCAACATCAGCAACAAAGGAATGAAGAACAGTTTCTACCATGCTACTGGTCTTGACCTTTGATTCAGGAGTAGGAGTATGTTATGAGGACAAATTATAGCTTGGGATACTGGTATAGGGCATTGGCCTGGAGCTCATGGAGCTCACAAAAGCAGAATTAGGAGGAGTGAAGTAGGAATCACTTGGGTACCCTCTCACATGAGACTCAAAAGTTTTGAGTTTGTAAAGTAAGTCATCAAAAGAGAGATACTTAAGTCCTCCTTTTGCTTTGAGAGAGATGACTACCTGGTTCCATGAATGAGGCAGAGCTTTTAAGAAACCTAGCATTGATGTCTTCATTTTCTGGTTTTGACTTTAGTTGATTCAATTGACTTAGAATCTTTTAAAACCTGTCATAGCCCTGATGAAGACCTTCTGACTCAGAGATCTTGAATTCTGTAAATTCATCTCTCAGCATTGATCTTCTCATCTTATTGGATTCCTCATTTCCTCCAAACCTTGCCTTGATGGCATTGCGTATTTCTCTTGCATCATCTAGGTGATAGAAATCACCCATATGATTATCAGGAAGAGACTAAAGCAAAATGATTTTGATTTCCTTCTGAATAGCTGTGATCTCTTCATGTGTTTTAGGATCTAGAATGGTGATATTATCATTCTTGTCTCTGCCAGTATTCTTCTTCCCATTGCCAGTCTGAACAATCTTTCATAATGCCAGATCAGTGTTGGTGATCCAGCACTCCATCTTCATGGCCCAGCTTTCATACTCATCTTTCTTCAGGTGTAAGAAATTTCCCATTTGTGTTGGAGAGAGTAGCAACAATTTGTTGTGTTTGCTGTGTTGTATTGGTGCTTAGTTGTCCTGTGTCAGTTGAACTGGAAGCAGACATGATTTAGTGAGTTTAAAGAAAATTTTAGAAAAATAGTTCTTCTTGTACAGATACTCTCCCAGGCTCTGATACCACTTGTTGGGTCATTTAGTTGTAGATCTTTCAACCTGTTAAGGATGGCGAACGACTTCTGTAATCACAAGTCTATTCATAGAGAGACTCTAATGAACACAAAGTATTTGTGCGGAATACAAACACTAAGAACAATAAGAAACAGTCTAACTAGATAAATAACTTGATCCTTTCTAAGGATTTCTACTATTAATTATATGAAATGAAAATGGTGAAAGGTGTGTATTACCCTTCTGCCTATAGGTTCTTTTTATACTACAAGGAAACCTTAAACTACATTAAACACAAAACGTGTAACAGTTGATATGCATATCTTTTCCTAAGATATCTCATGCATATCCTAATAAACTATTACAAATAATAATGTTTGACTTACTACCAGACTAGGAGCACGTGTTGCTCCTACTACAACTAGGACCAGGAGGAACTACATACCTCCTAGTTCACCTATTACAAACCACCTATTACATAGGTCCTAACACTATGTCGCGATACCTTCGCTTTCTCGTTACTACTGGGGCCAAGATCGTCCGAGGTGAGCCCATCACTGATGCTAATCGAGTAAGACCTCACGTGACTGTCGCTCTTGAGGTCGGGAAGAATATCCCCACGCTTAGTGCTCATCAGATATTAGTGGAAAATCATAGTGAGGCAGTCCTTGCTGCTCGTGAAAAGAAGAGGACCTAGGCTGTTTGTGTTGCCGAAGAGAAAAAGAACAATGAGCAAGCCACGTCTTCCGAACCACCCAAGGAGAAGAAGAGGAAGAAGACTAATGAGTCTCTGACTCTCCTAAAGAAAATGAAGAAAGGCACTGTTGATCGGCCGAGTGGGTCTACTCCTCCTCGAAGGGTTAGGAAGGCTCGTATAATTGATGAGACCGAAGAGGAAAATGTTGAGTCTTCCCCACCTATTCTGGCACCCAAACGAATCCGGTCTGTTGATCCAAATCAAATTTTGGTTGTTCAAGAGGATATGTCTTCCTCTGATACTCAACCTGAGGTCGACCGCTCCACCAATCAAACTTTCTATTTTTGGTAACTTTCTATTTTTGGAAACTTTCTATTTTTGGAAACTTTCTATTTTTGGAAACTTTCTATTTTAGGAAACCTGCTATTTTTGGAAAGTTACTTATTATTACACAGTAAGTATAATAATACATGAAATACCAGAAATACTTAATCATAATAGACAGAATATAAGATAAACACAGTTTAAGACCTTAAACAGTAAACATGATATGAATATATAAAATAAGGTAAGACATGACATAAAACCAGTTACGTATTTAGTAAGCAGATACTTATTCATGTATGTATTTATGTAGCATTAGTGATACCGAAGTAGGATTCTCCTCAGTTCATCTTCTTCGTTCACTGGACATAAGGTACGGATTCCCGTCCTTTCAGTATGGACATTCTTTCCTTATTAGGATTCCCCGTATGCAGCCAAATGTTTTCCCGTAGTATAAGTTTATATGTTTGACTTGCTTATGTTTAATTTAGAATACCTATATCCATATACATGCATGACCAGTTTCACCTAGTTATGGAGGTACCATAACCATAACATTAGAGGCACTGGTGTTATGACTTCACCACGGCGGAGTAATTGCTTGTGGCGTCCCTTCAGCTTTTGGCCATTTTTTTATTTATCATGTGGGGTGTATGGGTGCATCCTAGTTACATATTTTTCAGCAGATTACTTAGTGTGAATGTGGTGTGTGCCTTGCATCCTTCACAAGGAGCTGATCCCTCCTACCCAAACCAGTATATTAAATTAGAGGCAGCCCCTCTAATTTGCATGATGAGGTCACCCCTCCAAGTATTCATGCACGGTGGATTTTCATGACCTATATTGGCTAATGGTAGAACATGTTAAACAGTTTTTATAAGATAAACATAAGGCTTTTCAAACTATAAAACCAGTTTTACCAAGACTTAACCAGGTTATTCGGGACTTAGTTTCTTCTGCGGTTATATGTTATATGCTTATCCTATTCATGCGTTATTGTACATCCGTGCACTGAGCGTATTGCTCAGTCGTTTTCCCTTTCTATGTTCCCAAAACGGCAAGTACTTAGGGACGCTCGTAGACTTTAAGCGTACGTGCATATGGACTGAAAGCTTTCTAGCCTTTCTTTACTTTATGCATTATCTTTACATTGATACTCTTGCTATGGACATTGTTTAGTCCTTTCCTTTACAATACTTATGTTTGTGTGTGATGAGCTTTAATTTTGGACTACCGATGTTTGATTCCGGTATTTTCCTTTTATGGTCATGTAATGTTTAGACATATTTCCTTGTATGGTTTGATGACACGCCATAATTACGCGTGACATTCCATTATCAAAATGGGGTGTTACAATTATGGTATCAGAGCCTGGTTTCGACCTGTAGGCTCTCAAAATATGACCTGTGATTAGTGGGTAGTCACTATGGTCTTCCTAGAACTGACAGTCGTTTTCATGCATTCATCATTTTTATGCATACATATATATGTCATTGTCGCACGTTTATGACTAAGTAATGGTTGGTACAGGACTGGCCCTATTTAGTCGCATGTGTTTTATCGAAACTTTTAAATTTGGGACGGACCCATTGGCGTCCCCTCGCCATGTCTTTTATTTTGGGTGAACTGACCATAGGCGTTCACTCTCGAGCATACAAAAGTTTTCATAAAACTACATCATGCATTCATACACAAAATTTTCTTGCATAAATTTGTTTTTCTTAAAATTTTGGTATAAATTTTTTTTTCATGTATATATATTTTACGTTTTGATCTGTTTAATCATATGTTTTATGTTATACTGTCAGATGGCTCTCACACGCGAACAGGAACAACTCAATGCTGCAATCCAAGCTTTTCTTCCTCAACTGAGGAACGACATCAGGGCTGAGGTTCAAGCTGCCAACAATCAGCAGCATAACCAGGCACCTCCTCCTCCTCCTCCAGTGACATTGGCAGTATGGCTGAAGAGATTCAACAAGCTCCGTCCTCGAGCTTTTGAGAAGACAGATAGCCCTAGTGATGCTGAAAGCTGGTTGGCTCACATCGAGAAGATTTTCAATGCTATGGGTTGTGACCCCGCGTACAAGGCAAGTTTGGCATGCTATCGGTTCGAAGGCGATGTGCTAAATTGGTGGTTAGCGTTGATGCAGTCTGAGGGAGGTGACGAGTGGGTTACTAGTTGACTTGGGCTCAGTTCAAGGACAAGGTGATGGAGCAGTTCTTTCCCAAGGCTGAGCAAGACATGCTCAAGAGGGAGTACCATGGGATCCGACAGAGAGCTGGGGAGAATATCAACGAGTTTATGCAGCGCTTTCTTTGATTTGCTGGTTTCCTTGGTGCAGCAGCAAGTACTCCAGAAGAGCAGGCACACCACTTTAGGTGGGCTTTTCGCACATCGGTCGCAAACAATCTGGTGTGTGCTACGTTCAACACTGTAGCACAAGTGGCCGATGCAGCACGTAAGCTGGAGATGCTGCAAGAGAGAGATGAGTTCGGGGAAGCTGAGAGACCCGACAAGAGGTAAACATTCGTATTCAAGCGGTGATCAATCCGTATTCTTTCCATATATGTCAATTATTCATCTCTTTAAAATGTATCTTCTAGGCAGAAAACTGGGGACCGGTCTCAGCCGGCTACTCAGCAGCAGCCTCATCAGCCCAAGGGAAACGGTCAGACTAACGACCGTTCTGCTACGGATAGGCGTGGCGGTAATGATAATTACCGTCACAATGTTGGACACTCCAATGGCAGCATGTCCTAATACTTACGAAATTTTCTTATGATTTCATGTTATAACTCATATTCTGACACTTTAGCAAAACTTCTACCATGAACCATGGAAACGGTAGGGACCAGAACCAGAGAGGTTCACAGCCTAGCCGTCCAGCTATCACTGGTATTCAATCTTACGATTATCCGCATTGTCCTTTGTACCCTATTATCATGTCTTATGTAAAATGTTTTATCAGGTTCCCAGCCAGCCAGAGCACCTACTGGAGGATATACTCATCATCTTTGCTCTACTTGCCACCGTAGGCACCCAGGGCCATGTCGTCGTAACACGGACGCATGCTTCAAGTGTGGTCTTCCTGGCCATATCATGAAGGATTACCGTAAGGGCGAGATGGAGGGCACATCAGGACATGCTGATTCCAAGCCGCCTCCTACCACCGGGCGTGTCTACATGACATCTCGGGACCAGGCCAAAAAGTCTACAGGTACCATCACTGGAATCTTGTATATGTATGGTCAAGCTGCGTGTGTTCTTTTCGATACGGGTGCTACTCACTCAGTTATTTCTACTGCTTATGCTAAGAACATTAGGATGCTCCCCACCCCCATCGTCCTTTCTTCTGAATCCGGAGGGGGTGCTAGGCAAGATTCAAACAAGGAGAGATCTACTTCACCCACTTTCTCCCCTTTCTGTCTCGTCAATGCTGGAGATGCCAGTTCGAAGGGAGTCTTTTCTGAAGACCATGAAAAGACTCCAAAACAGAGAGCAGGGAAAGTACCCACTGATCCGAATCATTTCACTTCCAAGAGTAAGTTCGCTCGTTCTCTATCTTTCATCTTACCTCTTTCTATTTATGTGTTACTTACCTTGTGTCTTGTTCTTTTTCGAAGAGGTTTATACGGACAATGAGGGTGCCTCGGGGTCAGGAGACACTTATGTTCCCGACTGGATGATTGGGACTAGGAGGTGGATGGAAGATCCATCCAAATGTTGAAATATGATGATCCACTCGGCTCTCCCGACAGTGCAGATAGAGTACAACTCCAATCCTCCTTCCATAGCCTTCAACAGGTATTGGTTCTTGCTGACCCGAGGTGTCATAGGTGTAATAACCCGAACTTTAAAATCGACATTTAGACCAAGTTCTTATACTAATTCTATTATTCAGACAATTCGACTTTTATTTGTCATGTTCGTCCGACGAATAATATTGAATTCTTGACAAACCAACAAGGTTAAGGTTTTAACGTATCGAATATGTGTCAATTATAATTTATCGGCAAAATATATGTCCGTCATCGACCGTAATATTATCGTTATGACATGAAATATTTTCTATTTTCGTCGTTTTAATTTTTCGTCTTACGATCATTATTCGTTATTTATATTAAACCTTTGGCCGTCGTTAGTTTATATAACGCGTTAACGTATTTAAAATCATAAGCCCTCATTTATTTATACAAATATTAATGTTCTCCGAATGTCAATGTTTTTATTTTATATCGAGCGTTTATTATTCGTGTTTAACGCGTACCATTTTAAATCGCGTAACATTAAAAATATCGGATCTCGATAATACCCGTATTTACAAATTTTAGAGCAATTTAATTAGAAAATCACACAATTATATATATTAAATGAGGCGTTGGTAAATAGGTACCCAGGTGTCTCTTGCTAGTTGATATCATGTTCTTTTGTAGACACTTGTTTTAATATTATAGTTAATATATAAAGTGTCACCATACCA
Source organism: Glebionis coronaria (assembly GCA_025667525.1). Taxonomy (NCBI): domain Eukaryota; kingdom Viridiplantae; phylum Streptophyta; class Magnoliopsida; order Asterales; family Asteraceae; genus Glebionis; species Glebionis coronaria. The sequence continues at coordinate 593,136,492 of CM046879.1, read as the reverse complement.
CTTTACACATAATTTAGAAAAAAAATTTGTATCCATCATTTTGTTGGTCTCCATCTTGCCGTACAAACACCATCAAAACTCAATCATCACCAAAAGTTGTAACCACAATTACTAGCCATTCAAGTTATGAATACTTATTAGTACAAGTTCTTGGTATTAGTTTGTCTTCAAAACAAAGTTTCAAATTGTTTGATTGTCGGCTGAAGTATATATGTTATTTTGCAAATACAATTGAGCTTGGACAAACTATAGTTGGGTGATATGATTTAATATTTTGAAGCAAAAATTTGGTGGGTTGATTCTAATGGATGAATTGAGAAAACTAATGGTGATTTGGTCTTCATCTTTGTAAGGATTTTTGTTATCATTCTTCTTTGTAATATTATATTATAATATATTTTTATATAAGTATTTTTATCATTTTACTACTGAGATTGATAACCAATTTGGAGTATAAAAATGAGTTTGAAAATGGGTTTAAGTTATTAAAACTTGTAATGGGCTTTAATGGGCTTAACGGTCATAATAAGACGTTATATGGTAGATTGTCACCAAAAGTCTTATGAAAAGTTTTACAAAACTTATGCAATGTACAAACCTACTAAAGTGAACTATTTACATATATGTATGACTTATGTTTAGTCTCGAGCCTAAGACGCGTCTCGTTATATTAGGTCTCGTTCGATTATATGTCGACCGTTGGGCATCTCGTTCTCGAGCAATGAGCGACTGATATCTCGTCAAGTCTTATATCGACTATTGGATGTTTGTTCCTCGATAAACGTGTGATAGCTATATCAGGTGAGTTTATAGCCTCGCTTTTATATTATCTGTAAATGATTTTAACCCGCGAGGGGGAATACATGTTGTTTTATAAAATGAACACAAGTTGTTTTCGGTATGCTGGACCCGAATATGATGATAAATGCCTAAGTACCATTGTCTTATGAAGTCCCTGAATTTCATGAACTGTTAATTACCTTGCGAGGTAAACGCTAATACATATGATAGATCTATTTGGTTTGACAGCCTTATCCTAGGGTATGTATCCTTGTGATCACCTGAGAGGGATATTATGTATAAGAGGTCGCTGGTATATGACAATATTACCATTCAGTAGGGGCGCCGTAAGTGACTCGGTTTGACGTGTTGGTTAACGTTCAGTTGCATGAGCTTAAGGCATTTATCGATATATATATGACTTGTCTGTGTGACAAGCCTGAGATGATTAAAAATTCTTGTGTTCAAATGATGATTTGCAAAACCTATAGATTCACTGAACCGTTGTGTTGATGATTTTAAACATGTATTTCAGGTAATCAAGATGGATAGCAGCGGAGCATGCGAGGAGGGAGTTGGTGCTTACTTGTCTAAAACTTTGTTTACTTTTCCATCCTTTGAAATGAATAAAATGCTTTTAAGCTTTTGTTGAATGTATTGTGATTGGTAACGGTTTTTGGGACTAAACGCTACTCTGATTTTATATATATTGGGATAGGAAACTTTTTAGACAAGGTTTGTATTATTTTAACGTCTCTTTTGAGGTCGTTGTCTATGATTGTGTGTGATGTGCTATTAGTAGCGCCCCAATGTGGTATTCCGCTGCGTTGTGAAATTGGGGGTGTTATAAAATGGTAATCAGAGCCACAAGTTATAGAGAACTAGGTCGATTTTGAAAAACCTAAACTATAACTTTGGTGTGGTCTAAAAAGTTTTAAGCACGTAACTACTCCGCATGGCTCTGGTAAGGCTATTCTTGCATTACTTTATGAATTATTGTGATTAAGTGAACCTATGTGTATGTAGGAATGGTAATATGTCTTTGTATGATTATACTATGGTATTTAAAGGCATTGTGTGTGAAGCAATGGTCCTTGAATGCTTGTCGTAAATTTTATAATACGATTTTGTATAGGAATTGGCCTCACTGCCAATCACCGATCTTGATAATTATGTATTATTTGAATACGAGTGTGAAACTCGTTTGATGCTTTGAGTATGTATATACTTTTTCATAATCTATCGCATATCGACTTGTTTAATTTCGATTGTTATCATCGTATCGTGATGTGCCATTTTACGACATCTCCTTTTGAGACGTAATTGATTGATGCGATATTCGTGTTCTGAATACTTCATATGATTTTGAAGAATCATTTATCCGAGGCGACATCTTCTATGTAATGCGACGTGTGATTTGATTTTATATGACTACATTATTTGACGAAAAGGAGGATGCCAATGTTGGACTTAAGATATATATATCCTAACCAAATATATAGTTTGGGTACAACAAAGATATGCTCGTAGTAGTCATTCAGTTGACTGACTTAATATCTTGTATCTAAATGGAATGGGACATTTAGATATAGAGATTTTAACTCGCCCAACTATGAGTCGTTTAAGGTTGTCTTATTGAAATGGGTTGGGACATTTGAATAAGAAAATTTTAAACCACTGGACCTTAGATTGTCGTGTTTTCCTTATTCAAATGGAATGGGACGTTTGAATACGGAAATCATGATGTAAGTTTATTAACACCTTGTACTTACTATCGTATGTAATTTGGATTTGACATCGTGTTGAGAGGTAGTAATACTTGAGCAGGATGACTTATAATCGTCTCGTTGAAATGGATTGGGACGCCTTTTCATTTGAACAAGAAAGTTATAAGTTCCTGAACCGTAAATTTATAAATTCTTGTATACATGGAAAGGGACGCCTTTTGATGTAGACAAGGAGTTATAAATGAGTGGGCCCAAGTATGTCTGGCTCGATTTGTGAGTGTTTGGTGTGCGTGCGTCTTCCTTCGAATCGTGTTTCGTTGGTGTGAATCGTTCAGTGTCATCGTCATTATGATGATCGTCGATTATCATCTATGCACGAGTAACCCGTTGGACTTCTCCTTCGAGTTATGTATTATTCTTTACGTATAAGGATTGAAGTTACATTCAAACCGTTCATTTGTGCCTGTCATGTATACTCATTTCTTTGACTTTTGTTCAACCAACCATCGTTAGAAACCTCTGTGATGACTTGTCTATTCCTCACATCTTCGTCATTTAACCGAAGACTATTAAGACGAATTAAGCGTCGGGGCGTCGCTTCCTAAAGGGTTAGATGATGTAATAACCCGAACTTTAAAATCGACATTTAGACCAAGTTCTTATACTAATTCTATTATTCAGACAATTCGACTTTTATTTGTCATGTTCGTCCGACGAATAATATTGAATTCTTGACAAACCAACAAGGTTAAGGTTTTAACGTATCGAATATGTGTCAATTATAGTTTATCGGCAAAATATATGTCCGTCATCGACCGTAATATTATCGTTATGACATGAAATATTTTCTATTTTCGTCGTTTTAATTTTTCGTCTTACGATCATTATTCGTTATTTATATTAAACCTTTGGCCGTCGTTAGTTTATATAACGCGTTAACGTATTTCAAATCATAAGCCCTCATTTATTTATACAAATATTAATGTTCTCCAAATGTCAATGTTTTTATTTTATATCGAGCGTTTATTATTCGTGTTTAACGCGTACCATTTTAAATCGCGTAACATTAAAAATATCGGATCTCGATAATACCCGTATTTACAAATTTTAGAGCAATTTAATTAGAAAATCACACAATTATATATATTAAATGAGGCGTTGGTAAATAGGTACCCAGATGTCTCTTGCTAGTTGATATCATGTTCTTTTGTAGACACTTGTTTTAATATTATAGTTAATATATAAAGTGTCACCATACCACTTTACACATAATTTAGAAAAAAAATTGTATCCATCATTTTGTTGGTCTCCATCTTACCGTACAAACACCATCAAAACTCAATCATCACCAAAAGTTGTAACCACAATTACTAGCCATTCAAGTTATGAATAATTATTAGTACAAGTTCTTGGTATTAGTTTGTCTTCAAAACAAAGTTTCACAAATGTGAATTGTTTGATTGTCGGCTGAAGTATATATGTTATTTTGCAAATACAATTGAGCTTGGACAAACTATAGTTGGGTGATATGATTTAATATTTTGAAGCAAAAATTTGGTGGGTTGATTCTAATGGATGAATTGAGAAAACTAATGGTGATTTGGTCTTCATCTTTGTAAGGATTTTTGTTATCATTCTTCTTTGTAATATTATATTATAATATATTTTTATATAAGTATTTTTATCATTTTACTACTGAGGTTGATAACCAATTTGGAGTATAAAAATGAGTTTGAAAATGGGTTTAAGTTATTAAAACTTGTAATGGGCTTTAATGGGCTTAACGGTCATAATAAGACGTTATATGGTAGATTGTCACCAAAAGTCTTATGAAAAGTTTTACAAAACTTATGCAATGTACAAACCTACTAAAGTGAACTATTTACATATATGTATGACTTATGTTTAGTCTCGAGCCTAAGACGCGTCTCGTTATATTAGGTCTCGTTCGATTATATGTCGACCGTTGGGCATCTCGTTCTCGAGCAATGAGCGACTGATATCTCGTCAAGTCTTATATCGACTATTGGATGTTTGTTCCTCGATAACGTGTGATAGCTATATCAGGTGAGTTTATAGCCTCGCTTTTATATTATCTGTAAATGATTTTAACCCGCGAGGGGGAATACATGTTGTTTTATAAAATGAACACAAGTTGTTTTCGGTATGCTGGACCCGAATATGATGATAAATGCCTAAGTACCATTGTCTTATGAAGTCCCTGAATTTCATGAACTGTTAATTACCTTGCGAGGTAAACGCTAATACATATGATAGATCTATTTGTTTTGACAGCCTTATCCTAGGGTATGTATCCTTGTGATCACCTGAGAGTGATATTATGTATAAGAGGTCGCTGGTATATGACAATATTACCATTCAGTAGGGGCGCCGTAAGTGACTCGGTTTGACGTGTTGGTTAACGTTCAGTTGCATGAGCTTAAGGCATTTATCGATATATATATGACTTGTCTGTGTGACAAGCCTGAGATGATTAAAAATTCTTGTGTTCAAATGATGATTTGCAAAACCTATAGATTCACTCAACCGTTGTGTTGATGATTTTAAACATGTATTTCAGGTAATCAAGATGGATAGCAGCGGAGCATGCGAGGAGGGAGTTGGTGCTTACTTGTCTAAAACTTTGTTTACTTTTCCATCCTTTGAAATGAATAAAATGCTTTTAAGCTTTTGTTGAATGTATTGTGATTGGTAACGGTTTTTGGGACTAAACGCTACTCTGATTTTATATATATTGGGATAGGAAAATTTTTAGACAAGGTTTGTATTATTTTAACGTCTCTTTTGAGGTCGTTGTCTATGATTGTGTGTGATGTGCTATTAGTAGCGCCCCAATGTGGTATTCCGCTGCGTTGTGAAATTGGGGGTGTTATAATAGGCATGGCCGATGCCCTTCAACAGCTGAAAAATACCCACAAAGAGCATAAAAGCCTGACGGAGACACACGAGCAATGTCAGTCCCATCTCGAAGGTGCTGGTAGGAAGTTGACTGCACAAGTTAAAGCTGGAGCTAAACTTGCCCTCCGTTTGGCAGATTCCAAAAAGTTGTGTGCTTCTTAGGAAATTGAGTTGGATGATATTCGTCATGAGAAGGGTAAACTATTGGAGGAGTCAAAAGCCATGGATGTCCAGATAGCAGACCTTTAAGCCACTTTTATTCTCAAAGAAGCCGACTTACAGAGTCGTGAGATCCAAGCTAAGGTATGGGTCAATGAGAAGGTTGAACTAAACTCCAAGGTGAGCGCGTCCGAGATGGATCGTTACAAGACTGTTTGGACGCTGTTTCCTTTGATAGTTTCCAAGCTTCTCCATAGATATGAGCACCAGGCCAATATCACTTATGCTTTAACATGGCCATCCAAGCTGGATAGGGCGAGGGCCTAAAGGTGTGGAGGGACGAAGCGGAACAAATGGCAGTTTTAATCGTAACCATGGGCTTTGACCCCTACAAGGACAAGAAGATGCGTGCCATGGTTGACCGTCCTCCGGAGAAGGAATATACATATGTCAAGAAGATTGTTTCTAATTACTACTTCCCGGTCGATAAGCTCTTCGAGATTGAGCCAGCTCCTGAGCTAGAACAGCTAAATGAAGCTTCTACCGAACACTCTGCGGATGACCAAGATGCCTCTAGATCTCACGTCAACGATGAAGTTTGAATCATGTAATAGTTTTAGGTTTCTTGACAATGTCTTTTTGTTTACATTCGGATTTGTTATAACTTATATTTTTTCTTTTGGATTTGATGTGATGAATACTTTGTTTATGGTTTATTATTACTTATAAAATTTAGACTATCATTGATCATCCAAAGTAACTGCATGCTCTTATTTTTTATCATGATTTTTTCCTTGCTGAAGGGAGATAAGACATAATGACACGTGTCACCCTTGCCAAAGGAAGAAGAAACTTCTTAAATAATAATTGTCCTTCCTTTGTCGAAGGGAGCAATGACTTATTATAATACGAGTTTTTCCCTTACCGAAGGAAGAAAAAACTTTTTCTCAACCAATAATTTTCCTTCCCTTGCTGAAGGGAGAAAGAACTTATAACATAATAATACAAGTTTTTCCCCTGCCAAAAGGAGACAAAACTTTTTCTTAACCAATCATGGTCCTTCCCTTGCCGAAGGGATAAAGGACTTATCACATAATAATACAAGTTTTTCCCTTTCTGAAGGGAGAAAAAACTTTTTCTTAACCAATAATTATCCTTCCATTGTCGAAGAGAGAAAAAACTTTTTCTTAACCAATAATTATCCTTCCCTTGCCGGATGGAGAAAGGACTTATCACATAATATTATAACTTACGAAAATATGCTCAATAATATTTACTCTCAAATGCTTTTCCTCGTAACTGGGGGGAGAAAGCTTTTTATTTAATCATAAAAGTGATTTTTCCCTTGTCGAAGGGAGAGAAAGTCGGTACATCGAACAAAAAAGGATATAACATTAAAGACGTTTCCCTTGTCGAAAGGAGAGAAAGTCAGTACATGACATTAAAATAAAAACTATTGGTAGCACTTTCGAGGGTTGATTGCATGCCACATCCAGGGAACCTCTCAGTCTCTCGTGGTGAGTAGCTTGTATGAACCATTATGGTATGCTTCCTTCATGCAATATGGTCCCTCCCAGTTCGGTGCTAGCTTTCCTTCTTTTTCCACCATGCTTGCCTCATTCCTTCGGAACACAAAGTCTTCCGGACGGAACGTCACAGGCCTAACCCTCTTGTTGTAGTACCGTTCCACCTTCGTCTTGTACCTTGCCTCTCGGATGGATGTTGTCTCCCTTTTCTCTTGAAATAAGTCGAGGTTCAAACGGAGAGCGTCCTCATTTTCTTTCTGATTGATCATCATTAGTCTGTGTGTAGGCATTCCTATCTCGGCTGGTATGTCAGCTTCTGATCCGTATGTCAAGCTAAAAGGTGTTTCCCCGTTGCTTTGCTTTAAAGACGTCTGATGTGCCCATAAGACGTGAGCGAGCTCGTCTGCCTATCCGAATCTTTTTCGGCCTAACTTTGTTTTGATGCCATCCATGAGGGTTTTCTTATCTCTTTCTACTAGGCCATTTTTTTGGGGGTGTGCCACGGCTGTATTAGTTTGCTGAATGTCTAGATCCGCACACCAACTTTTGAAAGGATCATTGACAAACTGCTTACCATTGTTCGTGAAGATTATCCTGAGTAATCCGAAATGGCATACAATGTTGTCCCAAAGGAATATTTTTTATCGCATTCCCTGAAATTCTTGCCAATGGTTTCACCTCCATCCATTTTGTAAAGTAATTGATGGCCACTATCACATATTTGAAATTTCTAGCTATCATAGGTAGTGGACTTAAAATGTACATCCCCCATTAAAAGAATGGCCATTGGGACTTGATGGATTTCATCAATGTTTTAGGAAGTCTTGCCACCGATGCATGGATTCAACATGAAACACCTTTGTCAATATCCTCCCTTACGTCTCTATGCATGCTTGGCGAATTGTATCCTAACCTCGATGCTTGAGCTACCACAGATCTTGGTTTCAAATGCATGATGCATGACCCCATGTGTCTCTCGGAGCATATAGTTGGCTTGCAGGGGACCCACACAATGAAGCATTAGTACCAAATATCCTTTTTTGAACAACACATCATCTACTAGCTCATATTGATGAATTTTCAGCCTTAAGCAACGCGCCTCATCCTTGTCTTCCCGCCACACACCGTCCCTTAAACACTTTATGATAGGAGTCATCCAATTGTATCCTTACTCCTCCATCACTGCATTGATTTCCTTTCGATTAGTTGATCGCTCATTCAACAACTCTACCAGTACATCCTTCGTCACATGGTCGAAAGCAACTGATGCTAGTTTGCTCAGCACGCATGCATTTTGGTTTTACCCTCTCAAAATGTTCCGGATAGAAAACTTTGTGAATTTCTAGATGCTAGCTTTTGCTTCGGCCAAGTAATTAATCATACGGTCGCAACTTGCTACATATTTCCCGTTAATTTGATTAGATACTAGCTTCGAATATACTCGGACCTTAAATTTTTCCACTTTCATTTGCGCCACGATTTTCAACCCTGCTAACAATGCCTCGTATTCTGCTTCATTATTTGTACTATCAAAATTCAACCGAAGGGCATGATGACGTATAGTCCCTTGTCGGTCTATAAGCCCGAACCATGGGTACTACCCGTATCTAATCCATTACTAATGGGTTACGATCGGCAGCGATGAAGCCCACGAGGCCTAATAAGCCGTTGTCGCACTCGGTTTCACGAAAGCTGCACTCTGACCGTACGCGGTAAAAGTCAAATAGAATCATAGTCTAATTATGATTATAATTCACCTAAGTTAATAGGTTATACAATCTCCTTATTTGCGTGATAAGGATCTCGGTGTATATGGTAATTATCTCTTACTTAAACCGCAAGATTAGGGAAGCCCAACTAGCGTTTCACCGGATATAAAAGAAAACCACGAGGTTCCATAAAGTTACGATCTACAATACACTTAAAACCTCACCAATTATCTCAAATCGATTACTTACTCTCACACTGGAGTCTAATCATGGGATACATTCCCACGGTAAGCCTAATGGTGTTTGTTCTTTTGTGTGCAGGGTCTTTAGACAAGTTCACTTGATGCAAGAGCCGGAGTCCTCAGCACCCAAACGAGTTGGCGCCATACATGGGACCCTACAGTAAACTCTCAACTTGAATAAGGGTGGCGCGTTCGTAGGTAACCAGAAGGGCGGAGGCAAGAAATCACAGCCTAATGACGCACTCGTAGTTACCGCTCAACCAAACTCCAAGACAAGCAACAACCCTACCAAGGGCACGATGGGAAAGACACCTCAAGTGCCAGGCAATCCGTTCTCGAATCCCTCACCGGCGATAACTGTCAAAACCCTGGTTTCAACGAAAACACCGAATGCGCCTCAAAAGGAGGCACGTGCAACCTTAGACGCCGAGATCATGCCAAAAGGAAACCTGAAAATTCTCGCGCATAACGAATGATTGAATAACTTCGTTACGTAGAATTACGAAGCCCTCGTCCCCTTCATAATAGAAAGGACGAGGAGTGCACCGATTGACGACCTACGGGTCCGCCTCGACTTCACGAAGGAAGTGGAAGCAATGAAAGGTCTTGTTCCTAAAAAATGAAATTCATTCGACAAAACACAAACGAAGGATGGAGGATCGAATTAAAAAAAGGTCTTTAAACGGATCACGTATCCTAAAGTACACGAGGAAGAGGTGTTATCGGCAGACGGTTTGGATAACTCAACGGAACGAGGAGATAAGGATACTACCGCTAGCGAAGGGCATCGCACAAGTGCCCAGGATAGGATCAAGCCTCCTCCAAGAGATAGAGACTCATCCCTTGAACTACAGGATCAAAGGTAGGAAAGGAGTCGCCGAGGAAAATCCAAGAGAGGAAGAGGATCCCCGAGTGATAGCTCATCCACCTCTGACTCCAACGACCACGAGAGGAAGCGTCGCACAACATCTCGACGGCACCAAAGGCGCAGTGACGAGGATCTTTCCCTTCCATGTTGCCGCAAGAAAGTTGACGCGTTCAAGAGACGCATCAAAAATTACTAAGAAGATAAGAAGAGGCACATTCTGATATGAGTGAAATCTCATATCAATTATAAGATAAAAAAACCCTAAAACACAAGGAAAATACCAAGTTTTAATGTGATAAAACAAAATTATGTGGTATTTTTTGTTGTTTGTGATTGTGTAGGTAAAAGGATACGATTTGGTGCAAACACGGATTCCAAGGCATGATTATAAAGAAAAAGACAAAAGAAGGACCAATCATGACAATTCTTCAAAGTTCAAGGATCTTACATGTCAATTCAAGAATATGAAGGAGTTAAAGTTCCAAGTCAACCAAAGTCAAAGGGCCAATGATGTTCAAATTACAAGTCAGAAGGCTAAAGATGTGAAGTCTACAAAGTCTTATGCTAAAAACAGAATCTGCCAAAGTTGGAGGGCTTAAACTGCCATTTTGGAAACTTATATTGAGCTTAATCCGTGTAAAGCCAGCTCAACCAATCAGAATCAAGGAAAAATGTAACTCGGATTGCCAGCTATAGCTTATTAATAAGGGGAGAGAAGAATCATAATAGTGTTAGCCACTAACTCTTCTCAGCCACTCACAACCCTCCATCCCATAACTATCACTGTTACAATGGATTATGATCCGTGTGCACATTAATAAGCCAACCCCATCATGCCACGTGTTCCTCTCTTCCCTAGAACGTGGATTGAGCTAGAGGCAATATCACAAGAAGATTTATACATGAAAAATGATCGCAAGGATGAGACGATCACAACCCAGCTATCCAATTATGATGAAATCAAGTGAATAAATTTCCCCAAATTCGGCTAAGAACACTTCAAGAACAATATCCAGACTTTGGACACGTGGAAGTTTTCTAGTGGAGCAGACACGTCATGGACTTTAACTTCATTTCATACTTTGTCTATAAATACCCTGAATAGACCTCATTTGTAGAATGTAGATAGTATATGAAATTTACACACACTTAGCTTAAATTCTCTCATTTCTTCCCTTTAATAGCTTAACAGCTTTAAAGTGTCTGACAAGCACTCTAAAGTTTGTTAGTAGTCAGTTGAAACAGTTCAACAACCTTTCTTTCATTAATAAAACTTCAGATTCATACTTCATTCTTACTTCTCAATTTCCCTTACTATCCTATTGTTCTACCAAGTATCCATGGATTCTGTTATGCAATATTGAATAACAGAATGTGTTGAGTGATTTGGAAGCTTTGTATGATCAAAGATTTTGCAATTGATAGCTCAGACATCCAGTTCTTGTCTTTTTACCAAGTCAGACAACAGATAGCTTGGTGATGGTGTTTTATGGTGATCAATAGTGTTTTGGTTGATTGTAGATAGTTGAGTTGGTTGTTGATTAGTATAAAAGCAAGCTCGGCGCTTGTTTCTCCATCAAAGGTGGCTTCAAGGCTAAAAAGTGCTCATTCTTGTTATAAATTCCTCTAAACAAGTCTTGCATGCTCAATGTTAGTTCCTTAGTATAATCTTGCTTGAAATTGCCTGATACTTGATCTATTTGACCTGTTTGATTTGTTTGAGTAGTTATAGCTTTAATCGCATAACTTATATATGTTTAGCTCGGCTTTAATTATGTTTCATAGCTTAAGTGATGTTTGGTATCGCTGTGATCTTTTGATTCTGTTAGAGAATTGGTGAATTTCTTGTTTGTTTACACTTAGTAGCTGGTATAAAACATTTGTGCCAAGTTTCATAGTCAACACATAAGTCAAAGAGGCAAATGACTACTAAATAGTTTGGGTCAGTCTAGACTTCTTAATACAGCCAACTTTAGACCTTCATTACTTGCTTATCTATGAATGATAGATCATGTCTTTTAGCTTTTTGAATAGCTGAACATATGAGGTTTAAGAATCTATCAAGCATTTAGCCCCTAGTTTACTGTAGAATAAGCTGAGCTTAACTAAAGTTCTCTGTGATAAAAGAGCTTATTTGACTAGACTGATTTTCATTTCCCACTGATTTCCTTCACAAAGTTAGCCGTTTTATTTCACAAAACAGTTCAAAAAGTGATTAAAAACATATTTAGCTTAAGTCAACTTTTGGTCAACGAAAGTCAACAAAAGTCAACATAAGCCAGTATTAGCTTATTTCAATTTCTGGCTTATTCTGTTGATGGAATTTGAAATTCTTGGACATGTCTTAATATTTTGAGCTTTTAGATGTTTTCTATGAGTTTCAGAAATAGTGCTTATTCCAAACTGCTTATTTCAACAAAAAGTGCTTATTGAAAAATGTTTATTTGAGTTCTAGACCATTTCAGCTTATTTCCTTTTTCATACCTAGCTAAATTTTGATGCTGAATCTTTTAAAATTGGTTTCAGCTTAACTGGTTTGCTAAATCTTAAGATATAGCTTAAACATGACTTAGGCTGTTTTTGGTTAATAACTCCTTTAAAATTACACTTTGGTCCCTGGATTAGTTAGACTTGTTTAATTTCTGTTAATTGGTTAAAAGTTTGTTAGGGTTTGCTGTTTAGTCCTCATATTTTGTTAGGGTTGTTATATTTTGTTAAGAAGTTGTTGATTAGTTACTTTTGGTTATTTAGTTTGCATATTTTGCATTTTTAGTCCTTGTAGTTTACAAGTTTTCATAATTAGCACTTGTACTTTCTAGACTTTACATTTTTAGCTCATAACTTTTTCTTGTGCATTACCAACTTATACATTATGCTTATTTGGATTATGTGCAATGTGTTTTTAGTGTAATACGTATATATAGGTGATAATATTTTTACCTTTTGACGGCTTTGTGACAGTTAGACATAGATTACCAAAATTATACTTTCACAACCAAAAACAATTACGAGGCTTAATTGATATCGATTAATCAATTTGTAAAGACACCGAGAGAAAAACGAACCTTAAAAAGTGATATATTACATGCCGTCTAACGTTAAGACTTATGACATTACCACATACCTAGACGATCATCTGAAGTTTTTGAGTCACAAGCAGGGATTGAGCGATAGCCGGAGCCCATGTGGTGTCATATGTTCAATTCTACTCTAATTGGCAACGCTCAGAACTGGTTCGATAAACTCTCACGTCGGAGCATCGACGGATTTGAAGATCTGTGAAAAGCCTTTTATAGGAACTATGCACAGCAAAAGAAGTGCGACAAGAGTCCAGTCTCGCTCGCAAGAGTCAAACAAAAACAGGTGGAATCCCTAGAAGACTTTGTGGAGCGCTTTAAGACTGAGTGCAATCACATCAGGGAATGCCCGGAAATCTTAAAAACTCATGGTTTTATGATGGGGATAACCAATCAGGATCTGATTAGGAAGTTGAATGACAGGACCCCTGCTACCTTTGTTCGATTAATGCAGCGAGCCAGGTCTTTTATTGAAGGGGAGGCCGCAACCCTGACAACAAAAGAGGGAATTCTAATTACAGAACCTAAGATCAACCCAAGAGGCAATCCAACAACCATATTAATAACGGAGCCTGGACCACCGAGGAACTCAAAAGGGAGGACGCGACAACAACAACAAGTTTACCCCTCTAAAAATGACACCCAGAGAGATATTTTTATCCGAAGGAGCGAATTTCCCAAAATCCCCGCCAATGAAAAATCAAGTAGAAAAACACAATGGCAATCGGTACTGCGAATATCATGCTAACAAAGGGCACGAAACGAATGAATGCATACAGCTGAAAAAGGCACATTGAAAGTTTGGTTAAGGCAGGCAAGTTAAACCATCTTATAAAGAGAATGGAAAGACTACTGAGAAAAGAAAAGTGAGAACAAAAAAACAAGCCAAAAGACAAGCCCACTACCATCTACATGGTATAGTCTTGGAAGCGCAGAACTAGGCAAAAAATTATTCAAGAATTTTCTTACGATACGCAGATCTTGTTCCCTCCCCTTACCGCAAGCAGTACGACCGAAGGGCCCCTGACAATAGAAGTATATATGGGAGACCACGTCATCCGCCATATGTATATCGATGGAGGATCCTCGGAGAATATTATGTATGAGCATTGCTTCGCTAGACTTCGACCGGGGATAAAAAACCAATTGAGAATAGTCACGGTCCCACTCGTAGGATTTAGTGGGGAAATAACCTGGCCAATCGGTCGACTACGCACAATGATGACGGTAGGAGACAAGGATCACTTGACAACTGTTTGGGTGAACTTTATGGTGATACGTTCACCATCATCCTACAATGGCATCATAGGACGACCAAGAATAATGGTTATGCGTGCAGTACCTTCCATAATACATGGAATGATCAAGCTCCTGATGGACGGAGGTGTTATTACAATCTACAATATCGATGTAGGTAGATCAACCACGTGCACTCTACCTCCAAGCAACCCTAGAAACTTGCACGGGGACCATGACACATGACTAGTGCACCTCGGCCTATGGGAAAACGTGGAACACGTACCTATGAGGGACACCAATGGGAAAAGCGAACGAAATATGGGGCGAGTGAGCAGAACATATTAGAAGAATGTGGTTCCTTGTCCAGATCTCGCCTAATGGCTAGATGGTGGAACCTGGCAGTCTCAGCGACCAAAGGGCCAAGTAACGAAGTCATCGTGCTAAGGAAAGTTAGGGAATCCCAAGCCCCTTGGGTCTTATTGGCGGCCGGATTCTCATTATGTGATGGGCCAGACGCAGGGCTCTTCTTAACAAATCCAGATGGGGTGGAACTCACGTACGCCTTATGTTTTAGGTGTTCAGTCATAGGCATTGAGGCGGACTACGAGGCACTTATAGCTAGACTGATAATCGCATCTCGCATAGGCATATGTAACCTAATCGCTAACATATACTCCCCTTGGATAATGAATCACGTATGGGGAAGATATGAGGACAGGAAGGACAATATGGCCCATTGCTTACAGAGAGCCAAGTCACTTATCCAGGGCTTTAGAAGATTTACCATAAAAGAAGCTCCATAGAGAGCTGATAGAATAGTTGTTACCCTAGGCAGGATTAAATCCGCCCAGTGGGCCCGTCTACCCAAACAAGTGCTAGTAGAGATTGTGGAAAACAAACCCACGGGGAAGCAAAGATTCCTATAGTCTGTGAAGACAAGAGTCTTACATGGATGACGCTGATAATGGATTACTTGATCAATGGGATACTCCCACCAGAAGAAAGAGAGGCGCGACAAATAGAGGTCGGGCCAATTTAAGATCCGGGATAAAGTCCTTTATAAAAAAATAAGCTTCTCAACTATGGCTACGATGTGAAGGACCGTGACAGGCGTACTATGTCATTAGCAGCATTCATAAAGGAGCATGTCGCAATCTGGCAGGACCTAAGTCAATTGTAATGGAAGCTCTACAGGTTGGGTATTATTAGCCAACGATGCGCGAGGATGAGAGGAACTCAATAGTTAAGTGTAAGAATTGCCAAACCTATAGGATAGTGCATCGCCGGCCACTGCAAGAGTCGACGTCCATTGTAGCACCATGGTTGTTCTACAAATGGGAAAGTGAAATCACAGGTATTCTCGCCGTGGTTGCAGGGTGTATCAATCCTTTAGTAGTAGTCATCGTTTGCTTTACCCAGTGGGTTGAAGCATCAGTGAGCGAATAAAAAAGTTCATATGGGAAAACATTATTTGTCGTTTCAGTTTGCTAAGAGATAAATTCTCGACAAATAGCAGGCGATTCACGAGTAATATGTTCAAATGAAGGCGCGCCGCATTAAGTGTAACACAATGGCCCGTGTCGATGGAATACCCATGGCCCATCGGGTCGTATGAGAAGTTACGCCACAGCTACAAAGATAGGATTACAAAATGGCAAATGAATTTGGAACGACCAAGATGGAAGAGCCGTTCAATCATGGTTGAGGATACTAAGGCCAATTCAAGTGCACAGAGAGGCGTTGAGGATGAAACTCGAGATACCTTACTTACAACAGGTGACTTTGTTTACCATATTAGCAAATCAGGCTATCCGCACAACACATGGCCACTCGGACCCAAGTAGGAGTGGCCTTATGTAGTAACGGAAACTCTGGAACAAGGTGCATACAAGTTATGTGACATGGATGGCTGTGATTCAGGCCGGTCATAGAATGACCGCGAACTTCAGTGGTGTTACCTTTAGAGGGCCATGACCCATGCATAGATCTCCTTTTAGTTGTAGTCAGCTCCTAATAAAATATCCATGTATCTCTTTTTTCAATTTATGCATTATGTTTTTCTTTGTGTTCCAAAAACTTGCAAGTATTAATAAAAACACCACGGTTCCTATCTAGTTCCGCGGTTCCTTCTTTCATATGATTAGTGTTTCTTTACGTAGTGTTATTCTTTGGCCCACCAGCGTACATGTACTTATCATTTCTATGTGAAATAAGAGGATTGAGTGAACCTACTAATTAACTTGTCGTGTTAGAGGGATGCAACCCCATCGACCATGGATCACGTATCCTTGTTAGACACCTCACTAATCAAGACGTTGTAGTAAGTTATGCATACCACATACTCCATGCAGGATATGCGATAAGACACACTATGCACGTCTAACAACATTCTGTCACCGCTTGTGGTAGTAGTGGTACGCCGCATGTAATGACATGTTTTCAACCCATAAGTTGGTTGAGACATGCTTCATGTTGTGTACTAACCCTGTATACCTAAGATTGGCACTTTGCGAGCGCCTGCGCATAAAGACTTAGGATACACGCATTTTTCGACAAAGCTGCACGCTAACAAATCGCAACGATCTTGGCATCTCAGATATTAACAATTATCTACCGCTAGTATAATAAAGATAGCAAATGAAGCATCAGTATAATGCAGGTACAATATGCACTACAATCTTATGTCATAGCTATTACAGGTTAAATACAAATATTTACACATAAAAAAAGTAGTGTTTTTGGCATACACTTATCGTGTGACGAAGTATTTATCCATATATATTCACAACAAGTCCCAAGTGGAACACAACCTCTTCAATTTGTGTGAAAGAAAACTAGATGAGGATATGGTGTGCTCATTCAATACATTCTCCATATCTCGAAGTATACGAGCATCATGAACCGCGATGGTGGGCACGCTGACAGACATACCGTTGGAGCGAGGTAGGTGTGCCGTACCTAGACCGATGATCGCGTTCTTCTCCAAGAACCCTCTCTTTTTGGCCGCATGCTTGGCGTGGAGAGTCAACACTTTTTGAGAGATAGTTCTCTATCTACTTTAAAAGGATTTGTACTATCTCGAGGATAAGGAATGATAGGTACCTTTAGCTATGCGACATATGGCTTAAGACGATAGTCGAATTCCTCCTCTGCACCTACCATTTTGTGTCTTCCCAGGGTAAGTCCCTCCATTATTATATTGATCGGCTAGTCCTTGTACGGTTCCACCATTTTTATCAAAGGTCGCATTTCTTTAGTTCTAGGGGCGTCATCGAGCTTGTCTTGCGCCAAAGAATCGTAAAGAGTAATTTGGTCTAAACTCTTGGTCAACAGTCCATCTTTAGCAGCACGCTCCATGGTCGTACTTTCCCCGGCAGTCATGGCTGCCACAATTTCGTCAGCATATGCTTCCTGAATGTTGGGAGACTCTAAGGCACCCTTGGCAGCTAGGGGAAGACCATAGCGGATTAGCCATCGCCTTTCAGTAATAGCAGTTGCTAGATGAGGGTACAACTCCTCGTCATACTCAAGGTTCAAGCAACGTAATTTATCTTCATGATCATTTACCTGTTGTTAAAGTTTTGTACCAAATTCTTTTTGACAAAGAACTCATCATTAGCTTCCTTAAGATGGTCCATGGCCCATTGGGTGGATGATAACTGTTTCTCTAGGTTGGCGCGCTCTTGCTCTAATGAAGCTAGTAGTTAGGTTTTCTTATCATTTAGTGATTGGATGGTGTCCGTATTCATCCGGGTCACGGCCTCTGCTAGAGCTAGCTTAACCTTTATGCGTGCTAGTTCCATATTTTTCTCCTCCAATGCTTTGGCGTGTTCTGCCTTTGCGATTTTTGTTTTACAGGCTGTCTCGACAAAACTCTTTCTCAGATGGGATACCAATGCCACGTCATGTGTTACAGTGACATTTACCTCATCCATCAGCATGT
This sequence comes from Glebionis coronaria, assembly GCA_025667525.1. Classification (NCBI taxonomy): domain Eukaryota; kingdom Viridiplantae; phylum Streptophyta; class Magnoliopsida; order Asterales; family Asteraceae; genus Glebionis; species Glebionis coronaria. Next base: position 593,118,303 of record CM046879.1, on the reverse strand, counting down.
CATCAGGAAGAAATTCTAGTCGACTCGCGCGCCTAGGAGGAATGATATTATCAATGAAGCTTTGGCAGTCTGGGTCGTGGTTAAGTCGCATGATTTGGATACGTGCCACCTGGGTACAAAGATGTCGTTATGAGATGTTGAGATGGTCTCATTGGGAAAGGGGATAACTCCTTTCGCAACACGCATAGTTGTCGTGGTACCTAGTGCGACGGACACTAAGATTATAGTAGCAACTTTTGATGAGCCAATCTTCTTAGCATATGATCTATGATGCATCATATTCATCATTAAATTTAATGATATGACAGACAAACATTCAGATATATATGCAACGGGAAGGCAAGAGGTATACCTTTGTTTTCCAATCTGCGGTAGAGCTTCAAAGGTGGAATTCGAGGGACTAGCTTCAGGCAAACGGCTTTCGGGTAGCGAGGTAGATTTATTTCTTCAGAAACATGTATTACATTGGATGGTCCTACAGCCTCCTATCGTGCTACTTTTATAGGAATGTCGTCAGATGTTTCTCTCTGTCTTTTTCGCGTCAGGCGTAAGGCTGTTGCGATGTCAGCTCCGTGCTCTTCTAAGATAGTCTCATCGGCTTTTGACGCTTCCGATGCGTCTATACATGTGTTTTCTTCCTCTTCTTGGAAGTGCATCTCTACATATCCAGGTACGATGTAGAGTGGGGTAGGATCTAGCACTAGTCTGCCTTCTGCTTCACGAGGAGGACTCGATTCTTGTACTTCTAAATCCATAGTGCGACCCCCTATAACTATTCTTAGCGGTGACTCTCCTTCCGCTAGCATGTGCGGGCGTATGGTCACGGTTTTGGGGTGATGATGCTTCACCAATTGGTATATACTTAATTCTGCATCAAGGATGTAATACGACTTTAGTATGATGTAATGGTGAAAAACCGATATAATAAAAGAGTTTGATTACTAACCATGGTCGAAGTCATCAAAAATTTGAGGGACTTGGTCTTCGCGCATAGTCGTATTATGACTTAACCCAATAGTATACATAAGTACTTCCAGGTAGGCTTGTATGGGTATGTGATTATTATTAATTACTTCTGCATCAGCAACATTATATGTTACAGGCTCGGGTCGTCCATCCCTCATCATGCTCTCTTGATTCACGAAGTCAATGTCACAAGGGAATATAACGTTGTCTATCTAGAAAATTTTGGTGATCCAATTCTTTAGAGAATCAAGTTTTTCCTCGTATCATTGGAGCGGTCTTGAACGTTTAGAGAAGGATATCCAACCATTTGTCCACGATGGGAGATAGAAAGCGCGAAAAAGGTTTATTGTGGGTTCTACATTGAGAATGCAGCAGTTGATTTTGAAATTCCATATCTTGGCCGCACCTACATAGTGCAGTTGAGATATATGAATGCGGTGAAAGAGTAAGAGGTCTACTAGAAGTCCTGATAAAGGGATACCGTTATTAGCAAACTCAAAGAATTTCGTATACACTCCTACCTTCCCAGTAGGAAAGCTCCCTATATGGGATTGAGGTCCTGGTACCTCGGGATGGAGGTTCGCTGGAATATAGTATTCTGATGTGAAGTGCAGTAATTCTTGCTCCGTGATGCGTGAAACTATGTCTGATAGTTGTTATAACACCTTCGGAGTGAAAGGCAGGAATTGTAGTGTTTTATCTTGGTCTGGTGTTATTCGCAGCAAGGTATGAAGGTGTATAAATGGCGGCAAGGAATTTTCATTATGTGTAACACAGTGAAATGAAGGTTGGGGGTATTTATACCTCTAGGGTTTACTGTTTAGTCAAAGGAGTACACATCGCTTGTGGTCCACTTGCACAATCTAATGGTGGAAGATGAATCGTCTAGCTGACGTGTCTTGTGTTTTTTCATATTTACCAAGCTAGTGGATAATACATGGGAGGTAGGTACAGGTCTTGGCGGGAGAATTTAAAACTTCTTGGCTACACTTCTTTTTTCCTACCAACTCAGTTTTAAAGTGCGACTATGTTGATTTATAGTCTAGTAGCCGCGGCAAGACCTACGACTACTAGACTAGGGGACATGATGACGTATAATCCCTAGTCGGGCTATAAGCTCGACCCACGGGTACTACCCGTATCTAACCCATTACTAATGGCTTATGATAGATAGCGCTGAAGCCCACGAGGCCCAATAAGCCATTGTCGCACTCGGTTTCACGAATACCGCACGCGGTAAAAGTCATATAGAATCATAGTCTAATTAAGATTATGATTCACCTAAGTTAAGAGGATATACACTCTCCTTATTCGCGTGATTAGGATCTCAATGTATATGGTAATTATCTCTTACTTAGGCCGCAAGATTAGGAAAGCCTAACTAGGGTTTCATCGGGTATAAAAGGAACCCCCGAGGTTCCATAAAGGTACGATCTACAATACAGCTAAACCCTCACCAATTATCTCAAACCGATGACTTGTTCTCACGCTGGAGTCTAATCGTGGGATATATTCCCACGGTAAGCCTAATGGTGTTTGTTATTTAGTGTGCATGGTCTTCATACAAGTTCACTTGGTGCAAGAGCCGGAGTCCTAAGCACCCAATTCGGGTCAAGAACGGTCCATCCAACTTTTTTTTATCAACATGGCATATGTGAACTCAGCTCTGGTTGGACTTGTCAAACTAGGCCTGCTTCGGATCCTCGAGAGCTAGACGCACCATCGAATACTACTTTCCCTGAGACTATCTTAGTGTTGGTGCTCCCTTCGTCTTCCTCATTGGAGTTAAGTCGGATTGGTTTAATTGCGTTATTGTTGTGTTCCTTGATTAGTTACATCAGGGCTGAAATGTGTTTTTTAATATGTTCTTTTGCGGTTTGGGGAGGTAGTGTTTCGGTTACTGGGATAACATGACCTGTCATTCTTAGCAAGTGGTAGATAGAATGTTGGATCCCACGGATGGTGCCAAATGTTTAGGTAATTTCTTGCAGTGGTCCGAATGGAGGGATCCTTCCGACTTCGGCTAGGTTTGTCCTTCGGATATCCTAAAACCAAAGTAAACGCGTTAGCCTCGTCCGGGTGTTGGAACCCAGACCAAGCTCTAGCGTGAGAGTAAGTAAATTATTATGGGCCGAAAGGATAGATAAAGATATAATATAATAGTGTAATATAATAACAAGAAATAGGTTGCCTCAATCTTGAATAATGAAAGGGTATTTATGCTACTTTGAGTTCCTAAAAAGCAGCGCCCAACGAGCTTTGGTCGGAAAGTTGCAGGTCTCATAGGAGGCAACCTTCCCGAAATCTCGGACGCTTTTTTCCAGAGCCTTGCTATGGATTTTGGGCTTTGTTACCCGAACGTAACTTAGGCCATTCGGACCTCAACCAATTCTGCTATTCGGACTCGAGTTAGGTCTGTTGTTACGACCTATACACGAACATTTTGAAAATCGAAATTTGAATTAACTCAATCAAACTTTTGATTAATGACTTAGCTGATTTGACCAACTGTTCAATCGATTTTTCTTTCTTCTTCATAAAATCGATTTTCAGATATTCTAAGCGGTTGAACGGGCTAAATCGGCTGAAATTTTCTAACATTGCAATCAAGTAACCATTTATTGTATAATGTCATCTAATACCTCAGCCTAGTACCGCAGAGAGCGATTAACCTTTCTAACGCATATTAGTCGTATTGGCTTCACGTCAAACTTAACAATCGGGTTATATGTCATTTTTTGCATGTATTATCTAAGTTTTATCGGGTTAAAGTATAAGAAAATTATGCGTTATAACTTGAATGGTGAGAAAAATGTGTTTTGTATAAATTTCCTAAATAGCCTTTTTAGAGGCCGTAATACAAGAATAGTCGGTGCACAAGAAAATTATCAAATTGAACTTTTGAATTATAACCGTTAGATTTAAGAATCCAACGATGTAAATTAAGGTGCATCCAAGAAAAGGTGCGCACAAAACCTTGTGCGCCTAATGATAAAAAGTAAAATTTGATGCACCATGTGCACCTAGATGCATAAGTTTGGTGCACCGTGATGCACTTTGTGCCTCGTGATGCATAAACTTTTTGGTGCGCCTAGCTAAAAAGTAAATTTGATGCACCATGGTTTTAATTGTGCGCCAAGATGCATAACTTTGATGCACCGTGATGCATTTTGTGCCCCGTGATGCATAAACTTTTTGGTGCGCTTAGCTAAAAAGTAAAATTTGATGCACCATGCTTTCAATTGTGCGCCAAGATGCATAACTTTGATGCACCGTGATGCATTTTGAGCTCCGTGATGCATAACTTATTGGTGCGCATAGCTAAAAGGTAAAATCTGATGCACCATTATTTAACTTGTGCACTGAGATGCATAAGTTTGGTGCACCGTGATGCATTTTGTGCCCCGTGATGCATAAGTATGGTGCACCGTGATGCATTTTGTCTCCCATGATGCATAACTTTTTGATGCGCCTAACTAAAAGTGTTTGATGCATAAGTCTTGTGCACCATGATGCACAATAAATTATAAGTGCACCATGATGCATAAAGTTTGTACGCCATGATGCCCAAAAAAGTTATAAGTGCACCATGATGCATGAATATTGTGCACCATGATGGACACAACATGAGATGTGCACCATTAAGTATGCACATGAAATGTTTGTTGCATGAGTATTGTGCACCATGATGCACACAAAATTAGAGGTACACCATGATGCATGGAAGTTGGTCTAGTTTGGTAAATTGTTGAAATGTAGTCTATTTTGGTAAAAGGGGTGTGTAAGAGGTTAGTTTAGTAATTGAATTATGGATTATAAAAAAATATTGTTGAAGTACCATTTGATGCTCTTTGACGGTAATACAGATCATTGATTGAAAGACGACTATTTGGAACATTTTCTTTGTTGGAGAAATATATACATACATAATTTTTTTTATTCTTTTTAGTGCAAATTATAATAAATCAAGGACCCACAAAAATAACTCAAAGACTTACATATATTTTAAGTCAAATTATAAGGCTACTCATAACGCATGAGGGTCGCGACCTAGTTTTTTCGGCCGGCGACTTAGTGCGACCTATTTGCCACAACCCGGCGACCTAGTTGAAAAAAAAAAAATTTAAAAACACAATAAATTTAATAAAAAAACATTACATTAATTTAAAAAAAAACATTACACAATTATTCGAATTTAAAAAACATTACAATAATCCTAGTAATTTAAATTATAACGTTCCTTGATTATGTCCCTCATTTCTTGTTGTGCTTGTTGTTTGGCTATCGGCAAGTTGGGGTCGATTTCCGAGTTGTAGAACATCAAGTCTTTATCTCGTTTCTTTGCTTCAGCAAGCTCGATAGCCCGACGTTGTAACTCGAGCTTTTCTCTTTTGATTTCCGCGTTTTTCTCCTGCAAATCCAACTCCCGTTGCTTCAAGTCAAAGTAGGAATCTTGTTGTTGCTTCTTCTTTCCCCATCCAATGTCTTTCATCTTCTCCCATTTGGAGCTTACAGCTTCAACAAATGAAGACTTCCCAGTTGACGAAGAGGTTGATGACTTCTTTTTAGCACGATCACGACCCATTGGTCGATTTTCTTGTTTCTCTTCTTGCTCGTCTTCAGAATCATCGTGCACATCCATGTAACTAGCGTGTCCAGAACCAGAAGTGGTTTCAGAAGTCTTGGCTTTTTTGCTAGACGGTTTCTTTGTAAACCGTGGCATTTCAACCTCTATCCAACTCGGGTGATCTTTGAGCACTTTCCACGCCTCCTGGTATTGAAACTCTTTATTGTAAGTCACTTTGTATTCAGCACAAGCTTTTTGGTAATCAGTGAGATCATTTGCACCACTATCATGAGTACGCTCAATGTTATTCATAATACCACAAAATGCACCAACACTAGGACGCAACCTGTTTTTCCATTTGCTCACAACCGCGTCATGCCCTCTAGCAGAACCCGTCTCGGTTTCATAGTACTTCACTACTTTTAGCCAAAAGCCCATTGATTTTTGACTGTTTCCTTGGATGCAATTCTCGGAAACATAACACCAACCTCTGCATAACGCACACTCTTCCTCACTTGTCCATTCTTTTGGTGCCTCAGTTGAATCAACCTGTTTGCTTTTCGTAGCACGTCTTGAGGGCTTCTTAGGTTTGATTGGGGACATTTCTTCCACATCGTCTTCAAGGTTGTATGCACCATGAAAAGACCCGTGTCCCGAACCTTGACCCATAGATTGATCTTGGCTAGGCCCGTCACCCACATAGTTGTCTTGGTTGTATATCATATTTTCAAATTGTGCATCAACCTCAAAACGATTAATCAGAGAATACTGTTGGTTTGGATAGGAAGTAGTGGAAGAATCCATAGTAGGCCGATACACACCCGTAGGCGATTCGTAGTTAGGTTGTTGGTTATCACGTTGTGGGGGATAAAAAGGACGGTTTGAATAGTTAGGTTGTTGGTGTGATTGATATTCAAAACCGGTGGGTCTAAACCGGAATTGTGGAGACACACCGGATAATCGGAAATTCGAGTCCGGTGTCACATGTGGAACAAATTCTTGACGAACTCGGGATTTTGGGGTTATGTTTTTGGGAGTTCTCTTGCTAGACATTTTTAATGTGTGTTGAGATTTGCGTGTGAAATGTAAAAAATATTGAAAGATGTATTGATTATATAGGTTTTAAAAAAAATTTGAATTTTTTTTTTAAATGTAACGGTCAAATTCAAACGGTCCGATTTTTTACCATGTTTTTCAAATGGGTCGTGACTAGGGTCGGTTTGTGCTCGACCTACACCGGCGACCGAATCGCCGCAACGCGACGACTCGGTCGCGACCGACTGGGGACCGAAATAATTCAGGGGCGTTGTGGGTAGCCTAACGAGTTAGCTACATTAGGATTATAACGGTTGAACCGGTTGATTTATGACTCGGTTCGGAGATTATGTCGGATGTAACCGTATTTTTGCTTGTTTGAAAACTAGATTGAACCGCTAGTTTTTTGTTGATACGATTTGACTAATCCGACATGGTCGCTATTATTTAAAAAAAAAATATGTTAAAGATTTTTTTTCCACAAACATTTGTTAGTTTTAAAGATAAACTGAAGTGATTGTAACGAATGTTAGTTAAAATAAAATAAAAACTAACAAAAAATGTTTATTATAAATAATCATTATCACATACTTTTGCTAATGTTATATATATATAATACAAATTAAATGTATTGAGAAAAAATAAATATTTTTATCGATTTAATTATCTTAGTCGTAAAAGGGAATAATATAAGATACTACAATACTTCATATTAAAAAATACATCTTTTATATAATAAAAGAATTATATTATTTGAGCATTTTAGTAAAAAGTGGAGGTTGTAGAAAGAAACAATTAGACCAATCAAATGGCTAGATTTTAACACATAAGTAAAATCGAACGATTTGATTGGTGGAAAAAAGACAAAATTGAATTGAGTTTAGTCAAAATTAAAAATTTTGGTGGAGAAATTTGATGAAAAACTTAAAGATATATGTGTCAAATTTGTGAAAATAAAAACTTAGAAAAGAAGGATGAGATTAATAGAACTTTAGTAGTTGAATTTTAAATAAATTAAATGAAATTAAGTGTAAACTTATAATTTTTCATATTTTTTATTAACTTTATTAAATAAAAAAACACCTCCTTAAATTTTATATCCTCTACACTTTATATTTTAAAAATAAAATATACATGTTATATTAAAAAATCAACAAATCACATAATTATAAATATTCAAATAAGAACATAAAGTATTGTCTAATTTTATTTTGACACTTAACAAAGTCAAGCAATGCAATATACGTAAATTATTATTAACATAAATATAAATATCAAAATAAATGCAAGAGACAAACATTAGTGTGTGATGAAAATAAATAGACGAGATTATACATATTACAACAACATACATTGTTTAAAGGTCGTTATGTGTTACTAAACACATAATGTCTAGAAAAGAATAGCTAAAATTTCAGTTAAACAAAGTCAATCATTTGTGCAACAAATATTTATACAAAACATCAATTAATATTATCACATAATGAAAAATCATGTAAAATTCGTGGATCCATGAGTATCGTAACTATTTAAGTTTTAAAATTTTAATATTATTTTAGAAAATAGTATTGAGCATTACAAAATTGTGAATTTATAAATCGTGTACATGTAAGGTTGATGTAAATGATTTGTTAATTAATAATTAAGATATAACTATTTAGAATAAAATATCAAAATCAAAAAGAGTTTTTCGAAAAATAAAAATTTAGGTGAGTTTATATTAATTTACACGGTGCACAATAAACAACAATATAATCAAACATATAAACATTAGATGTTTAAAAAAAATAATATACATAAAATTGAAATAACGAGATTCTTACTTAATTTAATTTTTATATTTAAGTCCCGTACGTACACGGGTATTAAAACTAAGTATATGTAAAACCAGATTACTCAATGGTTCAACTATTAAAATCAGTTAACCCGTTAGACCGAATCAACTAAAACCTAAATTTCAAAACATTGGTAACTAATATATTCCCAATTGGAATATAGTATTGTCACTTGTACACATTTAGAAGACACATAAATACCAATGATCAGATTAAACTTTACATGTTATTTAAAAAGGGTCCTACGACTTTAAGAAGTGTTACCATGAATTAATATTCAGTTACCCATTCTGAAAAAGTTCCAAACTTCCAATATATTAAAATACTTTATCCTATAATTATTAAATTTTGATAAAACCAAATTTTTTTCTTTTAATATATAGTGGAACATTGTTAGCTGTAATGAGAAAATGAGTATTTCATTTCACATTGATAATTAGCAAATTGTTTTTATTTGATTGCATATAGATTGGTGCATTATTGCTTGAAATGAGTGGTCCATTCACATTGACTCCTTTCAATTTTTAAATAATTAGAATCATGACAACTTATATGTACATCAATACTAGTAAGATTGGATCGGATGATTATCATCTTTGTTTATAAAGATTTAGCAGCATTTTTAATTTATATCAGTGTTTACGTCTCAACTTCTCTTATATATTATATAACTATATTATGACTGATGACGCATAAAAAATAATACTGAAAGTTACTTTACTTGTACAACTTATACATTCATTTTTTCAATGTTTCATACACACTAAAAGGGCGTATTACAAGTCGCGTTATAGGGTCACACATATGCTAATAACGGCGTCGTGATTGTCATGGCTGCACCGAGGTTGGGCATCATAGGCCTCCCGCCATGGGATAACAAGTGTCGTTGGTTTTTGTTACTTGAGGTTTTTCGTTAGTGTGTTATATGAAGAAATTCAATATGTTTTGTGTTTTTTTGAAATTTATAGGGTAAAAGGCGATGTGTTGTATGGATAGTTTTCAGATAACTACAACGACATCTAATATATATAGGAATTGTAAATTGACATATTTAAAATTAAAACTATAAGGTGAATTGTGTTTAAAATTTTAAAGTGATTGTAAATAGAGAGGTTTAGGACAAAGTATATTTCGAAAATAGTATTGTATGTTTTTGTTTTATACTTTTTTTTATGTCTATCATTTTTTTCTTCTTCACATATAAAAAATATTTTTTTGCACATACCACATACATAGTTGTCAAATATTTTCTTAAAAGCAATTCATTTACCCTCGAATAGGGGTGTGATTGTCTATATCTCACCTCTCAAATATCTCGCTTTAACGAGGTTGGATATTGTAGTCGTTAAAACAACAACGACATTTCAAGTAATCGAAACAACTTTTTCTAGCATTTTGCCACACACTTTTCATACAAAGGCTTTTTCAAGTTTTGTAGTATAAAAATTGCGCTATGTTTATGTTCAATTGGGTATCATTTCAGAATTCAGATATTGATAAGAACAAATAACATATGTGGTTTTCATTATATAATGTTGACATTTGAAAATTCATTTATTTTGCTTTAAGTTTTGATAGATATATTTTGTTGAAGACTTGTAACATGTCAAGTCTATTTTATGATGTTTATTTTTAAGGCCCACTAAAAGACAGCCCGCCAAATGAATTGAAATTGTGGGCCCAAATTACAAAGTGAAGTTCAAAAATACTTTTAAATGATGAAACATCAAACATGGAGGCATGGAGGAGCTTGAGGGTAAAAAAGTGAAAACCTTTTGTACTCTCATTATCAAAAAACTAGATTGACAATAACATGAAAGTGTAGTAGATACAAATTTATCATTACTTTATGGTAATTGCATAATCTTTAGTTCTAATAATATAACATTACTTGTATCTTTCATATTTCTTCACATAAATTATCGATAGATGAGAATGTAAAATTTTGGGTTATGTTTGTTCATGTTTATTTTACATAAGTATAAATGTCGATGTGTAATATTTTCGAGTGTGCGAATCAATTTAAAAAAGTATGGGAATCACATCTATCTTTTATTTAAAGGTAGAAAGATCGGTTTTCAAAAGATCCTGGAAGAGTCAGTACAAAACTATTAAGGTGCCGTTTGGTTCAAGATATTGAAATTCTAGAATTCTAAATTCTAGTAAATTAAAATTGCTAAGAATTTAAAATTCGGAATTTAAAATTACTATGCATGTTTGGTTGGCAAAAATTCATAATATTTTGAAATCTAGATTTTGTGTTGAACCAATTAACAAATAAATATTATTTGTAAATTTTTTATTGAAAAGAGTAAAGATCGAATTTCAACTTTTTATATAAATTTTATAAAAAATTTATATAAAAATTTTATAAAATTTTTATAAAAAATTTATATAAATTTTTTTATAAAACTTTTTATAAAACTTTTTATTAAAAATTTATATAAATTTAATAGAAATTTTATATAAAATCTATAAAAAATTTATAGAAATTTTATAAAACCTTTTATAAAAAAATTTATAAAAATTTAATAAATTATTTTTATAAACTCTATAAAAAACTTATAGAAATTTTATAAAAAATTTATATAAAATTTTTATAAAAGTTTTTATGAAAAACTTATATAAATTTTATAAAAAAATTATATTAATTTTATAAAAAAACTCAATAAGGTTTATAAAAAATTTATATAAATTTTATAAAAAAAAATATAAATTTTATAAAAAATTTCAATCATTTTTATATAACTTATATAAATTTTATAAAAAAATTCTATAATTTTTTTTATATATTTTATAAACAGTTTATGTAAATTTTATAGAAAAAGATCTATAAATTTTTTATATAAAATTTATTTTTTCTATTTAAAATAGTAAAAACAGAAAAAATATTTTTTATATAAATATTTTAAATTTTATAATTTTTATGTAAATATAAAAACCCGAATAAAAACGATTAGAAAAAAGTTTATAAAAGATAATTTTCAAGTAAATTAGAATTCCTCACTTTTTGGAGGAATTCTAATATCCTTCATTTTGGGAATTCAGGCAATTTTAAGTTCATTCGTTTGTGATACCAAACACAATATTTGGGGGAAATTAAAATGTAAATATTTTAAATATCCCCCAATATCCTTCAATATCCCTCAACCAAACGGCACCTAAGTATATAGCAATGAGTAAACATCAACCAAAGGCTTTGAATCAGTTGGTGTTCATCTTCGAAAATTATAGAGATTTTGTGAACATATGGTTATTTGGTATCGCGTTAGGTCAAGAAAGTTACTCGAAACTAATTTTCGTAGGATGAACAGTGACTTGTGTTAAAAAGACATATGAAGTTAAAGTATTTTCGTCAATTTAACAGCAAAATTTGAGAGTGTATGATATGGATAATAATATTTTATCTAAAGATAAAAAAACCCTTTAAAAAATATTTGGTGAGTGAGGACAAAACTACAAGTATACAAGCGATTATCAAAACGTAAAAACAAAGGGCTTTGGCTCAGTCGGTGTCCGTAGATGGTCATTTGGTATCGCGTTAAGTAGGAATAATTGCTTGAAACTATTTTTTGTAAGATGAAAAGCTGATTGTGTTAAAAAGACATCTGAAATTGCTTGTGTTAAAATATATACTCTTAGATCCTGTTTACTCATGGTCGTTTAAGATCGGCTCAATCTTGATCTTTTCATCAGCGACTCAGCTCGTTTCTATCTTTGAGCATACTGGAGAGATTTTGTGAATAAATAACTATTTATTATCGCATTGAGTTAGAAAAAATAAATAAAGATATTTTGTGTGACTAGTCCTGTTAAAAGGATGCTTGAAGTTAATTTAACAAAAAGTATGAAAATAAAAATTATTTTTTTTTTTCACCTGAAAATGAAAAAATGTGAAAAATGTGAGTTAAATTGGGCCAAAATGAAAAACTAGTTGTGTTAAAAAGACATCTGAAACTGCTTGTGTTAAAATATATATACTCTTGGATCGTGTTTATTCATGGTCGTTTAGGCTCTTGATTTTTTCATCAGTGATTCCTTTCGCGTTTGATACATTTGGTTTCCTTGCACCTGAGGCGGTGGAGCTACTTACGAGAATACAACGTGTTATGAATAGTAATGTTTTGGCTCCTAAATTCACAAACGTTGTATTTAATAGACTTGGTTTTGCTATACAAAAAGAGCTAGCGGCGCAGCTTGTTGCCCGTTTGCCTTCTCCTAATATGTAAATTATAATTATTAATGATAATAAATATCAGTGATTTAGCTCGTTTCTATCGTTAATTGAGTTAGAAGCTATTTTTTTTGAATGAACAATAGTTTGTGAAGTTTTCCCTTCAATTTAAAAAAAAAATATAAAAATAAAAATATAATTCCTTTTCACTTGGTTATGGAAAAAAAGTGAAAAATGTGAGTTAAATTGGGCCAATAGTAAAGTTGGACCATAGTTTTTTAAAAATGTGGCCCAAAAGGATACAGAAAATCTAAAAGATACTGATGAAACGACGTCGTAAAAAGCCAGCGACGCCAAAATGAGATTCTGTGATAACTCCTTTGCACGTTCTCTCACCCACCTAATTCTCACCTAACATGTCTGTCACCTTTCCTTCCCTCACCCACACTTTTTCTATCTTTTCAACTTTTTTTTGTTATTTATATTTAACTTTTCACTGTTTAGTTTTATCAAAGTTTTAAACTTATTAAGTATTAGTTATAACTCTTGTGCATACAAAGTTACAAATTAAAATAAGGGCCTATTTGTTTAGTTTATTTCTGTTAAATTAAAATTTATGTTAAAATAAATGTTGTCTATTTGTAAACAGATATATAACTATTTGTTTTGTGTGCTGAATATAATGTCTGAATTAGAGAAATTTATTATTATGTCATTTTAAATTAAATAAATTAAGAAGTTAAGGGTAAATATGTAAAAAAAAGGCTAATAAGTCATGACTTAGGGAGTGTTTGTTTTAGCTTATATAGTGGGCTTATAAGCTTATTAGCTTATATAAGCTTATAAGCCGAAACTAAGTGTTTGGTTAAGCTTATATAAGTAGGCTTATAAGTTTATATGTGGGGTTTTTGGTAAGCCCAAAATGTGTGACTTTTAAGACTTATATACCAATAATATATAAAAAGACATTTATGTCCACATTTAATAACCATATCATTTAATATTATGTACTTTTTTTTATCATTTTACCTTACTAAATTTGATAAGCTAAACCAAACACTAAACATGAGCTTATAAGCTTATCATATATAAGCCATAATGACTTATATAATATAAGCCTAAGCCAAACTTATAAGCTTAACCAAACACCCTCTTAATATAAAAGTCTCATCCTCCTGACTTTTTCTAGAAAGTCGTTGATTAATTTTAAGCACAAAACAAACAAGTTACTGATAACTTAATTCATATACCTATTTTTCAATTATAACTTTATAAATCGTTATCAAACACTAGCTAAATTAGTTATACTCTTCTAAAAAAACTCTTGTGCATACAAAGTTACAAATTAAATTTAATATTTTAGTACTGTTTAGTTTTTACCAAAGTTTTTAACTTATTAAATACTAGTTATAACTCTCGTACATACAAAGTTACAAATTAAATTAAATTAAATTTAATATTTTAGTTTAACATAAAGATTTATTAAAAAAAATTTGTGTTTAATATTATTAGGTTATAAAGTATAAACGGTATTTGTTAGTAATTTTAAAATTATTGAAAAAGTTTGAAAGTTTATAATAAAATAAATAAATCAAGAGAATATTTGTTATTAAGGAAATATTCTTTTGAAAAAATTTAACTTTAGGTTTTGTTTTACGAAAAAAAAAATGAGTATGTTTGTTAATACTAGCTAGAGTTGATTACTAGAGTAAGGGTTGAATATTTTTTAAAACGTTACTCTTAAAAGTATTTTATTTAGTAGATTATTTTAACTTAAATTTTTTCACATGCTACTATAAATATTGTTAAACAAATGAGTCTTATTTTTTAAAATAGCTTATATTTTTTAAGAAAATAAACTTGCGCTTGAATCATCTTATTAAATAAGAAAATTTTATGTTTTTTTATAAATTTTTGTAAAGTAATTTAAACTTTTATTTATGACTTTTTTTTAAAAGTTTTTATTTTCATAAGTTTGACACGTATAATTTTATGTTTTCTTATAAAAACTTTTACTAAATAAGAAAAATTTTAGATTTTTTCAAAAGAAAAATATAAAAATAAAAAAGAATAAAACAAGATAACATTTCCTATTAAGAAAATATTCTTTTAAAAAAAATTCTAATTTTAAGTTTTGTTTTATAAAGAAATTAATGAGTATGTTCATCAATACTAGCTGGAGTTGGTTATTAGAGTGAGGGTTGAAGATTTTTTTAAAACGTTATTTTTAAAAGTATTTTATTTAATGTAGCTTATTTTAATTTAAATTTTTTTATATGTTATTACTAATTATGTTAAATAAACAAGTCTTATTTATAAAAGTAACTTATATTTTTTTAGAGAATAAACGTGCGCTTGAATAAGCTTTACTAAGCTTACGCACTAACGATACTATAATTAACTAACTCTCTTATAAAAGAGATTAGTATCTCTCCTATCAATGAAAAAAAAAGTAGTACCACTAAATTAACATGATGTACCTCATTTTAAAACACAAACTAAAATATTATTTAAGGAATACAATTTAATAAGTCAAGTGTATAAGTGTTTCATTATACAATAATTACAAACTTTTTAATGAGTAATTAATACTCTTAATAAAACACCCTAATATAAAATTATACAATATTATATGCATATTGTACAAACATTAAAAAACATTTATAGTATACCAATGAATCAAATGAAAAATCTAATAGAAAATTGGTTTATTGCATTTAGTTTTTTCACTTTAATCATTTAATTAACTTTACTTGAATTTTCATCTGTATATTACATATAATGCTAAAGTAATAAAATCCCTCGATTGAAATCACGTTTTTAGATGAAACTGTTGATTCAGAACTTATAATTGAAAAAATACGAATTATAACCCCGAAGAATTTAATCACAGGGTACCCGCCGCCTAGGGATGGCAAAAAAACCCAAACCCGACGGAGAAACCCGAAACCCAAAATAATTGGGGCGGGGCGGGTTAACTTTATTGGGTTATGAGGCGGGTTTGGGGCTTAAACGGGAATTTTTAATCGGGTTTGGGGCAAACGCGGGGAATAAGGTCCCCGACCCGTCCCACCCGATTAATATACACATATACAAATATAAGTATTTTTATATATTATTTTCTTACTATTTACGTCATAATAAATATTTCTTTAGTATTTTATCTTTTCAATATTGCAAATTGTTATTACCGAAACTTGTTTAATGTATTGTAAGTTTTTTTTTTTTTTTAGTCTACTACGAGGAGTTCCCACCGCCTTTAGGACGAGTGGACTAATCTCCCGCGGGAGTTTGCTCGGTACCTCGATGGGTAGTATCCCTCCCAAATGAGATTTTTTCCATTCCCAATGCTTGAACCCAAGACCTTTGGTTAAGGAGCCCAGTGCCTTGACCAACTGTGCCAACCTCAATTGGTATGTATTGTAAGTTCTTTGTGGTGTAACATATCATTATTTATGTATAATAGTATCGTTTTAAACCTAATAAGTCTTGTTTGTAATTCATTATTATATAATTAGTAAGTTTTTAATACTTCAAGCTTATTTTAACTGTCTAAAAATAATAATAAATGTAAAATGATGCGGTTTTGATAGAAAATTTCACCCAAAGAAGATACCCGATAAGATCCCCGATTAGTACGAGGCAAATTTAGGGGATCATTGCGTCCCAACGGGGCAACCCGATTAAATCCCCGACGGGGATCGGGGCGGGTTTGGAGAGAATTTTACTAATCGAGTTTGGGGATGGGAACGGTTGCCCCGCCCTAAACCCGCCCCGTTGCCATCCCTACCGCCGCCGCATCACGCGAATACCCTACTAGTAAGCATAGACATAGTTTGACAAGTTTTACTCTAAAACCGTAGTGTAACGTGTTGGTTTTTAAGGAGTCAACTTTCATTTCATTTAACATTCGTATTAATAAAATAATAATTACTACAAAGTGTAAATATAAAAATACATTTGTAGCTAAATTTGTTTACGAGTGCAGGATTTTCAAAGTTATAAATAAACTAGGATGTGATAAGATGACGTGATCAAGCCCCAAGTTTTTACGTAATCTGTGGTGGTAGGACGTTTTGCATGAGGCGTGATGTCATGACGTTGAAAAAAATTAATAAATGCAAACCAAATTTTTAAATATTTTAGTATAAAAATTTCCGAAACTTTTTAAAAAATACTCATTACGTTTTGTGTTTTTGTCTTTTTCTCACGCTTTATCCCGCGTCTCATCCAGAGCCAATGCTAAAATCCATTTTGTAATGAGAATGTCACGATATCACGCTTTTATGCGAGTTTAACGACATAAAAACACGCTTTTTAAAACACAGACAATCTCTTCCGATCCTCTTTAAATTTCGTCCTTGCACATGAGGTTTGTGTAAAATTAGATAAACCTCTCATTTCCTGGCATTATAACATCAAAATTGTTTACATTAAGCAAGAATATTTTTTTTTGGTAAAGAGTTTTACCCCGATAAATGGTATTAATCAAGGAATAATGTTAAGAACAATAGAATGTGATTAAATGCCACATTAATATAAGCTAATTGAACCTCTAATCGTCCTGGAAAACCACAGACCCAAACCCTCAAACAAAGTACAAAACATTAAACGACCCTTAGTCAGCCATAACGCCTAAACGAACTAGGCATATTCCACTTAGAAAGAAGCACGTCCACGGCCGCCGTATTCTTGAAATTTAACGTAAGCAGCTTTAATCTTATAGTAACCATAGTAATATCATTGATCTCTTAAGGAGAACGTTTAACTTGCTTAAACAACCATGTATTCCTTTCATTCCATACGAAATAAGAAGCAGCATCAATAAGTAATCTGCTAACAACACTCCTCGCCATTCTTTAGGAGGCGATAGGTTGAAGGTAGCTCACAATGTCCTCAAGCCTTGGAGGAATAGAGTTCATATCAGCTAATGTCCTAAGACCATTCCAAACCTGTAAAGCAAAAGAACATTCGAAGAATAAATGAGAATGAGAATCTGCTTGCGTTTCACAAAGTGAACACACAAGCTGATTAATATCAGCAATTTCAATTGAAAGTTTATGGACTTAAAATTAATAGTCGTGTGATAGGATCGAACTCGGGATTACGGAATTGCACACAATACGTAAAGGGTTAATTTTATTTATTAAATATATTATATATATATTTATTAAATCAAACCGAACTTAACTAAACGATCGTTAAATAAAATAAGAGTTAAGTTAAACGAACGTTATGGAATTAAATAGAAGAAAAGAAAAACGGAAAGTTCCGGAAACACCCCTTGGGTGTGGTTCGACCGTCGGCTACAATGGGGCAAAAGGAAAGGTTTTGTTTCCTAATTTGTGTGTTACATGGAAAACAAGTTTTGTCAAGCCCTATATAAACACACATAACCTTCATAATTTTTCCCATCCCTTTTCCTCTCTCTCTTTGTGCGATCGGCGACAAACACCCCTTTAGGGTTCTTTGGTTTTCGATTTAGCTTAAATTCCACAAGTGTTGAAGTTCCGGTTTGCAAGTGCTAAACTCACGGTTTGCCCGTTGCATTACGTGTGTACAAGAGTGTAATATAGTTTTGTTTTAAACTATATATTGGTATTATTCTTCACAAACCCTAATTGGTGATTCGTCGGTGATTTTGTGGATCTTTGCTAGGATAAAGGTATGTAACTCTAATCGATTAATTATAATTGTGTTATTATGATCTTGTTAAATCGCTTCCGCTATTACGTGTTTTCATCTTTGTTATGCTTATATAATTGTTATGAATGTTATAAACCATCACCAATGTCCCACTGTCGAATCTTATCTTGAGTCTTCAAGATATGCCTCATGACAAGCTACATATGAACGCATGTCTAGAAATGCAATGAGGAAACCAAACAATACTATGCCAAGTCACCGTATTACCCTTAGCACGCAAGGCATCCCACGTAAGCTGAATCGAAAAAGAGACCGAGGGTCGAATCTCGGTTTGTTTCATTTCAGGTGTTGCTCCTCTGAATCAGAAGAGTTGTTTGAGTTATTCTTTGTGGGATGGGTAATGGGTGGTGCCAAAAACATCCGAAGTTAGAGTGTTCTCGCCAATCTTCACTTTTTTATTTTATAGTCTTAGTGGTTTATGTTTATTTCTTTTAGAACAGTAATGTAACTTACATCGTTTAAAAATTTTCAATAACTCACTTGGTATTTATCGATCACGGACTGTTTCATATTTGCTTACAAGTTTTTACATAAATTATATTTTTAGCAAAATTTTGTTGTGTCGTCTAACGTGTTGTGACTTGTTTCGGAACTATTCCTAAAAGCAAGAGGTTGGCAAAAAGAAAAACTTTCGATTCATTATTGCATATCTGATAGTAAATTGTTAACAGTTTATTTAGTAACTTTTACGACATAGAAATTAAAATTTAAATGGATATTTGACAAAAACATACTAATATAAAGGCGGAGCTATGATTTTTAGTTAAGAAGGCTTAGTCATACTTTTATAAAATGTTTGATAATGTATAAAATAACTATCCATGTTTAACGCCCTTAAATGATACTTTGGGTTTGGCACGTAACATTTTAGAAGCATTTAGTAGCGGTGAGTGGTGAGAATTGAACGTAATGCTCGTTTTTTTTTTAAAATGCTCATTGTCCAACGCTTATGAAGTAGCATCTAGTAGTGTTGACCATTTACGAAATTTTTTTTGTTTCACATGCTTACGAAACGTTTTATAAGTCACAAGCCTAGGCTCATTGCTTATACCTAGTCAGAGTAACTTAAATGTCATTTAAAATATTATGAATTATTACGTAAAAGCTGAAAATATATCTGAATTTAGTTTAATTAGTTTAATACAATTTTACATCAATAAGTTTTTATCTACAACTAATTCGTCAAACAAGTTTAATACAATTTTACATCAATAAGAAGTCGAAGACAATCTGAAGTCAGACTTACCAGCGATTATGGATAGCTGGGATGTCAAAGGAATGCACTGGTGTTCAAGGATCTCTGAGTTGACAACACTCAGAGATCACTTAAGAACCCTAGAGACTTGGATCAAGCAAAGCTTATCCAACCCCTTATAGTTTAGGCGGGAGAATCTTACAAGTGTTTTGAGCGGGACAAAACAAGAGATTCAAAGTCAATGCCTAGTACGACCTAGTGGGACAAAGGTGAACAGTTGGCAGAACTGTTTACCTAAAGTAGTTAAAGGGATGTCTCGATTTGGACATGCATTTAATACGTTGTACTCTTCCATTCAGA
The DNA here is from genome assembly GCA_025667525.1 of Glebionis coronaria. Lineage (NCBI taxonomy): Eukaryota > Viridiplantae > Streptophyta > Magnoliopsida > Asterales > Asteraceae > Glebionis > Glebionis coronaria. The sequence goes on along the minus strand of CM046879.1, from coordinate 593,098,465 downwards.
AGATGACACGTATCAACTACCCCCACTAAGGATACAACCTCGTACCACTATAAATAGGGGATGAGAAAGAAGTTAAGATTCAACCCTTGTGCTTGGAATCTTTATCTAAGTTCTTTCTCCCACTTGAACCACTGAGGCCTCAGCTGTCCATCAGCGACTCGTTGGTTCACTTGTAAACTTGAGTCTCGAATCAAGTTTACTTGTTCTAGGGTTCATTTCTTGTTGTTATTCAACAGGTGTATTCATAACACTTTGTAATACTTTGTTGATAATAGTTAATAAAGGATTACTCGTTTGAAAAGTATATCTATTGTGTGTTATTGTTTTCGTGTCTTAGTTTCAACAATTGTTGTATTTTGGGACTTTCAATTGGTATCAGAGCGGTTTGATTTATAAAACTTTTCTAAAAATCGTTCTTGTTTTTAAAATCAAGATCCAAATATGACTGAAACTATGCCACCCATCCCACCACCATTTGGTCAATCAAACCAAGCAAATACTTCCACAAACGCGCCAGCCACCACATCCACTACCATGCCTACACCTGTTGTAAGCACTGGTGTGAATGAGGATGATCTTCCACAGCTTCTTGATAATCGTGGAGGGTCACATGTGTCTAATGTGCCAGCGTTTGATGAAGAAGATTTCTCAAGTTGGAAAAGTGAATTTCTTATATACTTAGATGGCTTAGAACCCTTCTTGTTTGAAATCTTAGAAAATGGTCCTTACGTACCACTGGCTATTACCTCTACACCAGAAAGACCCATTAAGAAACCTGTTAAGCAATGGTCTCCAGCTGATAGACGTTTGGCAAACCAGGACAAGAGACTTAAGAGTATCATAGTCTCTTGCCTACCCAAGAACATCATGAAGTCCATTATCAAATGCAATACCGCACAAGAAATGTGGACTGAGTTGGTTCTAGGGTATGAAGGACCAGAAGAGACCAAAGAGACCAAAATCCAAGCATTAAGACTTAAGTTTAACGCCTTTAAAGCCCTAGAAACTGAGACTGTTTCTCAAACTTACACTAGACTTAAGATCTTGCTGAATGATTTAGGTAACAATGGTGTTGTTCTACCCAAGGCTGAGGTTAATGCCACATTTGTCAATAGTCTGCCTAGGAAATGGCTTAGTCTTAACCAAACCCTGAGAGCAAACAATGCTATAAAAAATGATACTCTTGCTCAACTTTTTGGCAGATACAATTATGAAGAAGGACTGATTGACTCTATTTACAAATCAGAGACTGATAGGTTTACTTCTCCTATATCTGGGTCAAAAGCTCTTGTTGCTAACCACTCCTTTCAGGATAGTGACTCTGACGTGGAAGAAGACACAAGAAGCAGTCAAGAATTCCTTGATGAATTGCATGCTGAATTCCATGACAGAGCCCTGTTAGCTGACCAGAAGAGATACTACAAAAGATCTGGGAGAGTTGGTGCTGCCAAGATTGACAAATCCAAAGTGTTATGTTACACTTGTGGAAAGGCTGGTCATTTCCAAAAGGACTGCTGGTCAAACAAGACATCTTCTCCCAGCTTTCCATCATCCAGCAAAACCAACAGCAAAAAGAAGTTCTCTTCCTCACCTTTCAAGCAATCCTCTCTCAGTGACTCTGAGGGTAAAAAGGACTACAAGGTAAAATACAAGGCCTTGAAAGCTGAGCTCATTAAACTCAACCAGAAAGCTGATGATGCAGCCAAGAAGAAAGATAACAAAAAGACTGAAAAAGGTCTGATAGCTGCTTCTTTTGACTGGGACGATGAACCCCTCACCTCTGAGGATGAAGGAACCACTACCGTCAGAGCCTTCATGGCTGTTGCCGATGAAGAACCAGCAGTCGGTAAAAGTGAGGCAAGATCAGGCCATTGGGTGGACATCACCATGAAAAAGGTACAAAGATTACTTTCTATGCCTGAAGGTCCTGACAGAGACCATGTCAGTGACTATACTTTTGTTGACCTCCATTTTGTTGAAGAACAAAGAAAAAATCTGTTAAATAAGTTTCTAAATCTTAAAACAGAACTGAATCTTTGTCAATCTGAACTAGCTAATCTTAAACCTTTTGTGAACATGGCTAATCAACTTCAAAATGAGGTCAGCAAGTTGTCCATTGAAAATGAATCTTTGACTGATGAAAACGCTGATTTGAGAAAAACCATTGAAAAATGGAACCTTGCCCAGTCAACTGTGGAAGAAATAGTTGCTGAAACCATTCCTGGAAATGTGGTTCAAGCCATAGGGGGTAAGGGTAGGTTCAAAAACCACATTCCTGTGCCCAGTGTCAAATTTGTCCCATCAGAAGTCACTTCTCTTCACTCCACCTCTGTGGTTGAGAAGGACTCTGACAAAGAATCTGACGCATCAGCTACTCCCAAGCTTGCTGGTGCTAACCCATCAGATTCCTTGCTTGGCCCAAAACCAGTTCTCAAAACCTCTGGGAACCTCACTTCCAAAGTTGCTGATAAAGCACACAAGAAGGTTTATGTGGCCAAAAACACTGACATACCCACTTCTTCCCCCGAAGAGTTATCTCCCACCAAGAAACTTCTCCTCACCCTGATGGAAGAGGTAAAAGGGTTGAAAGAAAAAATCAACCCCAAGGATAACAGCCCTGCTGTTAACTCCCTTGGTGAAAGCTCCAGCAGCTCAAAGGGGAGAACGCTATTCAGGCCTTGCAAACACTGTGGGTTCAAAAATCATTCCTCAGATGATTGTTCCAAGAGACCCAAGTGTATCACATGTGAGTCCACTGAACACTCTTCTAGAGAGCATGAGGAGATCATCGCTGTTCAGAGAACTCGAACACAGCTTAGATCTAAGACCCCTCACAGGCCCTCTAGAAGACCTGAGCAACCAAAATCCAGAGAAAGTTCTCAGGGATACAGGCCTAATCCTCCCTGCAAATATTGTGGCTTCTATGACCACCACTCTGATGAGTGTGAACATTACCCTGGTTGTGACATCTGTGGCAGCATGCGACATGAAACCAGGGATTGCAACCAAAGAGGGGGAGAAAGGCCCAGAAGACCCAATGTCGCCAGTCAGCGACAGCATGGACCCACTGGAAAGTGGGTTCATCATAGAAACTAATCTGGTTTGTTATATCTATGCAGGCATACCTAAAGAAATCTGTTTGGTATTTGGATAGCGGGTGCTCCAGACACATGACAGGAATTAAACAATATCTGCATAGATATAAGAAGGAGCCTGGTCCAAAAGTAGTCTTTGGGGATGACTCCTCAGGGGCCACTAAAGGATATGGCTCAGTGGATTGCAATGGATTAACCTTCACAAGGGTCGCTTATGTAAATGGTTTGAAGCACAACCTAATCAGCATTAGTCAACTCTGCGATGCTGGGTTCAAGGTTCTGTTCTCTAAGACCCAAGGAACTATCTTCAATCAGAACGATGATGTCGTTCTAATTGCACCCAGAAGAAGGGATGTTTATGTCATTGACATGACTTCATCCCCTGAAGGAGAGAACACCTGTCTCTTTGCCAAAGCATCTGATAGCGAAAACTGGCTCTGGCATAAGAGACTCTCCCATCTCAACTTCAAAAACATCAACAAACTGGCAAAGAATGACTTGGTAGCTGGACTTCCCTCTCTGACCTTCAGCAAGGACAGACCCTGCTCAGCCTGCGAGAAAGGGAAGCATCACAGGGCTTCATTCAAAACTAAACAATCATTCTCCATTAACAAGTGCCTTCATCTTCTTCACATGGACTTGTTTGGACCAGTTAAACCTCAATCCCTCAATCACAACAAATATACCTTGGTCATTGTAGATGAATTCTCCAGATACACATGGGTATTCTTTCTTAAGAGAAAGAGTGATGCTGCTGAAAGAATCATGTCCTTCATCAGAGAAATAGAAAACCTCAATGACTGCAGGGTAAAGGCTATCAGAAGCGACAATGGCACAGAATTCAAAAACCATGCCATGGAAGCCTTTTGTGATGAAAAGGGTATATCACAGAACTTCTCAAACCCAGGAACCCCTGAACAAAACGGTGTCGCTGAAAGAAGAAACAGAACACTCATTGAAGCTGCCAGAACGATGCTCAGCGAATCTAGACTTCCTAAACAATTCTGGGGTGAGGCTGTGTACACAGCATGCTACACACAAAACAGATCCATTATTGTGAAGAGACATGGCAAGACCGCTTATGAAGTGTATAGGAAGAGAGCCCCTGATGTAAGCTACTTCCATGTCTTTGGTTGCCCTGTTTTCATTCACAATTACAAAGATCACCTGGGTAAATTTGATGAAAAATCAGATGATGGATTCTTCCTTGGATACTCTCCCACCTCCAGATCTTTCAGAGTATTCAATATTCGCAGGCAAGAACTAGAAGAGTCCATTCATGTCACCTTTAATGAAGCTGACGCTGTCATAACACACACCAACTCAGAAGATTGTGACATTGACTTCAACGAAGTTAAATCTTATCCCAAAGATGATTTCTCAAATCCCAAGGAATCATCTCAAAGTCGTCACAAGGATCTCCCATATGTTCAAGCTTTTGATCCTCACTCCATCTCTGACATCACTCCAGAGACTGTTGGTGTTGAATCTCTTACTCAAATCTCTGAAGAAAATGCTGATCCTATCACTTTGGATATTCAATCAGATGAAGAGATCATGGACGAAGAGATTACATGTGATGAACCTCCATCACTCCCTGAACTTGAAGTGACTCCTGATCCCACAGAGACTCCTGCTCCACAATCCAAATGGAGTAGGAACCAAGATATTCTTCTAGTTAATATTCTTGGAGAACCCTCTGAGGGAGTCACCACCAGAGGAAAATTAAAAACTCTAGAAACCGCCTCTGCAAATGAATGCCTGTTTGCAAATTTTCTCTCTGAGGATGAACCTAAGAACGTGGCTGCTGCTCTGCTTGATGAAGGCTGGGTTGTTGCCATGCAAGATGAACTCAATCAGATCAAGAGAAACAAGGTGTGGACTCTGGTTAAAGCTCCAGCTGATAAGCAAGTGGTTGGAACAAAATGGGTCTACAGAAATAAAAGGGATGAAGCTGGTATGATTGTAAAAAACAAGGCTAGGCTCGTGGTACTGGGATATAACCAATCTGAAGGAATTGATTATGATGAAACCTTCGCACCAGTGGCCAGGTTGGAAGCCATCAGAATCTTCCTAGCCTTTGCAGCTTATATGGGTTTCATGGTTTATCAGATGGATGTGAAGAGTGCCTTTCTTAATGGGAAACTTGCAGAGGAAGTATATGTCAGTCAACCCCCAGGGTTTGAAAACAGTGACTACCCAAATCATGTCTGCAGACTTCACAAAGCTCTCTATGGGCTGAAACAAGCGCCCAGAGCCTGGTATGAAACTCTCTCAAAATTCCTTCTTGAAAATAAATTTGTCAGAGGTACCATTGACCAAACCTTGTTCACCTATAGGTCCAAGAGTGACGTCATATTAGTACAGATTTATGTGGATGACATAATTTTTGGTTCAACCAATGTTAACTTGAGCAAACAATTTGCCAAACTTATGACCAAAAAATATGAAATGAGCATGATGGGGGAACTAACCTTTTTCTTGGGTTTTCAAATCAAACAAAATTCAAAAGGAATTTCTATTTGTCAAGAAAAGTACGTTAGAGATTTGCTCAAGAAGTATGATCTGTCTGATTGTGCATCAGTGAAATGCCCCATGCTTCCTCCCAACAACTTGGGAGCTGATGACTCAGGGGTCTCTGTTAATGAGACCTTATATAGAGGCATGATTGGGTCACTGATGTATCTCACAGCAAGTAGACCAAACATACAATTCTCCACTTGTCTCTGTGCTAGGTACCAAGCTAACCCCAAGGAATCCCACCTTGTAGCTGTCAAAAGAATTTTCAGGTACTTGAAAGGATCTTCCTCATTGGGTCTCTGGTACCCAAATGGTTCAGGCTTCGACCTCAAAGCTTACTCCGACTCAGATTACGCTGGGTGCTACCTTGACAGAAAGAGCACCTCTGGTAGCTGTCAAATCCTTGGAGGAAAGTTGGTATGCTGGAGTGCTAAGAAGCAAAACTCTGTGGCTATGTCATCAGCTGAGGCTGAATATGTTGCGGCCGCTGGTTGCTGTGCACAAGTCCTCTGGATGAAAAGTCAGCTGGCTGACTATGGAATCAACTATGAGCAGGTTCCTATATTCTGTGACAACACCAGTGCCATAGACATCTCCAATAATCCAGTACTTCATTCCAGAACCAAGCATATTGACATCAGGTATCACTTTATCAGAGACCATATTCTAAAAGGTGATATTGAGCTACATTTCATACCCACTGAGTACCAGCTCGCTGACATTTTCACTAAGCCGCTGGCTGAGCCAAGTTTTACTAGGCTTGTCGCTGAGCTGGGAATGCTCAATATTGGCAAACAAATCTGATGATGACCGCTGTCTCTGGGCATTTAAGGGAATTGAATGTAACGAGGTAGTTACATTTCAATGGGAATGTTTTTAATCAGATATTAAATTCAAATGATTATCTCTTTATGCCACCAACTTTCCCGCTTTCCAAGGGGACAAGTATACCATGAAAGGTCAAGGGGACCCACAAGTTTCTGAAAAAGGTTAATCTTTGCATTTAATGCTCTTATTGGAAAACGGCTAAACCTTTCAAAACCCTTGACCCAAAATTTTTTTTGTCACTTTGAAAATCTTCTCTCACACATTCCTTCTCATCTTCTCCATTCTCTCACCACCTTCAAACTCACAACAATGGCGTCTTCTTCACCAAACCAAACCTTCGTTGTACAAGCCGCCACAAACGTTGATTTCGAGATCTCAGAAGGCAAGATTGCTTTAAACAACTGTGTGGCCCTTCTCGAACACAACAACCCACTCTACCATCCGTTGTTCCAATTCCTCAAGAACTCCACCATTGGCGAAGCTATCACCAAGGAACCCTCCACTTGTTACTATCAATACCTTCGAGAGTTCTGGTACAGCGCTGAAGTCGATCCATCCTCTTCCCAAATCACCTTCAACCTTTCCACCCATCCTCAACCTCTCACCTTTGATTTCACAACCTTTGCCACAGCCATTGGACTCCCTTACAACAACAAAATATCAGCTTTACCCACCAGTGCCACAGTGAGAAAAGCTCTGGCCACCCTTCAGCCTCATGATGATCAGGAAAATCCTTTCACTGCTGCTGGCTTCCAGAGCAAATCCCTCATCAAGGTCAATTACTTCTCTCCCACATGGAGAACGCTGATGCTGTACATTGTCAAATGTCTGGGAGGGAACACTGGCTCTCACGACCAACTGAATGGCTCCCAACTGGCCATTGCATACAGCTTAATCTGGGGTTTGGACATAGGGATCGCTCACATTCTTTACACCGATCTCATTGCTAAGTTGGAGAACAAAGGGAAGAAGAACCGTGGGGCCACCATCTGCTACACCAGATATCTCTCTCTTGTCTTTGAAAATATTCTTGGCGACTTATACACTGATGACACTCTACACTCCTTTCCCTCTCATCATATCACCGCTGCATCACTGAAAGCTCCAACTGAAGATGAAGTGCCTCTTATCAGGCATATGATGAAAATCGCTGGGTTACTTGCTGAGGATGACGAGCCCTTGATCCCTCAACCTGAGGTGAATGCTGAAAGTATGGCTGATAAGTCTCTGTCCAAGACCTCTGTGCAATCTACTTCTCAGCCCAAGGTGCTTAAGGAAAAGAAGAAGAAGAGGAAAGACATCCCCCTTTCCTCTGAAACCCCTTCTGTTAATCCTTCCAAGAAGACAAAGACAAAGAAGAACCCATCCCCTTCTCTGGTGGATGTGGTAGAAGAGCCCATTGCTGACAAACAACCAGTGTCTAGTGTCTCCTTGTCAGCGAAGACAACTAAGATCCCTCTCCACGCTGATATCACTCAGGTATTAGTCTGACCTTTATTTTTCATCTCAGAGGTCCACATACATTCACTCTCATTATCTGTAGGAAAGAGTGATGTATTTTAGAGTTTGCCTCAACTCTTAGCGTGTCTGTGTCAGCACCTAGATCTTTTAGGACTCTCTGTACACTCTATCTTCACTAGGAAATGATTCATTTGTGCTTCTAACGCACCCCGATGATCCTTCAACCTCTGGACTGTGCTCTTGGCAAACAACAACCTGAGCACATATAAGTCCCGACCCAGAGTCTCTGCACTTCTCACTGACTCTGGGTCCCCATCATTAATAAAAAAGTCCCAAAGAATTTATTCTTTTGGAAAGACTGAATCATCATCCTCAGTCTTTCTAGGGGCAGCGATAAAAGGCGACTATCACCCTCATATTAATTCACAATCAAAAGAGTCCCAGGGAGTAATCCCTCAGGGGGAGCTGGATAATCACACCCAGCTATCCCAGGGGCAGAGAAAGGCGACCATTCCCATATCATTTTCACAATAAAAGAGTCCCAAGGAGAAATCCTTCAGGGGGAGCTGGATAATCACACCCAGCTATCCTAGGGGCAGCGAATGGCGATCCTTCAACACTTTTATTTCACATTAAAAGAGTCCCAAGGAGCAATCCTTCAGGGGGAGCTGGATAATCACACCCAGCTATCCTAGGGGCAGCGAATGGCGATCCTTAACATACCTATTTCACAATTAAAAGAGTCCCAAGGAGAAATCCTTAGGGGGGGCTGGATAATCACACCCAGCTTTCCTAGGGGCAGCGACTGGCGATCTATAACTGCATTATTTTTCACAACTGGTTACTAATAACTCTTATCACAGGCTCACAATCTTCATCAGGAACAACTTAACAATGATGATTACTTGATTGCTGATGACAATTCCGCTGAAGGTGCCACAATTGATCTTGATGCCCTCTCAGACTTCGAATCTCTGCCTGATGATGAAGTTCTTATTATAGAGGAAGGCCCCTTCATCTCTGACTTTGAGGAAATGAGCACTGATGACTACAACCTGTCCTCTATTGAGCTGACACCGGTCTCTGTCCCCTCCCTTCCTAATGTTCAAGAACTAGCTGCCAAAAGGCTATGGGAACAGAGACTTAGCTCCCCTGCACCTGTTCCATTTCCCACCTTGCCAAGTGTCATGGAGCTGGGGGCTAAGCAACACCTGGAATACCTCCTCTCACGCAAGTCAGCACAAGTCCCACGAATGAAAGATGTACAGGAACTGGCTGCTGAGGCCTTATGGGAAAAGAGAGGGGATATCAGCATCACTAAACCCAGAGTCACAAACGAAGCTCTTCTCTCTGAAATCCAGACCCTGACTCATGCTGCTGAGGAGCTTACTACAAACTTAGAAACATCACTAACTTCATCAGTGGAGTCTTCCATGACCGCATTGCTCCCGCAACTGCTGCACAACGCTCTGAAGGCACAACTACCTGACCTACTCAACCAGAGTCTTCAGACGTACATACCATCCGTTCTAACCTCAGCGGTAAAGGCAAATGTTGCAGCCATAGCTCAGGCTGCTGAACCCTCAAGACTCCTTCTTCAGGAACTTCTCCAAGGTGAACTCAAGGAAATTTGCATATTTTTTCACCAGGAGTTCCTTCGTTTCAATAAGGCAGGTTCAGGCAGAGCACCTGCTGGGGCTATGCCTGAGGGGGAGAAGTCTGCCTCCTCTTCTGAAGAAGAAGCTGATGATGTTGTATCTACGGGGGAGCAGCAGAAGAAAAAGCCTACACCTGAAATACCAACACCCACTCCACTGAGATCCTTCAAGCCTGCTGCTGATTCTGCGAAAGATAAAGGTAAAGGGATTGCAGTTGAGCAACCTGAAATTACCCTACACTCCCTTCAAGCTGAAGGTGGATCCAAACCCTCCAAAAACTCTGACCTCAACAAATTCAAAAGCGCTGATGAACCACCACTCACCCCAGAGCAAGCCAAAGCCCAAATCCTTGAACATCAAAGGTTAGCAAATATCAGGGCTGCTGAACTAAGGAGCAAAGAAGCTCTGGACAAGCTCTCTCCCTCTGCCAAGAAAGCTCAACTGGCCAAACTCAAGGAACTGGAGGTTAAGAGGAACAACCTCTTAACAGAATATCAAAGACTGGTCAACCAGAGATCTGAACCCGGTCGTATCACCAAGTACACATGCTTCACCAACAAAGACAAAAAGGTGGTAATGACTATTTATAGGGAGAATGACATGCAGAATTATAAAGTCTCCAGCGACTTCAAACTCAGAGATCTGAGCCTCTCTGAGTGGTTGGAAATACTATCTCTTGCCCAAAAGAAGACTGGGCCTGGTCCTGCCCAAATGATGAAAAACATTCAAGCAAAACTCAATTTGGTAAGAGATACTGCAAAGAAGCTGAAGGTACCCCTACCTCCACAGCTTTCCTCTCAATCATCTTCTCAGGTGCAAAGAAAAAGGAAAACACCAATGGGGCCTCTGACTGAAAGGTTGGTCACTGAAGATGTAGTGGTCGATGGGATGCTCAGAAACTTGGTCCTTCCCAAGGAAATCACCAAACCCATAGAAGGCCAAGTTTACACTGAGCCAGAGGTAGGTATGGTATTTATGAATGGTAACTGTGATTATGCTTTTCAGCGTTTGAATGAGCTACCTCTGGCATCAACCATTCAGCTAATCAGACTCAAGCAGGGCATCCTAAGGAATTGCAAAGAAGCTGATGAGTTCGATTTTGAAATTGAACTTGTCATTAACTCTAGGAGTGACAAAATCGAAGCCCAGAGAATCTGTGATCAAGGTCTTGATCGCTGAAGAACCTATTTATTTTTGTTTATGTTTTCACCTTAGGGTGCTATTGTAATAGACTAGGTTCATTCTATTTAATAAAACTTTGAGGTATGTTTGTTAAATTATGTGTAAGAAGAAGCTGTGTACTCACTTACAATAATTTTAGACTTAGTATAATTTATAAACAAATAGGGGGAGATTGTTGGGCCAATGAAAGTTTTAACTATGGCCCTATCTAGATTTGTTTAAATTAGACTAAGTGTTGAAAGGTCGCTGAGAGGACCAGCGACAGAGACTAGACCAGTGGAAGGCAAAGCCTCAGCTGGCACACCAGGATCATTCAAGTCAAAGACAACGTCAGAGAAGTCGAAGACAATCTGAAGTCAGACTTACCAGCGATTATGGATAGCTGGGATGTCAAAGGAATGCACTGGTGTTCAAGGATCTCTGAGTTGACAACACTCAGAGATCACTTAAGAACCCTAGAGACTTGGATCAAGCAAAGCTTATCCAACCCCTTATAGTTTAGGCGGGAGAATCTTACAAGTGTTTTGAGCGGGACAAAACAAGAGATTCAAAGTCAATGCCTAGTACGACCTAGTGGGACAAAGGTGAACAGTTGGCAGAACTGTTTACCTAAAGTAGTTAAAGGGATGTCTCGATTTGGACATGCATTTAATATGTTGTACTCTTCCATTCAGAAGATGACACGTATCAACTACCCCCACTAAGGATACAACCTCGTACCACTATAAATAGGGGATGAGAAAGAAGTTAAGATTCAACCCTTGTGCTTGGAATCTTTATCTAAGTTCTTTCTCCCACTTGAACCACTGAGGCCTCAGCTGTCCATCAGCGACTCGTTGGTTCACTTGTAAACTTGAGTCTCGAATCAAGTTTACTTGTTCTAGGGTTCATTTCTTGTTGTTATTCAACATGTGTATTCATAACACTTTGTAATACTTTGTTGATAATAGTTAATAAAGGATTACTCGTTTGAAAAGTATATCTATTGTGTGTTATTGTTTTCGTGTCTTAGTTTCAACAATTGTTGTATTTTGGGACTTTCACATATCTTCTTTGGATTTAGAAATGCCACCAGTCATCGTACTCGATAACGTGGATTTATCTAAGGTGATTATTATGATATTTGAATATTTTACTTATTTAAGTATATGTTAGATAATTACTCTTAAAATATGAATTTTCTTGTATAGGTTCGTCGAGGATTATATGAGGACTTAATGACATTCTTACAAAGTCCTTATAGTATTTATTTGGACTGTCACATGAGGGGTTATGTTGTTGAACCAGAGTTTTGGTTGTCACTAGTTCCTGATCTGACTGGCACTCTCAGTGTTTCTTCATATATCCCATGGGAGAAACGGGGTTGGTTGACTGACGATGTAAGTTTATCAACTAAATTAATTTTGCCTATTTAGTTTAAATTGTATGAACATAGCTAAGTTATATTATTTAAATGCATAAACAGCAAATGAACGCATGGATAGAGTTGATAATTAGAACTAGGCCCCCCAATAGTATTTGGACAGTTGCAAAGGGAAAGACTACAAGACTAGACCCACTGGAAAACAAGTACACTTTGGATTTCGATTACTTCATTAGAGGAACTATTGACGGCACGAGCCAGCCGTATCCTTCGTGGGATGATGTAGAATGGGTACGTATTAATTTTTACATGTTTATTGTGTTTAAAATATGTTATAATGCTTATTTATATAATTAAAATGTTATCTGTAGGTTTTTTTGCCAATCATGCATGGCAATCATTGGGTCTCAGGTGTTATAAGCCTAATTTTTTCAACTTTCACTATATATGACTCGAACAATTGTCCGGAAAGAGGGCGGATGATTTTTAACAACTTAGACCATTGGACAACTACTTTGAATGAGTTTTTGAATTCATCTGGTCACTTTCGAAGAACAGGACGTGCTCCTTATCATTTCTTGTATAGTTACAACCCAGAAGGTGTCAACGTCCCACAACAGGAGAACGGTTACGACTGCGGCGTTATTACATGTTGGCTATTAGAGCAACTTATTCAAGGAAGATCGCCCGAGTACATATTGACGCGGAGAATGACGCCAGAATACACTTTATACACTGTGTGACATGACGTTTTACTGTTGGATATGACACTTCACTGAATCACTTCCACTACCCCTAATGCATTATAAAAAATTCTGACTGATTCTATACTATTCAACTTTATTCGTTTTTTTCTACATATGCATATAAATACATATACCTCTTTTATGTTGTATCCCACTTTAATCAATAACAACATGTCAACATCCACAAACAATATGTTTGAGTTTGGTGTTCATCACAACGGAATTTTCAAACTTACCCCACTAACATATGAACACGGTTCGTTACTCAACATTAACGTTCCAGAAATGGATTACCAACAGATGCTTACATATATTTCAACCAAATTAACATGTTTATATTACGCAACAATAGAAGTGTACGGTCTTTATTACAAGTTGCCACCAAACAACATGGTAAATGGTATGAAATCACTTCAAACAAATCATGATGTTAACATTATGTATGACATCGCAAAGGCTGCTGGGAAGTTAGAAATTTACGTCTCTCATCATTCTATTGATCTAACCACGGCCTTAGTTCCGGAAGATGGTTCATTTGAAGACTCATTTGCAAGTATCATTTCTGAAGAAACAAAACTCAAACAACAAGAAGCACTAAGTTATCTACACCAAATGAAGACAAGAAAAAACAAAAACCCCGATTACTATGACTATGTTTATAGCGAGTTCAACTTCCTTGGAAAACAAAAACCAATAACACCATATACACAAACCCGTTTCGATTTTCTTGTTCACAATCATGGCCAACTAGTGATCGATGAAACAAATAACACAAACTACGTCAATGGTGGACAAATGACAATCAACATTCCTAGAATGAAACTACAAGCTCTAAAACAATATTTTAATAATATTGTTGATAAAAAAATTCATGCTCTTTATTACAAAGTACCGCACAGAGGCTTTTCAAGCACCGTGAAACTAAGAAACAACTATGACATGCATGTGATGTTCGATATTTCGACGTCAAAAGGAAAGTTAGAAATCTACATTGACCATGAGCGTGTTAATTTTATTATACACAAACATATAATATCAAATGACAGGCTATCAAGAATGATGTGTGATGTCATAACAGACTACAAGGATGACAGTGAAGAAGAAAAAAGAGAATCAACACAAAATGATTTCACTATCGATCAAATGGTTGAGTGGGCTGAACAAGAGCACTTTCAGAACGAGGAAACTAAATCAGGGAAACGTCCAATGGCTATTTCAAATAAACGATGTAATAAATAAATGGTTTTTATGTAGGCTTATGATTTAGCACCTGTTTCTTTTTACTGCTTATGTAACGCATCTATCGATTTTATTTTTAATCAAAATGTAACGCATCAGTCAATAAGATCATGTAGACTACTCCATTATCTGATCTATCACTATCACTGTCTCCCATTAAGGGAATCATTCAATTAATTCAGCCAACACTAAAATCCAATCAACATATGACATAAGCAAGCAATTTCATTTGCTTTATAAACCCACTAGTGACTAAAAAATAAACACACAATTCTCTCTCAATCCTTGATTCATATCTTTAGACTACATTAAATTATGTCAGAGTCTCCAAATGAAGTACGTGACATCATTATTGCAAGATTGAAAAAAGAGGCAGAAGAAGAGATGAGGCTTGCCCAAAAACTATTGATCGAGTTGAATACTTATGCTCAGCGAAAGCGCAATCGTGAACTACAAACGGCATATGTTCATTCTATGCCACTTACAAGTCTGAACACTTATGGGTTACATACTCTACTACTGTCTCATGAAGCCGACGAACGTATTATACAAAACTTGACCGCTGCAAGGCAAGAGTTGATGTTAAGCTTAACAAGTAAGCAAAAACTCATTAACAACTACATGTCAATGTAGATCTTTCATGATTATCTTCCATGTTCTCGTTATGTAATGTTCTGTTGTTAAAATCATCAAAATAAAGGTTGGTCGTGTACTGATCTACATGTGATTTGTTATTTGTTGTGACATTTTTATGGTTAACAATCAAGTGTTATTTCTTTTATTGTTCTTAATTTTACAAAGTATACATTACCAACGACTACACATCAACACAAATCAACAATTGTCGTTTTAAAATAATAGACAGAAAAACATACTTTAACGTGTACAGTATAGTCATTTAATGGTTATTCTAACTTTGAAAAGAAATGAATGTTTGAAAAACTCTCAGACACACTTTAACAAAACATAGCTTGCTTATACTAGCTCCAATCATGTGCATTTTTTGTGCGTTTAAAAGCCCTTGTCGTGGAGTTCACAATGATTCGAAAATTTAATTCGGTAAAAAAATTATACACATATATAAACAGTCCAGAAGTTGGTGCTCCACAAATATTTAAACGTTTCAAAAACTCTCGGACACACTTTAACGCATCATATCTTGCTTATAATTGGCTCTAATGATGCCAAAATTTTATGCGTTTGATAGCACGCCTCGTAAAGAAAAGAAACCATAATACAAAAAAATCTTTAAAAAAGTTTGATATATATATAATCACTCTCGAAATTGGCTTTTAATTAAAAAAACCTAAGAAATTTAAGTAAAAGTTTAGAAAATAATTAGTTTAGGGGAAAAAAAAAATGAAAAGAAAGTGGTGGATCAGAAAATACCAAGCCAATTTATTGCTCCGCTTCAAGTTAGGCGCGGAGAACTTTTTTTGATTTGTGCAATTTGTTGCTCCGCTTCAATATAGGCGCAGACAACTTTGTTTTTTTTTTTTTTTTTTTGTTGGTTAAACGTGAGGGCGCCACGTGTGCGTTTCTTGCTCCGCGCCAAAGTCAACGCGGAGAAGTGGGCTAGTTTGGTTAATTGCTTTAAAAATGGTTACTGCAAGAGAACCCTCTCTCTAGAGGGTCTCTGCAGTAAATAACCCTTTATATGGTTCAAATTATTAAAAAAAAGTACTATTAGGTAAGATACAGTTGGTTAGTCACTTGGTTAAACTATTCGATAGCACCAAAATAACTTATTTGCACAACTATTGAGATCTAAACCCATAAGCTACAACCAGGGGTGGGAATCGGGTCGGGTCGATCGGGTTCGGGTTAATTTGGGTCGGGTAAAGACTTAAAAAAATCATACTCGAACCTGAGCCTAATTAGAACTCGGTCAGTCAGGTTCGGATCAATCCGAATCAGGTCAATTCGGGTTGGGTCAACTCGGGTTCAGGTCAACCCGAGTATAAGTAAAAAAATTAAAAATTGGTTTATTTAAATGTATTTACAATGTAAAATGTGTTAAAAAATCGAGTCAACTCGGGTTGGTCGGGTTCGGGTCAAATCGGGTCAGGTCAACTCGAGTCAAGGCTAAAAAATATAAACTCAAACCCGAGCTTAATTAAAACTCGGGTCAATTCGAGTCACCCCGAATTGACCCGGATACGTTTTTGGACCCGAGTGACCCGACCCGAATAGACTTATTCGGGTTCGGGTTCAAGTCGGGTCAACTTTTTTGACACCCTAGCTACAACTACAAATTAGCCAAAATGGCAAGTTACCAAAACGTAAAAAACCTAATTATATCATAATTAAAAGTTACATAACACCATTTAAAGAGTACAAATTACGTTTTGGGGTCTCCAATATTAAATTTAAAACTTGTAACTGTACTAGATATTGTTTGATTTTGATGTGCATCTTTAATTATTATTAAAACAATGTTGTTACTTTTCGAAAACAAAGAGTATGTTTGCAAGCTTTCATCATTATTCTACATAGTCGGCAAAGGTTTTTTTTAATATAAAGTTTTGTGTGAATGAACTAGTATAATTTATTTAAGAAATGAAGTATTTCAGAATCTAGTTTAATATGTTAAGGTGATGATAATCCAACTAGACACCAATCATGTAGAAACAACATACGTCAAATCATGTAACCAGTTTTATATAATTCATAAACGACCTCGAATAGTTTTTTTACATGCCAGGTTTTCAAATAAATTCGACAATATTAAATTCTAAAAGCTTATGGTTATGTTTGACAAAACTAGCTATAAGCTGTAAGCTGTAAGTTGCAAGTTGTTTATTAAAAAAAAGTTGTTAACATAAGTTATAAGCTATATTTTTTTAATAAAAGTGTTTGATATATTAGCTGTTAACTGTAAATTAACATGTAAAATGACTTAAAAGAAAATATTGAAATAAATTATAATAATTTACAACTTTAACAACTCTTGATAATTTAAAATTTTTTATGAATCAACTTTTTATTTGAGAGCTACTTGTTTAAAATAAAAAGCTAACAACTCCAAAAGAAAAAATTTCACGTTTGGTCCCTATCGTTTACCCCAAATATCAAGTTTGGTCCCTATCTCAAACTAAGTGCACAGATCGTCCCTATCGTTTACACTTTGGATCAAAATTGGTCCCTATCTTGGATGAGGGTTAACTTTAGTTGTTAAGTCTTGAGAGAGGAAGGGCATTTCGGTCATTTACTTGTTATATTTTTATATACTTCAAAATCACAAATTTCTTTTCTTTTATATCTCACCTCTCTCTCTCTCTCTCTCGTTGGGTCAAAAGAAGGGCGATTTTTTGCTCTTGCACAACATTGCAACAGTTCTGTATTGACTTTTGAACATGCAAGATGCTCAATATGACACACAAAGAGAGAGATAAAGAAACTTAAATTAACAGTCTTAAACAACACAGTAAAGTTGAAAAGAATCCAGAACATGTTCATATCAAATAACGCCATACAATAGCAAACCTAAACAATTTGACCCTCCTCCATTCCATCGCTATCCAAGTCAGACTTCAATTCATGGCTACGAGACCTTCGATGATGCTTATGATGCCTACCATCGTGTCTTTTAACACCATTTTCAAAGCTAGAAGAATCATCTGAGTCACCGGATTCTGAACGCCTGTGACGTCTATGATGATGCCTTGAATGCCTTCTCTTCCTCACCTCACCATAATCAGATTCATAACTCGAAGAATCAGAATCCCTTGATCGTCTATGACGTTTATGATGCTTGGAGTGTCTCCTGGACTTCAACGCGCCTTCATCTTCGTCATTTGAAGAATCAGAATCATCGGATTCTGAGCTTGAGTAATGATGCTTACGCTTCTTGTGAGCACGTCTTTTCCTACGCTCTTCCAACTCACTTTCATCCAAGCTGTCACTATCATCGCTAAAAAAAACAAAACGCCCCTTCGCAATTACATCAGCTTCTTTGAAGCTTGATACACCCAATCTTGGTCAGCATCGTTTTCATCCAACTCACCCATTTCTCTATCACATGGTCCACAGCGACTGTGGTACAAAGATCATGTTCACAGCGACTGCTGGTGGTTCAGTAACCTCGAGACCATGTCATCTGCCCATAGGGTTCTTTAAAGCTGGAAAATCTCACCTCTGCTACCCAAATGACATCAACTCCAATAACCATCCCACGAACATCTGAGACTCCATTACACCAAGAAAACATCGATAGACATCCAACAATTATTCGCCTCAACTGAGGATTTTCATCTCGAAAACCATAACCTCTCGATTTAAATATACGATCTTAACCAGAAACTCGAAATCATTAACAAACACTCTTTAGATAAAACGAATCATTCATGTGGCCACAAAGAAAATGATTCATACAATATTTATCGAAATGTTTTTTTGATTTGTAGAAATATTCGAATCGGAGGTAACATGAAGCGATTTGTAGATCCAGTAGATGAGAAAGTTGGATCTGTTTTTGTGAATTAGGTGATGTCGTTGGATTTGTTGTTTTCTTTGTCAAGGTGATTTATGGTGATTGTTGAAGGATCTGTAAGAAGATGCATGATTTATGTGTGACGGTGATTTGTAGATGCGTGATTTGTAGATCCAGTAGATGCGTGATTTATGGCGGCCGGATCTTGAATGATTGTAGCCAAGATCTAATGGTGATAATAGATCTAGGGTTTTTGTGATAAAGAAAGAAAGTGAGAGAAAAGGATTAAAAGAAAAAAAAAGAGTAAATGACCAAATTACCCTTCGCCTCATACCACTTAACAGCCAAAACTAACTCCCATCCAAGATAGGGACCATTTTTGATCCAAAGTGTAAACGATAGGGACGATCTGTGCACTTAGTTTGAGATAGGGACCAAACTTGATATTTGGGGTAAACGATAGGGACCAAACATGAAATTTTTTCACTCCAAAAAATTGTTGTGTCAAACAAAACTATTAAATTATTCTTTTAACAAAAAAGCTAACAGCTTTAAAAAAGTTTCAAAACATCTCTTACCAAACGGACTCATATCTAACGGGTGAGTGAAAGGTGAGTATTCACTAGCCGTGGCAAAACGGGCGGAGGACAAAACGAGCGACGGGTAAAATAGGCACGGGCTAAATGGACGCAAGCTAAAACGAAAAAAAAACATATTGAAATGTAAAAATAAAAAATAATAATACATGTTTGAAAGCCGGGGAAAAATTAAATTTAAAGATCCGTCGAGTAGCATAATTAGTATTTTACATACGCTCATTAAACTCATTTAGTGTCTTACATGTACGTCCGTTTAGCCCATCAATAATAATGAATGGGCAAAAAGTGTCAAATCTTTTTTAAAAAATGTCAAAAAGTGACAATATTTAGCAAAATATGCAGGATTTACCACCTTTAATATTCACTTACATTACGGTTGAAAAGTGAGCGCGAGTAAGGCTCTTCTCCAAAAAGTAAGGCTTCATTTGTTACCAGTAGGGTACCCGCGCAATGCGACGGCAGGTACCCAGTAACTATATTTTGCGACGAACAAACGTATTAAGTTAAACGTTTTCCTGACTTGTATGTTTCAGGTGAATTCAACATTCACCCGGTCAGATTTTATATGAATTATGAATATATATGTAACCCTATCACTAATATCTTATTTCGAAATATTTTAAATTTTTATGATATATTTTAGATGACACATTTGGTTTGAGCGTTTATTTCAAATGACACTTCTCTCATAAACGTCTAATGGTTTCATGCTTAAGCGTTAGGAAGATTTTTGACTCATTCATAATGGTTTCAAAAGTAGCTTTACTTTTATCATAGAAAGCCTCACATAAATGAGTGATATAACATTTCGACGTCAATGAAACGCATATGTCGAATGATATAAAAAAAAGGTCGAGACAACCGATGGCTGCAAAAAAACGTCAAAAAGTTAGAAACCAAGAGATTCATAAAAGAAAAAGCTTCAAAACTTGATTAATTGTGAGAGATATATAAAAAACTCAAAAGATACCTCAAAACTTGATTCGGTGGTGGAGCATTCCGGTGGTGTAGGTGTAACTGTGGTTGAGGAGGGGTTAGCTTGTGGGTGTAACTATGAGATATATCAATGGAGATATTTTATGTTTCTTTGTTTTGTACGTTTGTGGATAAAATATATATATGTAATTAGTTTTATTGTTACTTAATGGGCTGTTATAACAGTTAAAGTTGACTGGGTTGTTGTAAAATTGATTACACATTAAGACATTTTAATTTTTAGTTATAACTTTTAGTTATATGTGTATGGTTTAGTAGTAAAATTAATACATATCTAACTCCTTTATAAAAGAGATTGGTATCTCTTTCTTATTAAATGCAAAAAATTAAGAGGTACTACTACATCTACATGTTGTACCTCATTTTAATGCACAAACCAAAACATTGTGTAAGGAATACAATTTTACAAGCTAAATGTACAATAGGGTAAAATTAAATTTAAAATTGTAATTAATACTCTTAATAAAAAACCCCATTACATAAATATACAATACCATATGCACATTGTACAAAACTAAAAAGCATCTATCTTATACTAATACAAACTATAATGTCAATTTTTTGAGTGCCGAGAATATGCTAAAATCAATATGCCGGGAATATAAAATGTAAGGACTTGGTTAACTCAACTAACTCAACGGAGTTTAGCCTCAACAAAGGCCAGACGAAATGGCTCGACTTTATAACCTATCATCAGACCAGACTCAAAAAAGTAAAAGATCTCAGATTCAATTCGTGTTTAGACATGCAAGCCGAGATCGTTATAGAACATGTTTTTAGATGAAAACATTTGATTCAAAAATTATAATTAAAAAACACTAATTATAACACCGAAAAAAATTTAGTCATAGGGTACCCGCCGCCGCATCGCGCGGGTACCCTGCTAGTCTTTCCTAAAGAAAAAATGTTTAAGGCTTAAACTTTTTAAGACTTCTAAAAGTAAAAAGGTATAAATGCTTTATAAAGTATTAAGATTCTAAAAAAAAGAAACTTTTTGTTTCTTTTGTCTGTAAACCTCTGTAAGTCCAGAGATTTTCGTTTTTTAGAGATAAGCTCTTAGCACATCTTCAACATTCTAGATATAAACTTTCATTTCTTCACAATTCTTTTCACTTCTTGTGTTCTTCAACACTCATCTCTCACCACCATCTTCAATATTTATTTGTATTTTTTTTGTTTTTATACGTTCTTATAATGAAGTGATTCATTTTGCACTATTTTTGCACGTTGTTATATGTTTTTATCCGTTTTCTTCGTTAATATCCGTTTTATATGTTTTCATCAATTTCCGTTCGTTTTTTTTACGTTTTCGTATGTTTTTACCTATTTTCGTACGTTTTTGTCTCTTTTCTACATTTATGTTTGTTTTAGTTTGTTTCATATGTTTTCTTCTGGTTTTTTTTTATGTTTTTGACTGTTTCGTACTTTTTCTTATGGTTCCTTATGTTTTTATCTATTTCATACCTTTTCTTACGTTTTCATTGTTTTGATGTTTTCGCCTATTTTCGTATGTTTCCGGTTGTTTTTGTATGTTTCTTAAGTTGTATGCGTTTTTTTAACCTTTTTTAATGTTATTATGCGTATTCATCGTTACACAAAGCACATAAAAACGTATAAAGAAAGTACCAAAACGTTCATATGCTTAGAAAAATGTGCACAAACGTACAAAACCTACACAAACATAAGTTCTGAAAATGTACAATTTTGTTAGGCTAGGGGGAGTGGCAACTAAAAATCCCACCGCCACGTCAGCTCCACCTCAGCTTTCTCTTTCCTCTCACTAACCCACTCAAAACTCACATTTCAAGGTTCTTAAGGAAAAAAAAAACCCACCACCACCTCACCTCCACCTCATCTTTCCACTATCACTTTTATTTAATTTATTTATAAAATACATACTTTTATTCCATCAAATTAAAAAAGATACACGCGGGTAAATACAAACATTAAAAATATTGGGCATTATTAGCCAAGTGCTGGATTAAATCGGGTCGAAGGTTTTGATGCACTTGAGATGATTTGATGTATCCCAAACAGCATGAATTTCTTCCGTGCTTCGTACCAGATCGTCCGGTTTAGAATTTAGAAAAGATGATTTTTTTGATTGAGAGAAAGATGAAATGAGAGATATGAAAAAAAGAAGAAGTGAAAATGAGGATTATATAGAAATAAAATGGGGATGAAAAAGAAAGATTTGGGGTAGTGTGAATGGTGAGAAACTCACCTGTAGCGAATTTTTTTTGCCCTGGGAACCAAACCCACGCGTGGGTTTTTAAGGTGAGATAGTGGGGTTCATAGCAACCTACGCATGGCTTTTTTACACCACTCCCCCAGCCTTAAAAACATATAAAGCGTACGAAAAGTAAAAAACGTACAAAACACTAAAATGAAAAACATAAAAAGAAAAAGTAAGAAATAAATTGTGTAAAAAAAGACAATTTTTTAGCAGGTGAAAACTTTAGATACGTTCATTTTTATTAGACGTATACCCGCGGATAGCTACAGATAATTTATGATATTCTAATTGATTTGCTGGTCAAATCGATAATTTGGTGACTCGATCGGGTTGACACGAAAGTCGAAGTCGTGACCCGGTGGCTCGATCGGGTTGATCCGGTTAGAAATCTGCAACACGGTGACTCGAACAGATTGACCCGTGATCGAACCCGTAACACGGTGACTCGACCGGGTTGACACGATGATCGAATCCGTCACGTGATGATCGAACCCATAATGTAATGGTTAATGCACATATTTTCTATTTAACAATTATGTTTATATATAAAAATGATGTTGAATTTTTAACTTTTTCAACTTTTAAAATGAGCTCTTTTTATATATAGATATAGATAACGGTCATGATTTACAGACAAAAAAAAAAAAAAAAAAAGACAAAACCTAAAATTAAATAAAAACAAACAATCCCTTCTTCATAGAAGTGGTGACACTTTAGCTATGTTTGGCAAAACTAGCTGTAACTTATTAAATGTAAGCTGTTTACTAAAAAACTGTTAGCATGAGTTATAAACTGTATTTTTTTTAATAAAAATGTTTGGTATATTAGTTGCTGACTGTAAAATTAAAATGTAAAATGACTTAAAAAGACATATTTAAATAAATTATAATATGATTGGAAGATATATCAAATAATTTACAGATTTAACATCTTTTAACAATTTAAATCTTTATAAATCAACTTTTTATTTAAAAGGTACGTGTTTAAAATAAAAAAACTAACAGCTAAAGTTATTTTCAAATTATATTTTTACAAAAAAACTAACAACTTTAATTTTTTTTTTTAAAAAAAGCTCTTACCAAAAATAAGCTAAACCTAAAATAAAATTAAAACAAACAATCTCTTCTTCAAGTACAAGTGGTGGTGACACTTTATATAAGCTGCACACAAACAGCAAGTCAGTCACTTTAACAAAACCCATCTCACCCTTAAAAAAACCTGTTAAATAAACAAATAAATAAAAAAAAACAAAAACCGGCCGACACGCCGTTAAACCACACCACCAACACCAACACCAAAACATTTCATCCACAAAACCAAACACAAAAACACAAACCTTAAAAATTCATCATCCATCCTTAAAAAAAACCAAACATTCATAAAAAAATGGGCGTAGATTACTACAACGTCTTAAAAGTCCCGAAAACATTCACAGACGACGAGCTCAAAAAATCCTACAAAAAACTCGCCATGAAATGGCATCCCGACAAAACCACATCCTCAGACGACACCAAGTTCAAACAAATCTCTGAAGCGTACTACGTTTTATCTGACCCTAAAAAGCGCCAGATCTACGACATGTACGGGGAAGACGGGCTTAAATCTGGTCAGTTTGAGGATAATGATGATGGTAATATGATTAGTAGTACGAATACGAGGGGTAGAAATGAGAGGAGGTTTCGGTTTGATCCGAGGGATGCTGATGAGATTTTTAATCAGTTTTTTTTTAACCATTATGATGATACTGGGTATGGTTATAATGGTGAGAGGAAGGTGGGGCCTGAAAGGAGGAAGGTGGGGCCTACCACTGGTGGGGGTGTGGTGAGGAGGAAAGCTGAAACTGTTGAGAATAAGCTGAGCTGTAGTTTGGAGGAGCTTTTTAAAGGGAGTAAGAGGAAAATGCAGATTTCGCGGATTGTTCTTGATGATTCTGGGTATGTATGGATTTTGGTTTTTATGAGTTTTTACTAGGTTATTTGGTTTTGGATTATAAATAAGCCACAAATTTCCGGCTTATTTCGAGACTTTTATTACAGTTATTATGATATAACAAACATATATATGCCCGCAAGTCCGTAAAATAAGCCGGAAAATTGGGGCTTATGAAACATAAGCTGAAATCAAATAAGTTAAATGTTTCATAAGTTCCAATTTTACTACGTTATTTGGGCATGGATTTGGTTTTTGAAGCTTTTTTTTAATGATATGGGGGCTTATTTGATTTCGGATAATATTTCATAAGTTCCAATTTTCAGGGCTTATTTTGTGACTTATGGGCTTATATAAGCCGGCGTAATTTGGCTTATTTCCAGCTAATATTTCATAAGCTCCAATTTTGTGGCTTATTTCAAGACTTACAGCTTGTATACACTAATTATGATATAACAAACATTTGTATATAAGCTCCAAATTTATGGCTTATTTTGAGACTTATGGGCTTATGTAAGTTTATTCGGAAACTTTTGTCTTATGAAATATAAGCTGAGATTAAATAAGCTCATAAGCCAATTATAAACTTTTGATGATTCTAGGTATGAATGTTTTTTCAGTTTTTTTGGGGTGTTAGTTTCGGTTTAGATAGCGGGCTTATGGTTTATTTAGATTTGGGATTTTGTTTCATAAGCTTACTTTTTTTTGGCTTATTTTGAAAGTTTTCGATTTATGTAAGTTTGTTACGACATAAGAAACTTATATAAGGTGATAAGTTTCAAAATAAGGCACAAGAATGGTGCTTATGAAACATAAGCCCAAATCCAAATAAGCCTTAAGCCGGGTGTGAATAGGAGCATATTTGATTTCGGATAATATTTCATAAGTCACAATTTTCCGGCTTATTCTGAAACTTATGTACACTTCTTATAATATAACAAACATATATAAGCCCATAAGTTGTAAAATAAGCCGGAAAATTAAGGCTAATGAAACATAAGCCGAAATTGAATAAGCTCGTAAGCCTACATAAAAGATTAAAAAACACCCCCTACGGGGGTGTTTGTGTAAGCTTATTTGTTTATCGGCTTATATTTTCATAAGCTTTATTTTTTCTGTCTTATTTTGTGGCGTATTGGCTTACATAAGTTTGTTGTATCATAATCTGTGTACTTGGGTCTTGAAATAAACCAGAAAATTGTGGCTTATAAAAATATAAGACGAAATTAAATAAGCTCATAAGCCAATGTATAAGGTTAAACAAACACCCCTTAATGGCGTATTGGCTTACATAAGTTTGTTGTATCATAATCTGTGTACTTGGGTCTTGAAATAAACCAGAAAATTGTGGCTTATAAAAATATAAGACGAAATTAAATAAGCTCATAAGCCAATGTATAAGGTTAAACAAACACCCCTTAATGTTCCGAATTGATGACTTTTGTGTTGGTTTTGGAATTAGGATGAAATTGTGTCATCATGTGACTAATAGTATACCCGTATGGAGTAGGATGTAGATAGTCATGACTTCACCGAGTGTACGGAGTCTGCTTTCAAAAATGTGTAACTAGTTATCTTTACCTTTTTGTACAACAACGCATGGTGATGCTGACAATTTTAGCCCGACTCTGCTAGATTAGATAAGATGGGTTGGTTTTGGGATTTGGGTTTTGTTGGTTAATTGAGTTATGGTCTAAATAGTGTATATTGAAATGAAATTGTGTCGTGTTGTATTAACTTTTACTAAAACGGGTTGAGGTTACTTGGGTAAGTGGAGTCTTTGTGGCTCTAAAGTATGCGTCCTAACCTGTGGTTGTTTCCGTACGTTTACCCATCCTAGTGTCTTTTGAGACTTTGCGTACTCCTTAGTCCTTATTAGTCCTTACCACTAGGCCATCTTGGAACGACTTTTTTTTTTCAGTCTAGATATTTTATAGAAATTTAACATTTTAACCAGTAATGATCATTTTTAGAAGTCGGGTTTTTGGTACAAAATGACTAAAATGGGAATTGTCGTATGGCATTATCGAGTTTCACTTGGTTTTGTTATATGGATTAGAGGGTGTTTGGGATTGCTTATTGCGGTTTATGTAACACTTGGATTTTGGAGTATTTTAGAAATTTGATAAGTTTTGTAACAAAACTGATTATTTTATGGATCAATTCTGTAAGAAATGTTTGTTGCTGATACACGAATTACAATTGCAGCAAACCAGGGACTCTTGAAGAGATACTGCCGATACACATCAAACCCGGGTGGAAAAAAGGAACAAAAATCACATTCCCAGAGAAAGGAAACCAAGAACCGGGTGCAGCCCCTGGAGATCTTATCTTCGTGGTAGATGAGAAGCCACACGATACCTTTAAACGAGATGGTAACGATTTAGTATTCACGAAAAGGATCACCCTTTTGGAAGCTCTCACAGGAAAAACAATAAAGGTGACAACTTTAGACGGCAGACTTCTCATAATCCCATTAACGGACATAATTAAACCAGGCCATGAAGAAGTTATTCAGAATGAAGGAATGCCGATTTCTAAAGAACCTGGTAAAAAGGGTAACTTAAGGATCAAGATTGATATTAAATTTCCGTCAAGGCTATCGGGAGATCAGAAATCGGATCTTAAACGGGTCTTGGGAGGTGGAAGCAGAGTTGATGACTAATTACTCGTTTTTCAAGAAACTGTGAGTACCTTCTAACCGTTGACAAATGGAAGCTAAGCTCTATAAAATGTGTACATATACATGGGTAAGTTTCTCGGTATTTTATCAGAATATGAGCAAATTGTGCATAGTAGAAATAATTTGAAGTCTTGTTGCCTAATTTTTATTTGATTATTAGCTAACTACTTAATAATGTTTATTATCACGTTCTAAAATTTGTATATCGTGAAGCAAAGAGGCTATGTCTGTTTTTTATTTGTACTTGCGGGATTGAACACATTTTGTGTTATAATCTATCACTCTTATTTGTTTACCTAGTTAATATATTGTCTAGTAAATCGTATTCTTTTCTTCATGTAATATCCAAATATCAGGGTTCAAATTCCGTTACTGTTTCGCTTCTGTTTCGTATATATTAGGTACTTTGTTGTTAATTAGGTAATTATCGAACTTTTTGGCTGTTGTGTAGGGTCGTTGTACCATCATGTTCTAATATGCAGATCACTAAACTCCCCGTGTTATATGTGAATCGTTCAAACACCATGTAGCTTCTTCACAAAATTATCATCAAGTAATTTCTCAGTAACGGATTTGGGAAGGAAGGCCCGTATTCTGTTTTGACAAGCCACGTATGCTATGATTGTTTCATCTACGTGCTTGTGTCTCGTATTAGTACCAAGAGACAATATAATGGAAGGTTGAAAGGTCGTCGACCCTACTCTTGATGCTTATCATTCAAATTATTTAGTTTGTCCAATACCAATGATTGAGTTGTTGTCATCTAAGTGTTCTACCATCTCACCATAGTTGTCTTTCCGGATAAATTTTGCAACTTTATTATTTTATGCAAAGCTTATTGGAAAGGCTCGATAATTGTGATGGTGAAACTCTTGTAGATGACGACTCAATTCATTGAGCTAGGACCGACTGAATATATGGATGAGTAGCATCCTGAAAGGGTCCAGGATCTTCCAGATTTTAGAATAAAAATGTATCGGTTTGAGTTTATGTGGCTGAAGCATAACGGACAAGCTCTTCCTTTCCGGACGTGTGACTGGGAAATTGCTCAATGATGATGGAATGAAGGGGTTTAATGATTCGTATATTGAAAACAAAATATTAGGCGATCTTTGTTGGAGTAGTTGAATTTGATCTGGAATTCAAAGATTTATAGAAATATTGTCTCGGGACATTAACAAACATACTCACTACACAAACTTTATTCAAGCTGCAATCGGCTTGTGTTATGTAAGCCTCACGTGGGCTATAAATATCAATACATATCTCGGTTTTAGAACCTGTGTTTCTCAATCATCCTATGAAGTTCATCTTTCTTGACCCCAACAATCCTTTCGCGTTCTTTCCCTTTCTTAACCAATACAAACGTTGGCATCGCCTGTACTTCAAAATCCTTCGCCACTTCCTGTTTCATGTTTTTAAGGAAAATATTAGCATGAACCTATCTGTCAACTATTTTATGGTTGACAAGAAGAACTTACAGGTAGCTCATCGACATCAATCTTGAAGAACTCAACATCTGAAAACTCAATGGCCAAGTCATGAACCGCTGGTTCAATGAACTTGCAAGGTCCGCACCAGTCTGCCGAGAAATCTATCACCATCTATAAGTTCCAAAGCATTAGTTAAGCCAGTAAAGTCAATCGGTATCTAGATGCATGTTCCAAAACATACACATATAGTTTACTACTTGACTTCGTCGGTTGATTATCAAACTGCTAATCAAACTCCAAAACAATCATATAGTTCTAAGCATGTCTAGCCAAACACTAAAAACAACCATATCGTCTCGTTACAACTTACCAGTTTGCTTGATCCTCTTAATCTCTGGAACTGTGAGTTCCAATTGTTTGCTGAGTGGATTGAGTTTACTGTTCCTTGATTTGATCTTTGTTGATGTGATGAAACTTGGCCTCCCATCGTTCTTCTGCTTGTTTCTTGTGTATGATATAAAGTTTGAGTTCTTACACACAAGCACTATGTCTATATATACATACATATGTTTACATTTCTAGCTTGTTTTCAGAAGTGGAGAAACTTTCTTTTAGATGTTGATAGGGTATAGGATTCTTGTTCCGGTTTCAGTCATCGATGAATATGATCCGTTGGTTTTAAACTACTGAAAAGTATTATAAAGCATAAAGTTACTAATGATCCTTTTGTGGTTTGTGTACATCGCGCTATGGTTGCTACGAATGATACTAAAGGCAACATGTTGTTATCGACTAGGAAACATTCTCATTGCTAGTTATATAATAAACGTGCACAAGGGTGATGTATGTCTGCGTGCTACATTCGATAAACTTGATCTGGTAACAGTTGGGGATGCATATCTTTATCGTTGCAGTATAACATGGTTTTGGCAACTAGTTAAACACCTAAGTTAAAAACATTAGATGGTTTGATCATACAGAGTTGAACGAAGTCGTTAATCTTTGTATCTTGGTGATAATCAGAGCAAGTTAGTAGTAGAAATTTAACTGCTAGCCTATTAACTTATGTTCATAAGTTAATATCGGCTTATTGAAGTATTGTGTTATATGACAATCTGAAAGTATGAGCTTTGAGCCAAGGGCTTATATAGTTATTAGCACTGTTTCACACTAGTTTGGTTCATGGAGACGTATAGTGGTCCGATGTAATGCTACACCGACGAAAGAGAGCTATACATATAAAATTGGAGTCTAAACTGCAGTTTCACTGGCCTAAGTACACATGTTTTTGTAAGCTGCTCCGGACTATTGCTCTTTCCTTGTGCCTATTTAGCTGTAGGGGGTCGGTTCACGCCTTCATGGGTCGTAATGGTGGTGCATAGTATTCAAGATTTTGCGATAAAAATCAAATCTGCCCCTACCTAATGAAGTTGGTCAAGAGCATATATTCTTTGTTCTAAACAAAGGCATTAACTAAAAGTACACAATCAATGCTAAGGATGATTTCTTTTATGCGAAAATTCTGAAGCAAAATATCAGATACTTTCGAAAATACAGATCCTTGAGAGGTACAAGAAATACATTGTATCTTGATATATGTGCTTTTTTGTTTAGCATTTTAGTCGTGTTACATGACATAGAAACGAAAAGATTCAGATTGCTTTTGCACATGTTTTCTTAACGTTTAAAAGATTGAACTAAAAAAAACAACAAAAGAACTAATGAAAATCGTGATCCATTGCCAACATTTAACTCCACTTGGGGGTCCAAGAACATCTAATTCTATACAACAGTCTACTCCAGTTCAGAATATTTACTGTGATGTTTTGGGACCGGACATCCGATTCTTCTCAAATACATGTTGCAGTACGATAATTGGTTTCATTAATCATTTTAGGACATCCTGTTCTTACTTCAATCAATAGTATTCTTGGATCAATTAGTTTACCAAACATGTGACAAAATGAATGAATAAACGTGGGTTTTAAACATCCCAAATAGGCCATTTTTCACATAACTGAGCCTTACATATTAGAGTCGCCTACAGTTTCAAGCAAGACCCAACAAGACGCATTCTACAATAAATATTTACCCATTTTGACCCATACTAAGCCAACGGGTCTTAAATAGCATCTCTAATCCCAACGCTTGGTTTCAATCATAGCACTATTTATATCAGTGGGTTTGTTCAATGCACGGCATCAAAGACTCCACCTGCAAAAAACCACAAAACCAGCAATATTCAAATACAAACTTGCATACAATTCAAGTCAAGTTCACCAAACTAGCTGCCGTTCTAAAAAAAAAAAAAAAAGTTCACCAAACTAGCCCTTGAATAGTGAATACTCTTGCTGACCAATTATCATATAAGAATCCAGAATCAATGTAGTCCGGAAAAGATAAGGGAGTCTTGGATTCATTCCTTGTAAAACCTTAGATCTATTTTCACAATTTACTGAAAATAAAATTAGCAACCACGAAACCCTATAACCGAGACTTAACAAACCAACACGTGAAGACTAAACAAACAAACCACCATACATAATAGACTCGTCTTGTGAGACTTTTTCTTAAGAGCCTAATGTATCTGATAAATCAAATCGTCAATTCTTAAATTAGATTACTCACACAAATAATGACTATAAGCACAACATTCTAAAATACGTAATTAAATTTAATTACGTAGTTTAGAAAAGCTGTGTTTATACAAACATTTTGTTTAGTAATTTAGATAGAACAAAAATAGTTGCTAGCACACATACAAACATTTTGTTTAGTAATTTAGATAGAACAAAAATAGTTGCTAGCATTTTTATAGCGTAAACTATTGGGACAAAGATGAAAAACCAAAACACTTGGTTAAAACAAACAATGTATGTCCTAAAACTTGTAGAGCTTGCCCCCTTTATTTATATGAAGTATCCTATGTAAAGATTTATGGTCTTGGGCGATGTGGGACAAAACATCCTCCTTTTGTTTTTTTTTTGTTTTCCAAAAATCACATAGTCAGTTCCACTCATCTTGTAGTGTTTGCAAAAGCCACACAGCAGACCAAGACTTTAACATACCCAAAACGCCTTCAAAAGCTAGTTCCTTAGGTATATCGAGTTTCAGAGGAGTCCCTTCGGACCCCAGCCCGACACTTTCTAAGGGGAAAGGCAACGTTTGGTTACCATCTAATAGATACTTTATATCTTTATTCCAATAAGGGAGCGTAATATCATGAACCCGCTTAGGGGCTGGTCAGGCGATATGTCAAGTCATTGTATATCCCCAAACAAACACCGCTTGGTTGTAAAATACGGTTGATCACTGAATAGAAACTTGGTAAATCAGAAACAAGGACCAAAAATACCGTACCAACAACCCATTAAAGGCTCGATCCCTAGCCAACTTTTTTTCTTTCAATGTAAGCTGATGTATTGAACGAGTGTAAGCGTTTGAGGGTCTTATGAAACCAACTATATAATAATGCACCTTTCTATATTGATCCTTGTGACTGAAAAAAACATCTTGTAATCTCTTTAAACCTGAATCTTGTTATGTGGTCCTGAAGGCCTTCTCAGGGGCTGCCATCGAGTAAAACAAAATCGTATCATGGAGTCAGACTACAAATGATGAGAATGGAAGCACAAGTTAATTCTCCATTGGCAACATTTAACTCCACTTTGGTTGGAAGGGGGGGGGGGGGGGGGGGGGCAAGGGCATCTAATTCTATACGACACTATACTCCAGTTCAGAATATTTAGTGTGAGTTTTTGGGACCGGACATTCGATTCTTCTCAAAACATGTTGCAGTACGATAATTGGTTTCATTAATCATTTTAGGACATCCTATCCTTACTTCAATCAATAGTATTCTTGGATCAATTGGATTACAAAACATGTGACAAAGTGAATAAACATGGTTTTTTAAACGAGGCCATTTTTTTTACATAATTGAGCCTTACATCTCAATTACTAAATTCTATCGCCTACAGTTTCAAGCAAGACCCAACAAGACGCATCCTATAATAAATATCGACCCTTTTTGACCCATATTTAACCAATGGGTCTTAAGAAGCACCTCTAACCCCAACACCTGGTTTCAATCAATCATAGCAACAAAACCACAAAACCAGCAAAATCCATATACAAATTTGCATACAGTTAAAGTCAAGACTCTACAACTTCATCACCTTTTCGTTACATAATTATATCATATGAATGAAGGGGCACAGACACCTATCAAATATGTAGAAGCTTATCTATTATTAGACGTGTCGGGAAATTGGGAGTGGAACAAAAATTGAAGTATAAACAATTGATTTGTTACGGACCATGTGATATGTAATTGAATAAGTGCAGTTTTGGTTAGGCATAGCCTTTGGGTCATTCCATCTAAGCATTTATAGTATGTTTCTGATTTTGTCATTTTTAATAGTTTTAGCCGAACTACCTAAAAAGAAAGTATTAGCCGGATAGTCAGGAAACAAGCATTTTCCATGCACTTCCACATGACCAATGCAAAGATAAAGGCATGTTTTTGCCTTGTCGATATATATGAAACATAGATGGCAAAATGGGAAGGTCGGACAGGTTAGATACCAAATCAAAAGTTTATATATTCACCTAGTTTCCGAGTTCTCATACAAAACAAGGTTGCAAAACGTTTTCCCCATTCCGGTCCATTCCATATTAATATATCAGAGAAGCCAAAATCAACCCAAAAAGTTTCAAAAATCGGCCAAAGTTACCTGGTTTTTTTGTTAAGATTGTCGTCTTTAACTTTCATGAGGCGATTGTTTTGGCTACATCGGTGGATTTACCTACCTTGGCAACTATGTGATAGATCTTTGTGGTGAAATCATCCCACTTTGTCGTGAAGGCTTGTTAATACCCTTGACCAACCTAGTCCTGCTCCACTTTTTTTTTTCTTTTATTCTTATTTGACTGCACAATTTAGCAACATGCGTAGTTTTATCATACTTAAACTTCTTTTTTCCACTATTTTTGCTTTAGAAAAAAGATAGATGCCGTTCTTTGATAAATATGATATTATTTTGCCCATGGATGATGGATGGCTGTGTAAACTAGCTAACAGTTAACATAATCAATGGCTGTGTGCAAAGAAAGCAAACAAATTTTATTTTCTATAAAAGCTCGTCGTTCATATTCCCACATCGGCTGGGTGAAGTAAACAGATAAGTGGGAGATGAATATAAAAACAAAGGCATGGGAATACCTTTCTCGGCCTTTTGGCTAAGATCAAGTGTAGTATCTGTTCTTATCAGTTTGTGAGCCATCGGCTCACTCGATAGCAATCTTATTTTTTATATGGGAAGAAAATTCTGTTGCTGGGACTTAAACCCGGGTCTCTCGGGTGAGAGCCGAGTATCCTAACCAAGAAGACTACAACTCGAAGGTATTACTTGCAACTTTATAAGTCACCACCAGAGTAGCTTGCTGCTGGGGTTCTTCATGTGTCGTTTTGGTCTTACACTACTGCCAAAGCCGGTGCACCCTTCCAATTACTAGTTCAATGTTTTTACATGTTGTTTTGGGACTATTTGAGTATCTTAGCAATACTATAATTCCATACTTACTCTTTCAATTGCATGTTAGCAAGTTCAACCTGTTCGACATGAATCGCTCCACTTTCGCAATGTAAAATCAAGTCTCCACTGTATTCAATAATCGACATTTTGGAGAAAGTAATTAAAGCTAGTTTGTGAGTCATCTTTTGTCATCGAAAATTTCGCTTTGTCTATTTATATTCCAAAGAAGTCAAGATCACTTGCACCGCTATATTTCTAGAGCCATTCTACTCCAGATTGAGAACTTGTTAGAGCGTCTTGGGTCATGGCCTTCAAGACCATCATAAACAAAGAACAAATACCAGAAAAACACATATCCCGGTAGTAAATTTGTGGTTTTTTGGGAAGTGATTATATTGATGATTGTTTTTCTGCAGTACGCGGGATTATATTACTCTAGAAGCTCCACCAATGCCGCTTACTTTAGGTCATGATAAGGTAATCTTGGAAAAGCACGTGCCTTATTATGTTTCTGTTTGTTGGCTTATTGTTTTTAGTTTTGTTACTGATATATGTTATTTATGTGAAGGATGAAGAAATGTCTTGACGAAGATTGCCGAAAAAAGTAAATTCTGTTCGAAGTAAAAGACACAAACACCAACTGAATATATGTTATTTTTGTTAAGTTTTGTTGTGAATGGTTTATGCTCAGTTTAGCCTTCTAAACCTTTTTGCTATGTAACACCCTTTCGGGGATTGGAAGATCATGTATCTAAACTAAAGAAACTGAACTATATGACGAACCAGTAAGTTAAGCTCTTAAATACAAGCATGGGCATGTTCCTCCGTCTACTGTGTCGTTACATTGTCGGGTAATCCCTCCACCTTATATGAGAAACCCCGATCAAGGATGGTTCAGATAATTAATGGTGTGGATCCACTTGGTGACCGCCGAGCTAAATGTGCAGGTATATAGCTATTGGTTATTTAATGATCACTATGATTATATTTTGTGAAAGAACCTAAAGCGAGTCCTCAACTGAACTGTTTTGCATAGTTCTTACCTCTACCTGTTGACCTAGCATATTCAGTATAACAAACGTTTTACCTCAGCTATAATACCTTTTTTGATGAACAAGTAGAAATTGAGAAATAACCATGATTGATCACTTGGAAAAATCCCCAGTTTTTGCACGCATTATGAATCTGATCCACGAGTCCTTGTATTGGTATATCATTAGATATGTGCAATGCCTTGGGCTTCGATTATGGAAATGGAATTAGGTAGTTATGGCCAGAGCTGCCACACATAAGGTGAATTCAGAGTAAGTAGAAAGGATACTGACAAGAGCTTATAAGAGTCATTACAATTAAAAGGTGATGAGTTGGCTCATGCTACCTGAATCAGGGAGGGTGCCAATGGACTGGTTGGGTAACACGTCTACTCTAATTAAAACGGCTCATGAAGAAACCCAAAACTTTTTTTTGTCCACAAAAATATTGATTTTTAATGTGTTAAGTATGATTAAAATTAATTATAGTTTTTTATAAAACATATTATAGCGTTGGATTATACCCTAAACGTATGGTTTTAAGTAGATTCATTAGAAGCAGAAAAAATAAAACTAATAGAAATTCGAGATGTGATCCCTATTTGGGTTCAAGAATCCAGTGATAAACAGTGTTTGTGTATAAGCATCTTACAACAATCCTTAACTATGCTCATAAATCGGTTATGAGAAAAGCTACAATCAAGAAGCTCCTAGCTACAAAAATTCATAGATACGACACACGTGACACATGATCAGGAGATGATGAATGTTATTGGATCAAGTTTTGGGACAAAAAAAGTCACAGCTTGTAGTAACTACAAAGAATATATATATGAAATTCCTGTCCCACATCGGATAAAAAGCAAAACAAAGACATGTATATAAGAAAAGTGTGAAATATTAGTGCATGTGTTCGTAAGGAGGAGAGACGGTTGGCATCTCCCCCGACAGGGACGGAAACAGCTTTTAAGCTTACCTGTTACACATCCGGTTAAGGCTTTCCACTTCGGTGGATCTTATTACCCAATTTTTTTTCCGTTTTCATGAGTAAACTCTAACTAATTTGCGTGGTTTAAGGCCTAGCTTGTACTTTTATCAGAAGTATTTATATGATATACAAAGTGGTTTTGAGGGAATATTATATGTGTTTCTTCTGCACCTAATCTATGTATTTATGCGTAGTCTCATGTAATCTCTAAAACATAATCAACTTGCGATACATAGCAGAAATTATGTGATATACAAGTGGTTTTGAGGGAATATTATTGTCACCTACATACAAGTTTAATAGTTGAGATTTCGAACTTCATTCTAATTTTCTACGAGACGAAGCCGTAAAACATAATTGAGTTGGATGATATGCACAAATCAAGAAATGGTCCAATTATTTTCTCAACCGTTTTCGCCCTCTATGAGGTTATTATGACATAATATGAAAAAAATAAAAGCCAATAAAACGAGCTTATGAATTATAAGCAAAAATTATATAAGCTCATATTTGAAGATGAACAAACACCCCCATATAAGCTGATGTGAAGAGCCTATGATAAACAACTTATTGGGTGTTTGGGATAGCTTATTTCATAAGTCCATCAAATAAGCAACAGTATCTTAGGAACAGGAAGAATGCTCCATTGTACTCTATAAAAGAAGAATGCTCCATTGTACTCTATAAAAGAATAGTAGATAGAGTATTTGATTACTAGCCCCTAATCCTAATGTTTGTATTATTATGTGAGCTTCCAGTGATGTATTGTTAGTACAAAACGACATCCATCCCAGTACAAGAGTTGTTACCTTGGTTAAAAGTGGACCTAGGTTGTGCAACGAGAGGAAGAAGATGAACCATTCTTCCTGTTCATGCGGGATTCGGCTGAGGTAATTAGAGCAGGTGTCTTCCAAGTTCTGGCGGGGTACGAGTCTTTGTTGAGTATGATGTGAGCCACGTGTTTATAATTGTTGAATTAATGGTTAGTTTCTCAAATAAAAGAAGCAAGTCTCATCCCAGATCGGCCAAAAATGCTAACAAAATGGTGTTTAAAAAGGGGGTGGGCAAAGCAGCCACCACGACCTTACTTGCACAGGATTTGTTTTATAGGCTCGTACCTCTGTATTCATGATTCATGACTCCTCAAGAGACAGAGATTAACTGAGCCTTATGGTTTCAGGCATGGCTTAGTAGAGGATCGTTGTCACCCCATCTGATGGGTCTTGGCATGGCTACATGTTTGTGTGCCAAACAACAAACCTTCCTTTTTTCCCTTCTCGAATCGAATCAAGACTGTGCAACATGAGCACCACTAGAAGCATGGTTGTAGTAGCCACCAAAAAACTAAAATAAATTAACATGAATCAAAGTATAGAAATATCACAGGCAAGTAGTAAGAACGATTGAGGTTCGCTTATGTCTATCCCAATTGGTAGGTTGTGAATCAACCTTTAATTTTAAAAGTATCCTTGATTGTGCACATTGATCATTTGTGTATAAATTGTTGAGGGAAAACAAGCATAAAAAGCAAAAGGTAACATCACTCCTTCGATTTATCCCGAGTGTACTTGGGGCACACACAACTATTAAATATTTATTATAGAGCGTATGCTTGTTATCACTTGAGAACACTTTTATGCATACATCATTTGTAAATCATTTACGATAGCTCTAATGTATCTTATCAATCAAATTCAACAGTTTCATTAGATTACTTAAACAAATAGTAAATATAAACCTAGTATTTTCAAATAGCTAATTAGATTCTAAAATCAATTAGCTTACTAAAAATAATAGCTTATATTTAAAATTTGATTTGTAATTCAGATAATACAAGCATTTTCATAACACAAATTGTGAGGGACAAAAAAACAAGAACCTAATAAGTTAGTTCAATCAAACAATGTATGTCCTAACAATTGAAGTAGCTAAGCTTGCCCCCTTAATTTATAAGAAGCAACCTATGTAAAGGTTTATACTTGGGCGATGTGGGACAAAACATCCTCTTTTTTTTCTTCTTTTTTTCTTCCAAAAACCAAATATTCATAGCAGAGCCTATGCATAAGCATGTCCCAAACACTTAAGCATGATGTATGAGTTTAAGGCATGTGATGCATGTTATTATCGTCGCGGTATAACATAGTTTGTGGTAACTAGTTAAACACATAAGTTAAAAACATTAGATGGTTCGATTATACAGAGTTGAACGAAGTCGTCAACCTTTGCATCTTGGTAAAAATAATAGCAAGTTAGTAGTAGAAATTTAACTGCCAGCAATGCTATTGTATGTTCATAAGTTTATATCAACTTGTTGAAGTATTGTGTTATATGACAATCTGAAAGTATGAGCTTTAAGCCAATGGCTTATATGGTTACCAGCATCGATGCACATTAGTTTGGTTCATGGAGACATATTGTGGTTGGATGGTCAAGTTTTCACTTGAATTACTTGCTTATACTGACAGGGTCCATAAATTTGTGCCGACTGAATAATGACTACAAGACGAGTGACAATTACATATAAAATTTAAACCCAAAGTTGCAAAAAGTGAGAACGCAACTATCATTTACCAAATAAGAAAAGTGCTTGGAAAATTTTGAAGCAAATTATCAAATGCTTTCGAAAATACAAATCTTTGAGAGGTACGAGAAATACATCGTATTTTGATATATCATATATGTACCTTTTTGTTTAGCATGTTAGTTGTGTTACATGACATAGAAACGAAAAGATTCATATGGCTTTTGGACACATTGGTTTAAGAATCATAATGTCTCCATCAACGATTCCCCACGTTCAAGTTTTCTAAACGTTTAAAAGATTGAACTAAAAAACAACAAAAGAACAAATGAAAATCGTTATCACGTACAACCAACACAAATGATGGGAATGGAAGCACAAGTTATTCCTCCGTTGCCAACATTTAACTCCACTTGGGGGCCAAGAACATATAATTCTATACAAGAACAGTCTACTCCAGTTTTGAATATTTACTTTGATTTTTTTTGGGACATGACATCCTATTTCTTCTCAAAACATGTTGCAGTACGACAATTGGTTTCATTAATCATTTTTTAGGACATCCTATTCTTACTTCAATCATTAATATTCTTGGATCCATTAGATTACGAAACATGTGACTAAATGAATAAACATGGTTTTTAAACGTGTTAACTCCACTTTTCGACCTACTTAACCCAAATAGGCCATTGTTTTTAACATAATTGAGCCTTACATCATCAATTACTGAACTAGAGTCGCCTACAGTTTCAAGCAAGACCTAACAAGACGCATCCTATAACAAATATTTACCCATTTTGATCCATATTAAGCCAACGGTCTTAAATAGCACCTCTAATCCTAACGCTTGGGTTCAATCATAGCAACACTACTTATAACAGTGGGATTGTTCAATACACCAATTATCATATAAGAATCCAGAATCATGTAGTCCGGAAAAGATAAGGGAGTCTTGGATTCATTCCATGTTTTCATGTAAAACCATAGTTCGTGTTTTCACAATTTACTCAAAATAAGACTAGTAACCAAGAAACCCTATAACCGAAACCTAAACAAACCACCAAATGATCAATCAAGTCTCCAACTGTTAAATTAGATTACTTAAACAAATAATAACTATAAACACAACATTTTCGAATAGGTAACTAAATTTAATAAGACTACTTCGGTGGATCTTATGACTCACTTTTTTTCTGTTTTCATGAGTAAACACATCTGGTTAAGGCTTTCTACTTAGGTGGATCTTATAACTCACTTTTTTTCTGTTTTCATGAGTAAACCCCAACTACTTTTATCAGAAGTTTTATGTGATATACAAAGTGGTTTTGAGGGAATACAAAGTGGTTAAGCCTTTCTACTTCGGTGGTTTTTTTCCGTTTTCATGAGTAAACACCAACTACGTTTATCAGAAGTATTTATGTGATATACAAAGTGGTTTTGAGGGAATACAAAGTGGTTAAGGCTTTCTACTTCTGTGGATCTTATAACTCACTTTTTTTCCGTTTTGATGAGTAAACACCAACTACTTCTATCAGAAGTATTTATGTGATATACAAAGTGGTTTTGATGGAATATTCTATGTGTTTCTAATGTAATAATCTCTAAAACATAATCAACTTGCAATACATAGCAGAAATTAGGTGATATACAAGTGGTTTTGAGGGAATATTATTGACGGCAACATACAAGTTTGGTAGTTGAGATGTTGAACTTCATTCTTATTTTCTATCAGACGAAACTGTGTGTAAAGGCTCGTGTTCAAGGGGTGGCTACAGACGCATGT
This sequence comes from Glebionis coronaria, assembly GCA_025667525.1. NCBI lineage: Eukaryota > Viridiplantae > Streptophyta > Magnoliopsida > Asterales > Asteraceae > Glebionis > Glebionis coronaria. The sequence continues at coordinate 593,058,205 of CM046879.1, read as the reverse complement.
TCATTAATGTGGATTGTGGAGCCATAAAATATAACCATTTTTGTCCTTTGTGAGGTTATTATGACTTAGTGGGTGTTTGGAATTGCGTTTGCAAACAGATTATCTGCTTATTTCATTTTGAAAATAGAGATAAGCTAAAATGAGTGTTTGGATAATAAATAGAGATAAGTGATTATTTGCTTTTAGTAGCTTCCAAAATGTAGTTTTGAAAAAGTTAGTGGGGAGCTACTTATTTCATTTTCAAAATGGAGTTTTGAAAAAGTAAGCTTTCAAAATGGAGAATAATCAAATTTGTCAAACACTCACATTTGCCAAACAATCAAATTTTCCAAAATGGAGTTTTGAAAAAGTTATTGGGGAACTACTTATTTCATTTTCAAAATGAAGTTTTGGAAAAGGAATCTTTCAAAATGGAGTTTATTATCAAATAATCAAATTTGTCAAACACTCAGATTATCTGATTATTGCGATTTCAATATGGATAATCAAATCCAAACACTAATTTTTCAAAACGGAGTTTTCAAAATGATGATTATCTGATTATTCATTTTTAAAATGAATAATTTGTTTTAAATAAGCAATCCCAAACACCTCCTTAAGATGAAAAAAAACATAAACCAGAAAATAAGCCAAAAAAACGAGCTTATGAATTATAAGCAAAAAATATATAAGCTCATACTTGAAGATGAACCAACACCCCCATATAAGCTGATGTGAATAGCCTATGATAAACAGCTTATTGGGTGTTTGTGATAGCTTATTTCATAAGTTCATCAAATAAGCTATAAGTAGTCGGGAAGCGCGAAAATGGTTGAGAAACACATTTGGACCATTTCATTCCCATTTGAGGCAGTATATAAACTAGTGATAACCTCCTCCTCTGGTCGACGTGGGATATCTGATTTCACCGTATTTGCTTTCTCGTAGACTAAATTTTTCAAGGTAAATCTTTACACCAATCACCTCAACAACGACCAACAAAATATAGTACGCAACTGTTGTAATCGTCTTATAGAGAATGTGTTAATTTAAACTTTAGAAGGTAGATATATAAGTTTGATATTATATGCTCGATGTGGTGCTAATAATGTAGAGTAAGTGACATTGCGTACCAAGACCTCTAAGCAGTATCGGATCCATCTTGGGAACATGGTGGGGAGCCCGCTCACCCGAAAATAAAAAGAGACGTGCCTCTAGTTTTGTTTGTTTTTATTTTGTAGGCTTGACAATAGAAGCACAAATGAAGGTAACTATTCTTCTTTCACATAGCTTATTATAATTATAACAAAATGCTAATTTGAGCAATGACTTTTTCGTTTAAAACTTTACGTGCTTCTGTTTTGTAATATTATGTGAGCTTCCAGTGATGTATCGTTAGTACAAAACGACATCCATCCCCGTAACAGAGTTTTTACCTTGGTAAAAAGTCGACCTAGGTTGTGTAACGAGGGCAGTCGGGGAGTACGATTATCATATGCGGGAGGATGAAGACGAAGCATTACTTCTGTTTCTGCGGGATTCGGCTAGGCTAACATGCAGTAGGTGTCTTTCAAGTTCGCGCGGGTACGAGTCTTTGTCGAGTATGATGTGAGCCAAGTGTTCATAATTGTACATTAATGGTTAGTTTCTCAAAGGAAAGAACCAAATCTTACCCCACATCGGCCAAAAATGCTAGGGTATTTAAATAGGGGGTGTGTTCTATAGGCTTGTACCTCTGTATTCTTGACTCCTCAAGAGACAGAAACCTACATTGAGATCAGCATGTAGCCAGCTCGTTATTAACCGAGCCTTATGGTTTCGTTAATGGCCTTGTAGAGGATCGTTGTCACCCATCTGATGAGTCTTGGCATGGCTACATGGTTGTGTGACAGACAACATGTTGGTTTATATAGTTCATAACAATTATTTAAAACCATAATATGGATCAAAGAACGCATAACGGAAGCGATTAACAAGATCATTAATTTAACACAATTATATTAATCAAGTTTAGGGTTATATACCTTTATCCTAGCAAGATCCGCAAGACGACGGAATGAACGGCAACTAGGGTTTATCACGAACACCACCAAGAATATAATCTAAAGGAAGATTATATCACGCTCTTGTACACACGTAATACGGCGAGTTAACCGTGAGTCTAGCACGAACAAACCGAGCTTCAACGCTTATGGAATATCTACCCAATAACCCTAGAGAGGGACTAGGACTAGATATAATTTAAATAGAAAAGTCGAAAACCAAAACCCTAAATAATGGGGTGTTTGGCCGGCGACTATATCAAGAAAAAGAGAGAGGGATTGAAAAATTATGAGGCTTGGGGTTTGTTTATATAGCCTTGACAATCCTTGGGCTCCAAGTCATAAACAAATAAGGAAACCGAAGTTCCCCTTTGCCCCCTCTACAAGCCGGCGGTTAACACCCTCCTACAGGGGTGTTTGTGTAATTTTTCCTTCTTCTTTTAGCTTCTATTTAATTCCATAACGGTCGTTATAACTTAACTTTTATTTATCAACGATCGTTAGTTAAGCTTTGGTTTGATTTAATAAATATATATAAAATATATTTAATAAATAAATTAACCCTTTACGTTATGTGTGCAATCCCGTGATCCCGAGTTCGATCCTATCTCACGACTATTAATTTTAAGTCCATAAACTTTCACAACAAACTCTTTTTTTTTGCTTCTCGAATTTGATCTATATGCTATGTGTCTTTTTGGTTTACATTAACTGATGATGCCCACTAAATGTGCGCTTTGTTAAAGAAAACTAAAACACAAATCAGAGAAAATGTGGTGAATATAATGAGAAGGTGCAGATTATGTATCCATTTCTAGGATTTTTAATAATGAACAACACATTCAAGAACCAAGTCTTTAATGTGTAGTTATATGGCATCACGTTTTCAAGAATACAAACACGAGGAGAATGGTTATTAAACTTGAAGTAGGACTGCAAATCGATTTAATTGATGTAGTAAAATCATCATATTCTCACACAATCTCATGAATCTGATATTCACTATCAATGCAATTTGGAAACTCTCCTATGGCTGGCATCTTTGCTAGCAAAAACCTGAAATTTTACTATTTACTAGCAAAGATACCAACCATAGGAGAGTTTCCAAAACGCATTGATAGTGAATATCCGAGACTAGTTATATCTACTGAAGATAATATTGATGTTGATACGTTACAACCTCAAATAGAAACTAGTGCAGGTCACGCATATGGTGGATTAAGGCTGTAATATACACCATTATTACCATTCTAGTTTGCCTCATTTTAGTGAAATGGGTGTGCCATTACTCTTTGAGAAGGTATATATCATATTTTTATCTCACAACATAAAATTTGGGCTTACTTGTATCTGAAGGGGCAAATATTTATCTCGATTCTAGACATATTGATCTAAATGTGTATGTAGTGATAGGTAGAGCTTGTTTTCTTTTAAAGATGTGTGTGACATCTAACTTATCCTTATTCTTGTTTTTGCTGATATTATTGTAGGTATTTACTTCCAATGATGCAATGGGGAGGCTGAGACATTTGGTCGTTCCGGCTCTTGCTGTCATGCTAGTAGTTTTGTTAGCACTTTTCCCGGTGGTGTTCATTCCATCTGGTCCTTATATGTGGCTTGCAGGGATGATCTATGATTATGGATTGGGATTTGTAATAATCATGGTTGGAACTACTGTTGGAATGGTTTTGCCATATCTTATTGGTCTATTCTTTCGTGACCGTATCCATGTGAGTCATTAACTATAGAACTGTGACATTTTACATGCTCTTGGTGGCACCTAGCGAAAGGGAAGTAACATCAGCACCTTCTTCGACAACTATGTCAATGCCCGCTAATATGGCGCTCTCTGAACAACCAAAGATTTTCACATACTGTATACATGGCCAAGTGAGCCAGTGGTCTTTTGAGAGTCACCTTGGCATTGCACTCTAGCCTTAGCCTAACTCGCCCCTTAAATTTTATTCAAAAGTTGTAATAAAAGTAAATTTCACAGCAATAAATATGGAATTCCTCGCTTTAATCATTCGTTGTCAATTTTGGCCATAAATATGCACGAAAGTGGTGGTGTTATGAAATACTAATGTTCTCACAGATAGTGTAAAATAGCTCCAAGATATGGAAAATAACATGACTGTAATTATTAGTATTGCATTATGTTTCAGTGATGTACTGTGCAGTCTGTGCACCCCTGGCAGGCACATATGTTTCAATTCTAGTTTTTGCTGATAGGTCATGAAAGTTGCTAAATTTTACTAAGATCTTTATTACAGTATGTTCTTCACATTGTTAACAAGACTGGATATTGTTAATTGGAGGGGTGCGTCAAGCCTAGACAGTTGGGCAACGCCAAGGCACAGATGAAGAACCCCATCAGCAAGCTACAGTGGTGGGCTCTTATCCTATAAAAAATTAGATTAGTATCAAGTGAGACTATGGCGCACCTATCAGACATTAAACAGATAAGAACATATACTACACTTGATCTTAGCCAAAAAGACAAGAAAGGCATGCTTTGTATAATACCAGGCCTTTGCTTTTATACTCAACTTTGCCTTGTCTGTTTACCTCACTCAGTCGATGTGTGATGGATTAGAGGTGCTATCGTTTACATTGAAAATCAAGTTTCGTCCCTATTTCAAAATAAGTGCATCAGTCGTCCCTATCGTTTACATTTTCGATCAAAAATCGTCCCTATCTTGGATGGAGGTTAGTTTTCTCCGTTAAGTTTATTTATTAAAGGGGTATTTGTGTCTTTTCTATTTCATTAACTACAATAAAAAAAAGTCACATTTTTTTTCTTTTATTTCTTATCTCTCTTTCACACACATCTCTTAGCCCCTCTCTCTCTCTCCCCTGCAACCTACCCTGCTCCTCCATCAAGATCTGAAAAACAAAACATAAACCATCTCAATCCATCTTTTAATCACATATCATAAACTTTAAACCCGAATATTTAACACCAAACAAATCTTACAACAATTACATTGCCTTTGAGGACTTGATGTAGACTCTTTATCAATTCATCACCATCGAAGTGCAACCACGTCCAAGAGCAACGCAAATATAATTGTTTACTTTTCATAGCTGCTTCCCAAAAGAACAAAAAGCCAACTCACTTGACACCAAAATGAAACAATTACTTTCGTAATTACTTTTCTTTTGGAACCAAACATGTGAACAAGAATTGTACTTTGTGGACCATAGGGGTGTTCAAAAAAACCGAGAAACCGACGAACCGAGCCGAACCGATCAATCCGAAACCGAAAAAACCCGAAACCGAAGAAACCGAAACCGAAAAAAACCGAAACCGAAAAAACCCGCTTATAACGGTTCGGTTACGGTTTTCATTTTTAGATATCCGTGGTTAACCGAACCGAACCGCACATATTATACATGAATTTTTTTAACTAAATATTCAAATAATATTACATGTATTAATTGTATTAGTACCCTACTTTTATTATACAACAATTTTTTTACTCTTAATGTAAACTGTTTTAAACATGTATGTGTAAATTTAATTAATGTGATCGTAGTTTATAAATATCAAATAAATATTTTTTAATTAATATGTTATTTATGAATATTCTAATGCACTTTTTTAAACGAAATAATTTTTATATGATTTTTATCTATTTAATGTCGTTGAATTATACAAAAACTACATTCTATGTGGTAAACCATGTTATTATTTATAAACTAACACTTTATGAAACTTATATAATGGTTAACCGTGACCCGAACCGTGGGTAACCGCTCATTTCGGGTAACCGTATGTCCGGTTAACCGCCTTGTACGGTTCGATTACGGATAGTAAATTTAACTAACCGAACCGCGATGGATAGTCAAAATCGTCTAACTAACCGAACCGAACCGACCCGTGAACACCCCTAGTGGACCACTAGCAGTCAATGATACATACTGATACAAGGTATTTCATTGGGGTTCAGATTAAGTTCTCGGAATCTTCTCGAATTGATCACGGTTCAAAGTGGAATAGTTGTTCTTGGTGACAAATAGGGGGTTTGATTTTCTATTCTACGGAAAAGGAATAAAAAGGACAAAGTCGTGAAAATAAGCTAAGACAATAGACAAATGAAAATCAAGTTAAAAGAAATAAAGATGAGTTCAAAATTTAACAACAAACGAAAAGTGATTAAAAACGTAACTCAAAAACTAAGAAAATTAAAATGAGAAAAGCTGGAAGAAATGCTCATTCGGAATAAATAAAAATTCAATCCTTGATTCGGAATGTAATGGTTGATGCGGAATATTGAAGTTGATCCGGAATGTGGGGTTGATGCGGAATAAGTGGTGTTGATCCGGAATAGTAAAGTATTCCGAATAAAGAGATTGATCCGGAATGACAAATATTCCGAACGAAGGGACTTTATCCGGAATAAATAAGAAACGGTTGATTCAGAATAAAAGGGTTGATCCGGAATAATTGATTATTCCGGATGAAAGGCTTTGATCCGGAATATAAAATATTCCGGATGAACAAACTTGATTCGGAATAAAAATAAACAGTGCTTGATTCGGAATATAACAACTGATCCGGAATGTTTGGGAAAAATACTTGATTCGGAATCTGGGCTTGTGAAGAACAGTAAAGAAACAGAGAAGACGATTTTTCACCAAATCAATCAAAATAAACCAAAAGATTTAAACCAAGCTAACCAATAATCATTAACTAACCATAATCATCAAACCAAAACACTAAAAACACAAAACCCACTTACTTTTGAAGATTAAAATCAACCCAATAAGAACTTTAAACTTTAAATCAAAAAGAGAAGATGAACAAGATTAAATGGAAGATTGTATTGAAAGATTAATGTTAAACAAACAAAGGGAAAGATTAAAAACTTACAAGATTAAAGATTCAACAAGAAAGAAAAATCACCAACACCTTAATGGTGTTGGCTTCCTACGAAAGAAAAAGAAAAGACTGGAAAGAAAAACTAGCTCAAAAAGTGTGAGGGGATGTCTTTATATAGCCTTGTCTTTGGTTAGTGAGTGGGCTTTCTCCCTTTCTTCTTGTCTTCTCGTCTTTTTAGAAAAGTTGACGTTTTCGATTCTGATTCGGGATTTGTAGACGAATAAATTCAACTCGCCTTTTAATTTCTTCGTTTAATAGACTTGAGTTCTTTCGACATATGTAAATCTTCCATCTTTGGTCCTTTTCTTTGATAAATCTTCAAATAGGCCCATTGACTTCAAATCTTTTGCATCTCTTGGACAATAGACTTCGTCTTGAGTCTTTTTCTTCGATAAAACCCGTGCAATCCCATGTTTTCTCCAATATCCATCCGGTTGGCTCTGAAAACACAACAAACATACAAACCACGCATAATTCCAAACAAATGACATTAAATACGCGTTTTGGTCTTGTTTTAGCAAGAAATAAGTGGTAAAAGGATGGGTGTTTTCACACCTATCAAATCCCCTACACTTAACCATTTCCATGCCCTCATGCAATGCTTAGTGATAAAGCAAGTTTACACTTTTCTTATAATCAATCAACCTTGGCCTTATTAACATACTACTAAGCAAAAATTAAAGTACTAAGAGGAATTAAAACTTTTAGAGGAAACAAAAGGATAGAAAACCATTTTCACTAGAAAATAGCTACATGGAAATAACTTGCAAAGAGATCAAGGACTTACATTAGGGCTTTGGTGCTGCGAAGATTTATCACCCTCAAGTTTTACGTTCCCCAAACTAAGCTTAAAAACGAGATCATTGTTATTATAAGTTAGCAAATCAAACACTTACACACATGGCTTAATTATATGCTTAAACTCCCTTATTCCTAGGTGTATCTCTTATATTTTATTGTTGTCTTAGAATGATCACGAAGATGCATTTTTGGACTTATTGCGATAGTTTATTTAGGCTGAAAGCAAAGTAGGACGATCTGATTAATAGTTAGCTAAAGGACAAAATCTCTTAAAACTGCTTCTCGGGATATCAAAAAGTTCATATCTTGGCATAACTCGCTTCACGATTTGAGACCTTTCTCGGGCCGATATTTGGCATGTACTTCATACTTCATATCTTGAGAGACGTTCTTGAGATAATGGTCTTCTCTTCGCTAATAGAGTTTCTTCACTTGGAGACTTTTGAGGAGTACTCTAACTTTGTTGACCACGACTTCATCATTATTTCTTCAATCGTTATTTGGGATTTTGAGATACAACGATCCGCCTCATTTACGGACTTGGATCTATTTATCCTCATACCTTGTTAGGGTCTTTTCGGATAGACTTCTCCATGATCTTTATGGGAGTTGATTGCTTTTCGTCGTGAGTCTTGATCCTTCATATTGATTTTGGGAACAATGCTTTTCACATCACCTTGGATCTTTAGCAATAAAATGGAATCCTCATGCCTTGTTAGGGCCTTTTTGGACTCGCCAATCTTCGCGCCCCGCTTCATAAGTTATGCCTTGGCTATGAACTCTTATCATTACCGAGCAACTTTTAAATGATCTTGGGCTAGAAGCTAAGTAACTTTTCAAATCGTACGACCTTACTTATTGCAGATAAATTATTAGCAAGTGATGGGAGAATAGGCAAATAATCACACCAAGTGTGCTTGTGCAAGAATACCGACTTATAATTGACTCTATCATTTCTCGTTCTCCATAATTTAAAATCTCAAGTAATGAGACTCGTGGATGCTTAGCCTAATAAACCAATTAAGGTCTACATGGTTAAGGATACTTGCTAGAATAAACTTGGATAAGTTTATTCGGGTTGAGTCAAAATAATCGCAACGGGCCTAATATGTCAAAGACTTCCAAACTAGCTACACCACTTTATTAATATTTTTGACTTTATTGTGGGATATATACATATGAAAGCAACAATAAAAATTTAAAAATTACGACTAAATGGCCAAAGTTAATTAAAAATTTGAAAAATGCTGAAAAAGATGATTTTCCGGTTAAATGAAGGCATTATAATGGAAAAGTCCACTTAAAACTTCGATAGAAGTCCCCCTACACTTAAGATAAACATTGTCCTCAATGTTTAAGCATGTGGGAAAAGTCTCCCCTACACTTATGACATTGTGCACGTTGGTTAAATCAAGTTAAGGAAGAGACGACTAAAGTGATCAATTTCAAATGTGAGTATGAAGAAATTTGAATCACGATAGTTGAGAGATAGAACTGGATTTCGGATAACACGGGAGCACGGTTCTTCAAAGATTCCAAGAGTGCACTTATCCCTGTAATCACATCACCACACAAACACAAACAACCTATAGAGGTCCCCCTACACTTAGGAGGTTAAAACGGAAAAGGATAGATACTCGGGCTGTGATATGAGCTATTTTAGTCATATCATTTATATCATAATACAACTTAAAAGTGCATAAAATGTATCATTATTGCCTTGCATTTGTATGTTTCTTGTTTTCATGTGTGTAGGTGCCAAGATCGCGAAAATTGGCAAAACTGGCATGAGTTTGAAGAAGAAGATTGAAGAAGCCAAAATCGAGCTCGACTTTAGCGGATTTCATCATTTATCGAGTTTATGGGCCAAGTGGGCCCCACATTTGGGAAAATAGGCTCAAAAGCCCATTTGAAGTTCAATAAGGAGTTAACTTTTGTTATAAACCCAACAAGGGCCCAAAAAGGAGATAAATCAAACGGAAAGTTTTCAATGTACTTTGATCCATTCAAAAGCCCAAAGGAAATTTAAGGGACGAAGCCCATAATGGAAATGAAACGAATGGAATGGGCTTTTAGGGTTTGAATATCAAACGAATGATTTATTAACTCATTTTCATTAAACGTGTATATACACGTTACAACTCACACATCCATTCATTTACTATCACACTTATACACACAATAAACTGATCCTCACACACTCACTTTACAAACACATGTTTTCCCATCTTTTCACACATTAAATAAAAGGTTTCGATATAACCTATGTATCTTCATCCCTCACTTCCTTTCTTCCCCAAATAAAAATTACCAATCATATTTACTATTCACAAAAACCCTAGATAAATAATTCGCTTAATAAAATTGGGGCTTTTGTTCACACGCTTGATTCAAGTGTGGGGGAATTAAATCCCCCAATTTTAAGGAAGAGAAGATGGGCAGAAAAGAGCTATGTGGCATTTCATAATTGGCTTTGACAGCTTAATATTCCCATTCCACCAATCAAGAGGCTACAAAGAAACACAACTAGCACACACGGATGCCATGTTGGCAATCCGTGTGCTAGTTGTGTCCTATCAACCATCCGATCAACAATAGGAGAGATAAAGAAGATCCAAGGGCTGAAAAGAAGATGGAATATGCTATTAAGATCCGGATATTCTTCCTCTCAACAGCCTTGGGATGGCTATAAAAACCCCCCCATTTTACTTGTAATTTTCATCCTTTTCTTTACTTTAAAGTTATTATGTATAAATAGTTCTAGGGTTAATCTTGTATTTCTTTTTATCAAGTCTTGTAATATTTCTGGAAATTTAATAAAAGTTCATTTGTTTCATTAAAATTCGTGTCTTATTTTACTGTTTAAAGTGATATTACGAATTAACTCTTAAGGCTATTTCATATTAATAATGTTTGAGATATTAAATCTAAGCTAATTAATAGCTTAAGTTTAATATTAGAAGTAAAAGTTTTGGATTAAGACTTATCCCCACTGGATAAGTGAAAAGCAAATTGGAGGTGTATTTGGTTCGGATAATTAAGGTGGTTCAATGGTGATGGAGTTTTCGTTACGGTTCAAAGGTAGCGTAGCGCTATCCTTCTTCCCAATGGAATCTTCAAAAGTTTCTGAGCTCTTTTAAATTTATGTTAATGAACTGCTTTTAATTTGTAGTATTGATGCTAATTGTTTTTGAACTGATGTTTAATGAAGTTTAAGATTAATGAGATTTGTTAATAATTCTGATTTAGTTCTGTTTTTAATTTGATAATATTGATTTTGTTAGCTGCAAGGTAAACTGATTTGCTTTGTTGCCGAGTAACTATACAGTGCAACTTGTTCGTTTATTTCAGTCAGTATTTGTAGTTTAAAGGTCTTATGATAAATTTGTTAGTTGTTTCTGTCTGGTGTAAGTAGTTTAGATCTAAGAATTGATTAGTCTGCTAATAATTGGTAAGCTGTAGGATTAAGGTTTTTGCTGATTGAATGAATCTGCTTAGTCTCTACGGATGATTTGTAGTAATACTTGTTTCTGCTTGTGTGTCGGTTTCATTGGATTTCTAGTCATATTTTATAAGGTAATTAGTAATTGTTATTGAGGGTTGCAGGTTTAGGTTAAACTGCTATTTGCTTTTAAGTTTTTGGTTAAATTTAACTGTAATCTGATTAAATGGTTTTAGACTGAATTTTGGTGAATAAATTGATGATTCTGCGTTTACCTGTTTAAGTTAGAGCTAGATTGATTCTTGCTGTTTTTCTTAAGTGATTTAGTTACTGCTTGATGTTAATCTGCTGATTAGTCTTTGCTTGCTTGTTATAGATTAGTCTGATTAGGAATTTTTAATTACTGATATAACTTCTTGATTAAAAATGGTTATAATCTGTTAATTAAGTTTTGAGCTTACTGCTTGTTGCATTTGTTGAATTCAAGTGATCAGATCCATTTGATCTGATTATCTCACAAGCTGAAACCCTTTTCAGCTTCACAAAGTATCTGTGTAAAGAAGGTCACTCCTGTGACTCCTCCATTTTTACTGTCAAAAATATAAAATTCAGAAAAAATATCATTTGCAGGTCTCGAACTCGAGACCTGCCCTTCACAAGCCCAACGAGTTAACCAATTGGACTAACTTGTCCTTTTGGTTTTAATATCGTTTACAATATTAATATAGACTGTTTGATTTCGAGCTATCAGTTTTATCCATATACTTTAGTATAATTTTTATTACGTTTATTTTAATTCTCTTTTATTTAATTTCAGTTTAAGTATTAAAAAAAGGTAATAAGATAAAAAAAATGTTTTTATCAATTTCAAAAGTTTAAATAGTTTTCTATTAATGAGGTTTTAATTATCTTAGATTTAAATAAAAATATAGTTTTTAAAATTATAGATTTGGTTAAAGTAATTAGTTTAAAAAGTTAAATAGATTTCTAAAAAGTAGATTTAAAGTAATTTTTTTATTAATTAGTAAAAAGTTTAATTTTTAAATAGTTTTAATTTTAAGTAATTAATTTAGATTTAAATATAGCGGGATTTACGATTCATGCACTTTAGGATAATTTTTAATAGTTTAAAATTGGTAGATTTTAATTTTAGTTTAAAAACCGAAAACCAATTCAAATCAATTGTCCAAAACGAAACGAAACGTCTCAAATTCACTCGATCTTCGTGTACAACGAACTTGGTTCACCATCGTGTTTAATTGAATTCGTCTTTGGTAATATTAGTCTATTACTTTTTCCTAAGATAATTTTCTAATTTACCCTATAACGTAATCTAATTATCACTATACTATCACGATCACATCAAAAATTTTGGCGTCGCTGCTGGGGATTTTGTGTATGATTCGCTTTTGTGGAGATTTGTTGATCGTTGATTTGAAGACCCTTTCCGTCCTCGGAAAGTTTTGTTATTTCTCTATTATATAGTATGTATCGTTTTTCTCGTTTTTTGTGAATAATATATTGTATTACGTAGCACAATAAATTTACATACTTATCAAATAAGGCCTTAGTCGGGATTTCATCACCTAGCTATTGTAGTCGAATCCAAAACAAAAATAAAAGGCAAAATAGATAAATACTAATAAGAAGTTTGAACTCGATTTATACAAACTATAAGGTGGGTATAAGGCGACGTGCTATAAAAGGCCGTCTAAGGAAAAAGGTTTTTAAGTGCTTTGTGTCACCTCGTTTCCCCGCTTGCTTGTGCGTATATTGAGAGGGACGGCCTATTATTGGTTTGCCGACTCAAGTAGTAATAAATCTTATTTTTGTAGTTTACTTATTGAACCTTGAGACGTTTAGGTTTTCACCTATCGTTTCAAAGTCGACCGAGGGTAATTTACTTCCATAGTAGTTATCCTTATTCCTTGTTTTTTATCGATTATTATTGATTGAGCAATACCAAATAAAATACCAAAAATAATCTTCTTCTTGTCTAATTTATTTTCTTCAATCCTCTAAATTCTTGTCTTTGTAGTGTATGCAATTACGTTCTTCTCGTCTTGTGATTGATTTTAATAGGCTTGAAAATATTCCTCGTAGAAATAGAAATCGTCAACAACGAATAGTGGAACCCGAGCTTCCACGTATTGTTGTAGAGATGGCCGATAACCGAACAATGGAGGAATTGCTCCGTGCACCCACCGAAGGGTATGGGGAAGCAATCGTTGTGCCGGCTATTTTGGCGGATCATTATGATATTAAGACGGGTCTTTTATCGCTCATTCGTGCCGACCAATTTCGTGGCAATGAGACCGATAACCCGCACTCTCACATTCGGAATTTTCTTCGAATTACCTCGACTCTCAAGTTTAGAGATGTGTCGAATGACGCGATTAAGCTCATGCTTTTTCCATACTCGCTCGAGGGTAATGCTAAGATTTGGTATGAGAAAGAACCACCGGGTTCGATCTTAACATGGGATGATTTAGTGTCTAAGTTCATGAATTATTTCTTTCCACCGTCCAAAACAACACACTTTAAGAACGAGATCACTAGATTTGAACAAAAAGTGCATGAATCTTTTGGGGTTGCTTGGGAAAGATTTAAAGATTTGTTGAGACAATGTCCACACCACGGTTTCTCGGAATTGCATCAAATTAATACTTTCTATAATGGGCTAAATATGATTGAACAAGATTCTTTAAATGCCGCCGCGGGTGGTAATCTTTTAAGAAAATCTCCGAGAGACGCGTGGGGAATAATTGAGAATAAATCTAGAGCACAATATTCACGAAACACACCGGGTGTTTCCAATGTGAATTCATTTAATCCCGAGATTGCTAGATTGGACTCTAAGATTGATAGTGGATTTGCGACTTTGTTGAATGAGATTAGGAAGAATCCTCATGGATCCATTAATATGGTTGAGAATGTTTGTGTATCATGTGGTGGAGCACATCCTAATTATGCTTGTTCAACCACGGGGTTTGATCAAGCTAGTGCTTTTGTCGCAACGGGAACTTATGGCTCCAACGGTCAAGTTCCTCGTCAAAATCATGTTGCTCCACCGGGTTTTCCACCGGTTCAAAATAGGTACAACAATGGAAACAATGGGAATGATTTTAACCGTGGTAACCAAGGGAATTATAATCAAGGAAATGGGTTTAATGCTAATCAAAACAATCAACGTTTTCAAGGCAATAACCAAAATGATTTGTCAAGCTACATTAAAACGAATGAGGCAAATTTGAAAGCTTTTCAAAATAACATTCAAGGACAAATGGCAACTTTGAAAAATGAGTTTAAAAATACGATTAAAGGGCAAAACAATAAGATTGAGCTTAATCAACAAAGACTTGAACAAAACCAAAACCGTTTTGAGCAAAGATTAGAGCAAAGTCAAAATCGTATGCAACAAAGTTTGGAACAAGGTCAAAATAAATTACTCTCGATGTTTGAATCTTTTATGACCAAACCTTCCTCGTCTTCGGGTGGCTTACCTAGCAATACCATTCCAAACCCGAAGGGTGAGATGAAAGCTATAACCACACGTAGTGGGAAAGCTTTAGACGGACCTTTGCTTCCACATGTGAGTACCTCTACGGTGAGGCAAGTGGAGCAAGAACCCGAGGTGGTTAAAGAAAAGGAAATTCCTATTCCACCAAAGGTAGACCAATTGCCTATTCCGGAACCCGAGTTTCCGAAGACTAAACCCACACTACCCTACCCTTCGAGACTTAACCAAGAGAAGCTCCACGAAAAGTCCAATGCTCAAATGACTACTTTTTTAGAGATGTTTAAGAATCCTTATATTAATGTTAGTTTCGCGGATGCATTGCATTACATGCCTAAGTTTGCTTCGACTATTAAGAGATTGATGAATGATAAAGGGAAATTGGTTGAAGTGTCTACATCTTTAGATGCTAATTGTTCCGCAGTTCTTACACAAAAGCTTCCCAAAAAGCTTGGAGACCCGGGCAAGTTTGTGATACCATGTGATTTCCCTAATATGGAAGAATGCTTAGCTTTATCCGATCTTGGTGCTAGCATTAATTTGATGCCTCTTTCCGTGTGGAAAAGGTTATCACTTCCCGAGTTTACACCTACTAAGATGACTCTCGAGCTAGCGGATCGATCGATCGCCTTACCAAAAGGTATAGCCGAGGACGTGTTTGTCAAGGTAGGGAAACTCGTCTTTCCAACGGACTTTGTGGTTTGTGATTATCCCGAAGATTCTCGTGTACCACTAATTTTGGGAAGACCGTTTTTGATGACGGCTAGTGCTTTAGTTGACATGAAAGCGGGGAAATTAACTTTAAGAGTTGATGATGAAAATATCACGTTTGATATTGGTCATATCTCTAAATTTTCTTCCAAGTATTACGAGGAATCAGTTAATCAAATTGATGTGATTGATGTTACTTGTGAAGAATATTCTCAAGAAGTGCTTGGATTCTCGGCTAATTTCAAAAGTGGCTGTTAGAAATACGTTTTTACGTATTTAGGAAGATTCGGTCACTCCGACAATATACTTAGTAGTAGCTCGTAGTCTAGACATCTTTATTAAACAAACAAAGCCAAGCCTAGCCTACAACATGTGTAGGCCGGCCCAACAATGTAAGCCCAAGCCCATCACAAGGCTTGGGTATATAAACCCTCTCCTTTGATGGAGAGGGTGTGTGGTTTCATATTTTTCACATAGTAAACATTTCTTTCTCTCTCTAGCTTTGTGTGAAATCCACCATCTCTCTATCTCTTTCTCTCTCTAGAAACATAAGCAAGATTTACAATCCTACAAATGGTATCAAGAGCCATGGGATGATTGTATTGTTCATGTGTTTGTGTTCTTGATTCATACGCCATTTTTGATCCATTTTCACACGTCCAAAATTTGTTTTTGTGTTTTTGATGGTTTTTTCTTGATACAAATCTTCTACATAGTTGTGGTAGGGATTTGGTATAGTTATTTTGGCTAAAAACACAAAAATTTTGGGTGTTTTGATCATTTTTTGGCTTAAAATCACGAATTGGTTGAGTTTTGTCCGAGAAAAGTGGAAATTATTCCGATCTGGTCATCGGAAAGGGGTTTATAGTACATTCCGATCAGTGTAATCGGAATAGGGTTTAGGTATTCCGATCACAGCATTCCGATTGGTATTCAGATTGGTATTCCGATTGGTATTCAGATTGGTATTCAGATTTGGTATTCCGATCACAGCATTCCGATTGGTATTCAGATTGGTATTCCGATCACAGCATTCCGATTGGTATTCAGATTGGTATTCCGATAACAGCATTCCGATTGGTATTCAGATTGGTATTCCGATTGGTATTCAGATTGGTATTCAGATTAAGTATTCCGATTAGGTTTTCCGATAACTCATTCCGATCATCATTCCGATCACTATTCCGATCACTATTCCGATAACAAAATCATTCCTTAAAAAATTTCGAGAACATATTTTAGGGGATTTTAACATTGTTTCTCGACTTCAACTCACAACAACAAACAAATTTACTTTCCTTCATTGATCGATCAAAGTTTGTAAATCTTAACTTATTAAAATGGAGTACACATCTCTTACGGATAAGTCCATCCTCTCGGGTACGGATAATCGTCCACCAATGTTGGTGAAGACTATGTATGAGGAATGGGCTTCCCGAATGGAACTTTATATGTTGAACAAGGAGAATGGACATCTCATTTGGGCATCGGTGCTCAATGGACCATTAGATTATGGTACTGTGACGGAAGGTACAACTACTCGTCCTCGCACAACGGGTGAATTGACTGGAGATATGAAGATTCAAGACAAATGTGATAAGTATGCTACAAACATCATTCTCCAAGCCCTTCCTCCAGATGTCTACAAACTCGTCAGTAAACATAAAGTTGCCAAAGAGTTATGGGATAGAATTCGTGTTCTAATGCAAGGCACCTCGTTAACTAAACAAGAACGAGAGTGTAAGCTTTATGATACTTTTGATAAGTTTGCCTATGTGCCAGGGGAGACTCTCAATGATTACTATCTGAGATTTACCCTATTGTTAAATGAGCTCAATATCTATGGCATGACAATTCCTACCTTTCAATTGAACACCAGGTATTTGAACACTCTTCCTTCAGAATGGAAAAAATACGCGACGGATGTTAAATTGGCTAAGGACTTGCATAACACCAATGTGGATCAACTTCAAGCCTTTCTTCAACAACACGAATGCCATGTGATCAAGGCTCGGTTGTCTACACCTCAAGTTCATGATCCACTTGCAATGTATGCTTCTCAACAAAACATGGCTTATACTTATCAACAACCATCATACTTGCAGCAACCACCACCACACACCTATCAGCAACCATCTTATCAACCACCAGTGATGCCACAACAAGCATTTCAACAAGGTGTTCATCAACAATCTTTTCCACAGCAACCATCATATCAGACATCACCATCACAAGCCAACACTTCTCCAATGGGCTATACTCCTCAGCAAGGATATTTTTCAATAGAGGCACAACCAGCACAGGATTTTTACTCTAATGAACTTCCACCAATCCAAGCACCGGTCTTTACTCCAAATGATACGCCAGCTGATGTTCTAAACCATCTCACAGCCTACTTGTCAAAACTTGTTGCAACTAGAGGATTTCTACCAACAAACAATCAGCTCCGCACCTCTTCAAATCCTCGACAACAAGCCACTGTTCAAGATGGTCAAGTGACGGTGCAACCTATTCAGGGAAGGCAAAATTCATATGGACCTCCTACAAGGACTGGGAACAATCAAGCTGTGAATTCTCAAGCTAATGGAAATGGAAGTCCTAGTGGTCCTAAAAAGGTTGTGACTTGCTACAATTGCCGAGGACAAGGTCATATGGCTAGGGAATGCACTCAGCCAAAAAGGAGGAGGGATGATGCATGGTTTCGTGAGAAGATGTATTTGGTTGATGCTCAGTCTAAGGGGAAGATTTTGGATTCAGAGGAGTTAGCATTTCTTGCAGACCCAGAGGCAGCAGATACTGAAGGTATTGCAGTCGTTTCCACTTCTAATGCAGCTTATCAAGCGGACGATCTTGATGCATACGATTCGGATTGTGATGACATTCACTCTGCCCAAGCTGCTCTGTTGAGTCTGCTACTTGAAGGATCTTTGAAGCCTTGATCACAGTACAAAGAGTGTGCGGAAACCAATCTTTATATATAAGAAGAACAATAGAAATAACCAAACATCCAAGCCTCAATATATTAATACGATCACTCTTAATAGTGATAGGGTTTTACAACCTTGAAGCTATAACAAACAATGAGATAAATGTGTAGAGAATGTGTGTGTGTAGAAGTGTGTTCATCTCTACACCCTAGGACCTCCTTTTATAGTGCAAGGGGTCCTAGGTGGTCACAACATAATTAATACTTTCCAAAGTATTATACATTAATACCATTTAATTATTTCCTAAATAATATTGTAACCTCCTCATCATAATCAATATCTTTAATACTTTCCATATGAATAGGAAGACTAAATATTTGATCATATCTTCTACAATCTTCCTTGATCTTATCTTCTACAATCTTCTATCAACTTTATAATATGACCAGGAGTAACTCACTAGGAGTAACGGAGTACTCCAGTAGGAACTGCATATTAGCAGGACTAACTTCTAAATCCATGAGTCCTAACAATCCTCCCCTAAACTTGAATTTAACTTTGTTGAGTTCAAGTTTCCAAGTAGATGTGTCACCAATAAGCATGAGGATTGGAATATGAACCACAGCAGCAACAAGCTCACTTGATAAAACTAGAAGAAACACAAAAGTAGCTGTTGATACACGAACGGATAAGCTTCTTTAAAGCTTGAAAACATCTGCACATGTTGATTCTTGACAGCAACAGGAGCAGATTTGATAAGCCTTTACCAAGTAGCTGCTCACTCTTGGGCTAGCCAGTCTTTTGGTGGAATCATGACATCACCCTAGGAGACTAGTACCCAGTCCAACTCTTGGAACGTGAATCATTGGTGAGTTGGAGTACCCTGATGATTTTTGGCAAACCATCACAGCCATCAACGGATTTGATATGTCTTTACCAGAAGCCGTACCCTTCTGGACTCGCCAACTCTTAGCAATGAAGCATCGGTGAGTTGAAAACCCTATAGCTTTGAGCAAGCTATTATAGCTATCAACGGATTTGATAAAATCTTTACCAAGAGCCGTACCCCCTTGGATTAGCCACTTTTTAGTCTAGGACCATGGCAAGTGAAAACCATCCAGTTTTGGGTAACCTGGAAACCATCAGCGGATTTGAGAATCGCACCAGGAGCCGTACCCTCAAGGTGAATCAACTCTTTCTTGTCGGTGAGACATGGTGAGTTGAGGACCATTTGTTGTGTGGGGGGCAGCCAACACCTAACTACCAAACAAAAACAGCCCAAAAAGTGAAATATATACAAAGGTATTTCGATTCGAAAGTGTCTATTTTCTTTTTCTTTTTCTTTTTTTTTTTAATTTTTTTTTTTTAATATTTTTTTTTTAAAACCACTCAAAGACTATGAGTCAACCAGAAGGAACGTAGATAGCATCAGGAAGAACAATGGTCCACCAGAAGCAGGATGAGTGCAACCAGGAGGAACCATTGGTCGACTAGGAGCAACTTAGTTCTACTAGGAGGAACCATATCCACCAGCACCAATGTCAACCTGTAAAATTGATTAGACAGAAAAACACAAGAATATACACAGTTATACATACAACAAGCCTCCCCTTAAGCTAAAACCTCCCCTCAAACAGAGCAAAGTATTCACCATCAAAGATTTTTTTTTTTTTGTTTTAAACTTCTCTTGTCCTGCAAAAAGTTAGTTCACACAAATATATAAAATACAAAACATAGTAATTTATAATCACACTTGCTGAAATAAACACAAACCAAACAAAGATTAGTGTTTATGGAAGTCCCAAGCTAAGACAGACTTGAATCTTCCAAAAACATCAACATAGTCATATCTTGTTAAGGTTTTTGATGCACTATTTGATTTAGAGACATGTTGTAAACCATCTTGTTTAGGTTTCCAAACCCACCTAGCTAAAGCCTTAACAATATTAACCTTTGTTTTTGACCGTGCAGACTCAACCCGTGTACCCTTAACATTGTTAAAACATCTTGGTTGTGGAATAATGTTATTTTTAGGATTGGGGTGAAAAACTCTACCAAAGTTCTTGTGATTCACCCGTCTTGAGTTATTCCATACCGGTTTAACTTGTTGTTGATCATTAATCTTTCTCTTGTGTTTACAAGTATATTGCAAGTGATCAAAACTACCACACACATAGCAAGCCTTACTTTTGAACTCAAAGTTATCACCTAATTTCTGAGTCATCATGCCATTCCAACCTCTTTGATTACCTCTAGGTCTCTTATTATTTGTCCTAGGGTTATCTACTTTCCTATTACTTTCATTTTTAGCACAAACAGATTGAGGATAGAACTTAGGTGATTTAGCACTTAATGTAGACTTACACGAGGCATGTTTACTAGTAATGGGTTCAACTATAATAGGTTCAGGCACAGAATCAAGTGTTTCAACACTAGAGTCGGACTCACAAGAGTCAAGGTCACTAGTCTTAGGTTCTAAAGACTTGTCACTAGAGTTACGAGAGACAAAGTCATTAGACACAAAAATAGTTTCAGTTGAGCTAGTGGACCTTGTACCATATGTAATTTGTGATTCATCAAAGTCAAAGTAGTCTAAGGTAGGCATGAATGTCCCTGTGAGAGGTGGAGGAACGGCATGCATCTCTGCAGCTGGTTTATACCTATTGAAAACAGGCCTACCTTCCACATCTTCAAGGGTAGTGTCAAACACACTAGACAAAGAGGAATCAAAAACATCATTTGGCCCAATATAGTTTTTAAATCCTAAACCAGTTTTAGTCCTACCAGACATAGAGCTATCTACTAGTTTGATTAGGTTTTTAGAAGAACTTGTCCATTTATCAAACCTAGCCAAAGCACTATCCAATTTAGTTTTTAGCTCCTCCTTCTCTTTATTTACCTCAATATTAACCTTTTCAGAATATTTTAGTAGATTAGATGTGTTCTCTAAGTCTATACTTAACACCCTAATCTTATCTTCATACTCTAATTGGGTATTTTGAAACCACTTTTTCTGTTCTTCTAATGTTTTTAGAGCACTTTTGTATGACTGAACTTCTAGATAATATTTATCATTTTCAGCATTCAGATCAGCACATTGTTTTTGAAGTTCTAGAAATTTTTGTTCATATGTTTCTACGCAACTAATTGCTAAGTCAGAGTTATTATAAACATGCATTTTATTCTTTAGTCTAGCATTATATTCTCTAACTTCAGATTCAGTCATATAAATTACCTCATCGTCTGGAATTGATGTTCTGCATGCCATGAATTCTTTAGCAACACCTTAATCATGAGTTTCTTGAAAAAAACCTTAAAATCAGAATCTGTCGCGAATTCTGAACCACAACTTCACTTCACGAAACTGCTACTGATCTTGTTCTTCTCAATCAAAGCTTCTCAACGAGGCTCTGATACCACTTGTTGAGTCTGCTACTTGAAGGATCTTTGAAGCCTTGATCACAGTACAAAGAGTGTGCGGAAACCAATCTTTATATATAAGAAGAACAATAGAAATAACCAAACATCCAAGCCTCAATATATTAATACGATCACTCTTAATAGTGATAGGGTTTTACAACCTTGAAGCTATAACAAACAATGAGATAAATGTGTAGAGAATGTGTGTGTGTAGAAGTGTGTTCATCTCTACACCCTAGGACCTCCTTTTATAGTGCAAGGGGTCCTAGGTGGTTACAACATAATTAATACTTTCCAAAGTATTATACATTAATACCATTTAATTATTTCCTAAATAATATTGTAACCTCCTCATCATAATCAATATCTTTAATACTTTCCATATGAATAGGAAGACTAAATATTTGATCATATCTTCTACAATCTTCCTTGATCTTATCTTCTACAATCTTCTATCAACTTTATAATATGACCAGGAGTAACTCACCAGGAGTAACGGAGTACTCCAGTAGGAACTGCATATTACCAGGACTAACTTCTAAATCCATGAGTCCTAACATGCTCTCGTTGCTAATCTCTCTCACTACGATTCTGATGTCATTAGTGAGGTACCAACCACATCTAATAATATTGATGATAATCAACATCAAGTTGGGCATGAAAATAACAACCTAGAACAGCATTCGGGAACTAGTAATTCAAATGATGTGGTACCCAAACCTACACATTTGAGTGAACCTCAACCAAATGCTACGACGGGTATGGAATCTTATGCTCAACATGATTTAGTCATGGTGCCTAAACATATTATTGATCAAATGCATATGGCCCTCAGACAATCAGTAGATACGAATTCCACCCTAACTGCTGAGCTTGCGTTGCATAAAGAAAAGGTCAAAGCTTTTGAAATGGTCCCTCAAGCAGAGAAAATAACATGTTCTGAATTTGACCAATTTCGTTTTGAAAAGATTGAACACTTGAAAGAAATAGAATCATTAAAAGCTAATCTTTCCAATTAATTAAAAGAAAAAGAGTCGGTGGTCAATGATTTTCAGAAACTTAAAATGGATTTCGAAACTCTCGAGTCTAAAAAGGTTGAATCAGAAATTAATGCTACCAAACTTCTTAAATTCAAGGAACAACAGCTTTTAAAACAATACGCTTCCACAGAAAAGGTTCATCTTTTAACTAAATCATTTCAAGAATTCTAACTTAAGCGTCTTCAAGATTTACCACCTAATCTCGGTTATGCAAAACAAGCTCAGGAATATATTCCCGGTCTTTATGATATGACAATAAATGGCAAATCCAAAGAAGCACCTTTTGTTCGTAGTTCTGACGCGACACAGTCACTTGCAGATGAAACTCATTCTAAAATGCTTTCAAAATTCCATACAATTGATTATGATCAACATAACAAAGATCAATTTTATAAAAAGACCCGCATTCGCTTACAAAAGGAATTAGTTGAATTGACAGTTCTTGTGCCCCAAAGTTTGTCAAATGAAAACCCTCCTAGTACGTCTCCTACACTTGTCAAAAAGGATTTAACGAAGTTAATTCCACCGGTAAGTAAGTCGTCCGTTAACTTAAATGTGGTACACCAACACTTAGCCGATTTTGACAAGGTCATTTTGGAACGTACGACGGCTTCGGCCATAACGGAAGGTGAATGGAACTTTGAGCACACTAGAGCTGCGTTCCGAGACGAAATTATTCTGTTTGTAAAGAATGTTAAAGCTTGTCTTAGTAATCTTGATCAAGATTTGTATTTGGAAATAGAAGAAGTTAAACGTGTTTTCAATGAAATGGATGATGCTTATGAAAACAGTTTACTTGAAATAGAACGAGTTTCACGCCAAAATGATCAGCTTCTGAAGCAAGTGATGTCTCATGATATAGTTTCCGTATGTGTGAATAAATGTGTTGATAATGATTCTACTGTGCATAATGTTGAAACTGTGGATAATGTGGTAGATAGTACTTGTCACGAATCTGACGCTGAATTTTTAAAGCTTCAAGATTCATATTCTTCGCTTTCAAAACGTTTTGATGAGATTCAAACACATTGTATTTCGCTTGAATGCAAGCAACAATTTATTCAAGAAATCTTTGAAACATCATTCGAAGGTGTTAATATCGATGATGCAAATTTTGAAAAGAATTTTCGATTGAATTTACAATCAAAACAGCGTCAGCCAAGTGACAAAGTTGCTAACTCTTTGCCGATAGAAATAGAGAAATCTAAGGAGCTTAACTGTGTGAACGTACTTGAGGCCGCTGAGAATTTTAGACTTGATCTAGATAATCGAGTTTCCAAGATTTTGTCCAAAGTTGATAACTTAAAACAGAAAAATACACGACTCTTCGATTCAGTACAGCCCGCATGTGTTGATACCACTGCACAGAATCAATCATTGATTGAACAATTGAATCGAAAGTCGGTGGAAATATCTGATTTGAGGGAACAAATTTGTGATAAAAATCTGGTCTTGGCTGAGTTAAAGGAAACACTTCGTACTCTAAAAGGTAAGAGTGTTATGGATAACGAAGCTACTATCTCAGCTTCGTCCTCTAGTGCAATCAAAAGGAACCTAATAGCCGTCACACCACTTAACAAGGGACCTAGGACTAAACCTTCTCAAACATTGGTCACTAAAGATAAGGCGGAATCAAAACCAGCTTCTAATATTCCTTTGTTGCCTTCTACAGGAGTAAGCACCACTGCTAAGGCTCAAAGATCTAAGCTTAAGAGAAACAAGAAGAATGATAGGATCTTGCCCCCATCTAGTAGTCAAGTGAAGAAGAAAGTAGAAGCCCATCCTAGGAATGTTATTTCTGTTTTGAATAAAAAGAATCATGTAGCTAAACCTAAAGGCTCTGCGGTTGTGCAGCGTTCTAAGCCTACTGTGAATTCAAATTTGAAATGTTGGAATTGCAATGAATGTATGTTTTCTAGTCGTCATGATTCTTGCCTTATTGACCATGTGAATGAGATGTATGCCCGGAAAAATGGATTAGAATGGAAACCGACTGGGAAAGTGTTAACCCAAGTTGGCTGGATGTGGCGTCCCACTGGTAGAACTTTCACTATAGTAGGAAATATGTGCCCTTTAACTAGGATTACTCCCACTGAAGTGAAGAAAGCGTGCCCTTTAACTAGGAGTACCAAGGCTACCAAAACACACGCGTGTCCTTTAATTAGGAACACTGACACTACTATAGGAACCAAGTGCCCTTTAAATAGGTCTACTCCCACTGTAGTGCCCGTGAATAATCCAAAACCTAAGAAAGTTGGAACAGTAAAACCTGTTAGTGCTAAAACTCACATTAGAAAACGCAGGAAATCTAAGGGTCTCAAAAATATTAGCAATTCTGATAATTCTATATCTGTATCTGCTAACACTCCGGAACCAATAGTTTCCAATGCATTGTCTATTGTTGTTATTGAAAACAGGTGGTCCAAATTGTTCTCTGGTATTTGGACTCTGGTTGCTCCAAGCATATGACCGGAGATCGCTCTCAGCTCAGAAATTTCGTCAGCAAGTTTCTTGGTACGGTTCGATTTGGTAATGATCATATTGCAAAGATAATGGGTTATGGTGAATATCATATTGGGAATGTTATAGTTTCAAGAGTGTATTACGTGGAAGGTCTTGGTCACAACTTATTTTCTGTGGGACAATTTTGTGATGCAAACCTAGAAGTTGCTTTTCGACAGCATACCTGCTTCATTCGTAATTTGGAAGGGGTTGATTTATTGAAAGGTACTCGAGGGAATAATTTGTATACTTTGTCTCTACAAGACATGATGGCCGCTTCTCCCGTATGTCTTCTCTCCAAAGCATCGAAGACTAAGTCTTGGTTATGGCATCGACGGTTATCTCATCTTAACTTTGACGCTATTAATCACTTGGCGAAAAACGAACTTGTTCGTGGTCTTCCTAAACTTTCATTTCACAAGGATCATTTGTGTTCCGCGTGTAAAATGGGGAAAAGCACTAAGAAATCTTACAAACCCAAGACGGAAGACACCAACCAAGAGAAACTTTATCTTTTGCATATGGATCTTTGTGGGCCAATGCGTGTTGAAAGTCTTAGTGGCAAAAAGTACATCCTCGTCATTGTCGATGATTACTCTCGGTTTACATGGGTGAAATTTCTTAAAGCAAAGAATGAGGCACCTAAATTCATCATCGGATTTCTCAAGATGATTCAAGTGCGTCTCAACACTACTGTCCGACGCATTCGTACAGATAATGGAACCGAATTTGTGAATCAAATTTTGCGTGATTATTATGAAAAAGTTGGCATTTCTCATGAAACATACGTTGCACGCACTCCACAACAAAACGGTGTCGTTGAAAGGCGAAATCGCACACTTATGGAAGCTGCTCGAACGATGTTAATTTACGCAAAGGCTCCATTGTTTTTATGGGCAGAAGTAGTATCTACAGCAGTGTACACCCAAAACCGGTCACTAATTCGTAAACGCCATGGTAAAACACCTTATGAGCTTCTCCATGGAAAAGTACCAGATTTATCATATCTTCATGTATTTGGTTCTCTTTGCTATCCAAATAATGATGGTGACAATTTGGGAAAACTTCAACCAAAGGCTGATATTGGTATTTTCATTGGTTACGCACCCTCAAAGAAGGCATACCGAATCTACAACCATAACTCTCGCAAGATCCTCGAAACTATGAATGTTGATTTTGATGAGCTGACAGCAATGGCTTCTGAGCAAAGTAGCTCTGAACCCGCACTTCATGAAATGGGACCCAATAACATTAGCTCTGGTCTTGTCCCAAACAACCCTACTTCATCATCATTTACACCACCTTCTAGGACTGAATGGGATACGTTGTTTCAACCGTTCTTTGATGAATTCTTTACTCCTCCAACTATTGTTGCTCCAGATCCTGAGGTAATAGCTCCGGTAACCGAAGTTGTCGCTCCAGCAACCGAAGCACAATCAGATACATCTGCACCTACAATTGGTCAAGATATACCAACAACAAGTAATTCTCAACCAACACCTGTTTCAACTACCCATGTCATGCCTATTGATGATGAAGAGGATGATGATGATCACGATTTGGAATTCGCTCAAATGCGTGAACTTCCATTCTTTGGTGTACCAATTCCCGACCCTAATCAAGCCGGGTCGTCCACCTCAGAAGAAGCTCCAACTACGGTTTACTCCAATCCACGGATTCGTGAACATGAAAGCAAGTGGACAAAGGATCATCCTATAGATTCTATTATTGGTGACCCTAATCGTCCAGTATCCACACGAAGTCAGTTACAAGAAAGTGCATTGTTTTGTCACTTTGATGCTTTTCTCACTGAAGTTGAACCTAAGACATGGCAACAAGCTTTTACTCAATCCTGTTGGATAGAAGCTATGCAAGAAGAACTTAACGAATTCATACGTCTTGATGTTTGGGAACTTGTCCCATGCCCGGATCAAGTGCAGTTACTCACTTTGAAATGGGTTTACAAGGTGAAACTCGATGAGTTAGGCGGAATATTGAAGAACAAAGCTCGTCTAGTAGCTCGTGGATACAAGCAATTATTGGGCATCGACTTTATGGAATCCTTTGCACCTGTTGCCCGTTTGGAAGCTATTCGACTATTCCTCGCTTATGCAGCCCATATGAATATGATCGTCTATCAGATGGATGTGAAGACGGCATTTCTTAATGGTGAACTCAAGGAAGAGGTCTATGTTCAACAACCAGATGGTTTTGTGAATCCTAATTATCCTAATCATGTGTACAAGCTTAAGAAGGCTCTCTATGGGTTGAAGCAAGCTCCTCGCGCATGGTATGATCTTTTGTCACAATTCCTCATTACGCAAGGCTTCGCTAAAGGCAAGGTGGATCCCACGCTGTTCATTCAGAAACGAGGTAAAGATATGATTATGGTACAAATATATGTTGATGATATTATATTTGCAGCCTCGACCCAAACCTTATCGGATGAGTTTGGGACACTCATGTCTTCCAAGTTTAAGATGTCAATGATGGGCAAGGTATCATTCTTCTTAGGTCTTCAGATATCTCAGAGTCCCAGAGGCATCTTTATCAATCAATCCAAGTATGCCCTTGAATCGCTTAAGAAATACAAGATGGAATCTTGCGACCCCGTGGATACTCCAATGGTGGAACGAACTAAGCTTGATGCAGATCCACATGGAGTTGCCGTTGATCCGACACTTTATCGTGGAATGATCGGTACTCTTCTGTATATCACAGCCAGTCGACCTGATCTTCAGTTTGCTATATGTATGTGTGCCAGGTATCAAACTAGGCCTACTGAGTTACACTTAGCTACTGTTAAAAGGATCTTTCGATATCTTAAAGGAACCATTAATCGGGGACTTTGGTATTCGAAGGACTCTTCTATTGCACTAATGGCATATGCAGATGCGGATCACGCGGGTTGTCAAGATACAAGGCGTAGCACGAGTGGAACTTTACAACTACTAGGAGATCGATTAATCAGTTGGGCATCGAAAAGGCAGAAAAGCGCTGCAATTTCAAGTACGGAAGCAGAATACATAGCTATGTCCGGTTGCTGTGCTCAAATTCTTTGGATGAGATCGCAATTAACCGACTATGGTCTAGGTTTCAACAAGATTCCGAGGTACTGTGACAACAAGAGTGCAATTGCCTTATGCTGCAACAACGTTCAATTCTCCCGGTCGAAGCATATTGACATTCACTACCACTTCATCAAGGAGCAAGTGGAAAATGGAGTAATCGAGCTTTACTTTGTCCGGTCTGAGTATCAATTGGCGGATATTTTCACGAAGGCTTTAGATCGCGCTCGAATTGAATTTTTGGCCGACAAGCTAGGAATGAGAACCTTCTCGCCTGAGACTCTTAAGGAACTAGCAGATGAAGCGAAAGAATAGTGGTGGTAAAACTATTCTCCGTATCCTTGGTGATCATCTGTATATATTGTTTATATTTTTATCCACAAAAGCAAAATACAAAAATATAAAACCATATAAAAACCATAAAAATTGAAAAATCTAGAAAAATCCAAAAATATTTTTACTTTATTTTTCTAAGGCATGTCTTTTGGTACGATAATATTTACGGCCTTAGAAATGTTGATTAATATCGACACGGCGCCATAAATAGAGTTCGTACAAAAGTTGTAAATATTTCATAAAACATGCCTAAATGGCTTGTAGTTATTTCTGACTGCAACCCGGTTTTCACATTAAAGTCAAGCATTTCTTATGAAAGCTTTGGCTCACAACGGGAATTAATTTTCTCGGGCAAGGTTTACTTTAAAACCTTGTAAGGGATCAAGTTTACTTTATAACTTGGTCTAACACAAATCTATGTACGTTTCAGTGCATTTATTTGTTAAAACAAGAGAAGTCTTGTTTTTATGAAGCTATCATCTCTACAACCATTGCAATCTACAATTGGTATCTACATACTCGACGATGCGACTACTCAACCGACGACTACAACTCTTTCAATAGAACACGGGTCAACAATTGAGGGGGAGAAATTGTCAAGCATTCAGAATCTTCGATGCCGAACGTGTCAAGTTCACAAGTTGGTGTCAAGACAACAATACCAATCGTACATGTGGTGTCAAGAGATGACTTCAGACGTGACGAGGCGACCAACATATGCTGCCAAGAACCATTTGATCTTATCATATGATGTTCTCATCTATCAGGTCCAACCTTGTCAATTCTTTTCTAATATGGTGAATATGTGATCATGTTACAAATAGATGTCATGAAGATAAAACGGACTCACATTTTTCTTCCCAAAACCTTTGTTAAAACTTCATTAAATCAATTGATATTAAAAACATCGATTGGGTTAATATTTTTAATATGGGGGAGAAAATGTGATTTAATATGGGATATTATCACAAATGGTTTGACTTAATGTGCTGGCTCATCTCTACATATGCGAAATGTTTTCGAATATCGTGGCATATGTTAAGGGGGAGAAAAATGGATTTTATATATCAAAATGGATTTTCATGGTGACATATACTTACCCAAAACCCATTTATTTCACGACGATGAAGATTGTGGTGACATAAGGATGGTAGGATAGGTTAAGTCCTATGATTCTTCCAGAACCGGAGGAATCTTCCCAAGGACATTCCATAGCTAGAAATAGTAGTCCTTAGGAAAGGTGGAGAAAGAATGTGAACGTAGCTGAATGCCGACCAAGTACTTAAGTTAGCACTGGAAAAATCACAACAAGGTGCTAGTTATGACGTATTGGTAAGCATTGAAGGGGTTGAAGAATGAAAAAGAATTGTAAAGATAAAGGGTGTAAAGAAAGAAGCCCTCCTTACAACTTTAGGCAGAAACCGGGTCAATACATATGCTATTGAGATCATTTTAATGAATCTTGATATTGAAGACAGACATCATGGACCCAGTGATGCAATGCACAACCCATCCCAGCTAACTCAGATATCTCTCAAAAGGTATTTGTTTTAATCACACGGAGACAACACGTTATCTATCGATTTATTCACTCCGAATAAATTGGTATTGAAATGGTGGCACTCCTCTCCAGCCTCCGATCACTAAAATCCAAAGTGCACGATCGAGTCTAGAGCCATTTGAGATCATCAAATATCTCACTAGGACACACTTTCATATTTCCTTTCTTCTTCACACACTGTGAAAAGTAAGAAAGATTTTAAGAGTCCTACGCAAAATCTTCATGATCTTGCCTGAACATCCGAGTAATACGAAAGTATTTACAATGAAGATGGAAATCCTTCTTGAGCGAACATCAAAAAGCTCATGGTAGGTGACTTGTGCGATTCTTTATGAATCAAACTTGTGATAACTGGAAAGCAACAACTGTTTAATTCTTAACTGAATTTAAACACGTTCCAGGCCTCTACGCAATATCTTAGTGATCTTGCCAGAACACTCAGAGTGATACCTTAGTGTTCACAGTGATGAGTGGAAATCCTTCTAGTGTTAACCTCAAACAGCACTTGGTAGGTAACTTGCAAGATTCTATACGAATCAAGCTCGTGACAACTAGAAAGCAACGATGGTGCGGTTCTTAATTGAATTTCACTTGTTCCAGGAACATGAATTGACGGCTTCAAATCATGCGGATATCTTTATCCAAATGATTCACTCTTTATGTTCGCAGTCAGCTTTGGACGGTCAAATAAAGAGAACGGGTTTACCCGCGAAATCCTGTCAGGAAGTTACTTAATTGAAACTATCCGTCACGGGTACGATATCTAATATCGTCCAACGGTCTTCACCGACCGGAGGTAAAATGCTACCGATTTAGAATGAAATGTTCAAAGCCATTTCGTTCGTGCCTACTTATGTTGCGGCATTTGAAGACGGTGGCGTTGCGGAATCCGAGAAGAAGTCGTCCCCGCATGCTTATACTTTATGCACTTAATACCTCATCTAATTCAAGAAAGCCTAAAAGTTAAGTCTTCCGCTGTATCGAAATCTGAAGCTTTCAAGAATTACTAAGGCATAAGTATGTGGGACGTGAGGTCACGAAGAGGCGAAGATCACAAGTGAAGGATGCACGAGATCAAGGCAAGAGATTAATGCTCAAGACTGATATCAAAGATCACATCAGCATGTTCAGCAGAAAAGAAAAAGAAAAGAAAGACGAAGACTACGAGCTCAAGACAAGCATAGTATGCTAGGTTTATTTTATTATTGTAACTTGGGTAACACCCTTGTTTGGAGTGACCTCCCTTAGGGGGAGATTGTTAGAAATACGTTTTTACGTATTTAGGAAGATTCGGTCACTCCAACAATATACTTAGTAGTAGCTCGTAGTCTAGACATCTTTATTAAACAAACAAAGCCAAGCCTAGCCTACAACATGTGTAGGCCGGCCCAACAATGTAAGCCCAAGCCCATCACAAGGCTTGGGTATATAAACCCTCTCCTTTGATGGAGAGGGTGTGTGGTTTCATATTTTTCACATAGTAAACATTTCTTTCTCTTTCTAGCTTTATGTGAAATCCACCATCTCTCTATCTCTTTCTCTCTCTAGAAACATAAGCAAGATTTACAATCCTACAGTGGAAATCCTTCTTTATCGGATCCTATTATTGCCCTTTCATCTCCACCCCTTACTCCATTTGGGGCTAGTGATTTTATCTTGGAGGAGGTGGATGCTTTTCTTAGCACACCGGATTTGCTATCTTCATATGATGAGTATTATCATGATATGGAGGGAGATATCGATTTACTTGAAGCCTTTTTGAATGAAGATCCTTATGAATCACCACCTATGGATTTAAAAGTTGTGAGTGAAAATGAGAACTAAAGTGAAAACATCTATTGAGGAAGCACCCGAATTAGAACTTAAGGAATTACCCACTCATTTGGAGTATGCTTTTCTTGAAGGAACGGATAAGTTACCGGTGATTATTGCTTAGGGATTAAAGGAAAATGAAAAGGATGAACTTATCAAAGTGCTTAAGAAACATAAACGGGCCATTGCATGGAAAATCTACGACATTAAGGGTATATATCCAAAATTTTGTACTCATAAAATTCTAATGGAGGATGATTATAAACCCGCTATCCAAAATCAAAGAAGGGTCAATCTAAAGATTCATGAGGTGATCAAAAAGGAAGTCACTAAACTTCTAGACACCGGAATGATCTACCCTATCTCGGATAGTCCATGGGTTAGCCCCGTGCATTGTGTTCTAAAGAAAGGAGGAATGACGGTTGTTACTAATGAGGATAATGAATTGATTCCTACTAGACTTGTGACCGGTTGGCGTGTTTGTATTGACTATAGGAAACTTTATGATGCCACTAGGAAGGGTCATTTTCCATTACCTTTTATGGATCAAATGTTAGAGAGACTAGCGGGGAATGAATTCTATTGCTTTTTGGATGGATTTTCCGGCTATATCCAAATCCTCATTGACCCTCGTGATCAAGAAAAGACCACATTCACTTGTCCTTATGGAACATTTGCCTATCGTCGCATGCCTTTTGGACTATGCAATGCTCCGGGGACATTCCAAAGGTGTATGATGGCCATTTTTCATGATATTATCTAGAAAACCATGGAAGTCTTCATGGATGACTTTTCGGTTTTTGGGGAATCTTTCACTTCATGTCTCTCTAACCTTGAAAGAATGTTGCAACGTTGTGAGGAAACGAATCTTGTGCTTAATTATGAAAAATGTCACTTCATGTGCAAAGAGGGAATTGTGTTAGGACATAAGATCTCTAAGGCCGGTATTGAGGTTGATAGGGCTAAAATCGACGTGATTGCCAAATTGCCTCCACCCACCACCGTTAAGGGAGTAAGGATTTTTCTCGGACATGCCGGCTTCTATCGACGTATTATACAAGACTTCTCTAAGATAGCTCGGCCTATGACCCATCTTTTGGAAAAAGAGACTCCTTTCATCTTTTCGGATGAGTGTATTCAAGCCTTTGAGATGCTTAAAAGAAAGTTAACCAAATCTCCAATCTTGGTTGCCCCGGATTGGGATCTACCTTTTGAAATTATGTGTGATGCTAGTGATTATGCGGTAGGTGCGGTTTTGGGGCAACGTAAATTAAAACACTTCTTGCCTATACACTATGCAAGTAAGACTATGACGGATGCTCAAACAAAGTACACTACAACGGAAAAGGAGCTACTTGCCGTTGTGTATGCTTTTGAAAAGTTTAGACCATATCTCGTATTGTCTCAAACCATAGTGTATACGGACCACTCGGCTATCAAATATCTTCTTAATAAACAAGATGCTAAGCCGAGGTTGCTCTGGTGGATTCTCCTCCTTCAAGAATTTAATGTCAAAATTCTAGACAAAAAAGGAGCCGAGAATCTCGCGGGCGATCATTTATCTCGACTTGAGAATCCTCACCAAAGCGATCGAGAGAACAAGGAAATTAATGAAACATTTCCTCCCGAGACGCTTGGTATGATTGATTTTCGTGGTGATGATAGTACCCCATGGTTTGCGGACATCGCAAATTACCATGCGGGGAAGTTTGTGATCAAGGGTATGTCGTCCCAACAAAAACGTAAGTTTTCAAGGATATTTCCTATTACTTTTGGGACGACCCCTATTTGTTTTGTGTGTGCGCGGATCAAGTGATTCGTAGGTGCGTGTTTGGCAAAGAAGCTCAAGATATCCTTAAATCTTGTCATGAGGGACCCACCGGGGGACATCATGATGCTAACGCCACCGCGAAGAAAGTCTTTGATGCCAACTTCTTTTGTCCTTCCATATATTGTGATGCCCAAGTCTTGATCAAGACTTGTGATGCTTGTCAACGTCAAGGAAAGAACTCACAAAGGGATGAATTTCCTCAAAACATTATCCAAGTTTGTGAAATCTTTGACATGTGGGGGATCAATTTTATGGGGGCGTTTCCATCTTTAAAATGAAATAAATACATTCTCGTAGCCGTGGACTATTTGTCTAAATGGGTCGAAGCTAAGGCTTTGCCCACGAATGATGCTCGAGTTGTGGTGAACTTTTTGAAACAACTCTTTGCTAGGTTTGGAACTCCGCGGGCTATTATAAGTGATCGTGGGACCCATTTTTGTAATGAACATATTGACAAAGTTCTAAAGAAATATGGTGTCACTCATCGACTTTCTACGGCTTATCACCCTCAAACAAGTGGTCAAGTAGAGGTTTCAAACCGTGCTCTTAAAAGGATTTTGGAGCGTTCTATTGGAGAAAATCGCACTTCATGGTCGGATAAATTGGACGATGCATTGTGGGCTTTCCGTACGGCTTACAAGACGCCAATTGGTTGTACACCATTTAGGTTGGTCTACGGAAAAGCATGCCACTTGCCAATTGAACTCGAACATAAGGCGTATTGGGCTCTTAAGCATTGTAACTTTGATTTGAGGACCGTGGGTGATCATCGCAAGGTTCAATTGAATGAACTAAGTGAATTAAGGGATCAAGCTTATGAAAATTCTTTAATCTATAAAGAGAAGACTAAGAGGATTCATGACTCTAAGATTAAAAACCGCATTTTAAATGTTGGTGATCAAGTCCTCTTATTCAACTCTAGACTTAATATTTTCTCGGGCAAGCTTAAATCCCGTTGGTCCGGACCATTCACCATTGCACAAGTTTTCCCTTATGGCACCGTTGAGCTAGCTCAAAAAGACGGGCCTAACTTTAAGGTGAATGGTCATCGTGTGAAACATTACTTTGGAGGGGACATACCTACGGAGGTTGTCCCGGATCTTCAAACTTTCCCTAAGGACCAATGAATGCGGGGATCGAGTCGAGCTCATGACTCGGTGAACAAAAACGAGGTGCCTTGTGGGGGAGTCCCATACATTCTATCTTCTTTCTATTTTCTAACAACTAATAAGGCTTGATCTTTCAAGCTCGTGTTCGTGTTTTGTTGTGTTGTGATCTTAGGCATGAACCTAATATTTGAAGACTCTCGTGTTTGGTTTTTGCCGGTCCACGTGATCTTCCATTCTTTGAAGGCCAAAAAGGGGCACACTTTCTATCCCTTGATTAATAAACGGCTTATAGATTTGCGTGCTCTTACCATGTTAGGAATTTGCATTAGACTCTTCGTGTTTTAGCAAGGGGGTGTTACTCTTGAGCTAAGAAACATTGAGGACAATGTTTGGATTTAGCATGGGGGAGTCAATCGATATAATCGCTTGCAGTTGCTTTTGTCGTGTCTAAACGTAATTGTTTTTCTCATTTTTCAATAAAATTTTAAATTTTTAGTGTTATTTTTAAGTTTTAATAAATAAAATAAGTGCTTTTGACACGAATGTAGGCTTTCCGTTGGTGAAAATAAGAATAGTTTTTGACTCGACTCGGTTTTTAACCTTAGCTTTTCCTTAACGTATTTGAATTAAGTTTTGCTAGGCTATTATATAGGGAGCTTTAAAATACGAAAGTATTAATTCATACGAGTTAAGAACAAGAACTTTTCGCAAGCTCCTATAATTGATCCTAGAAAGTCGTTTATAAAGGGAACTTTAAAACGAAAATTCTAAAACTTGAAAGAGTATAAGAAGATGCAAGATCCTATAAATGACTTGAAAACCCAAAACTTTAATTTAATAGGCTAAGTATCCATTGATTTCACATTTTTGGAATTTTACAATATGGAGAACAAGAGATGATAGAGTTCAATCATAAGTTTCTAAGGTTAAATTATTCTTTGTGCAAGTATTTTTGTGTTTGATTTAATCTCCTCGTACTTACTTTCCTCGCTTGAATAATAATTGCTTAATAAATGAAGTTTTTAGCGGTTTAGGCTTGATATCTTAAATCGTAACTCCTTCTTTTTATTCACTCGTAATTAAAGTGAGAACACATTAAGGGTGTCAGCGTCATGGACTTTTGATCATGGGATATCGGAAATTTGGCTTACTATAAATATCATATTAATAAAGAAGAATAAATAAAAACATGTTCTCTAGGAGCCTTCAGGTGGGAGTCATGTAGCACTAACCTTGTCATTAGAGCCTTAGGGTGTATGTCAAGGGGCGTGTTGAATAAAAATTGCTTCATCATCATGATCCGTAAGGTGGGATGTTGAAGTCAATTCCCTTATTTTTGTCCAAGGAGACTTAGGGTGTGGATTTTGAATAAGGAGCACAATTGCATCTTAAAGAGCCAAAAGGTGTTATGGTGTAATTGTTGCTAACTCCATTAATAAGGTCATAATTGACTTTGGAGGTTTTATTGTTTCTTTTAAGTAGCCATATTAGCCAAATTTCGGGTCCGGGATTTATCCCTAAATCGTGTTAAGTTATCCTTGATGTGGGCTTTCTTTAGTGACAACGGTTTTTGAAGTCGAGGTTAGTTTTGAGTGTTGAGTTTACACCGTTCTTGCCTTCATTTTTGGACTAATAAATATCAAAATAAAGTCAAATGAGCCTTTGGGTGAATGACAAATAAAATCTAGAGATACAATTAGGAATAATAGGATATTGAGTTTAACACAAATTACTTGTATGAGTTGGTTTAATTTTGGGGCTTATGATTGACAATGATCTTGTTTTTGCACTTGGCATGGAAAAGTGAAAAGTCTGGGACGATGAATCTATTTGAGTTTTATGACCCTTAAAGTTATTTTTCAATAATGAAAGCAATACATTATGTCTTTGCAAAATAAATGTCAAGAGTTGAATAAAGGTGTAGTTAGAGTTTAATTTTATCATTGCGCGATGACACGGCAATTGCTTAGCAAGGGGGAGTTTGATATGAACTATTTTAGTCATATCATTTATATCATAATACAACTTAAAAGTGCATAAAATGTATCATTATTGCCTTGCATTTGTATGTTTCTTGTTTTCATGTGTGTAGGTACCAAGATCGCGAAAATTGGCAAAACCGGCACGAGTTTGAAGAAGAAGATTGAAGAAGCCAAAATCGAGCTCGACTTTAGCGGATTTCATCATTTATCGAGTTTATGGGCCAAGTGGGCCCCACATTTGGGAAAATGGGCTCAAAAGCCCATTTGAAGTTCAATAAGGAGTTAACTTTTGTTATAAACCCAACAAGGACCCAAAAAGGAGATAAATCAAACGGAAAGTTTTCAATGTACTTTGGTCCATTCAAAAGCCCAAAGGAAATTTAAGGGACGAAGCCCATAATGGAAATGGAACGAATGGAATGGGCTTTTAGGGTTTGAATATCAAAAGAATGAGTTATTAACTCATTTTCATTAAACGTGTATATACACGTTACAACTCACACATCCATTCATTTACTATCACACTTATACACACAATAAACTGATCCTCACCCACTCACTTTACAAACACACGTTTTCCCATCTGTTCACACATTAAATAAAAGGTTTCGATATAACCTATGTATCTTCATCCCTCACTTCCTTTCTTTCCCAAATAAAAATTACCAGTCATATTTACTATTCACAAAAACCCTAGATAAATAATTCGCTTAATAAAATTGGGGCTTTTGTTCACACGCCTGATTCAAG
This sequence comes from Glebionis coronaria, assembly GCA_025667525.1. Classification (NCBI taxonomy): domain Eukaryota; kingdom Viridiplantae; phylum Streptophyta; class Magnoliopsida; order Asterales; family Asteraceae; genus Glebionis; species Glebionis coronaria. The sequence goes on along the minus strand of CM046879.1, from coordinate 593,020,490 downwards.
TGTGGGGGAATTAAATCCCCCAATTTTAAGGAAGAGAAGATGGGCAGAAAAGAGCTACGTGGCATCTCATAATTGTCTTTGACAGCTCAATATTCCCATTCCACCAATCAAGAGGCTACAAAGAAACACAACTAGCACACACGGATGCCACGTTGGCAATCCGTGTGCTAGTTGTGTCCTATCAACCATTCGATCAACAATAGGAGAGATAAAGAAGATCTAAGGGCTGAAAAGAAGATGGAATATGCTATTAAGATCCGGATATTCTTCCTCTCAACAGCCTTGGGATGGCTATAAAAACCCCCCATTTTACTTGTAATTTTCATCCTTTTCTTTACTTTAAAGTTATTATGTAGAAACAGTTCTAGGGTTAATCTTGTATTTCTTTTTATCAAGTCTTGTAATATTTCTGGAAATTTAATAAAAGTTCATTTGTTTCATTAAAATTCGTGTCTTATTTTACTGTTTAAAGTGATATTACGAATTAACTCTTAAGGCTGTTTCATATTAATAATGTTTGAGATATTAAATCTAAGCTAATTAATAGCTTAAGTTTAATATTAGAAGTAAAAGTTTTGGATTAAGACTTATCCCCACTGGATAAGTGAAAAGCAAATTGGAGGTGTATTTGGTTCGGATAATTAAGGTGGTTCAATGGTGATGGAGTTTTCGTTACGGTTCAAAGGTAGCGCAGCGCTATCCTTCTTCCCAATGGAATCTTCAAAAGGTTCTGAGCTCTTTTAAATTTATGTTAATGAACTGCTTTTAATTTGTAGTATTGATGCTAATTGTTTTTGAACTGATGTTTAATGAAGTTTAAGATTAATGAGATTTGTTAATAATTCTAATTTAGTTCTGTTTTTAATTTGATAATATTGATTTTGTTAGCTGCAAGGTAAACTGATTTGCTTTGTTGTCGAGTAACTATACAGTGCAACTTGTTCGTTTATTTCAGTCAGTATTTGTAGTTTAAAGGTCTTATGATAAATTTGTTAGTTGTTTCTGTCTGGTGTAAGTAGTTTGGATCTAAGAATTGATTAGTCTGCTAATAATTGGTAAGCTGTAGGATTAAGGTTTTTGCTGATTGAATGAATCTGCTTAGTCTCCACGGATGATTTGTAGTAATACTTGTTTCTGCTTGTGTGTCGGTTTCATTGGATTTCTAGTCATATTTTAGAAGGTAATTAGTAATTGTTATTGAGGGTTGCAGGTTTAGGTTAAACTGCTATTTTCTTCTAAGTTTTTGGTTATATTTAACTGTAATCTGATTAAATGGTTTTAGACTGAGTTTTGGTGAATAAATTGATGATTCTGCGTTTACCTGTTTAAGTTAGAGCTAGATTGATTCTTGCTGTTTTTCTTAAGTGATTTAGTTACTGCTTGATGTTAATCTGCTGATTTGTCTTTGCTTACTTGTTATAGATTAGTCTGATTAGGAATTTTCAATTACTGATATAACTTCTTGATTAAAAATGGTTATAATCTGTTAATTAAGTTTTGAGCCTACTGCTTGTTGCATTTGTTGAATTCAAGTGATCAGATCCATTTGATCTGATTATCTCACAAGCTGAAACCCTTTTCAGCTTCACAAACTATCTGTGTAAAGAAGGTCACTCCTGTGACTCCTCCATTTTTACTGTCAAAAATATAAAATTTAGAAAAAATGTCATTTGCAGGTCTCGAACTCGAGACCTGCCCTTCACAAGCCCAACGAGTTAACCAATTGGACTAACTTGTCCTTTTGGTTTTAATATCGTTTACAATATTAATAGAGACTGTTTGATTTCGAGCTATCAGTTTTATCCATATACTTTAGTTTAATTTTTTTTACGTTTATTTTAATTCTCTTTTATTTAATTTCAGTTTAAGTATTAAAAAAAGGTAATAAGATAAAAAAAAATATTAAAAAAAAATGTTTTATCAATTTCAAAAGTTTAAATAGTTTTCTATTAATGAGGTTTTAATTATCTTAGATTTAAATAAAAATATAGTTTTTAAAAATTATAGATTTGGTTAAAGTAATTAGTTTAAAAAGTTAAATAGATTTCTAAAAAGTAGATTTAAAGTAATTTTTTTATTAATTAGTAAAAAGTTTAATTTTTAAATAGTTTTAATTTTAAGTAATTAATTTAGATTTAAATATAGCGGGGTTTACGATTCATGCACTTTAGGATAATTTTTAATAGTTTAAAATTGGTAGATTTTAATTTTAGTTTAAAAACCGAAAATCAATTCAAATCAATTGTCCAAAACGAAACGAAACGTCTCAAATTCACTCGATCTTCGTGTACAACGAACTTGGTTCACCATCGTGTTTAATTGAATTCGTCTTTGGTAATATTAGTCTATTACTTTTTCCTAAAGGTAATTTTCTAATTTACCCTATAACGTAATCTAATTATCACTATACTATCACGATCACATCAGGCTGCCTCCCGAGGAGCGCTTGTTTTTGATAACCGAGTCACGAGCCTGACTCGACCCAAAATTAGTTCATGGGAAACGTGGTGAGGGATGGAATCATCTCAGGAGAGATGTCCTCACCAAAGTACAACTTCACTCGTTGGCCATTCACCTTAAAATTAGGTCCATTAGGTTGAGCGAGCTCGAGAGTACCATATGGAAAAATTTGGGCAATGGTGAATGGGCCGGACCAATGAGATTTCAGCTTACCCGAAAAGATTTTCAACCGAGAGTTGAAGAGTAAAACTTTGTCTCCAACTTGGAACTCTTGGTTTTTCATCTTAGAGTCGTGAATGAGCTTAGTCCTTTCCTTATAGATCAAAGAATTTTCATAAGCCTCATTCTGGAGTTCATTCAGCTCATTGAGTTGGATCTTGCGTAGGTCACCGGCTTTGTTGATATCAAAATTAGCCCACTTCAAGGCCCAGTAAGCCTTGTGCTCCAACTCAATGGGGAGGTGGCATGCTTTCCCATACACGAGACGATATGGTGTACAACCAATCGGAGTCTTGTATGCGGTACGAAAAGCCCACAGAGCATCATCAAGTTTATCGGCCCATGAGGCACGATGCTCTCCCACGGTTCGTTCAAGAATTCGATTTAACCCTCGGTTAGAGATTTCAGCCTGGCCATTAGTTTGTGGGTGGTATGCGGTGGAAAGACGATGATTTACACCATACTTAGCCATGACTCTTGCAAATTGATCATTGCAAAAATGAGTCCCGCGATCTCTAATAATGGCACGAGGCACACCGAATCTAGCGAACAACGATTTCAAAAAGTTACAAACCACCCTTGCATCATTAGTGGGTAAAGCTTTGGCTTCAACCCATTTAGAAATGTAGTCAACGGCTACAAGGATGTATTTGTTTCCTTTAGATGAAGGGAATGGCCCCATAAAGTCGATACCCCATACATCAAAGATTTCACATTCTTGTATGAAATTTTGAGGCATCTCATCTTTATGTGTGATCTTGCCTTGTTTTTGGCAAGCATCACAATATTTAACCATCTCGTGAGCATCACGATAATTGGTGGGCCAATAAAATCCCGAGTCAAACACTTTTTGGCGGTGTAGTTGGGACCAAAGTGACCACCGGTGGGTCCTTTGTGGCAAGCTTCGAGAATGTCTAAAGCTGCCGGTCCATAAACACATCGGCGAATAATCAAATCAGCACATTGTTTGAAGAGATACGGGTCATCCCAAAAGTAAGTCTTAATGTCTTTGAAGAACTTTTTCTTTTGTTGGGATGTTAACCCGTCAATGAGAATTCCACCCGCCAAGTAGTTTGCAATGTCCGCAAACCACGGGGCTTCATCATTACTCGAGTTGATAGACATTAAGGTCTCCAGGGGAAAAGAGTCATTGATCTCTTTGTTCGGATGATCCCCTTGATAAGGATACTCAAGTCTGCTGAGATGATCCGCGGCTAGGTTTTCAGCTCCCTTCTTATCACGAATTTCGATTTTAAATTCTTGAAGTAGCAAAACCCAGCGAAGAAGTCTTGGTTTGGAATCTTGTTTAGTTAACAAGTACTTCAACGCGGAATGATCGGTGTAAACGATTGTGGTGGAAAGGACAAGATAGGGGCAAAACTTTTCAAAAGCATAGACAACAGCTAAAATCTCTTTTTCGGTTGTCGTGTAAAGCAATTGAGCCCCCGTCATTGTCTTGCTAGCGTAATGGATTGGTTGGAAGTGTTTATTCACTCTTTGGCCCAAAACCGCTCCAATAGCAAAGTCGCTAGCATCGCACATCAACTCGAAAGGCAGCTCCCAATTAGGGGTAACCAAGACCGGTGCCTTAGTTAGCTTATCCTTAAGAAGATTGAAGGCTTCAATACACTCTTTGGAAAAGATAAAAGGAGTATCTTTTTCCAAGAGGTGGGTCATCGGGCGAGCGATTTTAGAAAAATCTTTGATGAATCGATGGTAGAAGCCCGCATGACCAAGGAAACTTCTCACACCCTTCACAGTTGAAGGTGGAGGCAATTTAGCAATAACATCGACTTTAGCACGGTCCACTTCAAGACCGACTTTGGAGATCTTGTGTCCTAACACGATGCCCTCTTTTACCATGAAATGGCATTTTTCCCAATTAAGAACAAGGCGAGTGTCTTCACACCGCTTAAGCATACGTTCTAAATTGGCAAGGAAAGCAGAGAAAGAATCGCCGTAAACCGAGAAATCATCCATGAAGACTTCCATAGTTTCTTCAACCATGTCATGGAAGATAGCCATCATACACCTTTGGAACGTCCCAGGAGCATTGCATAAACCGAAAGGCATACGTTTGTAAGCAAATGTTCCGTAGGGACAAGTGAATGTGGTTTTCTCTTGGTCTTTGGGATCGATGGGAATTTGAAAATACCCGGAGAAACCGTCTAAGAAGCAGTACTAGTGATTACCCGCTAGACGCTCGAGCATTTGATCCATGAAAGGAAGAGGAAAGTGATCTTTTCTCGTGGCATCATTGAGTTTGTGATAGTCGATACAAACTCTCCACCCAATAACGAGACGCGTAGGAATTAACTCGTTGTGTTCATTGGGAACAACGGTTATTCCGCCCTTCTTGGGCACACAATGGACGGGACTTACCCATGGCGAATCCGAAATAGGGTAAATCAAGCCGGCATCAAGAAGTTTGATAACTTCTTGTTTGATGACGTCATGAATGCGAGGATTAACCCTTCTTTGGCTCTAGATTGCGGGTTTAAAGTCATCTTCCATGAGAATCTTCTGAGTACAAAAGTTTGGATCAATTCCGCGGATATCAGAAATTTTCCAAGCAATTGCCTTCTTATGATCTTTAAGCACGGAGATGAGGCGAGATTTTTCTTCTTCTTTCAAGTCCTTCGCGATGATGACGGGCGACTTCTTCTCGTCTTCAAGGAACACGTACTCGAGATGGGACGACAACTCCTTAAGCTCTAAATCAGGAGGATTTTCGATGGTAGGCGTAGTCGAATTCGGTTCATCAATAGCAATAGCCTTGGGAGATGGTGGAGAAATATGGTTCTCTTTGAGAAGTTTCTCAATGAGACGAATGTTTTCATCCCAATCGGTGGGAGAATCGTCATTTTCTAAGTTCACATTTCCCATGGTTGCTTCAAAATCTTTCCAAAGGAAATCACTTTCTCCAAATAGAGTAAGTGATGAATCAATAGAGGAAACGGTCTCAACATTGGGAGGAAAGGTAGGAATACTTTTACAAGCATCTTTGAAGTGTTCTTCACAACCTCATCAAGAACGTCAATACAATTAACACTCTCGTATGAATAAGGCTGTTTAGAAAGCTTTCCCATGTTGAAGACGATTTGATCGTCACCAACTCTCATGATAAGCTCACCCGCTTCTACATCGATGAGAGTGCGACCGGTCCTCAAGAATGGACGTTCAACGATTAATGGCACACGAGGGTCCATATCGTAGTCGACCACGACGACATTGGCGGGAAAAGTGAATTTGTCGACTCCTACAAAAACGTCTTCGGCTATCCCCACTGGATAAGCAACCGTACGGTTAGCTAATTCCAAAGTCATTTTGGTGGGGACTAGCTCGGGGAGAGATAATTGCTTCCAAACACTTAAAGGCATTAAGTTAATACTGGCACCTAGATCGGCTAGGGCCATGCAATTCTCTACTCCCGGGAAGTTGCAAGGGATTAAGAAGCGACCCGGATCACCAAGTTTGGTTGGCAATTTCCTTAAGAGCACTGCAGAGCAATTCTCGTTAAGTTGGGTATTAGCAATATCAAGAAGCTTCTCCTTGTCGCTAAGAAGATCTTTGAACATTTTCGCATATTTAGGCATGTGAGCGAGAGCCTCAGCGAAGGAGATGTTGAAATTCAATTGTTTAAACATTTTTTTGAGAAAGTTCGAAACTTGAATATCGTCCTTGCTTTTGAGCTTCTCTTTCCTCAACCTTGAGGGATAAGGTATATCGGAAGAAGAGGAAGTCTTTGGGAAAGTAGGATCACTCACATCCTTGGGTGGAGGAGGGGTAGAAGTATGAGGTGGAGGAATTGGGGAAGTAGAAGGATGAGGAATATGAGTAGGTGACTCGTTTTCCTTAGTCACAATCACCGGTGGAGGTATAGGAAGCTCGGGTTCCTTGGTACCTTTGCCACTGCGAGTGGTGATTGCTTTCATCTCCCCTCTTGGATTCGCAACGGTGTTACTCGGAAGAGTACCCGAAGAAGAGGATTGATTACCTTGGAAGAAACCAGCCATCATGTTCCTTAAGTCATTCGTTTGACTTGCCAAAGTGTTTCGCATATCAGCTCTAAGATCGTTGACTTGTTTCACCATATCTGCTTTCGAGTTGAGCACTTACCGCTGGAGATTTTCCACGATCACATCATTGGTCCTCATGTAGGTTTCAACATCTTGGTGTAATGCGGTGGGTTGGTTGGGAGGAGGAGCATGGTAGGTGGGTGGTTGATAAGCAGGTTGTTGGTAAACTTGGTTGTTTCTTTGAAGTGGATATGGTTGTCTTTGAGGTGGTTGGTATGGTGCACGAGGTTGTTGTTGAGGAGGGCGATTGAGGTTTTGTTGTTGGTTTGGGTTGTGAGGAGGGAAACCGGGCGGGGAAAGAAAGTTGTTTGAGCGATAGCTGAGCAAGTTACGGTCTCCTTGAGGACGAGTTTGATAAGCGGCCGGAGGATAGGTACCGTATGCTGCGTTAACATTCTCAGAAGGATAGTCTTGGGTGGAGGTACAAGTAGTGTAAGAGTGAGGACCCCCGCATATTTCACATGGTTGGCTAACAACATTGACTTGAGCGTTTTTAGCGTTGATGCTGTTGGTGTTGCTAGCGGTTTGGGTAGCAAGCGATTCAAGAAGCGTAGTAATTTTGTCAAGTCGCTTGTCGTTGTCACTAGTACTAGCACTAGCGGCATTGGTCCAAACACTCTTGGTTTGCACACAATACTTATTTTCAATAATATCCCAAGCGGCATTAGAACTCTTAACCAAAATATTACCCCCCGAGGCACTGTTTAGTGAATCTTGGTCATTCATGCTTAAACCATTGTAAAAAGTATTAATTTGGTGCACTTTGGTAAAACCATGTTGTGGGCACTTTCTTAAAAGTTCTTTAAAACGGTCTCAAGATTCACTAAAAGACTCGTCGTACTTTTATTCAAAATTAATAATTTCATTCCGCAAAGCGGTAGTACGAGAGGGTGGGAAAAAGTAGTTTATGAATTTGGTCTCCAAATCCGTCTACGTCAGAATACTTTGTGGCGGTTCCTTTGCAAGCCAATGCCGGGCTTGTCCCTCTAAGGAGAAAGGAAAGAGTTGTAAGCGGATTACCTCTTGTGGAACACCATTGAATTTGACCGTATTTGTGAGTTGCAAGAACCTTTTGACGTGGTCATGTGGATCATCAATGGTACGCCCCAAGAATGGTTGAGCTGAGACCATCTGAATAAAGCCGAATTTGAGCTCAAAGTTGTTGGCTGCAATCGCGGGTATGACAATTGGATCGTTGTTTCCCTCTACATGTGCTTGCACAAGTTCAATCATCCGGCGATTGTCCGGTAGAGGTTCATTGTTGTTGTTATTCATGTTGTTTTGAGGTGGATTGTTATTGTTGTTGTGTACACTGGCCATGTCTAAGTTATCGAGAGTCTCGGGCTCTTGATAGGACGTTGATCGAGTGCGCATACACCTGCAAAAGAACTAACAAAGAAAACAAGAAAATTTTTTGGTTTTTATGGTTTTTAATTTTTTTTTGTATTTTTGAAAATTTTATATTTTTTAGGGTTTTTGAAATTTTTTATGAAAAAGTAACGTTCACGGTGAACGGATCCCAAAATCCAAGTTCTCACAAAAAACTGTTAATCTTTACGAGAAGAGCCGGCAGCGGTGCCATTTGATACAAGGTATTTCATTGGGGTTCAGATTAAGTTCTCGGAATCTTCTCGAATTGATCACGGTTCAAAGTGGAATAGTTGTTCTTGGTGACAAATAGGGGGTTTGGTTTTCTATTCTACGGAAAAGGAATAAAAAGGACAAAGTCGTGAAAATAAGCTAAGACAATAGACAAATGAAAATCAAGTTAAAAGAAATAAAGACGAGTTCAAAATTTAACAACAAACGAAAATTGATTAAAAACGTAACTCAAAAACTTAGAAAATTAAAATGAGAAAAGCTGGAAGAAATGCTCATTCGGAATAAATAAAAATTCAATCCTTGATTCAGAATGTAATGGTTAATGCGGAATATTGAAGTTGATCCGGAATGTGAGGTTGATGCGGAATAAGTGGTGTTGATCCGGAATAGTAAAGTATTCCGAATAAAGAGATTGATCCGGAATGACAAATATTCCGAACGAAGGGACTTGATCCGGAATAAATAAGAAACGGTTGATTCGGAATAAAAGGGTTGATCCGGAATAATTGATTATTCCGGATGAAAGGCTTTGATCCGGAATATAAAATATTCCGGATGAACAAACTTGATTCGGAATAAAAATAAACAGTGCTTGATTCGAAATATAACAACTGATCCGGAATGTTTGGGAAAAATACTTGATTCGTAATCTGGGCTTGTGAAGAACAGTAAAGAAACAGAGAAGACGATTTTTCACCAAATCAATCAAAATAAACCAAAAGATTTAAACCAAGCTAACCAATAATCATTACCTAACCATAATCATCAAACCAAAACACTAAAAACACAAAACCCACTTACTTTTGAAGATTAAAATCAACACAATAAGAACTTTAAACTTTAAATCAAAAAGAGAAGATGAACAAGATTAAATGGAAGATTGTATTGAAAGATTAATGTTAAACAAACAAAGGGAAAGATTAAAAACTTACAAGATTAAAGATTTAACAAGAAAGAAAAATCACCAACACCTTAATGGTGTTGGCTTCCTACGAAAGAAAAAGAAAAGACTGGAAAGAAAAACTAGCTCAAAAAGTGTGAGGGGATGTCTTTATATAGCCTTGTCTTTGGTTGGTGAGTGGGCTTTCTCCCTTTCTTGTTGTCTTCTCGTCTTTTCAGAAAAGTTGACGTTTTCGATTCTGATTCGGGATTTGTCGACGAATAAATTCAACTCGTCTTTTAATTTCTTCGTTTAATAGACTTGAGTTCTTTCGACATATGTAAATCTTCCATCTTTGGTTCTTTTCTTCGATAAATCTTCAAATAGGCCCATTGACTTCAAATCTTTTGCATCTCTTGGACAATAGACTTTGTCTTGAGTCTTTTTCTTCGATAAAACCCGTGCAATCCCATGTTTTCTCCAATATCCATCTGGTTGGCTCTGAAAACACAACAAACACACAAACCACGCATAATTCCAAACAAATGACATTAAATACGCGTTTTGGTCTTGTTTTAGCAAGAAATAAGTGGTAAAAGGATGGGTGTTTTCACACCTATCAAATACGTCCATACGCCATGATCTGTATTACTTTTGCTTCCTTATTTGAATTTGTTGGACGTTTGGTGAATGTGATTAAAGATCAGTGGATCTTATATGGGAGTTGATAAACTCAATATGAAGTGGGCACCCAGATCATCCAATGTGACATAAAACCTGAGAATATCACATCCCCATCACCACCACCCCCACCACCACTCCAGCAGCCATACCACCACCGCCGCATCGTTTTACTTCAAAATCACCGTAGCCCATCCACAAATAGGGGATTTTGATCTTGGTATAACAGTCCCAATATGGTGTTTGTTTTGATGTGTACCAACCCATTAAGGGTGCGTTCGTTATGTGACTGTGGGTTGAGGCTGGTGCGACCCTTGGTGAACTTTATTACCGAGTTGCTGGCAAAACGCATGGGATCACGGCTGGGATCGCCACAAACCTAGGTATTGCTGGGATCGCAGGTGGGCAGCTGGGATCTCGAGTATAGAAGATGAGAAAAAGATGAGATGTTTGTGGTTTTTGAGTTTAATTCATCTTCAATAATTCTACCTTCACCAAATCATCAAACAACAACCCTTCACTAGACGCTGATGAAATGTCAGTGTGGTGGTGGCAGATCTATGGCTTTGATTGTTTTGAATTTATTAAATAATGAAAGATTGATAATATAAAATTTGATTTGTATTTTATCATTTTACTTTATGAGATTCATTGAAAGTTTGATTGAAATGAATTTTTTTTATTTGGATTTTGTTTTTTTTTAACTGGAGACTTGAAATATTGTGATGATGAAGAATAAGTGAGGTTTTGGCTTTGGTTTATGGATCGGTGATGATAGAAATGAAAAGATGAGTTATTTATATTAAATAAATAAAAAAATAATAGAAGGACCGAAATACCCTCAAACGTCCAAGAGATAACGAGAAAAACTAACGCCCATCCAAGATAGGGACTATTTTTTATCACAACTGTAAACGATAGGGACGACTGGTGCACTTATTTTGAAATAGGGACGAAACTTGATTATCAGTGCAAACGATAGGGACTATTCTTGAAAATTTTTCAAACAAAAGAGTATTAGACGCATCCTATAACAAATATTTACCCATTTTGACCCATATTAAGCCAACTAATCTTAAATAGAACCCCTAATCCTAACGCTCGGTTTCAATCATACCAACACTATTTATAATAGTGGGTTTGTTCAATACACTACATCAACGACTCCACTTGCAAAAACCACAAAACCAGAAAAGTTCAAATACAAACTTGCATATAGCTCAAGTCAAGTTCACCAAACTAGCCCTTGAATAGTTAATACTCTTGCTGACCAATTATCATATAAGAATCCAGAAACAATGTAGTCCGAAAAAGATAAACGGAGTCTTGGATTCATCCTATGTTTTCACGTAAAACCATAGTTCGTGTTTTCGCAATTTACTCAAAATAAGATTAGTAACCAAGAAACCCTACAACCAAAACCTAATGAAACCACCAACACGTCAAAACTAAACAAACCACTGTAGATCACAGGTCTTTGGTTTATTTTAGAGTTTATATGATTAAGTTTCCTTGTGTATATATATCACTCCCTCCCGTCCTTTTTTTCTTTCTAGTCGGTCTAGGATTTGGCAATGGGCTTTGGCCCATTCTTGGCCCTCTTCCACCATCAAAACAATTACCCCCTTACACTTTGTTTATTTTTCACCACTTGTTAAATATTAAGCGTTATCGTGTTTTAACTATCGTGAATATGTATCGTTATCAACACATATTATACGTAATATTTAACTACGTAATTACTTATCGTATTTAATTAACATACTATATTTACATAATAATATTCATGGCTCGTGTAATATGTTAATTATTCGTATTGTTTAATTTTCTACGTGATTTCATGTATTTAACGTACTAAGATATTTATTTAAAGCGGGTTTTACATAGATCCTATTCTGTAAAATGATAAAAGCCTTCATCCGAAGATTTTATCATGGAATTATGTCATGGAATTTCATCTGAAATTCTATTAAGAAGACTCCATCAAAATATTTTCTTAGAAAAGTTTATTAAGGAATTTTATCGAAGATTTTGAAGAAAGATTACCACTTCTAAAATCCTAATATATTGGAAAAAGTCATTTACCTCTACCCAAAGAGTTAATGGACAAGGTAATTAAGCACAATCCTATGCAAAAATAAAAAATCTTAAGCTTAAATTCAGCAAGGAAAGAACGTCCGTAAATTATAAAAACTTGAATTACTAATCCAATCTACGGTGGTTATGATGAAAATTTTCTTCTGTATAATAAATGCACTCCACATCACACAAAACTTTGCACCATCCGGTGTCAGATTTTCAACATAATAGATCATTGGACTAGGATTTGTAAGGGCGAATGGCCTTATAAATCATATGTTTGGTAGGATTATTCTGTATTTTATAAGGAATAAAATACCATATTGTATTTTAACGTCATTCATCTCTAGAAAATCGTATTCTTAGATATTATATACCGAACGTCTTACATACGCTAACGTAAGAAGGAAATATAAGGGTATAATAAATATGTTAAATACTAGAATATTTGTCTATATTCATATTATGACGAAAATTTCTAAGTCAATGATTTACATCCTATTTACTTGATTGAATTAGGACGCTTCTTCAGTCAAATGAATAAATCTAAATCACCAAATTTATGATTTCTTCCTTACATAAAGTTGGACGCTTCTTTAAGTTAGTAAGAATTTATAAATGGACTTAAGAATATTCGATATAAGACAAGTATAGACCAAATAAAACTAAGTAAGATAATATGTGTATTGCGGTATAGTATGTTGGAAGATACGTCAATATGGTCTTAGATTTGGAGTTTGTAAGTTTAAGTAATCCATTCAGCTTGAAGTAATTTTGAAATCCTTATATTATGCTTTTAAAACAAAATATTAAGTCATCCGACTTACTAGTTCAATCTGAATTTCCTCCATGAAAATAGGAAAGAACAATGAGGATTTGTTACTTCAAGTAGACATGATGCCATCCGGATCATTGTCAATTATCTTATTAGAGTTGCAGGATTTATTCCTATTTAGGAAATTGATAATATGGAAACTATGACAAGATTATATGTGAAATAATCTGTTGACATAGAGTATCAATATCTATCATCTAAGATCATGACGAGTGTTTCACATCTTGACCCTAAAAGTATACTAAAAATTTGTGTGTTATACTTAAATAAGTATACTAATATGTTAAGTGGAAGAACTATCCAAATACTAAACTACATACTCCATGTATGTGTTATAAGTTTTGGAAAGAACACTTACCATTGGAAAAAATTTCTCGTGTAACAATAGTTTTCATGTTAGAATTAAACCAATACTATTTGAAGCACTCTATCGAAAGAAGTGCCATTTAAGTATCTGTTGGGCTAGAGTTGGAGATTTTCAACTTATGAAACCCAAATTAGTACATGAAACTATTGGAAAGTTTATATTATAATGTAGCTTCATAGAACGTTGAATTATGTTAAGTATCTACCGGATTAAATGGTAATTTAAGATAATCCGAGAGATTATTTTAATGAAAATTTCTCACTATAAATAAGAAACTACACCATATTAAATAGTATCTATTTGAGAAGGATGTTTTCTCTATCAATTACCCGAATTGATTTTGAAAAATGCGATAACGAATTCAAGATTTTGAATTGAGTAGTGACGTATTGACTTGAGTTTCCCAAAGAACTCAGTAAATAATCACAATCCTTTTCGTATTTTGGAATTTAAGGACGATTTATGTGATTAACTGGCATGTTTTCAATATTTTATTTGGTTTAAACTAAATTCTTATGAGGTAATAAAATGATTTTGATTCCTAAATTATGAATGATATTTCATATGTAACCATTTTTGATGAAAATGATGATAGAAGAGATTGATTTAAAACTAAATACCAAGAGTAAAGCTATTTTCTTGATATGTGAATAAAATTCTAAGAAAGAATTTGAACACCTAAGAGCTATGTTTGCCCTTGATATGTTATGTTACCATTATAATCTCGGGACGAGATTTATTTAAAGGGGAGAGACTATGACAACCCATAAATTTCACATCTATGCTATGTGCTATGATTATATGAGTATGAAATTTGGCTAGAAATTTTTTGCCTTTTATACCATTACTTGGTAAGATAAACTACTTCTCACAACCTGAACTGCCACTTCAACATATCCCTATATGTTGGAAATACAATGTATATATATATATATATATATATATATATATATATATATATATATATATATATATATATATATATATATATATATCAAGTCTAAGGATATAAAAGTAATCTAATAAGTACATTATGAATACGAACATCTCAAATATAAGTATGATGCCCAAAATTCCATTAGAAACCCTAGAATCCCTTTAAATGAATTATAAACTCAAGAATGGTAAATGAATGGGTAACACATATGAATAAGTCATTATGGATTATAAAAAAGTTATAAACTATACTTTGAAGATATAATAATACCTAAGAATGGCAAGAACAAACTATACATATCTAATTACAAATAAAAGTACATAATAGTCTAGATCACCACCTAGAAACCCTTGGTAAACAATATTTCAAGCAATGTAATGTACAAGTATTAAAAACAATATACTAATTATAATCTTTCATATAAAGGAAAGTTAGATAATCACAAAACACTAATATTCACTAATCACAAGCTAATTATAAGTTAAGACCTAGTAACCAAGATTAACATATAAAATCCATTTCACATTAAATTAGAGTCTAATCTTTTTCCACAAATTATAAAACTTAACTATGTATCATATTAATACTATACATTTATTTCAAGTTAAGTTACAAGTTGGTAAAGCATAAGGTACAAGTTATCAAAGCATAGGATCTTAAGCTCTCATAATTATCCCTAGAATATGATCAACCTATACAAACCCTTAAACTAAGAATGTAGAATCCCTAGAAGTCATAAACATATCATATAAGCCCTATAATAAGTTTTTATGAAGGTACAAAGACTAATTACCCAAGATAGAAAGTCATTAGGATTAATGACCTAAAAACCCTTTCTACATGGAATTATTACCTAGTTCTTTTTGGACAAGTCTATAAATATTTATACGACTTCATTAAGGTTATAATATTATGTTAAAACAATGTACAAGTACCCTAATGCACAAGGTACAAGATTTAAATGCATGGCTTGTAAATTAGGTCAAAATGGGTATTTTCACCCTTTAGACATGTTTACTTAGAAATAACTAAATAAAACCAATGTAGGGACTTCATGAACACATTTAGGACAATGTAGGATGTATAAATTGAGTTTACATCAGTAGATAGTTGAAGGATAATCACTTTTACTAAGACTTAACCATAAATCATTAGAAACCCTAACCCGCCTAAGTTTTCTTCCCATTTTCACATCAAACCTTTGTTAAACTTCAAACCAAAGATCCAAACTTCTTAATTACAATTTAAATACCCTAAATAAACCCTAATACATCACTAATCACATTCCTAAGCCCTTAATCACCAAAATCGCAAAGTATAAAGTTACAAGCCCTAGTTTTGAATCCGCCTAGGTTTTTCCCTCCAAAAATGCATTCAAACACTTTCCCTCCCATTTTCAAACTTAGGATCAGTACTAATAGATATTTATGAGATATTTTACAAGTATTTGATGCACCTAATTGTGTGTTACACATCATTGTTCCTATCTTTTCTAGCCGTGACCTCTTTGTAGCCATAAGTTGAAGATTGGTATGAACTAGCTTGTATAATCAGCTCCTAGACTTGAATAGATCTTTGATAGGCTTCCTTAGTCACTAATATCTGGTCCATACACGTTTCATGGCATTACTTGGAGGATAAGGGTGAAAACTAGTATAAATAGGCACATATACCTTACATTGTAAACTTGCACCCCGTTTTCTCTTAATCTCCATACCCATTCTGTTTTCCACTTCTATATACATCCTAGGACATGTCCCAAGACCAGAAACAAGGTCTAGAAGGTTCCCATTGAAGCTCTTGAAGCTTTGATAACAAGTAGTGTTCATAGGAAGCCATTAGGAGCCATTTTGGAGCATCCTAGGTAATTTCTATGTTAGCTATGCTTTGATCGTGTTATAATGAATTATTAGATTTTTTATAATGTCAAATAATGTTAGAAAGATAATCTAAAAGAAACTAAGTCATTTGATCATTTTAAATGGAAGTTATAAGTTAAAGATGTCTTAAAACCCTAGTTTTGTAATTTACATAATATAATAAGCAAAAAACCATTTCAAAAGCTATAATTCCGAATAAATGTTGTTATTATGATTATAAATATGTTTTGAAACTTTGTTTTAAAATCCTAGATCATTTGGTCTATTTTAAGGTTGTTATGTAATATTTATAAGTATAGGGACTAAAACTATCATTTTTGAAACAATTTAACATTTTGGGCCAAAAGTGTCATTTTGTGAAATTTAAATATATAATAATAAATATTAGAAAGTTTGAGGTCCTAAGGTTAAATATTGAGGGTTTAAAATGCAAATACTAAAACTATATACTTAAGGGGTTAAAAATATAATTATACCAAATTATAACTAAAAGGGCTATTTTTTCCAATTTTAAAACTAAAGAAGATTAATTATAAATATGAGGAAATAATGAAAGTATCATGTTATTAGGGAGCTTTTTACAAAGATGTTACATCTCGATATTACGTTCTGACTGAGTGGTTGGGTTTACGATTTAAAGTGCCCTCGCTCCTCAAACGTTTATAGAATGCTTCTGAGTATGATGGCCCGAACAATGATACTATTATTAAAACAAAATATTAATTATGCAATATATAAACAATACTTAAAAAGATTAAACAAAATATTAAACACTTGATATTATATATAATGTATTAATCCAGGTTTGTGTGAGATCAAGTTGTTGTTTATGAGACCAAGTTGTGGTTTGTATGATCAAGTTGTTTATCTGTGAATGAAATATATCTGGTTATATCTCAGATTCTATGGAAATAAGGTGAGTTCATAACCTCACTATTAAATGCTTTATAAATGATTTGAAAACCCGTGAGGGAAATATATGCTAAAAATGGAATACAAGTGTTTTTGGTATGCTCCTCAGATATGATTATTGACACGACGCTTACTTGTTGCCGTTAAATCCCTTTTTAATCATGGATTGCTAATCATTTAATGAGCGCTAATATTGTAAATAGTACTATTGGAGACTGACATCTCCTGTCTGGGAAAATCGCGCTTGCTAGTAGCTGATGGTTCCTACCTATGCTAAACAAATATGCTTTATTTTGCTTTTTAGGATAGTCCGGCAAGCTTCCTACTTAAGGGAAAAATTGTTGGGGTTTTCTTGATAATGTCTAGTCACGGGGCCATGAGCAAGTGCAGTAATAATAAATTGTTTTATGTGAGCGAATAATAATGTAGCTCAGAAAAAGGATCTTGTATTCAAAATATGTTCAAACCTATGAATTCACTCAACCTTTGTGTTGACTTGTAAGCATATATTTCATGAAATTATGACTGGATAGTATGGAGCTACACGAGGATGGCATGAAGAGGCACAAGATTGAAATTATTATTTTAGATTTTGGAAACCTCATAATGTAAAACTCTGAATTTCTAATGATATATAAAGAAAGTTGATTTTGTCACTCTTTTGAGTTGTTTTCTATCAATATGACTTGTGTTCTATGAAGTAATACCCCAGTTCAATATTCCGCTGCGTAAAGGTAAAATCAGGGTGTTACATACGATCCCCTTACACATGAGACATTGAAGAAACTGGTGGCTACCAATTTGCTGGTGGATGATAAGAATAAAAGTCCTTATCAATTTCTTAGATTTAATCATAGCTAGATTCTGCCTTAAAGATTGTTTTTGTAAGCATCCTCAAGACTAGCTGCATTTGTAGAGAAGCTTGTGATCAGGTGTAAGCACAATTTTAGGAGAGGATTGTTGGGAATAAATGTTCGTGTAAGTTCCCACTGTTGTGTTGGTCAAGATCCCCTTGCTGGTCATAAATTCCATTGCTGATATTACTAAAGACTGCGGGATCTTTCCCACTGTATAGAGATAAAGCCACTGTTGTGAAGATAAACTTGGAAGAGATATTGACGCGTTTTTGTTTTGATTTGAGTGTACCTTCCTAGTTTTATTCTTAGTTATCTTGTACAAGGGTCCTTGTGCTATAAAAGGATCCTTTAGGGTTTGGGTTTTAATATACTTACTCTGCATTTCATTTTGCTTTAAGGTTGTAAAACCTAATACCATTAAGGGTATTCGTATATTGTTATCAATATATTAAAGCTTAAAGTTTGGTTAAACATTTTGTTCTTGTACTAAACATTACATTCCGCATATTGTTTAGTCTATTCATTCAAGCAAAGTTTCTCTAGTAATAATTTGAATTTGGTCTTGCTATTACAACCCTTAAACAAGCTAAGATTTAAGATCTGAGTTTGGGATCAACAAGATCTTCAAGGCTTTTCCATACATCCTTGGCTGTCACATTCTTTTTAGAACCGTTTGCAAAAGAGATGTGGAAATAGTACCATAGATCCAAACTTTAACGAGTGACTCAAGCTTCTTCCATCGGGAGAGTTGTCACTAGTGCACGTAATAGTGCCATCTAGAAAGCCATGAACACCAAAGCTGTGACAATGAGAGATGAAGAGTTCACACCAGGCATCGTAATTGAGTTGATTAAGATCAAGCACGAGGGGAACGTGAGACTTGATATTGGTGACCCTGAAGGGTTTGTCTAGGTTAACAGATGGTGGGGGAGGGGGAACATTGGTGTCTTCAATAGCCATGGATAAGGTGGCGACACATTAGGGTTTATAAGAAAAAAACGGCGGGTGGTGAGGGATGATTGAAGGAGAAGGAGTTAAGATATATTTTAGGATAGTGAGTTAGCTCTAGTACCATAAAAGATGACAGGATTCCCCTTCCCTTTCATTCATATCACGACCTTAATATATAGATACAATACATCGATGTTGCCCTACTTCTCATATACAATGGGCCTGAAGGCCTATGGGCTTTGATCAAATAATACAGAGATAATACAATAATGATACATGGAAATATAATCTCCTAATAAATATGATATCTAATTCAGTTGACTTTGATTATCTCCTATACCGACATATTAAATGTACAAGTGTTGGTGTTGTTTGGTTACACTTATGTGTTGGAGGGGTTAAATAAGGATATATAGCACACAGTGCCGTTCATAATTCTACCAACTCTAAAGTTAGTTTTATGTAGAAATCATTTTTTTGCACATATAGCCTTAGCATCGTTGATAAAAACCCTTGTGGAATGATGCTAGAACGATTGTTAACCAGAACCTTAAATAGATCCCATAGTTAATTAGTAGATCGATGAGTCGACATTTATTTGGCCTTCTGAATTTGTGAAAGTGGTAGATTTTAAGATGTAGCTTATCTCTTTTTGTTGCAACGTATGCAACTGTAAAAGTTGAAATTGAAAAAGTTGTTACAAGGATAATCTAGTGTTGAGTGTGGATCAATATGTGGTGTTCCATCACTGTCTTTGAGCATGATGGAGAGGTATATCTGTTCTCAGTAACCTTGATTTGTAATATGGCCATTTTCAGCTTGATTTTTGCTTTCATGAGTAATTATTATTATTACGCTCGATCTGTGATTATTGTTATTTAGGCAAAAAAAAATAACGTAGTTTAACATTATAGCTGCTACAAAATTAAAGATGAATGATATTTAACAAGAAGAATGGTAAGGATAGCAACATTCAATCAGATCATATGCTACATAGTGATTATTCAACATATTGATCATCGTAAAAGCCAATTTTAAGACAAGAAACATATTTTTGACCAAATAAGATGCCACGGGTTTCCAAATAAAACTTCCAATTGATTCAACAAAACGAGGAGTCTGAAACAAGGTTTGAAAACATAAAACATCATATAACTTTGACACAGACAAGGTTTGAACCGATAAAACTAAATAGAGAATCATGCTCCTGAAACGATCAAACCAAAATACTACTTATTAGCCAAAGAGAAAGTAGGATATCATCATCTCCATCATATGTCCTGCAACCCTCTTATCTTTTCATTCATTTACCTTCCGTTTCCTTGAAATGTAGGCCTCCTGTCCTGAGGAGTCTTTGTTGACCGCCTTTATCACCCTATCTCCTGAGGGGTCTACTTTCACCATCACAATATCTTTCAAGACGTCACAAAGCCGACCAAGACTGTAAAAACCATAGTCATTAGGGTTCCATTCCACCTTATACTTATCAAGGTAGGAATCCCCAAAAGAAAAGAAATTGATTTCACCACCGTTTATTTTGAGTAATTCTTCAACCATAAGCTTCAAATTGCCTTTATGTTGCGATTCTGCCAAACGCTTTGACATCACATATTCATCCTCGCATTCGGTCCTATTAAGAAACAACACCTCATCTTGCTTGCCAAGCTCGAAAAAGAGGTCCTTAATATTCTCCACACCAAAGCACTCATAGTCCAGTGATTTGCCATGCATCAGCTGGTAACTGGCCTCTATACAAGACAAATCAGACATTGCAATTCCCCAAGGAGAACACCTTTCAAGTACCTCTTCAATCTCCCTGGTAACTGCCGCCTGTCCTGAGGAGTCTTTGTTGACTGGCTTCATCACCTTGTCTCCTGAGTCGTTTACTTCCACCATCACAGTACCTTTCAAGACACGACAAAGCTGATCAAGATCGGTCAAACCAAATTGATGAGAGTTCCATTCCACCTTGCGCGTATCCTTGTAGAAATCCTCGAAAGAACTGAACGCGATTTCACCACCATACTTATCGAGTAAGTTTTTAACAATAGCCTTCAAACTGCGTTTTTGGTTAAATTCTGCCACACTAACAGACATCACACATACCTCTTTAGTTTCAGGCTTTTTAAGAAATATCACCTTTTCTTGTTTGAACAGCTCAAACAAGAGGTAATGAATATTGCCCACGCCAAAGGACATATAGTCCAGTGATTTTCCGTCCAGTGTATATTTGCCATGTCTCTCCTCTATTTTACATAACAAATAAAAGATTTTAATTCCCAAAGGACTTTCTTCAAGTATCTCCTCAATCTCCTTGGTAACTGCTGGATGTCGTGAGGAGTCATTGTTGACCTCCTTCATCACCTTCTCTCCTGATTCGTTTTTTCCGAACCTTACAGTATCTTTCAAGAGATGAAAAAACTATTTCTTGGTCAAACCAAATTCCGACTTACACTCCTCCGATCCTTGTACAAATTCAGAAAAGAAGTGAAAGGGATATCACCACCATACATGTGGAATAGTTCTTTAACAATAAACGTCAAATAGCATTTTTGTTTCACTTCTGCCAAACTAAGAGGCATCACACAAATCTGCTTGCTTAATGGATATCGAAGCAACGCAATAACCCTTTTTTGTTTGCCCAGCTCGTAAAAGAGCTCCTGAATATTGTTCACACCAAAGGACTTATAGTTCAGTGGTTTGCCATGCGTTAGCTTGTAAGCGTTCTCTACCCAATACAAATCAGACATTGCAAATCCCGAAAGAGATGTCTTAAGTATGTCTTCAATCTCTAGGATGACACGTTCATTATCTGTGCTAGTCATGTGTACCTGTCGATTGGCAACAAATAAGATTATCAGCATTTTTGTCGATTGGCTATATACCACAAGTGTTACTATGTTTGTAAATCATTTCCAATAACAATAATGTACATGATCAATCAAATCTCCAACTGTTAAATTATATTACTAAAACAAATAATAACTATAAACATAACATTTTCAGTAATTAAATTTAATTACCAAATCGAAAAAGTTTAATTATTCGTTCTCATTCCTCAAGATACTATGTATACATTTACCCTCACGCAAAATCTATGCAACTCTTCCCTAAAATTGTTGCTTTTAGTTAACCTTAATAGAAACAACAAATATGATAGAAAGCGTTGTAAATACATTAACATCGACTAAATGCAAAGTTGACTAGCTAAATAAAACCTTTGTCTAAGTTATTATGAAAGTATATATCTGAGCAACCCGTGTATTACACGGGTCTTAAGCTAGTGTTACAATAAAGGGCGAAGAACACATGGCAGATGGTTTATAAAATGGTAACACTAAACAAAAAGACTTAATCATCCATATTTGTTAGTATTCTTAAGAAAAGTTTGTTATTTCATAAACACTAACATAATAATCATCAATATATCATACTAATAATACTGATGGAGGGGGTATGAAACATAAGCCGAAATTTCATATTTTTTTTTTGATTTATAATAAGTCTCAAAATAAGGCAGGCAAAAGAAACACCCCCTGAAGCATGAGTGTCAATGAACTAATAATTGGTGGTACGTACATGATAAAAACAATATATAAACAACTTTTTTAATCCAATAAAACCCTACCGATTGATTGAATTTTTATAAAACAAACAAACAAACAGAAAATATTGAAATTGAAAAACTAAATGATTGATTGAATCGGATGGATCGATATGAATGATTACTAAAACATAATTTAGATTAAAAAAAATAGTTACTAGCAATTTTATAGCACAAACTATTGGAACAAAAAGTTGAGAACGAGATACCTAGGTTCGATCAACCATTGTATGTTTTGACACATATAGAAGCTTGCCCTCTTTATTTTTAAGAATTATCCTATGTGAAGGTTGATGGTCTTGGGCGATGTGGGACAAACATTCTCTTTTGTTTCTTTTTTTTTGTTTTGCAAAAACCACAACAGCAGACCAAGACTTTAACATCAACTATTTCTATCCACTTCCTTATTTTCACATGGTCACTATATGCATATATGGAGAAGATACGCAGGGGCAGCGTGGCTGCAAAAGATGGTGGGAGTTGTCGGGGCAAAAGATTTGCCAGCAGTGCCTTTTGAGGATGAATTTAGGCTTGGTTTAAGGAGTGGATAGGAATAATCGTGTGTTCACAGTTATTGAAAAAGTTTTGTTAAATCCTTTTCAATTCCTGTGATACATGCTTTTTATTCATTTGGATGCGTGTAAATTCCGTCGTATTATCATTTCCGTCATAGTTATGTGCTTCATGATCCATGCTTTTTATTCATTTGGATGCGTGCAAATTCCGTCGTATTATCATTTCCGTCATAGTTATGTGCTTCATGATGCCTGAATGGACTTTGCTGCAGATTGTGAAGGATTTTCGTCATAGCCATGTGCTCCATAACGTTGAAGATGAGCCTGAATGGACTTTGCTGCAGATTGTGAAGAACCTTCGAGTAATGGGGTTTGTGGTCATTGTCATGCTTTGTTTAAGATACTATCTGAAATTGAAGAAAGAGAAACATTCGTTAGGGATTCAAATTAAACCGATTTCACTATTTTAAAGATGACGCTTGTTCTTGTGGAGAGTATTGGTGATAATCATTACAAGTACTTTATGTTATAAATTTGCAGTTATGCTAAATAATGCTATTATGTAGGGAGGAAAATCTTAAAGAATTGTGATTTGTGTTTTAGCACTTATATAACGATTGGAAACAAATGGGTGGCAATGGTACAGGGAAATTTGAAAGCCTGCGCCTAATAAGCAGCTTATCAGCAAAAACTGGGACCCTTCTACAACATTGTGTCAAGGAGTATTGATAATAGCAAAATGGTAGGTAATTTACAGGTTATTCTTCCTCTTACATTCTATTCTGGTTACCATAACATTTTTTTTATCTTGATGCTTGCCATGTTCTTCTATGCAGCATAATTCATCGTTAAGTACACTCGTGCATTCTGTTTTGTCGGATAAAAATCCCGATGAGGTTCACATTGTGAGTAAAATGGGACAAAAAAGTCCTAGCTAGTAGTAGCTGCAAAACAAATTACAAAGTCTTGATAAGCAACGTGTGAAATGTTAGTTGTTGTGTCTGTATTGGCATCTCCCCCTAAGAGGGATGAGACAGCTTTCGAGCATTACCTGTTACACATCTGGGTTCTACTTCGGTGGATCTTATAACTCACCTTTTTTCCGGTTTTCATGAGTAAACACCAACTACTTTTATCAGAAGTATTTATGTGATATACAAAGTGGTTTTGATGGAATATTCTATGTGTTTCTAATGTAATAATCTCTAAAACATAATCAACTTGCAATACATAGCAGAAATTATGTGATATACAAGTGGTTTTGAGGGAATATTATTGGCGGCAACATACAAGTTTGTTAGTTGAGATGTTGAACTTCATTCTTATTTTCTGTCAGACGAAACTGTGTGTAAAGGCTCGTGTTCAAACGAGCTTATGAATTATAAGCAAAAAATATATAAGCTCATATTTGAAGATGAACAAACACCCCCATGTAAGCTGATGTGAAGAGCCTATGATAAACAACTTACTGGGTATTTTTGATAGCTTATTTCATAAGTTCATCAAATATCAAATAAGCTATAAGTAGTCGGGAAGCGCGAAAATGGTTGACAAACAAATTTGGACCATTTCACTACAATTATGAGGCAGTATATAAACTAGTGATAACTTCCTCCTCTGGTCGATGTGGGATATCTGATTTCACAGTATTTTTTTAACAATAACAAACAAAATACAGTAGTATGCAACTGTTGTAGTCGTCTTATAGAGAATATATTAATTTATACTTTAGAAGGTAGATATATAAGTTTGATATTATAAGCTCGATGTGGTGCTAATAATGTGGAGTAAGTGACCAATGACTTTTTAGTTTAAAACTTTATGTGCTTCTGTTTTGTATTATTATGTGAGCTTCCAAATGTATCGTTACTACAAAACGACATCCATCCCCGTACGAGAGTTGTTACCTTGGTTAAAAGTCGACCTAAGTTCAGTGGGGAAGATGATGATCATATGCGGGACGACGAAGACAAAGCATTCTTCCTGTTCATGCGGGATTTGGCTAGGTGTCTTCCAAGTTCGGTACAAGTCTTTGTTGAGTATGATGTGAGCCACGTGTTCATAGTTTTTAAATTAATGGTTAGTTTCTCAAATAAAAGAACCAAGTCTCATCCCACATCGGCCAAAAATGCTAACCAAATGGTGCTTAAAAAGAGGCAGAAACCTATGCATCTAGTAGTAGGTGATCGTTGTCACTCATGATATGGTCTTGGCACGGCTACATGGGTTGTCTGACAGACAACAAAACTTTTTTGAACCAAGTCTCGAGAGTGTTCACATGGCATATTTATGTCCACCCTAGCTAGCATCTTTCCATACGCCCACTACCTTAGACCAAAAGGAAGATTTGGGTACTTAGCACCATTCACACTATTGGTTGTCGCAAACATATACTTGAACGTTACTAACACTGTCACTGACTTTGTGCCTACAAGGCTACAAGCATAAAAATGCAGAGATGCCAGCCTGCTGATACTTGATACAAATTTACCCACCAACAACATCAACACAGACCAAGGTGGAGCCTTAGTAATGTGAGGATTATCCCACACCGGCACAGATCAAAAATACAGAAAAAATAGTTTTGAGAGTGTGATCTGAATAAGTATATGTATAAAGACAATTAGTACTACTACTACTAAGATGATTCATAACAAATAGAACGGTAACAGCCGGAAACCCGAATTGAATAAGTAGTGTCGGACAATCACCTTTCTCAATCGCGTTTGCACAAGAGCAGCATCAAGCTCTTGTTCTAATTCTGTCATATCAGTCACATAAAGCTCCTCGCTTATCACTGTGATCTCGTCCAATGTTCGGTTGACTTTGTTTCTTAGATATGTTTATGCACACCCGTACACTGTTATATAAGAAAAACTATGTCACAGTTGTTCGATGTGTAAGTTCCTGTTATATAAGTACATGTGTGAAAAACTGAGAGTTATCAAGCATTCATGCTGCGTTGAAAGATAAACATCGTTTATTGAATGAAAAAGTCATTGCTGATACTCAAGTGAGTGAACTAGATGTGAATCTGAGTCTGAGTCTTCACAAGAGAATGCTGGATTGGGCTGAAACACTCCATTTGAGAAATTTCAATGGAAGATGAGTTAGAAGCAGCCGAAAAGAAACTTCTAAAATCGAAAAGTACAATTTCACAACTGAAGCAAGATTAAAGGCAAGCTGATCAACAGTTACTCAACATGTTACTCAAGCAAATATTAGTGGAAAAATAGTGAAGATAAACGCCACCTTACAAGTTACTATTCGATTTATAAACAAACACAAGAAAAGATTTAATCAACCAACCTCCCCTTTTATTTTTCTATAACTGCGTTAGGCTATCACTTCGAATGTGATACCTAGCTTTGTGATCATACATACAACTCAAAGAACAAAGAAACTAAACGTATAATTGTTCTTACAGGCAAGATCAATATACAAGAACAAAATCAACAAGATCGCTCAGATCAACAATGGCAGATCAATATTTGAGAGATGAAAACAAGATGAATAACAGAACCGAATGACGGAAACAACAAGAAGAGAGTATATATATACTCTTATGACTAGGGTTGACTCAAGTTGAGTCATATCGCTGCATTTAGTCCTCCAACTTCTCCAAACCTGCCAAACTTAAACCAAACATTGCAAAGTAAAAATATAAAAGGAAACAATTTACCTTTCTTACCTCCAACTTACATCAGATGTCAAATTAGTATTTAATACCCCTCTTAAGTTGACTTCTGATAAAGATCAACAAGCTTCAATAGTTCACAAAAAGAATTGTGATCTTTTATAGACAACCCTTTTGTAAATAAGTCTGCAACATTATCTTCAGATTTGATCTTAACAGTTTTGACCAAACCTGCAGATACCTTTTCCCTTAAAAAATACAAGTCAATCTCAAAATGTTTAGTTCTTTCATGAAATACAGGATTGGCTGCAATTTGAATTGCAGAACTACTATCACAACTGATAGGCACAGGTAAATTCACTTTCATCTTAAGATCATTCATAATCTTAAATATCCACATGATTTCACAAGTAACACTGTTCATAGCTTTATATTCAGCTTCAGCTGAAGATTTGGCTAAAACAGATTGTTTCTTGCTTTTCCAGGATACAAGATTATCACCCAGATATACTGTATACCCAGTAATAGATTTTCTAGTAATCTTACACTTAGCCCAATCAGAATCAACAAATGCATTAAGATTCAGATTATTATGTTGCTCAAAAGATATACCAGTTCCAGGAGACCTTTTCAGGTATCTAAGCACATGAAAAGCTAATTTCAGATGAGATTTATAAGGATCATGCATAAACTGACTTAAGCAATGAACAACATAAGCAATATCAGGCCTAGTTAAAGTCAGATATATCAATTTACCAACAATCTTTTGATAACAAGTTTTGTTATCAAGCTTAGTATCAATCTCATCTTCAATGAGTTTTTTCTTTTTCTTAGAAGCATCTGGTATAGGTGCTTTAGCTGGCTTACAAGCCAACATTCCATACTCAGATAGTAACTCTAAACAGTATTTCCTTTGATTAAGACACAACCCTGAGTCAGTATCAAGTACTTCAATACCCAAGAAATATTTGAGTTTGCCAAGATCTTTAATTTTAAACTTTGAACTCAAATATTCCTTAAAATCATTGATAATACTTTCATTGTTCCCTGTTATAATAATATCATCAACATAAACAAGCAGGGCAACAAAAGACTCATTCTCAGTCTTAGTAAACAAAGAAACATCACTTTTACTTTGACAGAAACCATTTTCTGTTAACACACTTGTTAATTTTTCATTCCATTTTCTAGGTGCCTGTTTTAACCCATATAAAGATTTGGTTAACTTGAACACCTTGTTTGAGTTAGAACCATACCCTTCAGGAAGATTCATATAAATTTCTTCATCTAAATCTCCATAAAGAAAGACATTATTTACATCTAACTGATAAACAGGCCAATTATTGTGCACATCAACAGAAAGAAGACACCTAACAGTCACAATTTTTACTACTGGTGAAAAAGTTTCTTCATAGTCTATACCCTCTTTTTGACTAAAACCTTTTGCAACAACTCTAGCTTTATATCTCTCAACATCACCACTAGATTTATATTTCACTTTCCATAGCCATTTACATGCTACAGGCTTCCTACCTTGTGGTAGGTCAACAATCACCCAAGTATTGTTTCTATTAAGAGCTTCCATCTCCTCATTCATAGCCTCAACCCACCTAGGGTCTTTGGCTGCCTCATTATAAGATTTGGGTTCATGTATTTTGTTCAAGTTATTAGTAAACACAAAATTATGCACAGACAAGTTATTATAGTTCACCACAGTATTAATATCATATTTAACTTTCTTGTCAAGCACATAATCACTAAGTTTACTAGGCAACTTATGTGGTCTACTAGACCTTCTTAGCTCAGTCTTCTCTGGACTTCTATTTTGAAAATGCTGATTGAATTCTATAAACTCTTCACCCTCAGAGTCATAATTTTCATCATCTAGGGCAACATTATTGTCTAAATCATTAGCATCATTACTGCCTAAGTCATACTGGTTTCTAAGACTATGACCTTTATCATTCATAGACTCTGACCCCTGAGTATCACTGGTAACAATGATAGGAGTATCAGTAGATACTTTCTCAGCTAAGACAGACTCCTTTAAAATGCTACCTCTATCTCATAATCTTTCATCTCTCATATCATCATGGGGATCATCAGAGTTGTTTACTGCTAAATCAAAAATATTTAAACTATTTATTCCTTGATCTTCAAAGATCAAACCATTTTACAGACATCATTTTTAAATGGAAAAAATGTTTCATAAAACTTGACATCCCTTGAAAAAAACACTTGTTTTGACTCAATACCAAACAGTTTATAACCCTTTTTAGTAAATGAATACCCAATGAACACACACTTTTCAGACCTAGCAGCAAACTTATCCACATTATTAAGCACAGTACTAAAACAAAGACACCCAAAACTTTTTAAATGAGAGATATTAGGTTCAGTTTTATAAATCATTTCATAAGGACTTTTTCCAGAGAGAACTGAGCTAGGAATCCTGTTAATCAGATAAACAGCAGTAAGAATAGATTCAGGCCACATGTTCAAAGGTAATCCCCCCTGAAACATGAGGGCTCTAGCAACATTAAGTAAATGCCTATGTTTTCTCTCAGCTATACCATTCTGTTGTGGAGTATACACACAAGTAGTTTGATGAATAACACCATTTTCCTTAATAAAACTTTCAAATTTATTATTAACAAACTCTGTTCCATTATCACTTCTAAAAACTTTGATAGCAACATCAAACTGATTTTTGATTATCTTGTAAAATTCAACAAGTTTATCATAAACCTCATCTTTGCCTTTAAGCATGTATAACCACACAGCCCTGGTATAGTCATCAACAATAGTAAGAAATAATCTAAATCCATCTCTACTTTTGACCCTATAAGGACCCCAAATGTTGGGAATCTAAACTTGTTAGATTCCCTGATCATTGATTTAAACATAATTAGGCTGTTAGATAGTCCCTTGCCTGTGCCTAGGAGGCAGGCAAGTTTCACAAGACTCACAGAGATCCAAGTCTCTATTAGCAACCTCAGAGGAGTTCATGTCAGAGACATTGTCAGGGAAGTCGAAGATTACCTGAAGACATACTCATTGGCTGTGATGGATAACAGCCAAGATGTATCAGGGACTCTGAGGGGTTGAGAGTTAACAGGGGTGGCAATACCCTGATAACTCTCAGCATACTTTGGACATGCCATTTGTGTGTTCGAGACTATGAAGAATAAGGAAACTGTTTTTGACAACTGTTCCTTAAAGCATAATGGAAGACTACCAAGAATAGAAGGACATCATGTGACTGATGTGGGAACTTGTAAAAGCTTGTGTAGTCGCCATCAAGTACTGTTTAAGTCAAACTCGTAACACTATAAATAGGATGTGTATCCATGCGTTAATGTTTAACACTTTGAGATATTAAGAACGTTATTGCATATAACTTAGTGAATCAAACAGCTACGACTGTATTCATAAGTTAGGGTTTATTGTTGTTCAAAGTGTGCACAACACATTGTCATCAAACTGTGTTATCCATAACACTTGTAATTCTTTATTATACAATAATAAGATTACGTTTGAAAAGTAATACCTTGTGTTGATTAAGTTAAGATTAGGGTTTCTTGCATTGATTAGGGACTTTCAATTTGTATCAGAGCGGTGTTTGATATTAAAACCTTCAAGAAACATCGTTCTCAGTTTTATAATCAAGATCCACCATGCCGGAAACTTCTAACCCACCACAATCACCTTCCACAAACCCATCTTCACCAAGACTTAACCCTCCTGCCAATGACGATGATCTACCCCAACTTCTTGACTCAAGAGGTGGATCACACGTTACAAGTGTACCAGTCTTTGATGAAGAAGATTTTTCCAGTTGGAAGAGTCAATTTCTTGTATATCTTGATGGGCTTGAACCTTTTCTTTGAGAAATTTTAGAAAATGGTCTGTAGAATATTGATAACCTAAGAATCTATGAAGTGGGTTGATGTTTTCTAGTGAGAGAAACTAGAGAGAGAAAGTGAGAGAAAATGTGTATGATTTTATTAATATGAAAGTGAAATGTGAACAACAACCAACCCCTTTCCATGGTGGAAAGGGGTATTTATACTCTAAGCATACATTGGGCTTGGGCCGGTCCATGACAAGCCCATGGACCGGTTCTTACTTAACTTAATAAGTAATATTTAACTAATTGTTAACTACGAGCTATTACAACATAAATCATATTGTGGAGTGACCGATACTTCTAATATACGTTAAAACGTATTTCTAACAATCTCCCCCTAAGGGAGGTCACTCCACGTTACAAAGTTCTAAACCTAGCATACTATACTAAGTCTTCGTTCTTTAGCTCGTAATCTTTTCTTCTTTTCTTTCTTTTGTTGTGAATATGTTGGTTTGATCTTTTTGGCTTTGACTTGAGAGCATTGTTCTTTGGCCTTTCACGTGCGATCTTTGCCTTTCTTGTGAATTTTGCCTCCTCGTGACTTCATGTTCCACACACTTACGTCTTTTTGTTGAATTCTCGAAAGCTTCAGAGTTTGGTACAGCGGAAGACTTCATCTTGTACTTTCTTGAATTTTTGCTGAACTTTGTTGCAAAAGACATAAGCATGTGGGAACGACTTTTACAGGTACACTGCAACACCACCGTCTTCACTAGTACACAGCAACGCCACCGTCTTCAACAGGTACACAGCAACGCCACCGTCTTTAACAGGTACACAGCAACGACACGAATAAAATGGCTTTGAACATTTTATTCTAATTCGGTAGCATTTTACCTCCGGTCGGTGAAGACCGTTGGACGATATTAGATATCGTACCCGTGACGGATAGTTTCAATTAAGTAACTTCCTGACAGGATTTCGCGGGTAAACCCGTTCTCTTTATTCGACCGTCCAAAGCTGACTGCGAACATAAAGAGTGAATCACTTGGATAAATTATCCTTGTGATTTGAAGCCGTCAATTCATGAAACCTGGAACAAGTGAATTTCAATTAAGATTTTCACCATCGTTGCTTTCCAGTTGTCACGAGCTCAATTCATAAAGAATCTTGCACGTCACCTACCAAGTGCTGTTTGATGTTAACACTAGAAGGATTTCCACTCGTCACTGTGATCAATAAAGAGTCACTCTGAGTGTTCTGGCAAGATCATATGATAATGCGTAGAGGCCTGGAACGAGTTTAAGTTCAATTAAGAATTAAACCATTGTTTCCTTCCAGTTTTTCACAAGATTGGTTCTAAAAGAACCGCACGTGTAACCTACCATGAGCTTGTTTGATGTTGGCTCAAGCAAGATTTCCATCTTCATTGTAATACTTACATATTACTCGGATGTTCTGGCAATATTACGGGAATATTGCGTAGGACTCATGAAAATCTCTTACTTTTCACAGTGTGTGAGAAAGCAAGGAATAAATGGAAAGTGTCCTAATGAGACTTTTGATGATCTCTTGGCTCTAGACTCGATTGTGCGTTTTGATTTAGTGAGCGATGGCTGGAGAGGAGTGCCACCTTTTCAATACCAGTCTATTCGGAGTGAATAAACCAATAGATAACGTGTTGATCTCTCTGTGATTAAAACAAATACCTTTTGAGAGATATTTGAGTTAGCTGGGAAGGGTTGTGCATTGCATCACTGGGTCCATGATGTCTTTCTTCAATACCGAGAATCATTAGCAAAAATGACCTCAATAGCATATGTATTGACCCGGTTTCTGCCTAAAGTTGTAAGGAGGGCTTCTTTCTTTACACCCTTTATCTTTACAATTCTTTTTCATTCTTCAACCCCTTGAATGCTTACCAATACGTCATCACTAGCACCTTGTTGTGATTGTTCCAGTGCTAGCTTAAGTACTTGGTCGGCATTCAGCTACGTTCACATTCTTTCTCCATCATTCCTAGGACTTTTAATTCTATCTAGGGAAGATTCCATCGGCTCTGATGAATCATTGGACTAAACCTATTCCTACCACCCTTTTGTCACCACATTCGTCGTGAATTAAGCGTGTTTTGGGAAGGAATTGCCACCATGAAAAATCATTGAAAATCACATAAGGTACTTGTGATATTAAAATCAAAAGTTTTGTACCTTAGGTGTTTTGTTCATAAAAAACGCTCCCCCTTAACACGTGCTTAACACATATTAAGTTGGATTATCGTTAAGTCTTTTTCATCTTTTAGCCAAGTATCACTTAACCCCTTATCCAAAATGTTAACCATTAATATTTGGGATATTGAATGGATTAACCGGTCTTTGGGTAAAAATGAAATCGATGTTTGGCCATAGAACATGTTCATGCTCCCCCTTAAATTAATAAGGGATAGTTGTAGTGCTTTAGTATGATATATTCTGAAAGATTTAGAATCTCGTGAGAAATTCTTGAAAAATTATCATACCTTAACACTACATCAAGCCATTACAGCACAATATTCACAAATATACATATTCACAATTGAAAACCAATATAAAGTGGACCTGAGATGTACGACCCATTAGATGGATCGTTGCAGTAGCTTGTGGTGCACTAAATATGGTCTACCACCCACGAATCTTTCCAAGCTCCTCATCAATCTACGTTCACGGAGCTTTTGATCGATCTTCTTGATCACATAATTCGCCATCTGCCTATAACCCTTATGCCAATCCTCGGTCATCTCTGGCAAAGTCCCACCCGAGTTCAGATGCTCCAACTTTCCTCTGACTTGTAGAAGAGTCCCATCACTGTACTTGTAAAGCTCTCCCACCCTCATAAACTTCATTAAACCTCGACTGTTCAAGTAGAAAATGCCGCAATTCGGAACAGAGATGCCGGTATAAGGACATCTTTCTACATGTTGAGGTAGAACTTGATTCACTGGACGGGTTAAGTTGAGCTTCCTTTGATAGCTTTCGACTCCCAACTGAAGATCTTCAACTCTTTTCTTGATAACAACGCTTCGTGTGAACATACGAAGTGCTGTATTCAAGGCAATGAGGTCTTCACGAGGAATATGTGTGAGTTGATCTCGGGTCATCAGAAGCAACATATCTTCAATATCCTCAAGGCGAATGATAGAGAAATCTCCTTGCTGGATTTTGTATTCTCTGTCATCCTCCCTTTTCAAACAAATCTCCGTCACATGATAGTAGCCATTCTTGGCTTCAGTTTTCAACCCTAAGATGCTGGAGATGCGGATATCGGATCGGACGTTACTCCCTGAGTTGACTAGACAGCAGCCCCTGTACGCCCTTCGAACTCGTTCGTCCCAGTGTGATGCACCTATGACAGCATACATATCATAATTATGATTTACCTTTGGGACCCAGAGTCGGTTTACCTTTTCCTCGATAAAGGGTATTGTCCCCCAGTTGGCAGCTTTCAGCAAGGTCAGGGATGTTGCGTACTTTGAGGACCCCTTCAGAAGATACACAAGATCATTGGTGACGAAGAAGTCAAGAGCAATATGATTATCTTGAGAAGGATCCATTGGAGGTGGAGCTCTTTCTGATTCATGAAGTCCTGGCCGTTGAACGGTATTCAGAGCCTTCAGGATCTCATCGGCATAATACTCGAACTCCATTTGGGTCAACCGGGTTTTGGCGCGTAGTCTCTTATCCTTCAGTGCTTTCTTCACCAAAGATGGAGTAACCGAAGTCTTATACTCATGAGCAAGAAATGCACATAAGTCAATCGGACTGCGGATACGAAGATACAAAACATCTTTGTCAGCGTCGGTGATCGGATCATACTGCGCCGCTGCCGTGATCCAAGCCTGTGGTGGTGCAGTCTCGTCAATCTCTAACGTGTCTGCCCAGTCCCTTGTGCTTGGAACAGTAGATTGTGGGTTTTGTTGCAGAGGATTGGAGACGTGAACATCTGCTTGTTCTGTTTCAGGCATGTCGGCAGTGTCATGAACGGGTGAGTGTTGTGCAGCTTCAGGTTCGGTTACCGATTCTGCAATCACAAGAACAACAACAATAGAACTAACAGGGTTAGTGGTAACAGGTATGGATGCAGCGATAAATGTACCAGGAATAGATGACCCTGTAGTGGCATTCACGTCGTGGCGCCACTTCGATCGTCTGGATTCCGTGGAAGTAGATTTTTCCTTTGTTGCTGCATCTTTCTTGGACTTGGTGCCAGATTTAACAGTTTTCTTTGAGCTGGCACCCTTATCCCCTTTCTCAGGCTGTTTACCCCCATCAGCATCCTCATTATCATCCCCGTTGCTCCCTCGAACACTCTCCTCATTACCATCACCACCATCATCGCCATCATCATCATCGTCATCATCATTATCATCATCCTTATCATTATCATCATCCTCATCATTCTGATCCTCATCATCCTCATCATCATCATCATTCTTATCTTCTTCTTCTTCTTCTTCCTCTTCTCCACCAGTACCCTCTTCTTCGTCACTCTCTTCCCTTTCTTCCTCAGGGAGAATGTGGTAGGGTACCACACTTCCAAACATCTTGAACAACCTATCATCCTCCATGATAGCGTCATTCAGGGATTTGAAGAGAGCCCGTTGAATCCTCGATTTATCAAACGATCCAAGTTCCCTCATTCGAGCTTTGAGGATCTTCTTAAGTTCGAAATCCGTCAAGTCATAAGCAATCTTGTAGGCGGCTTCTGAAGGATTGGATGATTTGATCATCAAGTTGTCAGCAGCAAGTGTCTTCAACTCATCACGCAGTTTAGGCATTAGGGATTCAACAGAGTCTTTCACTCTCTGCTCAATAGAAGCTTCAAGAGCTTCTTTTTGCTCTTTAAGGTCATCCTTAATAGCTTTAAGTCTCGTAATTCGTGCTTGATGCCTATCAGCTTCAGCCTTTTTAACCCGAGCAAGTTTTTCTGCATGAGCTGTACGTGTAAATTCCATATCTGCAGCGAACTTAGCAATCAACTCTTCTTGAGCTTTCTTAGATGCTTCTTCACTTTGAGCTCGTCTACGTAACTCTTGGCGAAGTTCATCCATTTCTCTCTTGTGATTATCCACATGTTTATCCAACATTTCGGCCATCACCAATGCAACCATTGCAGACGTTGCAGAGCTGCTCTGGGTTGATGGAATAGGCTCGGTTGTAACTGCGGTACTAAGGATGGGGTTTATTGGTGGTGGAAGAAATGGTGTTGAAACCGGTCTGGTTGGTACGGGTTGAGTTGGTTGAAGTTGAGTTGCTAAAGGTTGAGTAGACTCTTTTTCAATACTAGCTAAAACAGAGGGGTGGATGTCTCCTTCGAAGTAGAATACTTTTCAGGTGATCCAAACTCAAACACATCATCTGGTTCCACGTACTCTTCTTCAACATGTACCCGTGCACCCGAACCATTACCTCCAGTGTCTTTCCTACTCCTTTCCATAGCTAGCTTCATCGCTTTTCTCTCAGTCTTGTTAAGAGCAGGATCATCAATATCTTCTTCATCGTGGAGAACTAACTCATCAGCCGTACCCTTTCCCTTCTTAACTGCCGTCTTCTTCTTTTTGGCTTTGGGTTCAGGTAAATCTGCTTGCTTCCGTTTACCTTTGCTCTTAACCGTGGTGGAAGAGTCTTCACCTGCTAGAATGCTTGCTCGTTGATTCTCAATTTCTGTTAGCAAGTTCTTATAATCATCAGATGCTATAATCTCATCGGTCAGAAGATGACCGGGAATGGGACCAGGAATAACCGTATTCGAATGAGTCTCCTGCCTTAAGTCTACCAAATCATCATCATCCATCGTGTGGTGACGACTACCTGCACGCTTATTAATGGATACATCATGTTCCATAAAGTAATGTATGATCAGCTTAATGAACCTAGGGTACTGGTAACTTTTAACCTTACCCTTTGTGTTTGTGAAGAGTTGAAAAGTAAACTCCTCCCACAGCAGTGATGCATAATCTATACCCATACCTTTAAACATACCATAAAACATCTTGATGATTGGTGGACGAACAACATCAAACCCAGTTGTTTTGGGTGTTAAACATCGGCTTAGAATCCCAAAAATAGCTTTCCATGGTTGACCAACTTTGGCAGTAGTAAACTCAGACGGGGTTCGTATGTCAAGACATCCAATGGCAGTGAACATCTCCATGATCTGGTCCTTAGTCGGGTTGGCTGAGTATGATAGACCTTTGAGTGTCGGTCGAAAACCAAAGATCTTCCTAAAGTCTGACACAGTAAGCGTCTGCTGCTTGTTGTCCAAGGAAAAAGTGATTTTGTTCGACGTCCTCTCTTTGGTAGCCCAGAACTCGTAAAGGTATTCATAGGGCACTGAAGCACTTCTC
This sequence comes from Glebionis coronaria, assembly GCA_025667525.1. Taxonomy (NCBI): domain Eukaryota; kingdom Viridiplantae; phylum Streptophyta; class Magnoliopsida; order Asterales; family Asteraceae; genus Glebionis; species Glebionis coronaria. Next base: position 592,983,763 of record CM046879.1, on the reverse strand, counting down.
CTTAGCGCATGCTTGAGATGAGATTTATCAAGCATGGCTGTACCTACCTTAAATCCATTATGGGTAGAGTGAGATACCTCCTTCAAACGGAAGTTGTTTGGAATAAACTTTAGAGTCTTGGCTTCAGCAATGGCGGCGGCTCTGGTGTCTTGTATTTGTTGTACGGTAGGGTTAGTCATCGTCTCTGCTTAAGATAAAACACAAAGGTTGATACATACAAGTATGAATATCATTATGACTTTAAACCTAAGCATTGTACATATGACATAATCCCTTAAGCTTTGAAACCATTCAAACATCTTCTATACGGAATAATCATTCAATTCGGAATAATAGGTCTATGCTGAATATAAATCCTATGCGGAACATAAGGCTTATTCGGAACATATAGCCTATGCGGAATAACATCCCTATTCTGAATAAAAATGCTATTCGGAACATTTATCCTATGCGGAATAAAATCCCTATTCTGAATAAAATGTCTATTCGGAACATTGGGCCTATGTGGAATAAAACCCTATTCGGAACATTGGGCCTATGCGGAATAAATTCCCTATTCTGAATATTGGGCTTATGCGGAATAAAATCCTATTCGGAACATTGGGCCTATGCGGAATAAATACTCTATTCGGAAAGAACAGTCTATGCGGAATAAATACTCTATTCGGAAAGAACAGTCTATGCGGAATAAATTCTCTATTCGGAAAGAACTGTCTATGCGGAATAAAAAAATCCTATTCGGAAAGACTTGTCTATGCGGAATAAAATCTTCTATTCGGAAAGAGCTGTCTATGCGGAATAAAAAATCCTATTCGGAAAGACTTGGCCTATACGGAATAAATTCCCTATTCGGAACATTGGGCCTATGCGGAATAAAATCTTATTCGGAAAAATTTTGTCTATGCGGAAAAACCTTTCTATTCTGAATAAATGGTCCTATGCGGAATTTTCTTTCTTATTCGGAAAACATTCCTTATTCGGAAAAATCATACTACTCTGAAAATTCAATCAGTGACGATTTTTCTAATTTAGGCACTAGTTCGTTTAATTCAAGAGTTCTAAAGGCCAAATTAGTTCAATTCTCTCTATTCCGAATAACACCCAGGCAAAACCCCCAATTTAATTAACCCTAATTGAAGCAGAAACTTATTTCGATGGTTTTCAATTAAAAAGAGATAATTAACTTGAATTGAATGAATGTTTAAGCCGATTAGATACCTTTTTGAAGATCTTGAACTTAGAAAATGAATGATTGAATTTGTTTTGAGAGTTCGTGTGTTTGTTTGTTAATGGCGGCAAGGGATAAACAATCAAACAGGGAAAGTAAAAGAAGAGACGGGGGTGGGTGATTTTGACTAGGTCAAATTTTTCACAAGTTTGACATATTGTCAACTTTACCCCCTCAATTTTTCTTCTTTCAACAAACAAAATTCTTTTGTTTTCCCAAGTTCTAATTCTTGTTATTTTGACCCTATCTTATGTTAACTACCCGAGCCTTAGTGATTAACTTATCTTAACACAAGCACAAAACTATCCATGACAAACTTATAAGCAACAACAAGACAAATGTCAAAGCAATCCAACCATTAACCATTAAGCTTTTTGAGTTTCCTTGAAAACTTTTGAAGATCTTTTTGATGTGAAAGATGATGTAACATTTTCTCCCCCTTAAACGATGACCCGTTTTCTATTTAAAGAGTTGTAGTCATTGTTTAACGAGGCACATGATGATGAAAAACATTTCCCAATTGATATCTTGAAAAGTTTGATTCGTGGTGTCAATAAGATTTCTCTTATTTTAACAAATTAATGCACTGAGACGTACACAAATTTGTGTTAGACCAAGTTATAAAGTAAACTTGATCCCTTTGCATGATTTGGCTTGTAAATCACGCCCGAGAAAATTAAGTCCCGTTCTGAGCCAACGTTTTCCAAGGAAATACGTGACTTTAATATTAAAACCGGGTTGCAGTCAGAAATAACTACAAGCCATTATGGGCATGTTTTAAAAATGTACAACTTTTATACGGACTCTATTTATGGCACCGTGTCAATATTGATCGACATTTCTAAGGCCATAAATATTACCGTACTAAAAGACATGCCCGTTTTAAACGAAAAATATTTTTGGTTTTTCTTGATTTTATAATTTTTATGGTTTTTCTAGGTTTTATATTTTTTATGGTTTTTCTTTGTTTTATATTTTTGTATTTTCTTTTTGTGGTTTATATATTTACGATAATATACATGATCACGAACAAAGGATACTCTGAATAGTTTACCACGACTATTCAGCTGATTCTTCTGCCAACTCTTTGAGAGTCGCTGGAGTGAATGATTTCATGCCAAGCTTGTCGATCAAAAACTCGATTCGTCCTCGGTCTAAGGCTTTGGTGAACATATCCGCCAGCTGGTACTCAGTAGTGACAAAATACAGCTCGATCACTCCGTTCTCCACCTGCTCCTTAAGGAAATGGTAGCGAATGTCTATGTGCTTGGCCCGGGAGTGTTGAACATAGTTGCAGCAAAGGGCAATGGCGCTCTTGTTGTCACAATACATCGGGATTTTGTTGAATCCCAAACCGTAGTCAGTTAATTGTGATCTCATCCAAAGGACTTGAGCACAACAACCGACATGGCGATGTATTCAGCCTCCGTGCCTGATACCGGGCACACATGCATACAACAAATTTCAAATCAGGCCTGCTAGCAGTCAGATATAGAAGGGTGCCGATCATCCCACGGTAAAGTTTTGGATCGACAATAGTCCCATTCCTATCTTCATCTAACTTGGATTTCTCCACCATTGGAGTGTCCACGGGGTCACAATTTTCAAAGTTATATTTCTTAAGAGATTCTAGAGCATATTTGGATTGATTAATAAAGATGCCTCTGGGATTTTGAGAAATCTGTAATCCTAAGAAAAATGAAATTTTTCCCATCATCGACATCTGAAAGCGTGTGGACATTATCTTCTCAAATCGGTTTGACAATTCTATGTTAGTAGCAGCAAATATTATATCATCAACATAAATTTGTACCAGAATCATGTCGTTGCCTTCTTTGAGAGTGAATAGAGTGGGGTCCACTTTGCCTTTGGAGAAGCCTTCCGAAATGAGATATGTTGACAGGAGATCATACCACGCGCGTGGAGCTTGTTTCAACCCATAGAGAGCCTTCTTAAGCTTGTACACATGATTAGGAAACTCCGTACTGACGAACCCATCCGGTTGACTAACATAAACTTCTTCCCTTAGTTCACCGTTCAAAAATGCCGTCTTCACATCCATTTGATAGACGATCATGTTCATATGAGCAGCAAACGCAAGGAATAGTCTAATCGCCTCCAATCTAGCCACAGGAGCAAAAGATTCCTCAAAGTCTATATCCAAGGCTTGTTTATATCCTCTAGCGACCAATCTAGCCTTATTCTTCAATACCGCACCCATCTCATCAAGTTTAACCTTATAAACCCATAACAAGGTAAGGATGTTCACCTTGTCAGGGAGAGGAACCAATTCCCATACTTCAAGACGTTGGAATTCATTTAGTTCCTCCTGCATAGCTTCAATCCATGATGATTGAGTCATAGCTTGCTGCCAATTTTTAGGTTCAACTTCGGAGAGAAATGCATCAAAGTAGCAATAGAGTGCACTCTCTTGTAATTGATGGCGTGTAGAGACTGGTCGATCTAGATCTCCAATGACATTCCTAATTGGGTGATCTTTTGTCCATTTAGTGCTATGGTTATCAATCCTAGGTGGTCTGGAGTGAACAATAGAAGGAGCTTCTTCTGAGGTAGACGCGGCTGAAGGGTTTTCAGGGATCGCTACACCAAAGAAAGGAAGCTCTTGCAAGTGAGCATATTCCAAGTCGTGATCAGTAGAATCCTCTTCCACATCATTAGGCACAAGTAGGGGTGATGATTCAGGTGTAGTTTGAGAATCACTTGGTGAAGGTGCATCCGGTTCAATGTGAATTGTAGATGCATTAGATAAAGGTTCATTAGCTTGAGCAATCACTTCAGGTATTGGAGCAATTACTACAGGTGCTGGAACTTCATCAGTCGGGGGATCGAAGAATTCATCAAACAACGGTTGAAACAGTTTATCCCACTCGGGCCTTGATGGTGGTAAAAATGATGTAGAAGTAGGATTATTGGGAACTAATCCGGAACTAATAGCACCGGTTCCCATCTCATGAAGCGCGGGTTCAGAGCTGTGTTGCTCAGAAGCCATCGCTGTCAGCTCATCGAAATCTGCGTCCATAGTTTCTACAATCTTGCCAAGACGACGGTTATAGATTCGGTATGCTCTCTTGGACGGTGAGTAACCAATGAAAATACCTATATCGGCTTTCGGTTGAATCTTACCCAAGTTCTCACTATTGATGTTTGGATAACAAAGAGCACCAAACACATGAAAAAATGAAACATCGGGTTTACGGTCATGTAGAAGCTCATAAGGTGTTTTTCCATGGCGTTTCCGAATGATAGAACGGTTTTGGGTGAAACATGCAGTAGATATAGCCTCTGCCCACAAGAACAATGGAGCGTTCGCGTAAATAAGCATGGTCCTAGCAGCTTCCATAAGTGTACGATTCCGTCTTTCAACGACACCGTTTTGTTGTGGAGTGCGTGCAGCGGATGTTTCATGTGAGATACCAACTCCTTCATAATAATCACGAAGAGTCTGGTTGACGAACTCTGTACCATTGTTTGTACGAATACGGCGGACAGTAGTATTCAAACGTACCTGAATGAATTTCAGAAAAGTGATGATAGCCTTCGGTGCTTCATCCTTTGTACGTAGAAATCTAACCCATGTAAACCTGGAAAAATCATCCACAATGACGAGAATGAATTTCTTACCGCTCACACTTTCAGTTCTCATTGGTCCACAAAGATCCATATGCAAAAGATGAAGTTTTTCTTGATTGGTGTCTTCAGCTTTGGGCTTGTAAGATTTCTTGGTGCTTTTCCCCCTTGAACACGCGGAACATAAATGGTCCTTGTGAAATTTAAGCTTTGGAAGACCACGAACTAATTCGTTTTTAGCCAGATGATTAATAGCATCAAAGTTAAGATGAGATAATCTGCGATGCCATAACCATGACTTGGTCTTAGATGCTTTAGAGAGAAGACATACTGGAGAGGCGGCCATCATGTCTTGTAGAGACAACGTATAAAGATTTGCACCACGAGATCCCTTCAACAAATCTTTTCCTTCCAAGTTGCGGATGAAACAAGTGTGTTGTCGAAAAGCAACCTCTAGGTTGGAATCACAAAACTGTCCTACTGAGAATAAGTTATGACCAAGACCTTCTACATAGTATACCCTAGAAATCGTCACGTTTCTAATCTGATATTCACCATACCCCATAATCTTTGCTATATGATCATTCCCGAATTTAACCGTACCAAGAAACTTGCTGACGAAATTTCGGAGCATCGAGCGATTTCCGGTCATATGTTTTGAACAACCAGAGTCCAAATACCACAGGATGATTTGGACCACCTGAAAATATCACCACACGAAGACAATGTAGAGGTATCGGAATCTGAGTGTTCCTTGTTATTAGCAGGTACAGATTTAATAATCTTAGATTTGCTAACTCTAGGTTTCTTAGATTTCCTAGCCTTTTTCTTCCTAATTGGTGGTGTAGATTCTAGTTGGCTTAAATCCTGAGGTATTTCTTCACTGATAGGCACTATAGTGGGGGCTGACCTAATTAAAGGGCGCTGTTTCCATACTTGAGTGCGAGTGTTCCTAACTAAAGGACGCTCAGACCTAACCGCAATGGATGCATTCCTAGTTAAAGGGCACATTTTTCCATCTAATGTAAAGGTCCTACCAGTGGGACGCCATTGCCAGCCAACTTGGGCACGAGTTCTACCCGTTGGCTTCCATTCAAGACCATTCTTAATAGCATTCATTTCATTCACGTGATCAATCAGACACAAATCATGACGCTGGGAAAACATACATTCATTACAATTCCAACAATTCAAATCGGAATTCACGAATGGTTTAGGCTGCTACACAGGCGCAGAGCTTTTAGTCTTAACATGATTCTTTTTATTTAAAACTGAACTAGCATTCCTATTGTGAACTTCTAGTTTCTTCTTTTTGGCATTACTAGTGGAGGGCTTGATCTTATCTTTCTTGAGTGGCGATCCTTTAGCCTTAGTAGTCTCTTTTAATCCTGTAGAAGGCAAAGTGGGAATATTAGCAACAGATTTTAAAGGTGCCTTACTTGATTGTGCCAATGACGGTTTTGCTCATGGAGTCTTATTAAATGGAGTTACAGCAATGGGCCTATTATTAAGTAGTGCAGAACCTGGTGTACCTATGTATTGCAAATATGCCAAGCAATATTGAACTCGCTTAATATATTCATGAGCCGAATAATAGTCGCTACTTGAGGGATCTAAGGCATAAAGATCGTCTAAAATATCCCTAAGAAGATCGACATGCTTAATGGCATTCCTCATATAATCATCATAGGTAACTGGGTTTCTCTTATGAAGCGGGTTCTTATAAAGCACTACTGACTTGGTTGTTGGAGCACTAGTGGACGGGGCAGAGTCGGTAGCTAAGTTATCAACAACTTCTTGTCGGGTGAGAAGAAGTGTCTCCTTTAACTCAGCCAAAACCATATTTTTGTCAATGAGCAGGATGTTCAAATCAGAGATTTCCTCGCACTTTTGGTTCAGTTGTTCAACATAAGATTGTTGCTGTGCCGCATTAAAAGCGAAGCGTTCTTCTAGTGAACCATAAAGAGCGGATAGTCCCTGTCTTGTCCGATCCATCTCCCCTAGAACAGACGAAAGTCTAATTTCTAAGACCTGGTTTTTAGACTCTGCAGCCTCTAGTTCCATTTTGAGTGTTTCATTTGATGACATATCTCTCTTCAATCTCATTATCTCTTCCTCTAATGTCGTAACAATTGCAATCATCTTGTCACTCGTCTCAACACCGTTTTCACAAACATTTGATATCAAAAGATTCTCATTTTGAGTTTGTTGTTTTAATTCTAAAGATATACAATGTTGTTCTAGTTGATTAAAACGTTTTGAAAGTAAATTATAAAAATCTTGTAGCTTTAAAAACTCAGCGTTAGATTCGTGACAAGACTGATTATCTACCTCATTTACAGTATCAGCAACATTTACAGAAAGATCACAAACATCATCACAAATATCATTACAAATATTCACAGCATCATAATTAATCATAGCGGATGTAAGCTCATTCGAATAATTAACATTTACAGTAGTAAGCACATCACACGAGATTACTGCAGACAAGAATCGGTCATATTCGGTTAAAATCTTTTCTTTTTCAATTAGTTGTAGTTCGTAAGCGGTGTCCATTTCATAAAACACTTTTTGAACTTCACCAATTTCAAACACAAGATTTTCCTTAAGAGATGCAAAACTTCCTTTTAGACTTTCGACAAATGGATTGATCTCAGTTTTAAACACCTCGTTCATGTGTTCGAAAGCCCATTCTCCGGCGTTTAGGCCATTTGAAGTCGTACAATCCAAAATGACCTTGTCAAAATTAGTAAAGTATTGATTAATCTCTTGTAAGTTTAACCATACAGTGCTAACAGGTGGAAGATCCTTTGGAATTTCCTTAGGACCTTCCATGTTGACAAGTGTAGGAAATGTACTAGGGCTTTCTTCATTCAACATGTAGGTTGGTGCTGTAATGAGATCTTTGTCCATATGGAAGCGAATTCTAAAATCCGTTTTAGCAAGCTCCTTATTCAATTTAAAATAATCACACTCGGGATATTTTGCAGAATTGTATGACCGATCCTCATCAACTAGATCCTTACTTGTTCGATCATTAGGAAAAACAATCGGGTCTAAGGCCAAACCTAATTGAGTTGCATTATAAAGTCTAGGACTATGTCTTAAAGCTTGTTTTGCATACCTTGGATTAGGGGGAAGGCCTTTTTGACGTGATAAGTTAAATTCTCTAAATGAAGCATCAAATAAGTGCACTAGTTGAGAAGCAGAGTATTGTCTTAAGAGCAAGTAATCTAGACTTCTAATCTTATTAGCAGCATTAATCTCCATTTCATTCTTCTTAGACTCGAGTGACTTAAAATCTGTTTGAAGTTTTTGAAAATTAGTGACCACTAACTCCTTTTCGCTAAGTTCTTTAGAAAGATTTGCTCTTAAGGTTTCGATTTCTTGCAAGTGACCCATTTGTTTGTTTCTAAAATGATCATATTCGAGATTAGTTAGAACACTAGACGAAGGCACTAATTCCAAGGTTTGAACTTTCTCGTTGCTTAAGGTAAGCTCATCAGACAAATTCTTATTCTTAGCTAAGGTTTCTAAGAGTGCAGCATTCATTTGGCTAAGTAATGTAGCAGGAACCATGACCAAATCTTGTTGAGCAGGAGTAGGCGTTTGCGAAATGGGTCCCGGTTGTGATTCACTCAAAGTCTGGGGACTCACATTGATATTGCTATCATTGTTTGTCTCCTCATTTGAAAGACTCACCACCGAAGATTCATTCGAGTCAGCACTCTCTTGCACAACTTGATGTGGTTGAATACTAGCATCAGTGGTATTATCGGTGGTATTGATAAGTACCTCAGATCTCTTTTCTGGCCCTAAGCTGGAGATAGTTGCCATGAGAGCAGCCTTTGCAGATTGAAAGTCATCACAGTCTGAGTCATACGCATCAAGATCATTGGCTTGGTATGCTGCATTCTGTGTGGTGACAACGTCTTGTTCAGCAATCCCTGGATCAGCAAGAAATGCAAGCTCCTCTTCATCAAGTTCCCTTCCTTGTGCCTGAGCATTAACCAGATAGATCTTCTCTGCAAACCATTGTCCATCCCTTCTCCTCTTGGGTTTCTTACAATCCCTGGACATGTGACCCTCTTCCTTGCAATTGTAACATGTAATCATTCTCAACTTGCCCGTGGAATTAGCCCGTGGAGCAGGATTGGCCATTGGTGCCTGATTGACCGTGCGAGCATTGGTGGTTGATGTGGTAGGTCTCCCCTGATATGGTTGAATAGGCTGAACCATGACCCTGCCATTCTCAATAGTAGCTTGTTGACGAGAATTGGATGAATTCCTCAACTGATTGTTGGTTGGAGCTGATCCTCTGTATCCTCGTTTGCTTAAAGTCCTTGTGAGATAAGCAGACATAGTGGTTAGCACTTCAACTGGGTCAGCTCCTTGTTGGAATACAGGAATGGGGACTTCCTCATCATCACAATACATTGCTTGATCTTGATGAGCAGCATAATCACTAGAAGGAATACTCATTTGATCAGGGTAGCTTGTTGGATATGCTGCATTCTCTTGATAAGAAGAATATGAAGGCTGAGCATAAGGTGCAACATTTGCTGGATGAAGTTGTGAAGCATACTGTGGTGAAGGTGCATTGAACCGATATTGTTGTTGATGTGAGGTGGTGGTTGCGGTAGAATCGAGTATTGGGGGAAGGTTGGTGTCATGTAAGGTGATGGATGATAGGCTTGATGTCCCAAGATATAAGGTGTGTTGTTGTGTGACAAGCTTGGTTGATTCGCCATCAAAGCTAAGGAATCTTGGTACATACCGCGAGGAGAACGGTGCATAATCACATGTTTCTCATGCTGCTAAAGAAAAGCATAGATTTGATCTAAGTTGCACTTATGCAAATCCCGGGTTAACTTCACATCGGTAATATACTCACCCCATTCAGCTTGAGGTAAAGTATTCAAGAACTTGGTGTTAACCTGGAATGGAGCAATCACGAGATTGTATACATTCAGATCATTCATTAGAGTGGTGAATCTAAAGTAATAGTCGTGTAGCGTTTCCCTGGGCTGTACGTGAATCTATCAAACAGATCATACAGCTGACACTCCCTTTCCTGTTTGGTGAGAGACGTACCTTGTAGCAACACCTTTAGACGTTCCCATAAATCTTTGGCAACCGTATATTGACTAACCATACGATAAATATCATGCGGAAGAGCTTGGAGAAGAGTCTGTAAAGCCTTTTCATCAGCATCAGCAATGAGTTGTTGTGCCGGTGTGAGTTCTTCATATTCTCTTGGTCGAGACACGTTATTTGCCACAATGGTACCATAGTCGAGTGGACCATTCAAAATCGATTTGACCATAAGCCTTCCGTATGTTGGTTTGCCCTTCAAGTATTGCATCATACGGCCCTGCCATGCCTCAAACACCTCTTTAATAAGCATCGGTGGACGACTATCAGTCCCCGTTATAATTGAGATATCCGTAAGAGATGTCATCTGAGGCATTAATGAACTCGGATTCATTGTGATCACTTAAAAGACTCAAAGATTATCGGTTGATCGAGTAGTGAAGAAAGGTTGAGAATTTGTGTTGTGTTGGTTGTAATCAAGATTAAATCCACTAAAGATCGTCGAAAAAACTCAAATACCCCTTGAACTTGCTTATACGGAATAACCCAAACTCAGAATAAACCCTATTCGGAATAATACCTATTCGGAATAATTCTATGCTGAAAACCCTTATGCTGAATAACCCTTATGCGGAATAACCCTATTCTGAAAATGCCCTATTCGGAATAAACCTTATGCTGAATAAACCTTATGCGGAAAACTTTGCTATTCGGAATAATAGGCTATTCAGAAAGATATTCGGAAAAGATTGGCTATTCGGAAAGCTATTCGGAAAGTATGGCTATTCGGAAAGATGGGCTATTCGGAAAGAATTGCTATTCGGAAAGATTTGCTATTCGGAAAGAATTTCCTATTCGGAAAGCTGCTATTCGGAAAGAATTGCTATTCGGAAAGTTGCTGCTATTCGGAAAAATCTTCTTATTCGGAAAGTCTATTCGGAAAAAATCCTGCTATTCTGAAAATTGTCCTATTCGGAATGTCTATTCGGAATAAACCTGCTATTCTGAAAACCTTCCTATTCGGAATCCCTATTCGGAATAAACTGGAAAAATGTGTTCGAGACTTAAAAAAACAGCTTTAAATCCGATTTTTTGATCAAAAACCACAAAAAGTTTTATGATTTTTACCAAAATAAGCTAAACCCAATCCTTATCAATCAATCCCAATAACAAAAACACCAAAAACAACAAGATTCAAGATTGATTTTTTCTAAATATCACTAATTGATTTAAAAACTAAAAAAGCAACACAATCCTTACCTTAAATCACCCCATAGCTCTTGATACCAAATGTAGAATATTGATAACCTAAGAATCTATGAAGTGGGTTGATGTTTTCTAGTGAGAGAAACTAGAGAGAGAAAGTGAGAGAAAATGTGTATGATTTTATTAATATGAAAGTGAAATGTGAACAACAACCAACCCCTTTCCATGGTGGAAAGGGGTATTTATACTCCAAGCATACATTGGGCTTGCGCCGGTCCATGACAAGCCCATGGACCGGTTCTTACTTAACTTAATAAGTAATATTTAACTAATTGTTAACTACGAGCTATTACAACATAAATCATATTGTGGAGTGGCCGATACTTCTAATATACGTTAAAACGTATTTCTAACATGGTCCATATATTCCCATGGCGCTTACATCCACTGAAGAAAACCCTCTTCCCAAACCTCTCAAACAATGGACTCCAGCTGATAGGAAATTGGCAAACCAAGATAAACGTCTCAAAAGCATCATAATTTCCTGCCTTCCCAAGCATATCATGAAGTCTGTCATTCAGTGTCCCACAGCCAAACAAATGTGGACAGACCTCATTCTTGGCCATGAAGGACCCTCTGAAACAAGAGAGATAAAGATTCAGGCACTTAGACTTCAGTTTAATGCCTTTAAGTCACTTGAAGGTGAAAAGGTTCAGCAAACCTATACTAGGCTGAAGATTCTTCTAAATGACCTAGCTATGAATGATGTCACTATTGGTCAAGCTGCGATCAATGCTACTTTTGTCAACAGCCTTCCAAGAAAGTGGCTGAGCATGAATCAAACTCAGAGAGCTAACAACTCAATCAAAAATGATACCCTTGCTCAGCTCTATGGTAAGTACAATTATGAAGAAGGGCTGATCGATACTATCTACAAATCAGAGACTGAAAGATTTGTAGTCCAAGGAGCATCTTCCAAAGCATTGATCTCTGCAACACATCCTCATGACAACGATTCTGATGTTGAAGAAGATACCCGTAGCAGCCAAGAGTTCTTGTCAGACCTCAATGCAGAGTTCCATGAAAGAGCGTTGCTAGCCAACCAAAGAAGATACTACAAAAGATCGGGAAGAGTAGGATCAGCTAGTAAACCAACTGACAGATCAAAAGAAACTTGTTTTGCCTGTGGAAAGCTTGGATATTATCAAAAAGACTGTCCTTCTACCAAGACATCCTCACCCTCTTATCCATCATCTTCATCCAAACTCTACAAGTTCAAACAACATAACAACTCATCTCAATCCAATTCTTCAGACACTGAGAAGAAAGATTACAAAAATAAGTACAAGGCACTTAAAGCTGAGTTAGAACAAATGAACTTGAAGATTGAAGCTCTGTCCAAAAAGAAAGGTGGTGAGAAAAAGACAGAGAAAGGGTTGGTTGCTGAAACTTATGATTGGAATGATGAGCCACTGACTTCAGATGAAGAAAACACCACCAGAGTCAGGGCTTTCATGGCGATAGCTGAAGATGAACCAGCTGTTGGAAAAAGGTGATGCAAGATCAGGACAATGGGTTGACATCACAATGAAAAAGGTACGCAGGCTTTTATCCATGTCTGATAGTGATGAACGTAAGCATGTCCTTGATTACACCATTGTTGATTTACACTTTGTTGAGGAACAAAGAAAGAACCTACTTGATAAGTTTCACTCTGTTAAAACTGAAATGCTAAATGCTAAGGCTGAATGTGAAACCCTCAGGCGGGTTAATTTAGAGAAAATATCCCTGCAAAATGAAGTAGCTAGATTAACCTTGAAAAGCATTGCTTTAAATGATCAAGTCACTGAATTAAACAAGATTATTGAAAAATGGTTGTGTGCCAGGTTTACTATTGATGAATTGCTTAGGGATGAAGTGCCTGCTGACTTAAAAAGGGATATATCTGCTAAGAAAAATAAGCTGAGGATTCTCACCAAACCCAAAGACATTGTCTTTAAATCTACAGAGACTATTCATATGTCAGATACCACTTTGACAAATGACCCTGTCTCTGAAAATGTGGCTGAGCTACCCCCCTTGCCCAAACTCTCTGGAGTTGAACCCAGCAGTTCTTCTAGATCTGCTAAGGATGAACTTAGGACAGATATTGAGAATCCTCCAGCTAAAGTTTTTCATGTGCCTGCTAAACAAACTGGTAAACAAGTAGCTTTTAAGCCTGTTACTACGAAAGCTGTGAATAAGGTTGAACCTACCACTGAAGATCGCATGTTGTCTCTTATGAAAGAAGTAGAACTCTTGAAACAACACATTAAGCCTTCCGCTGAATGCTCTACTTCTCATGAATCTAAGGCAGTCCTAGGTGAACCCAAAGGGGAAAGGTTAATCAAACCTTATTGCAATGTTTGTAAAAATTCTCACCATTCGACCTTAGATCATGACAGACACATGGCAGCTAAAAGAGCTCAGACACCCTCTAGGGACAGACCACAGAGTTCCAAAAGGCAACAGGGAAATTACAAACCTTATCCTCCCTGTAAATTCTGTGGGTTCACAGACCATCACTCAGACGAGTGTGGTGACTTCCCTGGGTGTGATATCTGTGGGAGTTATAACCATGAAACAATGAACTGTCCATCCCAACGCCAAAAGTTTTTCAGGAACACAAGAGTTGCTAATAAGCAATTCAGGGAACCCACTGGAAAGTGGGTTCACCATAGGAACTAATCTGTTTCTATGTATCTGTGCAGAAATATCTCAAGGAATCGGTATGGTATCTAGATAGTGGTTGTTCTAGACACATGACAGGGATTCAACAATACCTGCACAGATACTCAAAGGAGCCAGGTCCTAAAGTGGTGTTTGGAGATAACTCTTCAGGTGACACAGAAGGTTATGGCTCAGTGGACTACAATGGGATTACATTTACCAGGGTTGCATATGTGAATGGTCTTAAACACAATCTTATTAGCATCAGCCAATTGTGTGATGCTGACTATAAGGTTTTGTTTACTAAGACTTAGGGAACCATATTCAACAAAAACAATGATGTTGTGCTAATTGCACCTAGAAGGAGAGATGTTTATGTCATCAACATGGCTGTGTGCTCTGAAGACAGCTCAAATTGTTTTCTTGCCAAAGCCTCTGAAAGTGTCAATTGGCTGTGGCACAAAAGACTATCTCATCTCAACTTCAAGAACATCAATAAGATAGCCACTCAAAACTTGGTTGCTGGTCTACCTTCAGTAATGTTTTCCAAAGACAAAACTTGTTCTGCTTGTGTCAAAGGAAAGCATCACATGTCTTCATTCAAGACTAGGCAATCATTCTCTATTGACAAGTGCTTACATCTACTTCACATGGATTTGTTTGGGCCTGTCAAACCTCAAACCATTAATCACAACAAATACACCTTGGTCATAGTTGATGAATTTTCAAGATACACATGGGTGTTCTTCCTCAGAAGGAAAAGTGATGCAGCTGAAACCATCATGTCCTTCATCAGACAGGTTGAAAATATGAATGATGTTAGAGTCAAAGCTCTAAGAAGTGATAATGGTACAGAATTCAAGAATCATCAACTTGAATCTTTTTGTGATGAAAAAGGGATTTCTCAGAACTTCTCTTCAGCTGGCACTCCTGAACAAAATGGTGTGGCTGAAAGAAGAAACAGGACTTTGATTGAAGCAACAAGAACTATGTTAAATGGTGCAGCCTTACCAAAGCAATTTTGGGGAGAAGCTGTTCACACTGCCTGCTACACTCAAAACAGATCAATCATTGTCAAAAGACATGGTAAAACCTCCTATGAAGTTTTCAGAAAAAGATCTCCAGCCGTCAGCTATTTTCATGTGTTTGGGTGCCCTATGTTTATTTATAACTACAGGGATAAACTTGGAAAGTTTGATGAAAAAGCTGATGATGGTTTCTTTTTGGGATACTCTCAAACAGCCAAAGCCTTCAGAGTATTCAACATCAGAAGACAAGAAGTAGAAGAAACATTCCATGTTAGATTCAATGAAGATGATGAAGTCATACAGAGAACAGGAACAGAGGGTGATGAAATAGATTTTAATGAAAATATTTCTTTCCCAAGTGATGAGTTCACAGAACCCAGACCTACCAGTCATCATCACTCCAACACTCTCACTCCTTATGTCCCTGCCTTTGACCCTCTGTCTACTCACAACATAGAAGTTCCTACCTCTCAGGAACTTGATAAAGAAGAACCTCAAATTTCTGATGGTCCTTCTCATGATATTGATGACTCACCAATTCTTCAAATCCCTGAAGATTCTCCTGCTGATAATGAAATAGCTTCTCTTGATATGGCTGAAGAAGACTCTGACACTGAAGTAGTCTTTGAAGAAAGCCCTCCTAGTCAGCAGGATGAGATTCAAATTATACCAGCTGTGCCCTCAAGTACTCCTGTCCTTGAATCCCCAGCTCCTCAAAATAAGTGGTCAAGAGATAAACACATTCTTCTTGTCAATATTATTGGGGAACCAAATGCAGGGGTCACAACCAGACAGCGAATCCAAGACTCAGAGTCAGCCTCAGCCAATGAATGTCTCTTTGCTGAATTTCTCTCACAAATTGAACCTAAAATAGTAGTTGAGGCTCTGGTAGAAGAAGGATGGGTAGCTGCTATGCAAGAAGAAATCAATCAGTTCAAAAGGAACAAAGTATGGACACTAGTGCCAGCTCCACCTGGAAAGAATATCACAGGCACTAGATGGATCTATAGAAATAAGATGGATGAAATTGGGAACATCATCAGGAACAAGGCCAGACTGGTAGCACAGGGGTTCTCTCAGACTGAAGGAATTGATTATGATGAAACTTTTGCACCTGTTGCTAGACTGGAAGCCATCAGAATCTTCCTTGCTTATGCTGCCTATATGAACATCACTGTGTATCAGATGGATGTTAAGAGTGCTTTCCTCAATGGTGATTTGGCTGAGGAAGTGTATGTTGCACAACCTGAAGGATTTGAGAACAGCGAGTTTCCCAACCATGTGTACAGACTTCACAAGGCAATGTATGGTCTGAAACAAGCTCCAAGAGCATGGTATGAAACTCTTTCAAATTTCTTAACTGAAAATAAATTTATCAGGGGTTCTATTGATAAAACACTCTTTACCTTCAAGGACAAGAGTGATTTCATCATTGTGCAGATTTATGTGGATGATATCATCTTTGGGTCAACAAATGTCAATCTTAGTAAACGTTACGCTAAATTAATGACCAAGAAATATGAGATGAGTATGATGGGTGAATTAACTTACTTTTTGGGCTTTCAAATTAAACAATGTCCTAAGGGAATTTCAATTTGTCAAGAAAAGTATGTTAAGGATTTACTTAAAAAATATGACTTAGCTGATTGTGCATCAGTGAAATGCCCCATGCTTCCACCCAACAACTTGGGCCCTGATGAGTCAGGGGTCTCTTTCAATGAGACTTTATATAGAGGCATGATTGGGTCACTGATGTATCTAACAGCTAGTCGTCCAGATATCCAATTCTCCACATGTCTCTGTGCAAGGTACCAGGCTAACCCAAAAGAATCCCATCTAGTGGCTGTTAAGAGAATTTTCAGGTATCTCAAAGGAACACCATCCCTAGGCCTATGGTATCCAAAAGAATCAGGCTTTGATCTCAAGGCCTATTCAGATTCAGACTATGCTGGATGCTGTATTGATAGAAAGAGCACTTCAGGCAGCTGTCAAATCCTAGGAGGAAAATTGGTTGGATGGAGTGCTAAGAAGCAAAACTCTGTGGCTATGTCTTCAGCTGAAGCAGAATATGTCGCTGCAGCCAGCTGTTGTGCTCATGTGCTCTGGATGAAAAGTCAATTGGCTGACTATGAAATCTTGTATGACAAAGTGCCAATCTTTTGTGACAACACCAGCGCCATTTCCATATCCAACAACCCTGTTCTTCACTCTCGTACCAAACACATTGATATCAGGTACCATTTTATAAGGGATCATATAATGAAGGGAGATATTGAGCTGCATTTTGTTCCCACAGAGCTGCAACTAGCTGATATCTTTACAAAGCCTTTGGCTGAACCTTCGTTCAACAGGCTAGTTGCTGAGTTAGGGATGCTCAACATCTCAAAGCCTGTGGCTTGATATTAAATGTGTTCATTAAATGATTGATTCTATATTAAATGTTTTTCACATGAAACTAGGTAGTTACTTTCCAATTAAATGCAAAAAAACATTCTCAAATATTTAATCATTTATTTTTCGGATAACGAGGAGACAAACTTTTTGAAAGGTCAAGGGGACCCACTTGAGCAGTCATTTTCGCACCTTGCATTTAATACGGTTGAATAACTGTTCACTTAGTTTTAATATATATTGTCTCCTTTTTCTTCTCACCCACCACCATTCTAAAATCTACTTCTCTCTCTAAGTTCTTATCTCTCTTAACCATCCGCCATTTTCGTTCACCTTCAACCTCAAATCCATGGCGTTTTCAGTTCCCAAAGCTTCAAATGTTAACTTCGAGATCAACGAGAGCATCCTCGCCTCCAACAACGCCATTGGATGGATTAAGGCACCAAACAGCACCTATTCAGATCTGGTAAATTTCATGCAGAATTGTGACCTAAATTAAGCCTTCACCAAATCCCCATCCACCTTTTACCAAGAATACCTTAGGGAATTCTGGTATTCTGCTGAAGTGGTAGAAGACACCATTACATTTAGCCTTTCATGCAATGAACACCCTTTTGCCTTCTCCCTTAAAGACTTTTCTAGTGTGGCCGGATTGAAGCATGGAGATGAATGCCTGAAGGTAGTTGACAAAAAGGCTGTCAAAGAAGCCCTGGCCACACTCAACCCTTGCCATGACGTTAACCCTGCCCTTACACCAGCTGAGGTCCTCGCCAAATCCCCTCTGAAGATTAAATATTTCACTCCTATGTGGCGTGTCCTCTTCACCCACATTGTTAAGTCCCTGGGAGGAATGCAGGGATCACAGGATCAGATGTCTTTCAACCATCAGGCTATTGCTTATGGATTAATTTGGGGAGCTGATGTTGACGTTGGAAGCATTCTCTTCTCAAACCTAGTAGAACAGCTGAAGGGAAGGAATCAGGTCAGAGAAAAGAATATCTGTTATGTGCGCTTCCTATCTCTGATCTTTGAAAGCCTGCTGGGAGATAACTACCACAACAAGGCCTTGACTGCTCTTAAGCCCTATCGCATCACAGGCGCCATCTACAAGGAAATAGGAGCTGAAGATGTCCCTGTCACCGCCTATATGCTGAATGTGGCCAACCAAGTACCAAACGCTGAGAAGCCCTTGCTCCCTTCCTCTGAGAAGGTGAATACTTCTAGTGTTGCTGGCAAGTCTATGTCTTTGACCTCTGGGCAGCACACTACTAAGTCCAAGGCTTCATCTGGCCAACAGCCTAAGAAGAAGAAAATCCCCTCTTCTTCCCACTCCAAAGCTGTTACTAAGGCCAAGGGAAAGAAGACTGACACTGCCTCTAGTCCAGATACTCTTGTGGATTCGGATTCTTTGGCTGGCAAACAACAGGCGTCTAGTGTCTCTAAGTCAGCTGAGACAACAGGAAACCAGCCTGATCAAGCTGATATCTCACAGGTAATCAGTGTACATTTTTAGAGGCTCACAAGCAGCCACTCTCATTTGTATGTAGGAGAGAGTGGTGAAGTTAGGGTAATCCTCGACCCATAGAAGTCTGTCTATACACTTAGAATCCTTTAAGACTTCTGTACACCCTGTCTTTGCACCAGGGAATGATTCATTTGTGTTTATAAAGCACCCCGATGACCCTGCATCCTCTAGACAGTATTCAGGCTAACAACAACCTGAATACACTAATGTCTCAACCTTGATCAGCTGTACTTCACACAGCCTCTTGGTTCCCCCCTTAAAAGAGTCCCAAAGGATTTATCCTTTCAGGGGGAGCTGAATCATCACCCTCAGCTTTCCTAGGGGCAGCGTAACAGGCGACCTACAAACACATATGTTTCACTCTTAAAAGAGTCCCAAAGGTTTTAACCTTTTGGGGGGGCTGAATAATCACACTCAGCTTTCCTAGGGGCAGCGACTGGCGATCCATAAACAACATATGTTTCACAATCAAAAGAGTCCCAAAGGTTTTTACCTTTTGGGGGGGCTGAATAATCACACTCAGCTTTCCTAGGGGCAGCGAATGGCGATCATTAACCTTATTTTTCACACTTAAAAGAATCCCAAGGATTTATCCTTTGGAGTGGCTGAGTAATCAACCTCAGCCTCTCTGGGACAGCGAAATGGCGACCATTCCCCTTATATTTTTCCCTGTTATTAATTACAACAAATTTGCAGGCTGAAATTGTACAGCCAGTCATCGAGTCTCAGGTACAACAAGAAAAGGAGGCTGATACAATGACTCAGGACAAACCAAATGATGAAGAGCCTGTGTTAAATGCTGATGAAGAAATGCTCTCATTAGAAGATTATGTCTCTGATATTGAGTCCATGCCTGAGGATGAATTCCCTGAAGGAATGTTCGATGAAGAGGATGAAGAAGATGAGGAAGACCAGCTGTCTGTCTCTCCTCCTAAAGAAATAGCTGTGTCTACACCAGCTGGTGACAAGACTTCTCCGCACAAGGATGCTGTTAATACTCCAAACTCTGCTACATCAGCAACAACAGCATTCCAAAGACCACCCTATGATCCAACAGCAGAATTTCTCTTGTTTAATCATCCTGCCCAGACCAACTTTGACTTATTACCAAGGGGGGATGACTATGCTCAGCAAAGCCTCAATATCAAGAATCTTCAGCCTGTTCATCATCAATCAGATATTGAGCGCTTATCAAGGAAGCTGGATGTGATCAAGTCTGAAATGCACAACTTCACTGTGACATTTCCAGGCATCATCAAAAAGGCTGTAACTGAGGCTGTCACTGAGCCAATTCAGGATGGTGCAAGAAGAGGTGTAGCCCAGGGACTCGGTCATCTTTCAACCAGAATAAAGGATGCCATTGACTCAGCCGTCCCTGCTATGTTCCATGAACATGAACTCACCATGCACAAGCACTTTAATGCTGTTCGCACCAGGTAATACAACCATGCTAACTTTATTGTCAGGCGTGTTCAGGCAAATACTAATGCAAATGCCAACCTCCTGCTAAAGATTGCCAGGGCTTCAAGAAAAAGACAACGTGCTATGGCTGCCTCTATGGAGCAGATTGCAAGACGTTTTCAAGCACGTTCATCCAAACATCTGCGAAGTAAGGATAAACGTGAGGGGGAGAAAAATACAACACTCAGCCTTGCATCTGCTGAACAAGGCTCATCATCAGCTAACCCCACAATTACACCTGTTCCTCTCCAAGTCATCACACCTGTTATAATACCTGATGATGAGGATAATACTCAGGGGGAGCAACAAACTCAAGATGGATCTGACTCATCAAAGTCTCTGGTTTTGGTTAACACCAGCAAGCCTGAGGATGATGATGAGCCAGCTGCCAAGAAACTAAAATTCACAGTTAGCTCTCTCCCCAAAGCTATTCAAACTCAGGCTCAGAGAACGTTTATCAAAAGAGCTGATGTTTTGAAAAACATAAGTGTGGAGTCCTCTGTCTCGAAGAAAGGAAAGGAGATAGTTTTGGTTGATACTGATACCAAACTTAAGAAGATAGCTGCGATGCTAGAGACAGGAGGATCCACCACAGACCTTTCCCAATTCTCAACCTTTACACCTTCCGATGAGATTCCTTTGACCCCTGAAGAAATAGAGCAACATGCTGAAGAATTCAAAAAATTAAATGAACTCAAGACAGCCAAAGAATTGAATGAAGCTACTCTGAGGAAGATGACACCACCTGAAAGGGAAAAACAAAAACAAAGGTTGAGGGAAATGGAAACAAAACGCGCTGAGGCTTTAAGGAAAGTCAAAGCTGACTATGATGCCTGCGTGAACAACAGATATGCTGCTGGCAAGATAACCAAGTTCAAATACACCATTCATAAATCCACAAACACCCCACAGATGATCTTATGGAGGGAAAACCAACAGAGAAATATGGATGTGTTTGACAACTTCAGGTTAAAGACACTTGGGTTATCAGAATGGTTCGAACTCGAAGCCTTAGCTGCCAAAAAGTCTGGACAGGCAAATTTCCTTCTGCTTAAAACTCTTAAGGCCAAGTTTAACTGGATCAAAGAAATAGCAGCCAAACTCAAGATTGATCCCCCACCACAGCTTTTTGAACAAGAACCCCCAAAGACAGGCAACAAAAGGAGAAGGATTTCACAAATTGTTAATGAAACTTTTGTTACTGAAGATGTTCAAGTGGATGGTATGCACAGGGGTTTGATCCTCCTAAATGGTATTGTTGGCCCTGTTGATGGTCAGACATACACAGAGCCTGAAAGAGGAATGGCATTCATGAACAAGGCTTGCCAGTATGCTTTTCAAAGGGAAGATGAGCTGTGCTTGGCTTTAACTATTCAGCTACTCTGTCACAAGAAGTGTCTCAAGATCAACACAGAGTATTCCAAGAAGTTTGCAAAGACTTTGCAGGATGAAATTGATAACAAATTAAACTTGGCTGAAGCTGAAGAAAGAATTAAAAATGATGACTATTGAAGATGTTCACAGCCCTTTTTACCTTCATTTTTTTATTTTGCTTATGTAATGCACTTATAATTTTCTTTAAGTTTTAATAAAAACATGAGGTATGTTTGTTTAGATCTGTTATGTGTAAGAAGAAGCTGTTAAACTCACTTACCTTAACTTAGTTAGATCTATCATTATTTATGTTCAAATAGGGGGAGATTGTTGGGAATCTAAACTTGTTAGATTCCCTGATCATTGATTTAAACATAATTAGGCTGTTAGATAGTCCCTTGCCTGTGCCTAGGAGGCAGGCAAGTTTCGCAAGACTCACAGAGATCCAAGTCTCTATGAGCAACCTCAGAGGAGTTCATGTCAGAGACATTGTCAGGGAAGTCGATGATTACCTGAAGACATACTCATTGGCTGTGATGGATAACAGCCAAGATGTATCAGGGACTCTGAGGGGTTGAGAGTTAACAGGGGTGGCAATACCCTGATAACTCTCAGCACACTTTGGACATGCCATTTGTGTGTTCGAGACTATGAAGAATAAGGAAACTGTTTTTGACAACTGTTCCTTAAAGCATAATGGAAGACTACCAAGAATAGAAGGACATCATGTGACTGATGTGGGAACTTGTAAAAGCTTGTGTAGTCGCCATCAAGTACTGTTTAAGTCAAACTTGTAACACTATAAATAGGATGTGTATCCATGCGTTAATGTTTAACACTTTGAGATATTAAGAACATTATTGCATATAACTTAGTGAATCAAACAGCTACGACTGTATTCATAAGTTAGGGTTTATTGTTGTTCAAAGTGTGCACAACACATTGTCATCAAACTGTGTTATCCATAACACTTGTAATTCTTTATTATACAATAATAAGATTACGTTTGAAAAGTAATACCTTGTGTTGATTAAGTTAAGATTAGGGTTTCTTGCATTGATTAGGGACTTTCACCAAACATCCAAATGAATAATTTCACCCAAACATTTGGTCTTATGATCACTTATAGGAAAAGGATCTCTAGTTTGCTTAGCCATGTGACACACATCACAAGGCTGAACATTACTAGCAGAATCAAGATGAATTTTATCCTTAAGAATAGCTAAAACTTGGTCTGAGGGATGACCAAGTCTATTATGCCACACACACTTAGACAAATTACACTTAGTGATAGCACTATTAATAAACTTCCTACCTGAATCAAACAAGTAAAGTCCATTATTTTCACTACCAGTCCCCAAGAGGGACTTTTGATGAGAATCCTGAACAAAACACTTAGATTCAGTAAAGGAAACAACAAACTTACTATCTTTAGCCAACTTGTGAACAGAAATAAGACTGACCTTATAACCTGGAACAACCAACACATTTTTCAAAGTAATTTTATTTGATAGTTTAAAATTTCCAACATGCTTAACATGTTCAATAGTACCATTAGGATGTGAAACAGAGATATTTAATTTTGACACATCAATAATATCAAATAAGTGTTCAGTAGAAAAAGTCATATGTTGTGATGCTCCAGAATCAAAGATCCAACCAATATAAGTACTATAAGTACTTATATTAGTATTATAGTTAAAGAATCTACAAGTGGCAAAACTAATAATATGATTAGAACCAATTTTTATACCTGCAGCACAAGACTGCACTTCACCAATGTCAGGCTTAGAATTGATCAAAGCCATGAGTCTATTTATCTGATCAGCAGTAAAGGGAAGAGATTTCCCAGATCCCTGATCAACATTATTACCAAGAGAACTATTGACATTATTAGAACCATTAGATCCTCCAGTATTTCTTTTCTTGAAACCTGGAGGGTATCCATTAAGCTCAAAACATCTATCAACAGTATGGCCATTCATATTACAATGAGTGCAAACAAACTTATTATTGTTTTTATTAGGTACTCTGTTTTGACCATTTTGACTGTTTTGAGTATTTTTATTACCATTCCAATTATTAGGTTTAGTAACAAAAACAGTAGCAGTATTCTTATCACTCACAACATGAACCAGATTATTCTTATGAGACTCAACCCTAGATAGAGTAGCAAAAGCAGATTTAACATCTGGCAAAGGGTCTGCAGTTAGTAATTGGCTCCTAACAACACTGAAAGTGTCATCAAGACCCATCAAAAACTGCATGAGTCTTATAAGAGCATTGTGACTCTTCATTTGAGGAGCACCATCACATTTACATGAAGGAAGATTGACAAGTGAGTCAAACTGCCTCCAAAGACTGTTGTAATTGTGATAGTTTTCAGACAAAGAAGAGCCAGATTGAGTAAGAGAACAAATCTTATAATGCAAATTATAGATAACAGATCCATCAATAAGTTTCTTTAAATTCATCCCACACATCTTTAGCATTTTTAGAGAAAATTTGTTCTTGATATAACTCAAAAGAGATACATCCAAGAATCTAAGATAAAACCACATCATTACATCTATCCCATTGATCAGCCAAAACATTATCATCATTATTCTTCTCACAAGTACCATCAATAAAACCTAATTTATTCTTAGTATGCAAAGCAAGTTTAAATGCAGCAGCCCATACTTTATAATTTTCAGGACCAGTGAGCTTAACACTCGCAATGGGCTGCCCATTTGTGTCAGTAGGGTGTAAAAACAAAGGGTCATTAGTATGAATGACTGTTTCACTTTCAGTTTCAGTATCACTAACAGGATCATCATCCTGGTCACCTTTCTTAGAAACAGACATAATGAAAACACACAAAGATCAAACAAAGCACAAATAACCCCTTGTATCTCCTCAACAACCAACAACCAAAGCTAACTAATCCCTTCGACACCTAAAACCCCTTCTAAAACAACAAATAAAAAGAGAGAGAGCGAGAGAGGTGTTACAACACGCGCAGCTACAAGCAAAAGTACCAAGAACCAATAAGATCAAGAAGATCTTATCACAACCAACAAGCACAGCGGAAAAACAACCTGAAAAGGTTAGTTATAACAAATAACTAACACAAAATAACAAACGCCCAAAAGTTGAATGAAACCCTAATTTCTGGATTTTAGGGTTTCTTCAATTAAACTTACCAGAAATACAATTGAGCTTGATTAAGCACAAAAGAACCCAATTAAACACCACAGATCACCAAGAATTAGAAAACCCCCAAATTTTAAAACCCTAAAAAATTTAATTGATAAAAATCTTGCAATTAACCACAAAAAGAACACGATTAACCACAAGATTAATCAAGATTGTTAATGAAAATGGTTTAAAACTCAGATATCAAGAACCAAAGGCTCTGATACCATATTCGATTTATAAAAACAAAAACAAGAAAAGATTTAATCAACCAACCTCCCCTTTTATTTTTCTATAACTGCGTTAGGCTATCACTTCGAATGTGATACCTAGCTTTGTGATCATACATACAACTCAAAGAACAAAGAAACTAAACGTATAATTGATCTTACAGGCAAGATCAATATACAAGAACAAAATCAACAAGATCGCTCAGATCAACAATGGCGGATCAATATTTGAGAGATGAAAACAAGATGAATAACAGAACTGAATGACGGAAACAACAAGAAGAAAGTATATATATACTCTTATGACTAGGGTTGACTCAAGTTGAGTCATATTGCTGCATTTAGTCCTCCAACTTCTCCAAACCTGCCAAACTTAAACCAAACATTGCAAAGTAAAAATATAAAAGGAAACAATTTACCTTTCTTACCTCCAACTTACATCAGATGTCAAATTAGTATTTAATAGTTACATAAGCTTCAGAATATCTATGATTCAGTCATTACAAACTTGTAAAACCACAACCATAAAGATTTTAGTAACATTAACTTCATAATCATCTGGCATCATTCTAGTTCAGATTATCATCGTCAAGATCAAAAAACACAAACTTTTCTGTATCATCTATATAACTCTATGCCAGTAGCTAGCGCCATCTATAAATCTATTTGTCTCTTAAAACCCTTTTGTGTATCATCTATATAACTCTGGAGCCTATGCTTGTTATCACTTAACACTTTTATCTTATGCATACTTTACAATGCGTCTTAAATCATTTACAATTATCAATCAAATTCAACCGTTTATTTAGATTACTTAAACAAATTGCAACTATAAACACAATATTTTCACATAACTATTTAGATTTTAAAGAAAATCAATTAGATTATATTCAAAAAAAATTTTTGTAACTGAGATAAAATACATGCATTTTCATAATACAAACTGTTTGGGACAAAAAGACAAGAACCAAATAAGTAACAATGTATGTTCCGACACTTGTAGAAGCATTTCCCCTTTATTATTTATAAGAAGTATCCTATGTAAAGGTTTCTGGTCTTGGGCGATGTGGGACAAAACATCCTCTTTTCTTTCTTTTTTTTCTTCCAAAAACAAAATATTCATTCCAGAGCCTATGCATAAGCATGTCCCAAACACTCAAGCATGATGTAAGAGTTTAAGGCATGTGATGCATGTTATTATCGTCGAGGTATAACATAGTCGTCAATCTTTGCATCTTGGTAAAAATAAGAGCAAGTTAGTAGTAGAAATTTAACAGCCAGCAATGCTATTGTATGTTCATAAGTTTGTATCAGCTTATTGAAGCATTGTGATATATGACAATCTGAAAGTCTGAGCTTTGAGTGAATGGCTTATATGGTTATCAGCTCGTTTCACACTAGTTTGGTTCATGGAGAGGGATTGTGGTTGGATGGTCAAGTTTTCACTCAAATTACTTGCTCAGATTGACAGGTTCCATAACTTTGCGCCGCCTGAATATTGACAAGTTTTCACAGGATAGATCGAGTCGTGCCGATTAACTATTTACCGTGCAAATTTTGTGGCTACGCACAAGTACACATCGTCTGCTATAAAAGAAAACTAATACGTAGTTTTATGAATTACGTTTAAATTTAGTTTTGTTATATATATATTATAAAAACTCTAATTTATAAATTTAGTTTTTGATGGGCTGTGTGCCTTCCACATATCTAGTTTTGTCATTATATACAGCTTCTCACACTCTCAACTTTTACTACTCAGTCGATGTGGGATTAACTCACTTTCCTGTTTCTGTGTAAAACTACCGTAAACTTGTCAATAAAAATGTTAAAATTGCGAAGGGTGGGCAATGGATGAGAATACTCTTGACACCCGAGGGATAGCCTGTTGGTAAACACGAGGTTTCACCGGTGGGTTCAGCCTCAGGTTAAAAAAAGATGCAACTCTTTGACTAGTATAGTTACAATAGGGTGGCTTGTATGCACTTCTGCAATCCAAAAACTATAATTACCTTAATTATGTGTGTTTTGTTCAAGAAGACAAAAATGCAAAGCCAAGAAAATGTGGTGAATTTAATGAGAAGGTGCGGATTATGTATCCATTTCTAGGATTTTTATTAGTGAACAATAGTGTCAATAACAGAGTCAAAATCAAGTCTGTATTCTAAATCTTGTTGTCGATTTTGGCCATAAATATGCACGAAATTGGTGGTGTTATGAAACACTTCCCACATATATTGTAAAATATTTCCAAGTTATGGAAAATAAGGTGACTGTAAATATTGATATTGCATTGTGTTTCAATGAGGTACTGATGTGTGTGCAGTAGGCAGCTATGTTCCAATTCTAGTTTTTGCTAATAGGCCACGCAAGTTGCTAAAGTTTACTCGCGACCAAGGCCTAGTGGTCTCATGATATACAGGTACAAAATGAATTAAAAGCTTTCTTCAAGTAGTGCAGCACCAATCTATAAAATTGAACCAGTAATTAGAGGGGTGCACCGGCTTTGGCAGTAGTGAACACAACAACGCTTGAGGATGCATCTGTTATACTAAGTCAATTAAACACGGGAGTCAAAGAGCACTTTATTGCACATGATGAAAACCCCCAAATGAAAAGATCGAGGCAGTTAGAAAGAGTAATCGTGTGAGAAAACCACCGCTAAAGCTACGGGATTAAGAGAGGAGTTGAGAGGAAAATATCACTTCCATCTAGCTTGACCCATAACCTTCATGAGAAAAGCATATACATATGTCAGTTCCTCACACTCACATTGTCTTCAAAATCGAGAACACTTCCACCATTCGTGGTCGTCATTCTGTTGGCTTTCTGCAGTTAGTTATATCAGCCATGGTGGTTGTTGCCACTTTGGTCAACATCGCAGCCTTGGACCACCCTGAAGAAGGGATCCCGTCTATTCCATCAATATAAAAAGATATAGATAATTTGAAATTTGGAAAAACACGTTTGGCCAGTTTTAAAAGCGTTGATTATCTTGCGGGGCGGAAACGGGTTGGTCAAGTTGTTCATAAAGCCTGCTGATGCTTATGTGTTCATATTCTGTTTAAAAATCTCAAAGAAAGTCAAAATGAGAAAAAGTCAAGCAAAAACCTGCTGCTACCTGGTTTGGTTAGTCATAATAGTATTTGTTTGGGTGAAGTCACCATAAGTACATGGAAAATAGTACGTTGTTACTTTATATTACCTTTTACCCCTTTTTTGTTTTACATTAAACAATGTTATGTGCGACACTTTGGTGGTGGTAAGTTAGGAGTGTGCACTCACTCAAATGAGGTCTATAACTCCCTCCCATGTAAAAGCTATTCTCACGAGTCCCATTTATAAGTGGTTCCTGTACTTCCTTGTTGAGCCCAGCAAACGCATAGAATTTTGCAACTTTCACCCCATTTGGTCTATCTATATTAGATATCAGGCACTGAAATAGTGAACAATTATAATAAATAAGGGAAGTTGAAGAAGTTCTTCTCTTGCAAGCAGCATATAGAAATCAAATTAAGTACACAAACAACACAGACATCTTATCGTATCCTTCAAGACCCAAACATTGTTTGAAAATAGTACTACGTGCTACTTTAGGTGACTTTCAACCCATTAAAGATTAGGTAAGTTTATGGAATTTCCCTATTTAACCTGCTGGATAAAAATATAGCCTAAATCAACTCAACTCATTTTAAGGGACCATTTCCTAAGAATGTAGATGCACAAGATTTATGCGGTTCACCACGTTGCAATTGGAAAAGACACATTTGATGTGACTGTGAATCCTAAAGTTGATCATGCTTTCATGTTTGTGCTTGCGTCATATGTTTGCAATCAAAACTAGTTTGTAAACTAAATTGCGAGTAACACTCTTTTTAAAAACTTATTTGTTCACATATCCTGACATGTTTAGAGATGCTTATTACTTATTTCAAACTAAATTGTAGTGTCACTTTCTTTAGGCAACTTTTCTGATACTGATGTTAATGGCAATGTCGTTACAAAGTTGAGCCTAAGAAAATCAGTCTTCATGATCTGTGTTCTTTGATCGATGCTGCAGATAATCCCATCCTATCGTTCCTGAAAAAGTTCTTATTTTATCTACCTCCTATATTTTGTTGGAAATTTAGTGCAATTGTGGGATCGAGTCACACTTGTAAATGGGTTTGGAGGTACGGAGTGTACACCCATTAAGTCCCTGACCTCCCTGGACTCAATATAGTGGTTGAAAGTTCATCAGTAGGAAGCTGCTTCTGGTTAGGAAGTTGCTCCTGGTGAGGAAGTTGCTCCTGGTTAGGAAATTGCTCCTGGTCAGGAAGTTGCTCCTGGTTAGGACGCTGCTCCTGGTGATGCACAAAGTCTTTGTAACCTCTTTGACCAATCAATGAGGGTTGAATATTGACTTAATGACCAGGTTTATGGTCATGTAACCACTATGGTTTCATGTATGTAATTATGAGCTTAATTGGCCGATTAATGCTCTTAATACCTTTGACTATGAGTTACATCCTTCTAGGACTAGGATCACAATAAATAGTGACCATATTTGCATGATGAAATATACAGAAACAAGAAACACTTACACGCAGAGGGTTCTTGATTTGTGCCTAAAACAAGAACTAACTCTTGGTTTTATCCCAAGGAGGTATTCGTGTTAACCCAGGCATAGGGTCGAATAATCTTCTTTGGAAAGTGATTACACGACTTCAAGAGATATCCGGTAACTATTCATTAGTATGTAGTTAGGCTATTGATTATCTTCACCCTGTTGGAACGAAGTAAACCCCAACAATCAAAGAAGATTATCTTGTGATAATCAATGGCGGCGGCAACGAAGCATATGGTGGCTAACTTCTCCAAACTGGACAAGTTTGAAGGGGTTGATTTTAGGAGATGGCAGAAGAAGATGCACTTTCTTCTTTCTACCATGAACGTGGTGTACGTGCTGACCACTCCCATTCCTGATGGTGGTGATGATGCTACTTTGGAGGAACTGAGGAAAAGGAGAAAATGGGAGAATGATGATTATGTGTGTCGCGGCATAATTCTCAATGGTATGTCTGATTCTTTATTTGATATTTACCAAAATGTTGAATCTGCTAAAGAACTATGGGATTCCTTGGAAGACAAATATATGGCTGAGGATGCATCAAGTAAGAAGTTCCTTGTGAGTGATTTCACAAATTACAAAATGACTGATTCAAGACCAGTCATGGAACAATACAATGAACTTCTTGGAATACTTGGCAGATTTACACAACATAAAATGAACATGGATGAGACCATTCAGGTCTCGTGTGTCATTGACAAACTACCCTCTTCTTGGAAAGATTTCAAGCACACCTTGAAACATAAGAAGGAGGAGTTAACTCTTGTTAAGTTGGGCAGTCATTTGCGCATTGAGGAATCCCTCAGGGTGCATGAAAGTGATAAGCCAAAGAGCAACAATGTTGCTGGTTCATCTGTTGTCAATATGGTGGAACATAACAGCTCCACCAGGTACAATGACAACAAGGGCAAACGTAAGCATCAGGATAACACCAAAGCTAATCCTAACAAGAAGTCATTAGTGGCTTGTTGGAAGTGTGGGAAACTTGGACACTTCAAAAGGGATTGCAAAGGTGTTAGCATTGGCAACCAAGCTAATGGATCAGGCACAAAAGGTCAGAATATGTTTAATGAATCTCTCCTGATTTATTATGTTACATATGTATCTGAAGCTTATTTTTTGCAAGATGATGATGTTGCGTGGTGGGTTGACTCTGGAGCAACAGTACATGTGTGTAAAGATAGATGTTGTTTCAAGACTTATGAGTCAATGAATGATGGATCTATTCTTCACATGGGAAATGAGTCAACAGCCCTAGTGCATGGACGTGGTTGTGTAGATCTTAAATTTAGTTCTGGAAAGATTGTTTCTTTATTTAATGTTTTGCATGTTCCTAATATTAGGAAGAACTTGGTTTCTAGTAGTGTTTTGAATCATTGTGGTTATAAACAAGTGATTGAATCTAATAAATTTGTTTTATCTAAACATGGTGTGTTTATTCGTTTTGGCTATTTGAGTAATCTAATGTTCAGGCTTAATATAGATTCTAGTATAAATGTTGATTCTGTCCTGATGACTACCACTAAACTGAATGATTCATCACTATGGCATGCTAGACTAGGCGATGTCTACTATAAGAGGATGCAAGATATGTCTAGGGATGGGTTAATTCCAACTTTTGACATGGACACTGATAAGTGTCAGACTTGTATGCTGAACAAAATTACTAAGAAACCATTTCAGGATGTAAAACGTGAAACTACAGTTTTAGAGCTAATCTATAGTGACCTATGTGATTTGCATGCTACTCCCTCATTAGGGAATAAGAAATACTTGGTAACATTTATTAATGATGCTTCTAGGTTTTCCTATGTTTAGTTGTTATATACTAAGGATGAAGCATTAGATAAATTTAAAGTATTTAAAACTGAAGTTGAATTACAACAAGGAGTTCAAATCAAAAGATTTAGGACTGATAGGGGAGGTGAGTACATGGATACTTTGTACTTTCAGTCTGTTGGAATAATCCATGAGACAACTGCCCCCTATACTCCACAACAAAATGGTATATCAGAAAGAAAAAATAGAGTACTAAAAGAGATGGTTAACTCCATGTTGTCCTACTCAAGACTGAGTCAAGGGTTTTGGGGAGAAGCTATGTTAACCGCTTGCTATTTATTAAATAGGGTTCCTAATAAAAGGAACATGATTACCCCTTATGAACTCTGGACTAAAAGGAAACAAAACTTGAACTACCTTAAAGTTTGGGGTTGTAGGGCTGTTGTAAGACTCCCTGATCCAAAGGTGAAAACCTTGGGTGAAAGAGACATTGAATGCATCTTTGTTGGATATGCTGAGCATTCCAAGGCTTATAGGTTCTATGTTATTGAACCTAATGATTCAGTTTCAATAAACTCAATCATTAAATCAAGGGATGCTAACTTTGATGAGACTAGGTTCTCATCAGTCCCTAGACCAAGCCTTAGGACTCCTACGAGAGCTGAGGACATTGTTGCTTCAGTGGAACCTGAAAGGGTCACTAATGAGGTTGTGGTTCAGCAACCTGAGCCTGAGCTTAGAAGAAGCACAAGGCAAAGGACTCCAAAGAATTTTGGGCCTGAATTTCAACTATACCTAGTTGAAGGAACAAGGGATGAGGTCTCTGACCAGTACTACTATTGCTTTAATGTTGAGGATGATCCCAAAACATTTGATGAAGCAATGAAGTCCCATGATGTTGCTTTCTAGAAAGAAGCAATCAATGATGAGATAGATTCCATCATGGGCAACAACACTTGGGTGTTGGTTGATCTACATCCAGGTTGCAATCCACTTGGATGCAAATGGATCTTCAAAAGAAAGATGAAGGTAAATGGAACTATTGAAAAGTTCAAGGCAAGGTTAGTCATTCAAGGCTTTAGACAAAAGTCAGGAATAGACTACTTTGATACTTATGCTCCTGTAGCACGAATAAGTACCATAAGAATGTTGATTGCCTTGGCAAGCATTCATAATCTGATTATTCATCAGATGGATGTGTAGACAGCATTCTTGAATGGTGATTTAGATGAGGAGGTTTATATGAACCAACCTCAAGGTTTCATCATGCCTGGTCATGAAGGTAAGGTGTGTAAACTGATTAAGTCCTTATATGGACTCAAACAGGCACCTAAGCAATGGCATCAAAAGTTTGATGAAGTGTTTTTGTCTAATGGTTATTTACTTAACCAAGCTGACAAATGAGTATATAGCAAATTTGATGAATCTTGTAAAGGAGTCATCATTTGCCTATATGTTGATGACATGTTAATCTTTGGTACTGACCAAGTTCAGGTTAATTTAACCAAAGAGTTTCTGTCATCAAGGTTCTCTATGAAAGACATGGGGAAGGCTGATGTTATCCTTGGCATAAGGATTAAACATGAAAGTGATGGTATTGTAATTTCTTAGTCTCATTATATTGAGAAGGTTCTGAAGAAATTCAATCACTTTGATTGTACTCCAGTGAGTACACCTATGGATATAAGTGAGAAACTAATGCCTAACAATGGTCAGGCTGTCTCCCAGCTTGAGTATTCTAGGGTGATTGGTTGCTTGATGTATGCCATGACCAGTACTAGGCCTGATATTGCTTTTGCAGTGGGTAAACTGAGTAGGTACACTAGTAATCCTAGTACTCAGCATTGGCAAGCAATTCAGAGGGTACTAAAGTATTTGAAAGGAACAATAGATTATTATTTGTCATATACTGGATATCCTTCACTGTTAGAAGGTTACACTGATGCAAGTTGTATCAGCAATACTGAGGATAATTCATCCACAAGTGGTTGGGTATTCCTTCTTGGTGGTGGTGCAATTTCTTGGGCATCCAAGAAGCAAACTTACATTACTGGTTCAACAATGGAATCTGAATTTGTGGCTCTAGCAGCTGCTGGTAAAGAGGCTGAATGGTTGAGAAACTTGCTTCTTGAGATTCCATTGTGGGTCAAACCTATGGCACCCATATCTATCCGTTGTGATAGTGCAGCTACATTGGCTAAGGCTTATAGCCAAATGTACAATGGTAAGTCTAGACACTTAGGTGTTAGACATAGCATGATTCGTGAGCTAATCATGAATGGGGTGATATCAATAGAGTTTGTGAGGTCTCAACAAAACTTAGTTGATCACTTGACGAAGGGATTGGCTAGAGACTTGGTTATAAAGTCTGCTAAAGGGATAGGTTTAAAGTCCAAACTAGTCACTGAATGCTAGGACACCCAACTCCCTCATGAGGAAACTTGGGAGTTGAGTTCAATGTGGAAAGCTGAACATTCAGGGAACTAAAGCACATGTATATCATCCCAAGGATGTGCTTGTACCTGCTAAAAGGAGGATGAAGTTATAAACTTCTTAATGGTTAATTTCTTTGAAAAAGTGCTTAAGCAGGAGCATGAACTAAAGAGGAACCACCTATGTAAATGTTGAGGTTTCGCCGCCTCAAGGAGCATGGACTTTGGCTCTTACAACATTTATGAATTGGATATGTACACATGGCTTGTATGGTGTCAGGAGCGTTTTAAGTGTTTGAAAACTTGTGTGTATTTTATCTTCAGGTATTCAAAGTAGTTGAAGGGTTCAATTCTTAGAACACCCTGATTCTCGAATATTTGAAGTGATGTACTAATATGGAAATTCAATCCTCAGGACATTTTCATTTATGCACTGTTTTTGTTAAAGTTGATTTTCATGCAAAAGGGATTGTACTAAATTGGGGAGGATTGTTGAAAATTTAGTGCAATAGTGGGATCGAGTCACACTTGTAAATGGGTTTGGAGGTACGGAATGTACACCCATTAAGTCCCTGACCTCCCTGGACTCAATATAGTGGTTGAAAGTTCATCAGTAGGAAGCTGCTTCTGGTAAGGAAGTTGCTCCTGGTGAGGAAGTTGCTCCTAGTTAGGAAATTGCTCCTGGTCAGGAAGTTGCTCCTGGTTAGGACGCTGCTCCTGGTGATGCACAAAGTCTTTGTAACCTCTTTGACCAATCAATGAGGGTTGAATATTGACTTAATGACCAGGTTTATGGTCATGTAACCACTATGGTTTCATGTAGGTAATTATGAGCTTAATTGGCCGATTAATGCTCTTAATACCTTTGACTATGAGTTACATCCTTCTAGGACTAGGATCACTATAAATAGTGACCATATTTGCATGATGAAATATACAGAAACAAGAAACACTTACATGCAGAGAGTTCTTGATTTGTGCCTAAAACAAGAACTAACTCTTGGTTTTATCCCAAGGAGGTATTCGTGTTAACCCAGGCATAGGGTCGAATAATCTTCTTTGGAAAGTGATTACACGACTTCAAGAGATATCCGCTAACCATTCATTGGTACGTAGTTAGGCTATTGATTATCTTCACCCTGTTGGAACGAAATAACCCCAACATATTTCAATAAATACATATTAGCACGTATGTGATTAATTATAGCGTCGGCTAATTGTTCCTAGTGTTAAAGGGAGATAGCACAAGTGAGCGAGTTTTTGGTATTTAGCTAACAATTGACACTTACTATAAACCCGTCTTGACCCCTACCAGAATTTACCCACTTTGACCCATTACCCAACCCGTCCAATTTGCCAATTGCCACCTCTTCTAGCTAACTTCTGTACTGATACCATGTAAGAGGGTAAACTGTATGTCCATTCCATAATCATACGAATACATTATATAGGATTACAAGAATATTCTAGAATCGCGCTTGAGCCCGATACGCCTATAACAATAATAAATATGGGCTAACACTAACAACGTTGGATACATAGTTAGGACTCCATAGTCATCCAATATTGATTCAAGCCTTGAGAGTCCAAACTCAGCAACTATGGAGTTTTTGAGTTTGGAGCCGATGAGAATGTTTCTTATTTTGATACCGTGGTGGAAAATAGGTGGGTTGGCTTCGGTGTGTATATAAAGAATGCCTTTGGCTGAATCTAATGCTAATTTCATTTGTAAGCTTAAGGAATCTCCAGATTTTGCTGTAAATGCAGCACATACTTACTTTCCCCGAGAAATAAACGGATATCTACACCAGTCCAAAGAACACCTATATTATGCAGCCGAAAGAATACTTGTTCTCGACTTGTCATACCTCTAATACATAGTAATGTATAATTGGATAAATATCAACAAATTTTGCAATTTGTATTTTATGTTCAAATCATAAACAAACCCGAATCTAAATTTGATTGCGGTCCGCTTTTGTCTTAAAAAAATCTCAACCCGAAGAACCCTTTCTGAGAAACCGAACCGAAAAAGACCCTACCGGTCCATACCTGATTGATAACTCAAAAGGGGCACAATTAAAAGGACAGCAAAGACAGTCGCAGTGTATGCAATAGTAACCCAGGTACTCAAGTTTGGTGGTCAGATATCACATACAACTCCTTCATTTTAAGAGAATAACTTCAAGATACAAAATTATCAGTTGCCTCTACGTGTCAAAGGATAGTTTTTTCAGTTTAAACGGGCAAAAACGGCAATTGTGCAGAATAATATTAGAAACATAAACTATGTTATGTATATGGCGCTCATTTAGTATCCACTCTTTTGCAGTGTTTTTCAGCCAGCAATAGAAAGTATTGAACTCCGTGGCATTGGTTAAGCCTGCCTCTAATGATCATGGTTGGGCTGTGGAAGTACTGGGTCATACGCACATTGACAGATTGGTATTTTACTATGAAAAGTGAAATTTTAGACATAGAATGTTCAAACCCATGAACTTAAAAACATCGACTTAACATAGAATGCAACTAATAATTTGAAAAATATGTGTTTCTTTTTTTTTTTTTTTGGTAACCGTGATTTCTGACTCATTGGCCGACTAATCCACGGGGTTTGAGTCCACCGCCACACAGACTCAAACCAGGTAAAGCCCTCCCTTTTCAGGAGGTTGGCGTGGCCACTTCAAGGTTGTTTAAAAAATATGTGATCTAAACAATCTTAGGGTCACTACCACAATCAAAGCAATAACAAACCTATCAATCAAATTCAAGTATGAATGATTACACACAACATAAAGCACATTACTACAAATGAATCAGAATACACATAGAAAGCAAACTCGTTATACCTATTGGTCAACTTCACTCTCCACAAAACCATAACTCTCAGCAGCAGCAGCTTCTGCAGCCACATCAGCAGGTGTTTTCATCTCCGGCTTTAATGATATACAGGTGCTTTCATCTCTGGCTTAATCTTATATAGGCGCTTTCATCTCCGGCTTAATCTTATAAGACCTGATTATCTTCGCCAGTTTCTCCCTCAATGCAGCATCTGTATATCATTAAAATGTAAAATAACCATTCACATAGACCTATTAACAATACTAATTAAATAATAGCAACTTTGGATTAGCTTCTATTTTGGGCTTATGAGGGCATTTGAAAATTGAGAAGTTCAGAATATTAACTGTGATGTTTTGGGACCAAACATCCGATTCTTCTCAAAACATTTTGTTGTACGATAATTGGTTCCATTATTCATTTTAGGACATCCTATTTTTACTTCAATCGATAGTATTCTTGAATCAGTTAGATTACGAAACATGTGACAAAATGAATAAACATGGTTTTAAACGTGTTAAATCCACTTTTTGACCTACTCAACCCAAATAGGAAAGTCTTTTTACATAATTGAGCCTTACATCAATTACTGAATTAGAGTCGCCTACAGTTTCAAGCAAGACTCAACAAGAGGCATCCTATAATAAATATTTACCCATTTTGACCCATTTTAAGCCAGTAGGTCTTAAATAGCACGTGGTTTGTAGATGAAGAGGTTAAAACCTTGGAAAAAATGAAGCCTTAGACTCCCATACAATTTTAAGCAAGACCCAACAAGACGTACCCTATGATAAAGATTTACCCATTTTGACATATATTCAACCTGGTCGAGTCTTCGGGTCACAGGTTCGATCATTGAGACCAATTTACTAATTCAAGTTGATTTAACAACGAGATCGGAGTCACAGAGGATACTCGTCTTCTAATATAAAAGAAAACTAATACTTTGTATTGTAAACCTAATTAAGATTCAATCTTTATTATATTATATAAAAATAAAATTTGTAATTTACATATAAAAAAGATCAAAAATTAAACTTGGATTAAGTAGTTAAAGTTTTTTATTTAAGAAAAACCTCCAGAAGAATAAACAGATGGCAATTCATGAATAAAGAGGAAAGCTTATTGCTTGGCTTTGTGACTTACACTTATCAATTTCAGGTGTTATGTCAAAGTCATTGTATCCCCAAACAACAAAAACACCGTTTGGCTGCAAAACACGGTTGATCACTGAGTTGAAACTTTGTAAATCAAACCAACGTGCGGCTTCGGCAACAGCCACAAGATCCACACTACTTTCACCACCGCTCAATCCAATAAGGTCATCGTCAAATCGAGATAGTGGTGTATGAAGGTACTGAACACGCGGACAAGAACCATATAACTTGGTTCAATTTGATAATGTGTGTCATGGCACTTATACTAGCCTGACCCCTTTATTCATAAGAAGTTTCGTCCTATGTAAGAAAAGCCCTCTTTTTATTTCTTCCTCGTTGACATGGTGATTGTGAACATATCTTGAACCGAAAATCATCAAAACTAAATTTGCTAAAGTTGGATTATGTGAATGAACGATTCATGAGTTCGTCCAAGAGACATCATCGTCACATGACTCGTAATAGGCCTTTGTTAGGTAATTGCTTGTTGTGGTCATTATTGCAAATTTTATTGCAGCTGGAGGCTAATATCGGTGCGTGCTTTTGAGAAGTGCTGCTACGCCCGTGAGGTGAAGACAAGACAATGACGTGCCTTATATGATGTTTAACGTTGATTGCCTTCCAGTTTTATTATCAACTTATGCAGGACAAGCCGCATAAATGACGTGGCAAAAACCTGCTACCTGGTTTCGTTAGTCATAATGGTATTTGTTTGGGTATACTCAAACTAGCTTGTTTCCCTTCAAAGGGCAAAATACTCGTAACATCTTTATCTAAAAGACTCGAAGACGAAAAGAATAGGTGCATTGGGATGACTGTAACTGGACTAGATAGGCCATCATAAGTCTAAGTTAACAATCATATCCCAAAGCAAAATACTCGTGACAACACCATCACCCCTCACGAGTACAACTTCAGCTAAGAGCCTTTTTCTCATGCCATAAAGCAAATCAATAAAATTCTAACTGTTTAATTGAATTAATTAAACAAATACCAACTATAAATTGATCAATCCGGATAGATAATTAGATTTAAAAAAGAAATCAATTAACCACACAGAAAAACCAAAGTATACTCAAAATTTGTTTTGTAATTTAAATAAAAATAGTTGATAGCAATTTCTTAGCACAAACTATTGGTTCATTGGTTCAATCAAACAATGTATGTCCATTCTAGCAATGGTAGAAGCTTGCCCCCTTTTATAATAAGTTTTCTATGTAAAGGTTGATGGACCTGGGCGATGTGGGACAAACATCCTCTGTTTGTTTTCGAAAAACCATATATATTCAATTCCACTCATAATTTGTAGTGCTTTCTAAAATCTTAAAGATGATTTTGTTCACAGGATACACTTCCTCATAATTTATACTTACGGGTGATGAATTTCCGTGTTCCACATTCATTAAAGTATCTGGTCCAGTGACTTGGTGAAAATAAGAGTAAGTTACCGCTTCCAGTATCTGGTCCACTCGCATATTTTACATATTTTCCTGATGCAGTACTTGAAGTGTGTGGCGCCATACCGCTTGCAGTTCCATTGGCTGGTCCAAACACACTCGCATATTTTACATATTTATGTTCGACTCCCCTGGGGTTGCTTTTTGGCGCATTTGTCGTAGAGATTTGTTAAATACATTCTGGACTATACGTCGATAGAGGTTCAGTGATTCACTACTGCATGAATAACCCATTCCAGCCGGATAGACAAGGGGTCGAACCTTTGGTCTGTAATTCTTTAATTGGTATCTTCACCATTTATTAGTATCTTCTTTTCTTGAGAGAAACAGTAGTCCTTATTCTTCTATCAGATTTACTCGCCCCAACTGTGAGGATCCATGGCGCCTTATTCCGTTATGATTCGTTAAAAGGCCCGAAATTACCTGGGGAACAAATCACAAACATCCCTGATTTTATGGCTGTGAAGGCACCAATTGGCCTAGTGCTATAAGACCGTTACAAAAGGGAAATAATATCAGTACCATCTTCGATAGCTGTTTCCATGCCCGCTAATATGGTTCTCTCTGAACAACTTAAGATCTCACATACTGTATACATGCCCAAGTGAGCAAGTGGCGCCATACCGCTTGCAGTTCCATTGGCTGGTCCAAACACACTCGCATATTTTACATATTTTCCTGATGCAGTACTTGAAGTGTGTGTCCCATGGACCACCTTGTCAATCGTTGAATCGTTAGTAACAAAGTTTTCTTAGTACACTCGGATACTTCATATTTTCCTTTCCATCTCAGTGGTGGAGGTGGGAACTCCTTTGTCATCAGATGAACGATGTCCCTGAGGTAATTCCGGTGTCCAGAAGTGAAATTATGATTCCCTTCCCGTAGTTTGAATCTTCTTCCCACAAACCTTTATTTTGGTCAAACACAAAAAACTGCGGTGAATGAGTGGTATGCAATTCAAAGCTTCTTTCTGGGCTTACAATTTACAAATAAGAGTTCACCAATTCTCCATCACCTTTCTTTGCTCATTCGACATTTTTGCAGCAAATTCTGTTATCACACCACGGTATGGATAGACCATTTTTGGTTTCTTTATTAAAGCCAGAAACTATTTTTGACTAGCACGAGCTATAACCTTGTGTGCCTGAGAAACTTCGTGGCCTTCAGGTAAACTTAAGTGAAAAATGACTTTGCATATTAAGGCATTAAATTCTTACATACTCAACTACATTTGAACTTTTGCAGCTTTATGACATTAACAAAAAAACTGGAGTTACATATGGTGGTTTCTAAACAAATAATTGCAACAAAGGGTTCAAAATTTGTTCGAATGACAGACTTTGCATCGTCAAATTTAATTCAAATAATTTGGGAAACTGAAAGGTGCCTGAGTCGCAGCATCCAGGTCTCACCCAAAATGACCAAGGGCGGAAAACTCAAAGTAAACTGACTTCAGGGAAGAATAGAGGTACTTTATAAGATTCAGCTTGTCGGTAAGCACGGACTTTCACCCAAAGGTGCAGCTACTGGTTACCATAGGTTAGCTTGAATGTGTCATCCATAACAAAAAAAAACGCCCCAATGTCGACTCATGTGATCTTAATATTATTAGTTACCTTAATTACGTGCTCTTTGCTTTGATAACAAAATCAAGAAAGGTGAGGATCGTCTTATTGTTGATCAGCTTATCATTGTCCATATTACAAACAACCAAAATTATAATCAATATTACATCAAAAATATTGCAACAAATAAACTTCATACTAAAAATTGGAGGGGCGCGCCAAGCCAAGGCCATAGTGCAACACCAAGGCGACACATGAAGAAATGATCAAGGGTGGCCTAATGGCAAAAAGATTTGTGGCTATCACTCCAAAGTGTGTGAGGTCTCAAGTTCAATTCCTACTAGGTGCAAACAACCTTGTAGTGGCCACGCCAACCTCCTGAAAAGGGAGGGCTTTACCTGGTTTGAGTCTGTGTGGGGGCTTTACCTGGTTTGAGTCTGTGTGGCGGTGGGCTAAAACCCCGTGGATTAGTCGGCCAGTGAGTCAGAAATCACGGTTACCAAAAAAAAAATATTGTTGTTACTTAATTAGGAAATAGGGCACTAATAAACGATAAAAAGTAGGTTATAATCTTTCCAAGGTGCTAAAAGGATAGAAAAAACCAAATTATAAACAACTTTAAACTTTTATGACGTAATCATAATCTTTTAAAGCTGCTGATAAAATAGTTGATCATTATTAGATTATCTGCATTTATAACTTAGTTTCATTACATTCACCAACCAATGTGGGACACTATATCATTACTTTTTGATGAAAACTAAGAATGAATCAAAGTATTTATGAGCTGAGGGTCTTGCACATTTCTGGGTTATTGCTGAACTAACTCGATGAAAACTTAGTTTTATTTCTATACAGCCACGACACTAATTAGTACATTGTGTACATATGAACCAAACTAAGCATAATATGACATGAAGAGAATCCTGAAAACGCTAGTCTTCTTAAACAAGCTATAAACATTCTCGCAAAAACGTAATTCTTAAAATATTTCATTACTTTAGTGTGTACATTGATTCCTAAAACTTCTGTCTTTCAAATCTACAAATTAAAGGGGTGTTGGTTTATGCTTATTTGTCCTGCTTAAAAGCTTATTGAACATGTGACAAGCTAATAAGCTCAGTTTTATGGCTTATAATCTTATCAACTTGAACCCATAGGCCAAACACATAAGCTTAAACCCTAAGTTCAAAGATGAAAAATGTCTGGCAAAAATAAGCTGAAACATGGGAGCTCGAAGAGAAAATAGGTATCTCGTATAAGCTATTTAAGGCCAGATAACAAGATCACAAATCATACAGATTGCTACTATAAACTGGCAAGATGCGTAGAAGTGGGTCATCGCCAATATTTACAGATGCCTACAAAGAAGTGGAATTCACGGCATACTGACCACTCTATCAAAAATCAAAAACATCGAAACTCATGTAAACTAAAAACAAAACCAAGTCTAAACCTATCATAATCAATGTAAGCATCATTAAACATAACATAAAGCACGCTACTACAAATCATTTAGAATACACATAAAATAGAAAACCAGTAATACCTTTTGCTCAACATCACTCTCCACCTGCACAAAAACATAACTTTCAGCAGCTTCTGCAGCCAAGTCAGCAGGCGCTTTCATCTCTGGCTTAATATTATAATAATAAGATCCGGTTATCTTTCCAGTTTCTCCCTCAATGCAACATCTGTTTATCATTAAAATATAGAATAATCATCAAATAAACATAGTAAAATTACTAATAAAATAATAGCGACTTTAGATTAGCTTATATATTGGGCTTTTATGTATGCATTTGAAAATGGAAAAAAGTTGAAAAGCTCAATTTTCCACTTATCAGTATAACCTTATGGAGTTATTTAAGTCCATAAGTTTAACTTCATAATCTCATAAGCCATAAAAAAATGAGCTTACAAGCTTTTCCAGTTTTATATAAGCCCAAAGTCCCAAAAAATAAGCTAACCCAACCATAAGGTTATTCATGGGCTTATATGAGTCCCGAAGTATACCAAAAAAAACAGGGCTTATGAAACGCAAGACAAACACAAATAAGCTCATAAATAATCAGTTGCATACATTTCAAATCAAGATCGCCAAACTAATCCTTCAGCACTCTCATAAAGGAGCCTTGGATTCATAGATCATGTTTTCACAATTTACTCAAAACAAGATTAGTAACCAAAAAAACCCCAATAAACGAAACCTAAAGAAACGACCAACATGTCAAGACTTTGCAACTTCAGTGCCACCATCATGGTTGTTATAGACACCAGCATAACCACCACCATTAACCCCTCTGGTGCCTCTCGGACCATTGCCACCACCTCCGTCGCCATCACTTTCACGTCCAGAACCACCTTCATCTTGGACAAAATCAATAATTATAATATAAACAAACATACAAATGAAAATGAAAGTGTTACCCAAGTTTGTAACAAAAGGGTGGCCGGCTTCAGTTAGGTTTCTTAGCAAATCTTCGGCTTCATGCATTTTTTTTGTGGCTCGAGGACTTCAGGGGATATGATTGACCCGGGAATAAATGCAGCCAAATCTTATTATATGCCTTGGAGAGTGATTGTGCTATCATCTGTAAAAAACAATGGATTATGATAGCACTAAGTCAAGCAAGTTAGGTTGTATCTTGACCGTTGTATTACATCTGATGAATGAGATTTGATCTGTGGTTGGGGTTGTAGTGTTGGAGATTAATCTCATTAATCTTTCAACATAAGAATAACAAATTTGTTATTCTTTTATGATAGCAGGCTGCACTGCAAAGGAACACACCAGGAAGGAAGAAACGGGCCACTGGATACTTTTGTTAGCCTGCATATTTACTGGTTTGGGCCGCAGGCCAACAAACCCTAGATTAGGTTTAGACAGCAGTTATATAAACGGTTATAGATATTAGACATGTCGATTACTTTACCTAAACGATTTCATTCATACCGTTTCATTCAGTATATATACATAGGAATATGTAAATCACAATTCAACCTTATTCAGTATATTATCAGATTATTCAAGGTTCAAATCCCCATATGTTATTTGTTCTTATTTACTGATGATTATGATTCAAGATCATGATGCGTGTTTGATATGAACGATCCTGGAAATAACCCATTGAAGACCTGTCAACATTGGTATCAGAGCGAAGGATCAAACACACCAATTCATGATCAATCATCAATCGATAACGCCTAAAAGGCAGCGGATGAAAATATAGATCAGGAAGGAAGGGATTATCAACAACGGAACTAGTTAGGATTAACAGCAGGGACACATGTTTGATTGTCGGAAACAAAGAAGCAGGATTGATTGTCATTAGCAGAAGGCGGGATTGATAATCATTGGCAGGGAGAGTTTGACTTTCAACAGCGAGGCAGGTTTAATCAAGAACTAGAGGGAACGTTGTTGTGGAAGACAAGAACTAGAGGAACAGAAAGAAGATTGGTCAGGGGATTGAGATCATTAGCTAGAAGGCGGGATTGATCAAGATCAACAGCGGATAAGCGGGTTTGATTGTCATTAGCATGAAGCGGACATAGTTGTCATTAGCAGGAAGCATCGTGATAATTATTTGCTAGACGGATTTGACTCTCAACAGCGAGGGCGGGCTTGATCATAATCCCAGAGATCAAGGACAATGCAAAAATGCAAGAAAGAAACCGAGAAACAAAGGTTTTGGCATCTCGACATTAGGGAGGAACTGTTGGACTTGTAATGTCTGGATACCAAAAAAGGACAGCCTGCAACGATTATGTTTGGGCCCACAGACCCAAGCCCATGAGATGCATAATATGGCAGTTGTATGTTATAACGAATAGATGTATCTTTTACTTTTAGGCAAACGGTATGCCTGTTGATAGAGGCACCGATTGCCTCATTATAAATAGATAGGTTTCTTACGATTGTAAATCAGCCCTTTCATATTCAATATATCAGATTCATTAGAGGGTTCAACCCATCTTTTATTCTTATTTTATTTTTGATGATTGCTGGAAAACATGATG
Source organism: Glebionis coronaria (assembly GCA_025667525.1). NCBI lineage: Eukaryota > Viridiplantae > Streptophyta > Magnoliopsida > Asterales > Asteraceae > Glebionis > Glebionis coronaria. The sequence continues at coordinate 592,938,889 of CM046879.1, read as the reverse complement.
TTGTTTGATCATATCCTGGAAAACGGCCATCAAGACTTGTCAACATTGGTATCAGAGTGAAGGATCAAACACACCAATTCATGATGTAATCATCAATCAAGAAGATCCTGCTTTGGATTAAGAAGCACCAGATTGAAGGAAAAAAAAGGCAGAATGAAAATTCGGATGAAAAGAAAATGGTATGTAACAGTTTGGCCAAGAATTTGGTGCGCTTGCAAAGAAATTAGGACTGACAAGATCAGACCAAGAGGAAAGATAGAAGTTCTACATCAATTATCTTGATGTATTTATCTCTTATTACAAGATAGCCCGAGCACAGGAAGATCCTACGATAGGATGAAGAGACTAAGAAAGTCTGGAAGATTACCAATAGATTATGGTAATATTGGTGCATCGATTGCTGTAGAGAAAGGGAAAGAAGAATAGAGAACTTTGGAATTAAATCGGAACATGAAGAAAAATGGCAAGCGACAACAAACTACATATGCATACTATATGCATACTATGGAACAAGATTCAAGAAGACAAGATCTGGAGAAAGAACAAAAAGATTAATAAGATTAAGGGGGGAATGTGTTGGAGATTAATCTCATTAATCTTTCAACATAAGAATTAACAAATTTGTTATTCTTTTATTGCAGGCTGCACTGCAAAGGAACACACCAGGAAGGAAGAAACGGGCCACTGGATACTTTTGTTAGCCTGCATATTTACTGGTTTGGGCCGCAGGCCAACAAACCCTAGATTAGGTTTAGACAGCAGTTATATAAACGGTTATAGATATTAGACATGTCGATTACTTTACATAAATGGTTTCATTCATACCGTTTCATTCAGGTTATATAGATAGGAATATGTAAATCACAATTCAACCTTATTTAGTATATTATCAGATTATTCAAGGTTCAAATCCCCATATGTTATTTGTTCTTATATACTGATGATTATGATTCAAGATCATGATGCGTGTTTGATATGAACGATCCTGGAAATAACCCATTGAAGACCTGTCAACATGTAGAGTAATAAGATTGAATTTAAGATTGAATTTTAGTCGGACATATAAACATACACGAATGTTTAAACGTACAAAATTTGGTGTTCATGTTCCTTAGTTAACATTTCATGTTTATTTGTTATCTATGGTTTCTCATCTTTTGTTCGACTAATCCACAAGGTTTGAACCACCGTCACACATACTTAAACCATGTAAGCTTCTTCCTTTTTTCATGGGATTAACGCAGTCACTTCAAGATTATTTGCACCTATGGGCCATTTTTTATCTGATACTGTTTGTTGCATCTTGGTTTCGAATTTTTTTGAGTTCAAAACGATTTTTAATATACTTCCCCTATGTTAATGTACTTGAGCCAACCTTGAGTTAAGATCTAAACGAGTCATTTCAGAACACAAGTCCAAACAAGTTTGGGTCATAGGGATCTCCAAACCCATCCTGTAAACCTTTACATCAAATGCCCAATTGGACTTGCCTACAAGTTTAAGCAAAAGCCACAAGACGCATCCCATACTAACCAACGGGTCTTAAACAACACCTCTAATCCCAACACTTAGGTTTCAACCATAGCTAACAGTTGTTTTGTCTAAAACACAACATCAAAAACTCGACATGCAAAACCACAAAACCGACAAAATCCAAATACAAACTTGCATACAGTTCCAAGTCAAGATTAACAAACTAACCCTTCAATACGCTTGCTGACCAATTATCATATAAGAATCCAGAATCAATCAAGTCCGGAAAATATAAGGGGGTCTGGGATTCATTCCATGTTTTCATGTAAAACCATAGATCATGTTCACAATTTACTCGAAACAAGATTAGTAACCAAAAACCCTATAACCAAAACCTAAACATCCCACCAAAAGGTTAAGACTGTGCTACTTCAGCAACACCAGAAGCATGGTTGTTGTAGCCACCAGCATAGCCGGCGCCATTACCCATGCCCTCTTCCCCTACCACCATAGTGGCTTCTTGGATAATAGTTTCCTTGTTGGTCATTGTACTGGTTACGCCCATTCTGGTAAGGTCCACCTCTTCCACCACTTCTACACGCCCACTTGCATAGCCTATGCCGTTACCTCGCCCACCACCATTGCGGCCACCACCATTTGATTCTGGTGGTTTCGTTGAGGTACATATACTGGTCCTTGTCATATGTACCACCTGCTTGTACTTCGATTGGATCCATCTGAGCAGGAGTTTCTAGGGAGTTTTCAGCTTCAGTCTCGTTTTGCTAACAGAAATATTTAACATGATTCACACTTGTATAGAAAGATCATAGGCTAGTCGTAACAGGGTTGACTTGATGAGTAATAAGTCGAGAGAAGTATTTACTGAGAAAACACCCATTTGTCTTTTTGCTTACAGGACTCAAGTCCAAATGCTAAATTTGGCTTCTTAATTTACTGATTTGATCAGTTAAAAAAGGAAATATAATGTTTGCTTAAAAAACGAGTAGAAAAGAATACCTTGGGATGTTCGTCAACTGGACTAGATTGGCCATCATAAGCTTCGTTTCTTTGGAAATCAGTAGTATTGTCTTCCTGCAGAACAATTAAGAATTAGAAACTTGACTCGATTATATATGTTACTGAAGGAGAATTTGTGGAACAAGGAACGTATAATCAGCTCAAGAACAAGCAAGGCGTGTTTTTTCAACTAGTTATTCAAAAAGCATAAGTATCGTGTTACATTATATGCATGGTGTCACACGGATCGTCAATTTTGGTCGTTGGATTATGAGTGGTTTTTCGATGGCTAAACAAACTAAAGAGAAGCACGTCAAACGGGTTGAAAGTCACCAAAAGAAAGTGTTATGGGTTAGCACAGCCTGACTCGACCCAACCTAACCCGTCAAACGACTTTTTTTGTCACGAAATCATTTTTTGTCATGACATCCCAAAGTCCATCACTTGCTATTATTTAGCACTCGTCCTCGTCGGTTCTAGTTGTGAAAGTTATTTCGGCCGCGGTGATAATCCATGGTCAGTACCTGAAGTACACAAGAGATTCTTTTAAAACCTTATTTTATAACGATTTCATGCTAACAAATTATTACAAAGGAAAAAATTTGTTCTTCAATTCTAATGATTATACCCACTTTAATTTCAGTCACCAACGGATGTGGGAAATAAGCAATATCCAGATATATATTTGCTAGATACTGTAATTGTTAACGAGATTCTTGGTATGCGTCACAACGATGTTTGTGTTTGTTATGATGTGAATCTTACTTGACTTGGTTGGGCATGTTGCTATTTGAGTATTCAATTCCTTGTCATGGCTACAAACGCGGATCCACGACTTAAAGTCACTATAGGCGTGTAAACAATAACACGTTGCAAACTAACAACGCAAAACTGTCGTACCTCAATCATTTGATCCAGGACTCAGCCCACATATTTTACGGGTCAACCTGATCGGGCACACTTTGACCCATGCTAATAAAATGACCCGCTTGACCCGAGCATTTTGTCACAAGTAATGACAAGTTTCTTGAACTTGCAAGTTGGTGAAAGAACCCTGTCAAGAACCCTGTCATCCTTCTCCCCGACGAAGCCACAATTGAACTCGATTCAGAATCAGAAAGCTTTTCCAAACCGCTCTTGATCAACCCTCAATGGGAAGAACAACAATATAAAAAAAATTCTAATTTTTCGACTTAAAAAAATGCTAATTACTTTTCTGAATAAACTAAACTGCTTATTTTACTCTAGAATAAGCACTTTACAAAAAGCGCTTGCGAATTTTGACCATACTGATGCAGTGATGCAAATGAATTCGTCTTTTCTGCAGTATACTGTTGTATATTGGAGTTCACATACAATTATGGGGTCAATGAATAGGATAAGTGATGGTGGCCCAAGTATTGAAGAACGGGCTGACTTGTTTCTAGAGACCCGAGATCGCGTGACGAAGAAGGGATTAGTAAAACGGGCATAACTTTTGCATCCTAAGTCCGTTTTCAGCCCGTGACCTGTCAAAACGTGCGTAAAAAGGAGGCTGGCGATGCCGTAACCAGCTTTTTAGCTGGTTGTGGATTTTACAAGGCCCGAAAAGCCGTTTTACTATCAGTTTTTTACATATTTATGTTTTTTTCACTTTCAGTTGGACTTTGTCTTTGGGCTATGGTCCAGCCCATTGGATTTTTAGGGTTTTTCTTTGTTTGCAGTCATTATTTAATGAATTTGTTGTAACCCTAGCAAGAAAGTTATCCATTTAATAAAAGTTAAACCACTGGCCGTTGTGTTGCCGTGTTTTACCCGAATTTTCGGGCATTATTCAGAATCAACGATTATTAGCAGAATTGTTTCTAGCATTCTTTGTGAATCAACATATCCAATTACTTATTAAATTACTTTTGGCTTTTTAGTCTACATCAGTTGGTATCAAGAGCCAAAGTTCCTGATCAAGATGCCTCCAAGGAGAACTAGGCCTATTCACGATGTGAATGAACAGGAATTTGAGCAGTGTATGATGGACATAATGGATGAGCGATTCGATCAAATGGTTGATCAATTGACCGTCCAGATGAACAATTTGATGAACAATAGAAGGCATCGTAATCGTCGTCATGAGGATGAAGATGCAGATTTGGTAGAAAATATGTTTTCTGATGGTTCGTCTTCTGATGAACAATTTGTAGGGCGACCAAGGAGGAATCAAAGGGAGGATAATAATAGGCGTTGGGAATCAGGAATGAGGACTAATGTTCCTGAGTTTAATGGGGATACTTTCAATCCCGAGGGGTTCATTGATTGGCTTGTTACTGTTGAAGAAGTATTCGAATTCAAGGAAGTTCCTGACGACAAGAAGGTTCCATTGATCGCTACCAAGCTACGTGGTAGGGCATCTGCTTGGTGGCAACAACTGAAGCTGACAAGGGGAAGAGCTGGCAAGTCAAAGATCACGAGTTGGCAGAAGATGAAGAAGGTCATGAGGGATAATTTTATTCCTCATAACTACCAGCGAATGATGTACACAAAATCTGAAACAAGGGGCCAAGTCTGTTGAAGATTATACAAACGAATTTTACCAACTAATTGCAAGGAATGACATTCAAGAGACAGAATATCAGCTCGTCTCTCGATACATTGGTGGTTTAAGAGTCCAGATCATGGATTCTGTTAACATGTTTGATCTGATAACACTTTCTGAAGCACATCAGCGTGCACTGACTTTTGAGAAGCAGAATCGACGAGGGGGGAGTTCGTCTTCTCCTGCAATAACAGGTGCTTCTGGTTCGGGTAATGAGGCATCTTGTTTTGCCCCAAGTAAGGCTAAAGCAGTTGGTGAGAATACTGGATCAATTCCTAAAGCGACCGGTAGTGGTGGGTTCAAGTGCTTTCATTATGGTGAACCTGGTCACCGACAGTCGGATTGTAAGAAGGCTGGGAAGAGGCAATTATTTATTGAACCTGAGGAAGATGATGGAGTTATGAATTAATAAAACAGACTTTTAGTCTTTGTTGATTGACTTGAATTCAGGTTAGGGTTTATTGTTCAATTTTCTCTTAATAATCGGGTATTCGTTGAATCAACGATTGTTGGAGTTTGCCTGATTATTCGGTATTCTTTTGAATCAACGATAGTTGGAAGGATTGTATCCGACATTCTTTGGAATCAACTGATTCAATTATCTATCTTTGTTACTTTTGTTTTTAGGTTATATTGTTTCTGGTGATGGCATACAGGTGGACGAGTCTAAGGTAGCAGCTGTTCAGGAGTGGCCAACTCCAACTACCATTACTGAAGTTCGGAGCTTCCATGGTCTTGCTTCTTTCTGTAGGCGGTTTATCCCTAATTTATGTTCCATTATGGCCCATTTGACAGACTGTATGAATGGAAAGTCATTTGTGTGGACGGAGGAAGCAGAGCTGGCTTTTCAAGTTGTTAAGGAAAAGCTTACTACAACGCCAATCCTGGTATTGCCTGATTTTTCTAAAGTTTTTGAGCTTCATACTGATGCTTCTAAGGTTGTAATTGGTGGAGTTCTTAGTCAAGGTGGGTGACCTGTTGACTATTTTAGCGAGAAATTGACAGGGCCGAAGTCCAGGTACTATACTTATGACTTGGATTTTTATGCAGTTGTCCAAGCTGTGAAGCATTGGCGCCATTATTTGTTTCACAAGGAGTTTGTTTTGTTCACGGACCATGATTCCTTAAGGCATATTTGTACTCAAGATAAGGTTTCACATAATCATGGGCGTTGGTTGGCTTTTCTTGAGAAATTTACTTTTGTGGTGAAACATAAAACGGGTGCTTCTAATCGTGCTGCTGATGCCTTAAGCAGGAGGAGTAGTTTACTTGTAACCATGCAGGTTGATGTTCCAGGACTGGATGTCATTTGTGACATGGTGACTGCGGATCCATACTTTTTAGTTGTTCTGCAAGCTTTGCAATCCGGAGAGAAAACAAATTTTGTTATGCATGATGGGTTCCTATTCAAAGGGAATCAACTTTGTATTCCTGATTCAAGTCTTCGCTTTCAAATTATTAAGGAGTTGCATGGTGAAGGACATGTTGGTCGTGATCGCACTTTATAGTTGGTTCAAGCTTCTTATTTTTGGCCTACTATGAGGAAGGAAGTCGATCGTTACGTCAAGAGGTGTCGTATTTGTCAAGTTTCAAAGGGGACGTCTACTAATGCAGGACTTTATATGCCTTTGCCAGTTTCTTTGCAGCCCTAGGTTGATATTAGCATGGATTTTGTGTTGGGGCTAGCTCGTACTCAAAGGGGTAATGATTCAATCTTTGTTGTTGTTGATCGTTTTTCTAAGATGGTTCATTTTATTCCTTGCAAGAAGACAACAGATGCAGTTAATGTAGCCCAACTTTTCTTTAGGGATGTGTACCGTTTACATGGTTTACCTTCCTCCATTGTTTTTGATCGAGACATCAGGTTTTTGAGTCATTTTTGGCGTAGTTTGTGGAAGATGGTGAATACTCAACTCAATTTTAGTAGTGCTTATCATCCTCAACCTGATGGGCAAACTGAAGTTGTTAACAGGTCCCTTGGTAACCTGTTAAGTTGTTTGGTGGGTAATCATGTGAAGGCATGGGATCAGAAGTTGTATCAAGCTGAGTTTGCTCATAATCATGCTGTTAATCGGAGCACTGGGTTTAGTCCATTCCAGGTGGTTTATTCTGCTCAGCCACGTGGTCCTCTTGATCTTATGACTCCTCAAATTTCTAGGTCTGCTCCGAATAAAGTGCAGGATTTTGTTGAGGGGTTGCATTATGTTCATAAATCTGTTCGTGACAACTTGGTTCGCGCTAATTCGAAGTACAAGCAGGATGCAGATCAAAAGAGGAGACATGTTGACTTTGAAGTAGGAGACTTTGTGTGGGCTGTTTTGACTAAGGATTGTTTTCCAGTTGGTGACTATAATAAGTTGTCTGCTAAGAAGATTGGTCCAGTGGAAATTGTGGATAAGATAAACTCAAATGCTTATCGTTTGAAGTTGCCAAGCCATATTCGTTGTTCTGATGTTTTTAATGTGAAGCACGTGTTGCCTTACCATGGTGATTCTTCAGATGATGATACAGCTGGGAATTCGAGGGCGAATTTTTCCTATCCAGGGGGGAATGATGGAGGCCCAAGTATTGAAGAACGGGCTGACTTGTTTCTGGAGGCCCGAGATCGCGTGACGAAGAAGGGTTTAGTAAAACGGGCATAACTTTTGCATCCTAAGTCCGTTTCAGCCCGTGACCTGTCAAAACGTGCGTAAAAAGGAGGCGGACGACGCTGTAACCATCTTTTAGCTGGTTGTGTATTTTCCAAGGCCCGAAAAGCCGTTTTACTATCAGTTTTTTACATATTTATGTTTTTTTCACTTTCAGTTGGACTTTGTCTTTGGGCTATGGTCCAACCCGTTGGATTTTTAGGGTTTTTCTTTGTTTGCAGTCATTATTTAATGAATCTGTTGTAACTAGCAAAACAGTTATCGGTTTAATAAAAGTTAAACCACTGGCCGTTGTGTTGCCGTGTTTTACCCTAATTTTCGGGCATTATTCAGAATCAACGATTATTAGCAGAATTGTTTCTGGCATTCTTTGTGAATCAACAGATCCAACTACTTATTAAATTACTTTGTTTTTTTAGTCTACATCAATAAGGAAATGCCTATACTCGGGATATAAAAAACATATCACATATCAAATGCCTATCATAGGAACAGTCGATGTTTATAAAACTGTAGAAGCAATTAAACTCTTTGGTGGACGTATTACGAGAGAACCTGGACCGCTTCTTAATATCAGCATATCGTTAACTATTTGTCACATAATTTCCGCAATTGTAGACGGATACACGTCGTCTAGTATAGAAATAACTAATACTCCTTACTTTGGTAAACCAAATATTAGAGTCAATTTTTATTATATTATAAAAACTGTAATTTATAGATAATAAAAATCAATACTTAAACTTAGCTTAGTAGTTTGAGTTCCTTATTTCAAGAAAAAACTCCACAAGAATAAGCAGATGGCAATTCTTGCCAAAAGATGAAAGCTTATTTAACATGTGCTTATTGTTTGGTGTTTAAATACAGATTCACACACTCTCAACTTCTACTACTCATTCGATGTGCGATGAACTCACTTTTATGTTTCTCAATTTTTCACCATTGTTTTTTCTTCTTAAATCTATTTTCAACAAATGCCGCTAATATGGCGCTTTCTGAACAAAGCTTTCTGAACGAGTGGCGCTCCTCAAGGTCCATGGTAAGACTCCTATTTTATTCCGCTCGGTAAGACTCGAACTTAAGACCTTTCCGCTCGGTAAGACTCGAACTTAAGACCTCTCCAAAGATACTCAAAATTAATTTATATTAGAAGCTGAGAATAAAGATAATTTTTTACTATATTATAAAAAATAATAAAACATTATAATTAAACTCAGCTTAGTAGTTAAAAAGTTCTTTATTTCAAGAAAAAAAATCCAAAAGAATAAGCAAATATGGCAAATCATGCAAAAAGATGAAAGCTTAGTTTAATATGTGCTTATTGCTTGGCTTTGTGCTTTCCACTTATGCAGTTTGGTGATTATATACAGCTTCCTACACTCTCAACTTCTACTATTCATTCGATGTGGGATGAACTCACCTTTCATGTTTCTAACTTTTCATCATTGTTTTTCTTCTTAAATCTATTTTCAACAAATGCCGCTAATATGGCGCTTTCATATTTCTCACTTTTCACCATTATTCCAAGACTTACAATATTAGGTCCTCTTGAAGAGAAAACAGTTACATCTGGAGCCGATCATACACCAAGTACCGTTCCACTTTGAATCGATGAAGGAAGGTCTTGTACTTCTACTGCCACTATTGCCAGTTAGTCTATTGTTTGCAATAATCATAGCAGCTCCCCTAGCTTTCTTAACTGCCTTACCCATTGCACTTCCCACGACAAGATTGTGTGCATCACACAATACTACCTTCCCCTTGACATCAACGAGGTTTAGTGATTCACTACTGCATGAATAACCCATTCTAGCTGGACACACAAAGGGGCCAAACCTTTGTTTGTAATTCTTTGGTTGCTATAACGCTTTTCCCTTTAGTATCTTCTTATTCCCGACAGAAACAGTAGTCCTTATTCTTCTATCAGTTTTACTAGCCCCAACTGCATGTGATCGAGGATCCATGGGGCCTTATTCGGTAATGATTCATTAAAAGGCCCAGAATTATATGCCGGACAACTCACAGATATCCCTGATTTTATGGCTGTGAAGGCACCTATTGCTATAGGATCATTACAAAAGGGAAATAACATCAGCACCGTCTTCGATAACTGTGTCCATGCCCGTTAATATGGTGCTCTATGAACAACCAAAGATTTCACTTACTGTATACATGGCTAAGTGAACAAGTGACGCCATACTGCACAAAAATAAAACTGATAAGGAATAAAATTAGTTTTTAAGATATATAAGTTAAAAATTTATCTAAAAAATGAAAAACACACCTAGTGGGACTCGAACCCACAATCGCCTGATTAGAAGTCAGACGCCTTATACATTAGGCCACGGGTGTTATTTATGTCTTTTACTACTCATAAGTCATCAGTAATGTGAATGGGCATTTCTATTTAACGTATGAGCTTTGAGCAAAAGACTTATATAGTTATGAGCTTGGTTCATGGAGACGGATAGTGGTCGGATGTAATGCTACACGACGAGTGAGAGCGATACATATAAAATTGGAGTCCAAAGTACACCTTTACTGGATTTATAAGTACATATGTTTTTGTAGGCTATTGCTCTTTCCTTGTGCCTATTTTGCAGTAGGAGGTGGTTTCACGGGTCCTGATGGTGGTGCATGACGGACCCACATAGGAGCCGGGTGTGGCACGGCTACACCCATTTTAAGGTCACGAAGTGCAAAAAAAGTTTAAAAGTGTCATTTTGTTGGTATGTGCAACACCCTACGCCGTAACTTTAGCTGAACTAAATTTTTTTTTGTGCAACACCCCTTTTAAAATCCTGGGTCCGCCCGTGCATGCATAGTATTCAAGATTTTGTGATATACACGACTTGACAGCAATTAAATATCGAGTAAGCCCTACCTAAGATATGAAGTTGCTCAAGAGCATATATTCTTTGTTATAAATATATTAAAGGCATTAGCTAAAAGTACACAATCAATGCAGAGGAGAATTCTTTTATACGATGTCACGGTTTCAACTTTCAAGTTCAATGAACATGTGCTCAAGCGCACATATTCTGTGCAAATGTCACGGTTTCAACTTTCAAGTTCAATTCCTCATGATGTATGTATCTTCCACATTTACTCAAAACCCTTAAAGAGAATGCGGGTGTGATTGAAAAAATCATAAAATTGTGCAGCTTTAACACTCTTAATTAGCAGCTTAGAAGTGAACAAAACCGAACATGTTCAAGCAACGACGGATATTGTGATAGAGAACCGGTACTATTTCAGGAAGGCACAAGATGATGAAAGAAAAGATAGACTTTGGATGGAGCTTTGAAGTGTCACCTTTTATTTCTACTCTTTGTGACTTCCATTCCATATTATGCATGCAAATAATGAATATGTGTTTCAAAAAGGATATAAATGTATGAAATAGAAGTGGAGATGCGGGGAATCGAACCCCGTGCCTCTCGCATGCGAAGCGAGCGCTCTACCATGTGATACGAACACAAAATATCCCAGTAATACGTTATTGCATGCATGAATCATGATTCATGAACAAGTTTCAAAGCCTAAAAGCTTGAATATTATGGCATAAGTTTTGTCTAAACGGTATATTTGTTGAAGTTGAAAGTTGTTGAAAAAAAGTTGCCTTAGAATGTCCAACCAAAACTAAAATACGAAAAAGTTATTTTATTTTTAAAGCAAAACGAATAATGAACGAAATGGAAAAAGGAAGTGGTCGGGCCAAGAGCCCAAGACCACGCAGGATATGCTGTTGGTGCTGTCGTTGTTTGCTTGCCCCGTATCTTGTTTTAAAAAGTACGTACACAAACAATGCAGAGGCCAGAGGGTAAGAAGACATAGAAACAGAAAGATTCAGATCGCTTTTGCACACGTTGGTTTAAGAATCATAACATCTCCATCAACAATTCCACACGTTCAAGTTTTCTAAACGTTTAGAAGATTGAACTAAAAAAACTACAAAATATAACACGTACATCCAACACAAATGATGAGATCAAGTTATTCCACTTGGGGGGCCAAGAACATCTCTAATTCTACAACAGTTTGCTCCAATGTTAGAATATTTTTACTGTGATGTTTTGGGACTGGACATCTGATTCTTCTCAAAACCATATTGCAGTACGATAATTGGTTTCATTATTCATTTTAGGACATCCGGTTCTTACTTCAATCAATAGTATTCTTGCTGTACGATAATTAGTTTCATTATTAACTTTTCGACCAACTTAACCCAAATAGGCCATTTTTAACATAATTGAGCCTTACATCAATTACTAAATTCTGTCGCCTACAGTTTTAATTTAGCAAGACCCAACAGGACGCATCCTAGAATAGATTTTTACCCATTTCGACTCATTTCAACCAATGGGTCTTAAGAAGCACCTCTAATCCTAACACTCGGTTTTAATCATAGTAGCACAATTTATGACAGTTGGGTTGTTCAATACACGGTAGCAAAGACTGACCTGCAAAAACCACAAAACCAGCAAAATCCAAATACAAACTTGCATACAGTTCAAGTAAATTATTGCTGACCATTTATCATATAGAAATCCAAAATCAATGTAGTCGGAAAAAGATAAAGGAGTCTGGATTCATTCCATGCTTTCATGTAAAACAATAGATCATGTTTTCACAATTTACTCAAAACAAGATTAATAACAAAAAAACCCTATAACCGAAACCTAAACAAACCACCCTAGATCATATAATAGACTCGTGTGGGTCTAGGTTGAGTTGTGTGGCCTTACACAAATAATAACTCTAAACATTTACAATGGCGTATAAGATAAATCAAATCTCCAACTGTTAAATTAGATTACTTAAACAAATAATAACAATAAAAACAAAATTTTCAAATAGGTAATTAGATAATTACCAATTTAAAAAACGATGTTTATACAAATATTTTGTTTTATAATTTAGATTAAAAAAAAGTTGCTAGGAGTTTTATTGTGAAAACTATTGGAACAAAAAGATGAGAACCAAATAAGTTGGTTCAATCAAACAACATATGTCTCGACACTTATAAAACTTGCGCCCTTTATTTATAAGAAGTGTCATATGTAAAGGTTGATGGTCTTTGGCGATGTGGGACAAACATCATCTTTGTTTCTTCTTTTTGTTTTCCAAAAACCACATAATCTCCACTCATAAGTTTTCTAAAATCTTAAAAGATGATGTTTCTTGTTCTCAAATACACTTCACGACTTCGAACGGAGAAGAAAATCCAGTTTTTATGTCTCTTGCAAGAATTGAGCCGGAGTAAAACTCGTTTTTAATTGTCCATCTTAATGTGGTCCAAAAAGAGGATGACAAGTGAGTATGCATAGAAAACATTCAATCTTCCGAATATTCTTTTACGTCAAGTATTGATAAGTGAGTCGTAAACCCATTCTTTTCATTTTTCTTGTTAATGTTGTATCCTTGCAGTTCATGGCAAAGTTGTTTAGTTTATCCGCTATTGGAATCAACAAGTATACTTCTAGCTAGTTGCATGGACTCATTCGCTTATTTGGTTAAACTCACAAAGTACGCGTCTTACTTAAACATGATAATTCACAATAATTCACATTTGTACAAAATCATTCTACCCCCAAACGGCATAAACACCACGTGGTTGTAAAACATGGTTGGTCAGCGACTATCATGAGGATGAGGGAGGTTCAGTAAATATCGAAAGTTGTCCTCAAAAGAGTCGAAGAACGGGAGATCAGTGAGTTGCTTTCCATCATGTTAAGAAGTAGTTTGTTATATCTTTTTAGTCATTTTTGTAATAGCTAATCTGTTGGGCACAAGGTAAATACATACAAATATGATACTTGTCATTTCATTTGTTAGTGCGATTGTTAATTATGTGATCAAAGTAGAGTATAACACAGCGTATGTGTTTCAATTTCTGTACTTTAAATACTTAGCAGTCGCAACAGCAGACCAAGACTTAAACATACCCAAAATGTCTTAGGTGTATCGAGTTTCAGAGGAGTGCCTTCGACCCCATCCTGACACTTTTCAACTGCTTAATTAGATTACTTAAACAGATAATAACTATAAACCCAACATTTTAAAATAGGTAATAAGATTTAATTACCTAACTTTTTAAAATACCACGTTTATACTCACCATCTTGTTTTGTAATTTAGATAAAAAAAAATATTTGATAGCAGTTTCTGATTGTGTGTCCTACTTCTAATGGAAGCTTGCCCCTTTTTTAAGAAATGTCTTATGTAAAGGTTGATGGATTTCGGCGATGTGGGACAATCTTTTTTTTTATTATGCAAAAGTTATATAAGTAATGAGTGACTAAAACTAATCCTTTAGCATGTAAAAATAGAGAATGCAAAATAAATGGACTCTAATTATTTAAGACTCAAAGAAATAATAGTGTCAATCAAAAAAGTTAATTTACTTAAACTAGAAGCAATTCTCTTAACGTTTATTGGAAAGATAATTTTCTTAACGTTTATTGAAAAAGCTTAACACTTACAATTAGTATAAAAAATTGGCTTATATGCTCGTCTTGGTACACCATACACTTTCCAAGGACCGCATAGCAGTTAGGTATTCTAAGTTAGAACATTTACTAATTCAAAGGTTCGATCATCGCTCCTTGTAATGTTAGAGATCATTTTCTACCCTTAGTAGGAGTATGGCTGTGTACACTCAACCTCTCCCATAGACGGTCTTAGTTGGTGTTAAGACCCATAACCCAAGAAAAACACTACTATTAAACAATCATTTAAAAGATATTCAGTCCTAACTCCTAACATATTTATAAATTTTAGAATATTTTAGTTAATTTTGGATACAAATTCAACTCAATATTAATATCATAATGAATTTATAATTTACATTACAAATCCAAAATTATTCTGATCTCGAATTTCAAAAGATTAATACTAGTATTTGGTGCATGCAAATATGTTACAAATTCATATTTATACCTCATCATCTGTTAGCCATTTTTTTCAACCGAAATTTTTCCTCATTCCCTTCTTTTGTTTAGCCATAAAACAAACCAACTTTACTTCAAGTATAACACTTACAGATTCATTTTTTTATAATCACATTAGTTTGTCTTTTATTTGTTATAACAGTTATTCGCAACACCAAAAGAAGATGAATTATGTGAGTATTTGTAAAAGATACATTGAGACGTGTTTGCGAAAGTGGAATCTTAGGAGAAGCCTCTTTGTCATGGATTCCATCCCAAGCATTTTGCACCAAACAAAAATTGTGTTCCACAAAGGATAAGATTTTTTTATTGAGTCTTACCAACTATATAACAGAAGAACAACTCATTCATGTTGGTAAATTTCCAATATATATCATATAATTATGCTCCAAGCGTGCACGTATCCGGTTATTATATAAGTTTTCTGGTTAAAAAGTGTTGTATTTGATCTTTATATTTTGGCTCAAAAACGGTCAAATATTGGAAATACCTTCTGCAAGCTGGTATCCAACGTTCCACTTTTTTTAAAGAAAAAAAGAAATTAATAAACGCAGAAATGTGACACGAGAATGCAGAACGCGATACAACGAATGGCGTTTACACGTTCGTTCTCCTGCACCACATCGACTCAAAAATATGGATCTCACGTCGTGCGAGTGCGTTTCCGGTAAAACGCAAACTAGTTGTGCACCGTACCATGTGGCCTAATTAATTTCACTCATAACTGGTACTATAATGATGATCTTTTTGTTTCCATATACAAGCCCAAAGGACAAACAAACGAAGTTGAAGTGGCTTTGAAACACAAAAACCGTCAAAACTAAATTTGCTAAAATTGGATTATATATAGTTCCAAAGATGAAGTTAAGATTATGTGAATGAACGATTTATGAGTTCGTCCAGGAGACATCATCGTCGCATCGCATGACTCGTAACAAATGATCAAGTGTAGTTTTTGAAGCAACATTCATAGATGTATTATTCGTGCAAATGAATCGGTGGAATCTTTCTTCTATATGTTGTTCAATATCGTTGTTACTTAATTACGAATTAAGACGCTGAAAAGGATAAAAAAGTAGGTTATAATCTTTCTAAGTTGCTAAAAAGGATTATAAAAACCAAGTTATAAACAACTTGAATGTCTTATGAACATTATTATATTATCTGCATTTATAAACTTGTTTCATTACATTAACCAACCAATTAGCGACAGATTTCCGTCCGTCGGAAATTCTGTCGCTGTTGCCCCTTTTTCTAGTAGTGCTATGAACATATAATTTTAATAGTATTGTATATATGTATGTATCTAACCTCTCTTTTTCAAATCATTTAATTTGTTTCTTCACACAAAATGTAACCGAATAATAAGGCTTCCCGTTATGGTCTCGGTCTCTTGAATCGATTAACCATGGTCTGTGTGGGTCGAGCCAATCGGTCAACCATGGTTGTGCTCACATTGTTGTTTGTACTGTTGCAAATCCTATATTTGATTACTTCTATTGTAAAAGTAAGAAAATCATCTTTTGGTTTTAATTAAAGCCACAACTCATTACTTTGTGTCCCACATAAAACACAACCCAATAAAAACATATTTATGCAACTGATTTTTTATACTGTAACCAAAAAGTTTAATGTTCCTCTACCAGCACACTTATTCGTAATTACATGTGCTGGTATTCAAATAATAAACTTACTTTGCTCTCAAATTTGTCACATATAAGCTACTTTACATTTCAATTACCCACCAATGTGGGAGAAGTTCCACTTGTTTACTTATCAAGTTTTTTGCATCATGGCTCATTTGGTATTTTGAGAATATGTGACATGTCTCAACTTGATGCAAGCTATGAGGAAATGCAAACTCAAAAATTAATAGTTGTATAAATAAAATATAATTGTTGTCACCAACGACACCGAGGGTAAAAGTTATCAAAATGCACAATTTATTCTTACTTTGGTACAAAGAAAAAATTAACCAAAGAATACAATTTTCAGTTAACATGATAGAATCTAGTGGTACCAAAAGTTTACTTTTTATCTATTGAAGTACTAACTAAAGAATAAGCGGAAGAACCTAAAGCATTAGAGCACACGGTACGGGCCACCTTTCACGAACACGTCACCCCTCTGAGTGTCGTTTTGGGCTTATTGTGGGCTGAGGTAGGATGACAAGGGCTTTACATTTGGGCTTATTGTTTTTATATTTATCTCAGGTAAATGTAATATTTTATTTATATAAATGAAAAGAAAAATAAGAACGATAGGGTCACCATATTACCATAACATCACAAAACTGGTGTTAACCAAAGATCCTCATTTTTTATGTTATGATGATTCTTGTATTATGAGAAAAACATACATGTCTTCTACTTTTCTCATAACACGACACCACGACTTAACACCGACCCAGTACTCTTAGGATAAAGTTCATTTTGAAAAAAATTGTGTTTAAAAATTGCGGGTTTGTAATGGTTGAACAGTCACAAGAACAACAGGTCATCCCATGTAGCCCAATTCTAAATTTTTACAAAATTTGTGTTATTTAAATGATAATCCATCAATAATTCCAATCGACTAAACTTGGTGGCTTTATATAGTTCACATGAATAGTTTAGTTTAACATTATATATAGATCAGGTACGAGTTCGTTCGTCGCCATTGACATCAAGATGTACGTAGTCCTAATATCATTGTTACTTTTGAGCCTTAAAATGAGATAACAGAACCGTAAAAAGGTTTACATTATATATTCTTTTATTTAGTCCTATTATCACAATGAGGTCATCCATGGTCATCTTTATCCTTCACGATAAGCACAGCACAGGCCCCGTAACATTCAGTTGCCTTGGTAAGACAAATAAGTAATAGAATCATGGGTAAGACCCAAATCAAAAAGTAGGATTTCAGGGTTAGAGATGTAGTAAATGGTTCAAGGGTTTTAGAGATAATGAGTGAATGGTTAGTGGAAAGGGTTTGGGAATAGATAGGGAAATTCAGGCGTGTTTGGATGAGGGTTTTGAGTTGGGAAATTGTGATGCTTGGGTTTGGGAATTTAAGGTGTTCTAAACCACCTCTCGATCTAATTTTCATTAACATGTCTTTTTGTTTCATTTTAATATATGATCTATGATGAATCATATATAATTTTCTTTAAAAAAAATTTCGTCGAAAGTTTATACATGTGACCCTCTATAAAAAGATGACTTATTTCTAGTTGCAATGAGGTATTTATGTCGTTTGACGATTTATTTTTTGTAAGATATTTAAATTTTTAAAAAGAGATGGAAAGCATGGTTTTTTTTAAATGAGTGAATATTATGTGTTGATTGGGTATATGTTAAATGGAGGGGAAAAAAAAGGGGAAAATAGATGAAAAAAAAAGATGGGAAAATAAGGTTTGGTCAGAGGTTACAGAAGGATGGTTCTATTCATACCCTAGATCCTTTCTATCAGAAATACTCCTCTGTTACATAGTGTACTGACAAAAACTATACTTTTTGATATTTTCTTCGTTTCATGTATTTTGCATTTTATAATTTCTGAGTTGGAAAAATTTATAAGTTATGTTTCACACTTTTTTTTTACAGTTTTACACACTTTATTAACAACATAAAACAATGCGATCTTCATGTTTTATTATTTTTTACTTATCAAACTTTATATTTTCTGTCCCTTTTTTTTATTTTATAGTTTTATAATACAAACAAAATTATAAAGTTAAAAAAATAAAAAAAATAAAAAAATCCAAGAGGTTATTACTTGTATTTTAAGAGGTACCAATAGCTAAACCCATTATAGAAACACTAAAAGTAAGAAAATCATCTTTTGGTTTCAACATTAGAGGTTCAATGTATTAGATAGGTTTTATCATTAGAGGGTCAAGTATTAGATAGAGTTCATCATTAGAGGTTCAATGTATTAGATAGGGTTCAACATTAGAGGTTCAATGTATTAGAAGCACGTTAATGAAAATTTTTGTCGTTTTGTGAAAGAAGTGCGTTAATGAAAATTTTTGGAGGGCTTTCTAAAATTAACAAAAAAACTTACCCCAGCGACATTAGAGGTTCATTGTATTAGATAGGTTTCATCATTAGAGGTTCAACGTATTAGATAGGGTTCAACATTAGAGGTTCATTGTATTAGATAGGTTTCATCATTAGAGGTTCAACGTATTAGATAGGGTTCATCATTAGAGGTTCAATGTATTAGATATGGTTCAACATTAGAGGTTCAATGTATTAGATAGGGTTCAACATTAGAGGTTCAATGTATTAGATAGGTTTCATCATTAGAGGTTCAACGTATTAGATAGGGTTCATCATTAGAGGTTCATTGTATTAGATAGGGTTCAACATTAGAGGTTCAATGTATTAGATAGGGTTCAACATTAGAGGTTTAATGTATTAGATAGGGTTCAACATTAGAGGTTCAATGTATTAGATAGGTTTCATCATTAGAGGCTCAACGTATTAGATAGAGTTCATCATTAGAGGTTCAATGTATTAGATAGGGTCAACATTAGAGGTTCAATGTATTAGATAGGGTTCATCATTAGAGGTTCAATGTATTGGATAGGGTTCATCATTAGAGGTTCAACGTATTAGATAGGGTTCATCATTAGAGATTCATTGTATTAGATAGGGTTCAACATTAGAGGTTCAATGTATTAGATAGGGTTCAATATTAGAGGTTCAACGTATTAGATAGGGTTCATTATTAGAGGTTCATTGTATTAGATAGGGTTCAACATTAGAGGTTCAACGTATTAGATAGGTTTCATCATTAGAGGTACATTGTATTAGATATGGTTCAACATTAGAGGTTCAACGTATTAGATAGGGTTCATCATTAGAGGTTCATTGTATTAGATAGAGTTCATCATTAGAGGTTCAACGTATTAGATAGGTTTCATCATTAGAGGTTCAACGTATTAGATAGGGTTCAATATTAGAGGTTCAACGTATTAGATAGGGTTCAACATTAGAGGTTCAATGATTTGATAGGGTTCAACATTATTGGCGGAAAAAAATTGGAGGGAAAACACTGACGGGAAAATCTTAACCATTTACCTCACTTTTTTACCATAAAAGGACAACCACACACACTCCTTATCATAACAACCACCAGCAGATCACACACACACACACACACACACACACTTATTATCACAAACACATTGTTATTATGAAGATGTTGAAGCATGAAGCTTTTCCGTGCAAGTGTGGATATGGAGATGTAGTTCTTCGAGAATCGTGGCAAACTGAATCCTTTGATAGACTGTACTATGCTTGTCCACGTTCACGGGTTTAACGTCCAGTTTCATATGGATGCAATTTTTTTTATGGAAAGACGAACGCGTGCAACTACTAATCAACTCTCTTGGAGGTTCAATGAGCTTTTCTCCTCCAAACTGATCTTCGAGACCTTCAACGAGCTTTTCTCCTCCAAGCTCTTCTCCCAGACCTTCAACAATTCCAATTTCTTCCCCAAGCTCTTCAACGTGTGCAAACTGTGTGCGCTTGACTGGAATGATAAGGGTACTTGAGAAAACAATAGAGTTGTACAAAAATTGCGATAGGCACACACTGGATTCAGCTGCACTACTTCACGACCTTTAGGATGACATGGGGAACATTCGTTTGAACTAGTTTATGATGTATTTGTTTTCGTGTTTATGAGTCTATTATCGGTTTAATATCCATGTTTAATTAAACGCGTGTTTAAGGTAGTGTTTGATAAGGACTTATAGAGTCTTAATTAGAAAATTAGTAAGTAAATTAAGTGATTAAAAACTTGTTTGTTTTGTGCTTAAAATTAACACATGACTTTCTAGAATAAGCCATGAAAGTGAGGGTCTCCATATTAAGTCTATGACTTAATATATAATATTACACATTTACCCTCCAACTTCTTCATATATAATCTATGTAACTTCTTTTTAAGGTATAAAAGTAATTTTATTTAATTCAGACACTCTATTCAGCATATAAAACAAACAAACATATATCCATCTAAAAACAGACATTATACCTATAAACAGACGCTTTAATTTTATAGAACTTAATAGAATAACTAAACAAACAGGCCCTAAGTGTCCGTGTAGAATAAAGTTAGGTTTAGGCGTGTCTGTTTGTAAGCCTCAATGAATGTTAACAATTTTAATTAATATTAACAATGAATGTTAACAATTATCAGTGAATGTTAACTTTTGGCGGGCAAAATGTTGGCGGGAAAATATTGGCGGGAAAACATTAGCGGGAAAATTAACCATTTGTCTCACTTTTTTTTATCATAAAAAGAGATATACTATTTTAAATTTTAATAACTATATTTTATATTTATTAAAATATTATATAAACATTACACTTTTTTGTGAAAATTGTTGGTCAAATTGCAGTCAACGTTTCCCCAGCGACATGTCGCTGGAGAAACTTTTTGTTCGTCGTTTTGTTAAATAGGCGCGTTAACGAAAACCATTTTGGAGGGAATCCTGAAAGTTCCCCAACGACATGTCGCTGGGGAAACGTTGGGCCATAAATAAACAAAACATTAACACTAATCACTTGGATTAGTACAGTGGAAGAAA
Source organism: Glebionis coronaria (assembly GCA_025667525.1). Taxonomy (NCBI): domain Eukaryota; kingdom Viridiplantae; phylum Streptophyta; class Magnoliopsida; order Asterales; family Asteraceae; genus Glebionis; species Glebionis coronaria. The sequence continues at coordinate 592,917,644 of CM046879.1, read as the reverse complement.
GTTTCCCTAGCGACATGTCGCTGGGGAAAATTGGGCGGGTTAATCTCCCGCTTGCATTTTTGTGAAATAGTTTGGTCAAAATTCAGTCAACGTTTCCCCAGCGACATGTCGCTGGAGAAAATTTTCTTTATTTTTTGGTCAAAATTTCTACGAGCAAGTTTGACACCTCAGAATGATTTTGTCGTTTAGCGTTGTTTCCCCAGCGACACGTTGTCGCTGGAGAAAACCCCGATGGGGAAGGGCTGCATTGTTGTAGTGCACGAACCATCTTTTTTTTTTGGTCGGATATGTCTGTCCTTCCATTTGCAAGTGTTGTTATAGTTGCTTTGTTAGGTTATTGTAATGAGTCGATATACTTATCATTAGCAAATTGCAAGTCATAATGTTATTTAGGTTACATTATCCCAAAAACGCCCTCAAATGATAGTTTTTTTAGGTGTGCCTACATCAATTGAGCCTTATATCAAACAAATGATTAGATTCGCTTGTAATTTTAAGCAAGACTCATCAAGACGTGCCCTATAATAAATAGTTACCCATTTTGACCCATATATAACCCAAGGTGGTCCTTAATTAGAAACCCTAACCCGTTTCAATCATAACAACACTATCCATAACAGTCGGTTTTTTCAATACACGACATCCAAGACTCCTCTGGGCGTCCATGTCACAAACAAAAGATAACACCTTTATTTTTGGTATGAGCATATCTTTTTTGTTTAAAATGTTATTTTCAACGCTTCCTATAAATTAATATGCCTTTTTTTACATAATATTGCCGGATCACGGGTTTGATTATCGAGAAGTCTCGGTCAAGTTATTGGGTCACAAGATCGATCACTGGATCAACTTAGTCTAGTCACCGGGTCAACCTGATCTAATCACCGGGTCAACCGATCGAGTCACCGCTTCACGGGTTCGATCACCAAATCATCCCGGTCGCTTTACGAGATTATCGATTCGACCATTGAGTCGATTATCATATCGTTAACAAATTACCGCACAAATTTGTAACATAAAAGAAAACTAATACTTTATTTTATAAAATCAGTTCAAATTTTGAGTTTTATTATATTCTAAAAACTGTAATTTAAAATAATAGGAGTCAAATTTTAAACTCAACTTAGTACGTAGTAATTAGAGTCCTTTATTTCAAGAAAAAAAATCCACAAGAAGATGTAAGCTTTAGTTTAATACGTGCTTATTGCCTCTTTATGCCTTCCACTTATTTAAAGCTTCCCACTTTTACTACTCAGTCGATGTGGGATGAACTCACTTTCATATTTCTCACTTTTTACCATTATTGTCTTTCTTTTTAAATCTGTTTTCAACAAATGGATTAATTCAAAAATTAAAACTAAATCTCTATCTCTACATATAATATTACCAAGTTAAAGGTTCCACCACCGATTCATTCCGGTTGAGTTAAGGTCATGGGATCGATTACCAAGTCAACTTGGTCGAGTCAGCAGGTTAACCAGGTCGAGTCACCGGGTCAACATGATAGAGTCACTGATTCGTTGATTCGACCACAATGTCAACCTGGTCAAGTCACTAGGTTACCGTTTCGACCACTACATCAATTAGCACATCGTTAACTATTTGCCTAAATGTTTGTCACACAATGTTCGTAGCTATACACAGGTATCAAAGAAAACTAATACCTTGTATTGCAAACTTAGTATAAGTTTTGACAATTTATAAATAATAAACATCTTCCACAGCTATTACACGTGTACATGTTATTTTTTTGAACGAGAAGTTAGTAGTTAGTGATTCGAGCCCATTATGTAAGCTTGAACCTTTCGCATTAGGGGATGAACCTCACTCGTGCTTCTATTTTATTACGTTCATCCCGAAGGTCCATAGTGAGACCCAAACTTGAGACATATCTAAAGATACCTCCAAAATTATCTTCGGGACTAATTGAGCTAACCCAGTTCGTTACATACACACACGCTATCTAGTAGAAAAGTAAACTATTTACTTGACCCAAATTTGAGACATATCTAAAGATACCTCCAAAATTATCTTCGGGACTAATTGAGCTAACCCAGTTCGTTACATACACACACGCTATCTAGTAGAAAAGTAAACTATTTACTTGACCCAAACTTGAGACATATCTAAAGATACCTCCAAAATTATCTTCGAGACTAATTGAGCTAACCCAGTTCGTTACATACACACACGCTATCTAGTAGAAAAGTAAACTATTTACTTGACCCAAACTTGAGACATATCTAAAGATACCTCCAAAATTATCTTCGGGACTAATTGAGCTAACCCAGTTCGTTACATACACACACGTTATCTAGTAGAAAAGTAACTATTTACTTATATTGTAAACTGAAAATAAGATTTACTTTTAATTATATTATAAAAACTATAATTTATAAATAATAAAAAATAAAACTTAAACTCAGCTTAGTAGTTATAAAGTTCTTTATTTAAGAGAAACTCTACAAGAATAAGCATATAGCAACTCATGCAAATAGATGAAAGCTTAGTATTATTATTATATGTGCTTGTTTTTTGGCTTTGTGCCTTCAATATATGCAGTTTGGTGCTTATATACAGCTTCCCACACTCTCAACTTCTACCATTCAGTCGATGTGGGATGAACTTCCTTTCATGTTTCTCACTTTTCACTATGCCTTTCTTTTTTAAATCTATTTTCAAAAAATGTTATAATTTTAAATAATATTTTTTCTGCCGAAGTTAAGTAGTTAAGCCATAGATGAGTTGACAAACAATTATGGGATTAATGAATACGATAAAGGAAATGCTTATAATAATCAGGTTACAAAAAACATATCACATGATCACTATCAAATTGATGAACCTCCATCCCATATCAAAATCATCAAAATCAACCTCACCAAAAAAGACATCATCACAAGTAACAACTTTTGATACTTGTTGTTCTTCCTGGCTTGAATCATCAAACTCAAGCTCGTTGTCAAGCTCTTTCAATATTCTCCTGAACTCAAACATAACACTCATCCTTCAAGTCCTATCTTCAAACATTTTTCCGTTGACCATGGTGGTGGGAACAGAATGTCGTCATCACATACCCGGAAATCATTAGCAACTATAGTTCCGTTCCTCCCAACATAGCTAGTCCAACAAAATATCACCATTTCTCACTGTTGACACTGCGAGGATCTAACTCTTTCACAACAGTATCACCAACATTTTCTTCTACCACCACAGCCTTACCCTTACGTGCCTTTTGCTTCATCTGGTGTTGTTGTACCAACGAAACACCTATTTTAATATACACCTCCATTTCACTAAACCTAGGAAATACTTCAAAAATCTGTTAACGTCTTCTTCAGACGACAACGGTAGCAAACGGTCTTCTAATGACTGGCCACATATCCTAAAATGCGAGAACAAAATCATACCTTCTATGTACCCTAAATCCTTAAATATTTATTTTAGTGTGAACATAACATGTCAAAGTGAACTAAGGCAAACCAATTTATAGTACCAAAGCGATATATTCTTTCTGATTGTGATGTAAATTCACCATTATAATGGATTTGCACAGTAAACAAGTTTTGATTCGATTTTGTGCAACCAAAAAAGGCAAAACACAAATAATAATTACCTACGCAATGTACATAAGAATATGAGAATATCTAAACTAGGCTTACCATATAGAAGACTTAAAGGAGACCAAAATCAGGGATGGTGGTACTGTGATAGCGATTTTGCCAAAACTTAAATTGCAAATCCATACCTCAATTAAGACCGACGCTTACCATTTTTTGGTTGGTGTTCTTCTTATGAGATATAGATTGAGGGAAGGAAATGAGATGATGTATGTATAACATAAATGATGGATAATGTAAATTGCAAATTCAGACCTCAAAGCAAAATTTTTACTGGGAAAGAAGAGTGTCGGGTAGGAAAAAGCTTTTGGGACGAGTTTCGCAAGAACGAAAGGCGAGGGGTGTGATGACGCGAGATGGCCGATCAGAAATGACGAAAATACCCTCAATTGCATGCCACGTGAGAGAGTTAACTGAGGTTGGCGTCTGAAAATTAAAAAAAAAAGACTCATGGGTCTTTTCGCATAGAAATGAGAAGTATGGTGGCAAAGTTCCATTACGTTTATTTACTAAAATAGACAAGTCGAATGACGAAATTTATCATTTACTTTTAATTATTATTAGAAAAAATAATAATTGATATGACTAAAAGCATATCTAACTATTTTTTTTGGTAAAAATGATTTCCAATTTAAGATCGTGAGCTAACTAATTTTCACGATTTAAAAGATTGATTAAATCAACTTTATTTATATATCATTTAAAAATCAGAGTTTTAAAATGTGAGGTTCCCAAAATTTAGAATAATAATTTCGAGCTTGTGCCTCTTCATGTCATTCGCATGTTGCTCCATGCTAACAATCTTTAATACCTGAGATATATGCTTAAAATCAACACAATGGTTAAGTGAATTCATAAATTTAAAATCTTTTTGAATACAAGATCCTTTTCCTAAGCTACGTTGTTATTCGCTCACATAAAATAATCAATTATTATTGCACTAGCTCGTACTTCGCTACTTGACATAAGTAGAAAACCAACAAATTGCCCTTATTCATGTAGTTTACCGGACTCCTGAGTTTAGCAAAATAAAGTATATCCGTTTAGCTTAGGTAAGAACCTGTCAGCATTCCAGCAAGTACGACTTACCCAGATAAGATATGGCAGTCTCAAATAGTATTAATCACAATATTAGGTACTCCGTAATTCGTTGGTACTTGTCTTCCTTTTTAGGACATCATATAATTTTAGGCTGCTATATTAAATTGTTAGTTATGGGAACATGTCAATTAAAGTCGTAATCAATAGTGTAACTTTTTGATTACACTCAGATAAAAATAGTATCAAGTGGGCCATAAGTCTTGCACTACAAAGGCAAATAAAATAAGGGAATAAAATAATGTAAGAGTATATTTTTTATGAATCTAATCAAAATTTAAATAGACAGTTGTTGAGTATTAGTACAGCTAATTTGCATTAATTTTCTTGACATGATATACTTAGGGAATAATGATGAATATGTGTTTCCTAAAGGATATAACAGTATGAAATGAGGAGATGCGGGGAATCGAACCCCGAACCCCGTGCTACATCCCCAAGCTGTCTAACGAACACAAAATATCCTACTGATACGTTATTGCATGCATGAATCATGATTCATGAACAAGTTTCAAAGCCTAAAAGCTTGAATATTATGGCATAAGTTTTGTCTAAACGGTATTTTTGTTAAACTCGAAAGTTGTTGAAAAGAAATTGCCTTACAATGTATAAACTTTGATGGAGCTTTGAAGTGTCACCTTTTATTTCTGCTCTTTGTGACTTCCATTCCATATCATACATGCAAATAATGAATATAAAGGAATGAAATGAAAGTGGAGATGCGGGGAATCGAACCACGTGCCTCTCGCATGCGAAGCGAGCGCTCTACCATATGAGCTACATCCCCTAGCTGTTTAACCAACACAAAATATCCTACTAATACGTTATTGCATGCATGAATCATGATTCATGAACATGTTTCAAAGCCTAAAAGCTTGAATATTATGGCATAAGTTTTGTCTAAACGGTATTTTTGTTAAACTCGAAAGTTGTTGAAAAAACGTTGCCTTACAATGTCCAACCAAAACTAAAATACCAAAAAGTTATTTTATTTTTAAAGCAAAACGAATAATGATCGAAATGGAAAAAGAAAGTGGCCGGCCAAGATCATGCAGTATATGTTTTTGGTGCTCCCGTGGTTTGCTTTCCCCGTGTCTTGTTTTAAAAAGTACACAATCAATGCAGAGGATAAGAATCATAACGTCTCCATCAACGATTCCCCACGTTCAAGTTTTCTTAATGTTTTAAAGATTGAACAAAAAAAAAACAACAACAAAAGAACTAATGAAAATCGTTATCACGTATAGCCAACACAAATGATGAGAATGGAAGCACAAGTTATTCCTCCATTGCCAACATTTAACTCCACTTAGGGGGTCCAAGAACATCTAATTCTATACAACAGTCTATTACAGTTTAGAATATTTATAGTGATGTTTTGGGACTGAACCAACTGGCTAGCTCAGTTGGCCACCAAGGGAAACCTTGGGGAGATATTCTTGGAGAGGTCTCAGGTTCGAGTCTCACCAAGGACGCAGGAGTGGGGTTTATCCCTTAAGGAAAAGGTTCGAGGCTTGTTTTGGGACTGGACATCCGATTCTTCTCAAAACATGTTGCAGATAATTGGTTTCATTATTCATTTTTGGACATCCTGTTCTTACTTCAATCAATAGTATTCTTGGATCAATTAGATTACGAAACATGTGACAAAATGAATAAACATGGTTTTTAACGTGTTAAATCCACTTTTTGACGCAACAAGACCCATCCTATGTAAATATATTTCGACCCATATTAAGCCAACGGGTCTTATACGCTTGGTTTCAATCATATCAACACTATTTATAACAGTGGGTTTGTTCAATACATGGCATTAAAGACTCCACCTACAAAATCATCAAAATTCAAATACAAACTTGCATACCGTTCAAGTCAAGTTCACCAAACTAGCCTTTGAACAGTGAATACTCTTTGCTGACCAATTATCGTATAAGAATCCAGAACCAATATAGTCCAAAAAAGATAAGGGTCTTGGATTTATTCCATGTTTTCATGTTAAACCAAAGTTTGTGTTTTTGTAATTTACTCAAAATAAGATTAGTAACCGAGAAACCCTGTAATCGGAACCTAAACAGACCACTAACACGTCAAGACTGAACAAACCACCATATCTCATATAATAGACTCGTGTAGTTGTGTGGGTCTAGGTTGAGTTACATAGGTTGTGAGCCCTTTTTCAAGAACCTTCGTTAAGAGCCTAATGTATATGATCAATCAAATCTCCAACTGATAAATTAGATTACTTAAATAAATATAACTATAAACACAACATTTTCAAATAGGTGATTAATTTTAATTACCAATTCAAAACAGTTATGGTTATACAAACATTTTGTTTTGTAATTTAGATAAAAATAGTTACTAGCATTTTATAACGCAAACTATTGAACAAAAAGTTGAGAACCAAATAACTAGGTTTAATCAAACAATGTATGTACCGACACTTGATGGAATTGGGAGATATGGGACAAACAACCTCTTCTGTTTCTTCTTTTTGTTTTGCAAAAACCACATAAACAATTCCCACTCATAAGTTGTAGTGTTTGCCAAAAACACAACAGCAAACCAAGACTTTACATCAACTATTTTTATCCACTTCCTTATATTCACATGGTCACTATATGCATATATGGAGAAGATACGCAGGGGTAGCGTGGCTGCGAAAGATGGTGGGATTTGTCGGGGCAAAAGATTTGCTAGCAGAGAGCCTTCTGAGGATGAATTTAGGCTTAGTTTAAGGAGTGGACTTATTTTATGCAATGTGAACAAAAGCTTGAAAAAAAGGAGTTTTATTTGTTCCCACATCGATGAATGAACAAACATTTGACTAGTATTTAAATAAGAACGTGAGAAGGAAGAAACAAGCTAGGTTATCTCATATTGAAAAAGTATTCTCAAAGCCTTTTCAGTTTGTGTGATCCATGCTCCATCGTGTATCGACTTGGTGATGGATTTTTGATAAGAATGTCTTCCATGGCATATATAGTAGAAACTTGAAAAAGGTGGTCGAGGTAATCCTCGTGTCTTATGAGGGATGAGAGGACTCGAAAAGTCAAGTAACAAGTCGTGTCTATACATTGTTTGTCCATGTAATGTCACGTGACAACAAAGTTGTAAGTCTTGATTCTTTTCACTTTTCTTATAAGCAAATTTAGGAAGTGATCTGACTAGTTCCATGTATAAAACCTCCATATCCCTCGCTTTGAGATGTCACTTCCATGGGTAAGATCTATGGTTGTTCTGGGTTTGTGTCTAGTTCTTGTGTTGAATTATAGTTATTGTCTAGTCTTATTGCGCGTTGTGAGGTAAGTAAACTAACAATTCCAAACCATTTAACAAGATGTGAAGCTGGAAAAGAACTAGACTTTCATAACTATAGATTACATGACTAAGACAATAACTCCAAATACATATTATAATGTAATTATCAAAGGAACACTACTTAATAGATGTTACATTTTGCGTTTTTTTTATTTTATCTTCAAGTTAGGTATTGTTTATTTATAACACTGGGTTTGTTCAATACATGGCATCAAAGACTCCACGTTCAAAAACCACAAAACCTACAAAATTTAAATACAATACAGTTCAAGTTAAGTTCACCAAACTAGCCCTTGGATAGTGAATACTCTTGTTGATCAATTATCATATAAGACTCCAGAATCAATGTAGATCAAAAATGATAAGGCAGTCTTGGATTCATTCCATGTTTTCATGTAAAACCATAGTTCGTGTTTTCACAATTTACTCAAAATAAGATTAGTAACCAAGAAATCCTATAACTGAAACCTGAACAACCCACCAACATGTCAAGATTAAACAAACCACCATAGACCATATAATAGACTCGACTCGTGGGTCTAGGTTGAGTTGTGTGGTCTTAAACAAAATAATAACTATCAACGTTTACAATGGTTCTAATGTATGTATATGATCAATCAAATCTCTAACTGTTAAATTAGATTTTAGATTACTTATAAACAAATAATAACTATAAACACAACATTTTCGAATAGGTATTAATTACCCGTTTCAAAAGACTATGTTTATACAAACATTTTGTGTTGTAATTTATATAAAAAATAGTTACTATTACTAGCAATTTCATAGCACAAACTATTGGAACAAAAAGTTGAGAACCAGATAACTAGGTTCAATCAACCATTGTATGTCCTGAAACTTTTGGAAGCTTGCCCCTTTATTTATAAGAAGTGTCCCATGTAAAAGGTTGATGCACTTGGGCGATGTGGGACAAACATCCTCTTTTGTTTCTTCTTTTTTGTTTTGCAGAAGCCACAACACACCAAGAATTTAACAACAACTATTTTTATCCACTTCCTTATTTTCACATGGTCACTATATGCATATATGGAGACGATACGTTGGGGCAGCGTGGCTGAAAAAGATGGTTGGATTTGTCGGGGCAAAAGATTTGCCGGCAGAGAGCCTTATGAGGATGAATTTAGGCTTACTTTAAGGAGTGGACTTATTTTATGCAATGTGAACAAAAGCTTGAAAAAAGGGGTTTTATTTGTTCCCACATTGATGAGTGATTTGACTAGTTTTCAAATAAGACCATGAGAAGGAAGAAATTAGCACGGGTTCTCCATTATTGAATAATTTTTGTTAAAGCCTTTTCAAGTCGTGTGATCCATGCTCTTTATTCATTCGGATGCGTTCAAGTTCCCTCGTGTTATCATTCTCGTCATAGTTATGTGGTTCATGATGAAGATGAGCCTGAATGGACTTTGCTGTAGATTGTGAAGAACCTTCGGGTTTGTGGTCATTGTCATACTGTGTTTAAGATACTATCTAAAATTGAAGAAAGAGAGATAGTCGTTTGGGATTCAAATTAAATCGGTTTCACTATATTATAGATGGCGCTTGTTCTTATGGAGAATATTGGTGATAATCATTACAAGTACTTCATGTTATAAATTTGTAGTTATGCTAAATAATGCTATTGTGTAGGGAGGAAAATCTTCAAGAATTGTGATTTGTGTTTTAGCACTTAAATCTGATAATGATTGGAAACAAATGGGTGGCAATGGTACATGGAAATTTGGGGGAAATTACAAAGCCTGAACGCCTAATAAGCACCTTATTTGCAAAAACTGGCAGCATCCGTGTCAAGGAGTATTGATAATAGCAAAATGGTAGGTAGTTTACAACTTATTCTGGTTACAGTAACATTTTATTTATCTTGATGCTTGCATAATTCATCGTTAAGTACACTCGTTCATGCTGTTTTGTTGGATAAAAATCTCCATGAGTTTCCCATTGTAAGTATAGTACATTGCATATTATGACCGTCGAAATGCTTTTTCAATAGTACCGTACTTGAAGCCATTTATATATTGTAAGGTTATGGAAGAATTTGAACACCTTATCGCGCAAGTCAAGTTGAAATGGTACTCTTGTTGATTACATATGACATTTCCCCAACTTTTTTGTGAGCCATGGTAAAACGTTTTTGGTTTCAGCACCATATTTACTTGAAAATTTTTGATGATTTTTAACAGTAAAACCTTCTCCAAAGAGTTCGCCTAATTTTAGTGGAAACAGAACCTTTTTCTCATACCACACGGCAAAAAGGGTTACTATGTTGGTAAATAATTTACAATAGCTTTATATGTATATTATCAATAAAATCTCCAACTGTTAAATTATATTATTTAAACAAATATAACTATAAACACAACATTTTCAATTAGGTAATTAAATTTAATTACCACTAGAAAAAGGTTATGTTTATACAAACATTTTGTTCATAGTTTTGATAAAAAATAATTACCAGCGTTTTTATAGTTTATAGCGCAAACTATTGGAACAAAAAATTGAAAACCTGATAACTAGGTTCAATAAAACATTGTATGTCCTAATACTTATAGAAGCTTGCCCTCTTTATTTATAAGAAGTGTCTTATGTAAAGGTTGATGGACTTGGGCGATGTGGGACAACCATCGTCTTTGTTTCTCCTTTCTGTTTTCCAAAAACCACTTCCACTCAATTCCATAAGTTTTCTAAAATCTTAAAGATGACGTTTCTTATTCCCAAATACACTTCAGCGCTTCGCACGCGGAAGAAAATCCATATTTTTTGTCTCTTGCAAGAATTGAACCCAAGTAAAACTCGTTTTTAATTGTCCATCTTAATGTGGTCAGAAAAGAGGATGGCCAGTGAGCATGCATAGAAAACATTCAACCTTGTTGGGGATGTTCTTTTACGTCAAGTATTGATAAATGAGTCGTAAACCCATTATTCTCATTTTTTTGTTAATGTTGTAGCCTTGCAGTTCATGGCAAAGTTGTTTAGTTTATCCGCTATTGGAATCAACAAGTATACTTCTAGCTAGTTGTATGCAAGCAGGACTTTGCATGGACTCATTCGCTTATTTGGTTAAACTCACAAAGTACGTGTCTTGCTTAAACATGATAATTCACAATAATTCACATTTGTACAAAATCATTCTACCCCCAAACGGCATAAACACCACGTGGTTGTAAAACATGGTTGGTCACCGACTATCATGAGGATGAGGGAGGTTCAGTAAATATGCGAAAGTTGTCCTCAAAAGAGTCAAAGAACGGGAGATCAGTGAGTTGCTTTCCATCATGTTGGGCACAAGGTAAATACATACAAATATGATACGTGGCATTTCATTTCTTAGTGCTATTGTTAATTATGTGATCCAAGTAGAGTATAACATATCGTATGTGTTTCAATTGCTGTACTTTAAATCCTTAGCAGTCGCAACAGCAGACCAAGACTTAAACATACCCAAAATGCCTTAGGTGTATCGAGTTTCAGAGGAGTGCCTTCGACCCCATCCTGACACTTTTCAACTGCTTAATTAGATTACTTAAACAGATAATAACTATAAACCCAACATTTTAAAATAGGTAATAAGATTTAATTACCTAACTTTTTAAAATACCACGTTTATACTATCTTGTTTTGTAATTTAGATAAAAAAAATATTTGCTAGCAGTTTCTAATTGTGTGTCCTACTTCTAATGGAAGCTTGCCCCTTTTTTAAGAAATGTCTTATGTAAAGGTTGATGGATTTCGGCGATGTGGGACAATCTTTTTTTTTATTATGCAAAAGTTATATAAGTAATGAGTGACTAAAACTAATCCTTTAGCATGTAAAAATAGAGAATGCAAAATAAATGGACTCTAATTATTTAAGACTCAAAGAAATAATAGTGTCAATCAAAAAAGTTAATTTACTTAAACTAGAAGCAATTCTCTTAACGTTTATTGGAAAGATAATTTTCTTAACGTTTATTGAAAAAGCTTAACACTTACAATTAGTATAAAAAATTGGCTTATATGCTCGTCTTGGTACACCATACACTTTCCAAGGACCGCATAGCAGTTAGGTATTCTAAGTTAGAACATTTACTAATTCAAAGGTTCGATCATCGCTCCTTGTAATGTCAGAGATCATTTTCTACCCTTAGTAGGAGTATGGCTGTGTACACTCAACCTCTCCCATAGACGGTCTTAGTTGGTGTTAAGACCCATAACCCAAGAAAAACACTACTATTAAACAATCATTTAAAAGATATTCAGTCCTAACTCCTAACATATTTATAAATTTTAGAATATTTTAGTTAATTTTGGATACAAATTCAACTCAATATTAATATCATAATGAATTTATAATTTACATTACAAATCCAAAATTATTCTGATCTCGAATTTCAAAAGATTAATACTAGTATTTGGTGCATGCAAATATGTTACAAATTCATATTTATACCTCATCATCTGTTAGCCATTTTTTTCAACCGAAATTTTTCCTCATTCCCTTCTTTTGTTTAGCCATAAAACAAACCAACTTTACTTCAAGTATAACACTTACAGATTCATTTTTTTATAATCACATTAGTTTGTCTTTTATTTGTTATAACAGTTATTCGCAACACCAAAAGAAGATGAATTATGTGAGTATTTGTAAAAGATACATTGAGACGTGTTTGCGAAAGTGGAATCTTAGGAGAAGCCTCTTTGTCATGGATTCCATCCCAAGCATTTTGCACCAAACAAAAATTGTGTTCCACAAAGGATAAGATTTTTTTATTGAGTCTTACCAACTATATAACAGAAGAACAACTCATTCATGTTGGTAAATTTCCAATATATATCATATAATTATGCTCCAAGCGTGCACGTATCCGGTTATTATATAAGTTTTCTGGTTAAAAAGTGTTGTATTTGATCTTTATATTTTGGCTCAAAAACGGTCAAATATTGGAAATACCTTCTGCAAGCTGGTATCCAACGTTCCACTTTTTTTAAAGAAAAAAAGAAATTAATAAACGCAGAAATGTGACACGAGAATGCAGAACGCGATACAACGAATGGCGTTTACACGTTCGTTCTCCTGCACCACATCGACTCAAAAATATGGATCTCACGTCGTGCGAGTGCGTTTCCGGTAAAACGCAAACTAGTTGTGCACCGTACCATGTGGCCTAATTAATTTCACTCATAACTGGTACTATAATGATGATCTTTTTGTTTCCATATACAAGCCCAAAGGACAAACAAACGAAGTTGAAGTGGCTTTGAAACACAAAAACCGTCAAAACTAAATTTGCTAAAATTGGATTATATATAGTTCCAAAGATGAAGTTAAGATTATGTGAATGAACGATTTATGAGTTCGTCCAGGAGACATCATCGTCGCATCGCATGACTCGTAACAAATGATCAAGTGTAGTTTTTGAAGCAACATTCATAGATGTATTATTCGTGCAAATGAATCGGTGGAATCTTTCTTCTATATGTTGTTCAATATCGTTGTTACTTAATTACGAATTAAGACGCTGAAAAGGATAAAAAAGTAGGTTATAATCTTTCTAAGTTGCTAAAAAGGATTATAAAAACCAAGTTATAAACAACTTGAATGTCTTATGAACATTATTATATTATCTGCATTTATAAACTTGTTTCATTACATTAACCAACCAATTAGCGACAGATTTCCGTCCGTCGGAAATTCTGTCGCTGTTGCCCCTTTTTCTAGTAGTGCTATGAACATATAATTTTAATAGTATTGTATATATGTATGTATCTAACCTCTCTTTTTCAAATCATTTAATTTGTTTCTTCACACAAAATGTAACCGAATAATAAGGCTTCCCGTTATGGTCTCGGTCTCTTGAATCGATTAACCATGGTCTGTGTGGGTCGAGCCAATCGGTCAACCATGGTTGTGCTCACATTGTTGTTTGTACTGTTGCAAATCCTATATTTGATTACTTCTATTGTAAAAGTAAGAAAATCATCTTTTGGTTTTAATTAAAGCCACAACTCATTACTTTGTGTCCCACATAAAACACAACCCAATAAAAACATATTTATGCAACTGATTTTTTATACTGTAACCAAAAAGTTTAATGTTCCTCTACCAGCACACTTATTCGTAATTACATGTGCTGGTATTCAAATAATAAACTTACTTTGCTCTCAAATTTGTCACATATAAGCTACTTTACATTTCAATTACCCACCAATGTGGGAGAAGTTCCACTTGTTTACTTATCAAGTTTTTTGCATCATGGCTCATTTGGTATTTTGAGAATATGTGACATGTCTCAACTTGATGCAAGCTATGAGGAAATGCAAACTCAAAAATTAATAGTTGTATAAATAAAATATAATTGTTGTCACCAACGACACCGAGGGTAAAAGTTATCAAAATGCACAATTTATTCTTACTTTGGTACAAAGAAAAAATTAACCAAAGAATACAATTTTCAGTTAACATGATAGAATCTAGTGGTACCAAAAGTTTACTTTTTATCTATTGAAGTACTAACTAAAGAATAAGCGGAAGAACCTAAAGCATTAGAGCACACGGTACGGGCCACCTTTCACGAACACGTCACCCCTCTGAGTGTCGTTTTGGGCTTATTGTGGGCTGAGGTAGGATGACAAGGGCTTTACATTTGGGCTTATTGTTTTTATATTTATCTCAGGTAAATGTAATATTTTATTTATATAAATGAAAAGAAAAATAAGAACGATAGGGTCACCATATTACCATAACATCACAAAACTGGTGTTAACCAAAGATCCTCATTTTTTATGTTATGATGATTCTTGTATTATGAGAAAAACATACATGTCTTCTACTTTTCTCATAACACGACACCACGACTTAACACCGACCCAGTACTCTTAGGATAAAGTTCATTTTGAAAAAAATTGTGTTTAAAAATTGCGGGTTTGTAATGGTTGAACAGTCACAAGAACAACAGGTCATCCCATGTAGCCCAATTCTAAATTTTTACAAAATTTGTGTTATTTAAATGATAATCCATCAATAATTCCAATCGACTAAACTTGGTGGCTTTATATAGTTCACATGAATAGTTTAGTTTAACATTATATATAGATCAGGTACGAGTTCGTTCGTCGCCATTGACATCAAGATGTACGTAGTCCTAATATCATTGTTACTTTTGAGCCTTAAAATGAGATAACAGAACCGTAAAAAGGTTTACATTATATATTCTTTTATTTAGTCCTATTATCACAATGAGGTCATCCATGGTCATCTTTATCCTTCACGATAAGCACAGCACAGGCCCCGTAACATTCAGTTGCCTTGGTAAGACAAATAAGTAATAGAATCATGGGTAAGACCCAAATCAAAAAGTAGGATTTCAGGGTTAGAGATGTAGTAAATGGTTCAAGGGTTTTAGAGATAATGAGTGAATGGTTAGTGGAAAGGGTTTGGGAATAGATAGGGAAATTCAGGCGTGTTTGGATGAGGGTTTTGAGTTGGGAAATTGTGATGCTTGGGTTTGGGAATTTAAGGTGTTCTAAACCACCTCTCGATCTAATTTTCATTAACATGTCTTTTTGTTTCATTTTAATATATGATCTATGATGAATCATATATAATTTTCTTTAAAAAAAATTTCGTCGAAAGTTTATACATGTGACCCTCTATAAAAAGATGACTTATTTCTAGTTGCAATGAGGTATTTATGTCGTTTGACGATTTATTTTTTGTAAGATATTTAAATTTTTAAAAAGAGATGGAAAGCATGGTTTTTTTTAAATGAGTGAATATTATGTGTTGATTGGGTATATGTTAAATGGAGGGGAAAAAAAAGGGGGAAATAGATGAAAAAAAAAGATGGGAAAATAAGGTTTGGTCAGAGGTTACAGAAGGATGGTTCTATTCATACCCTAGATCCTTTCTATCAGAAATACTCCTCTGTTACATAGTGTACTGACAAAAACTATACTTTTTGATATTTTCTTCGTTTCATGTATTTTGCATTTTATAATTTCTGAGTTGGAAAAATTTATAAGTTATGTTTCACACTTTTTTTTACAGTTTTACACACTTTATTAACAACATAAAACAATGCGATCTTCATGTTTTATTATTTTTTACTTATCAAACTTTATATTTTCTGTCCCTTTTTTTTTATTTTATAGTTTTATAATACAAACAAAATTATAAAGTTAAAAAAATAAAAAAAATAAAAAAATCCAAGAGGTTATTACTTGTATTTTAAGAGGTACCAATAGCTAAACCCATTATAGAAACACTAAAAGTAAGAAAATCATCTTTTGGTTTCAACATTAGAGGTTCAATGTATTAGATAGGTTTTATCATTAGAGGGTCAAGTATTAGATAGAGTTCATCATTAGAGGTTCAATGTATTAGATATGGTTCAACATTAGAGGTTCAATGTATTAGAAGCACGTTAATGAAAATTTTTGTCGTTTTGTGAAAGAAGTGCGTTAATGAAAATTTTTGGAGGGCTTTCTAAAATTAACAAAAAAACTTACCCCAACGACATTAGAGGTTCATTGTATTAGATAGGTTTCATCATTAGAGGTTCAACGTATTAGATAGGGTTCAACATTAGAGGTTCATTGTATTAGATAGGTTTCATCATTAGAGGTTCAACGTATTAGATAGGGTTCATCATTAGAGGTTCAATGTATTAGATATGGTTCAACATTAGAGGTTCAATGTATTAGATAGGGTTCAACATTAGAGGTTCAATGTATTAGATAGGTTTCATCATTAGAGGTTCAACGTATTAGATAGGGTTCATCATTAGAGGTTCATTGTATTAGATAGGGTTCAACATTAGAGGTTCAATGTATTAGATAGGGTTCAACATTAGAGGTTTAATGTATTAGATAGGGTTCAACATTAGAGGTTCAATGTATTAGATAGGTTTCATCATTAGAGGCTCAACGTATTAGATAGAGTTCATCATTAGAGGTTCAATGTATTAGATAGGGTCAACATTAGAGGTTCAATGTATTAGATAGGGTTCATCATTAGAGGTTCAATGTATTAGATAGGGTTCATCATTAGAGGTTCAACGTATTAGATAGGGTTCATCATTAGAGATTCATTGTATTAGATAGGGTTCAACATTAGAGGTTCAATGTATTAGATAGGGTTCAATATTAGAGGTTCAACGTATTAGATAGGGTTCATTATTAGAGGTTCATTGTATTAGATAGGGTTCAACATTAGAGGTTCAACGTATTAGATAGGTTTCATCATTAGAGGTACATTGTATTAGATATGGTTCAACATTAGAGGTTCAACGTATTAGATAGGGTTCATCATTAGAGGTTCATTGTATTAGATAGAGTTCATCATTAGAGGTTCAACGTATTAGATAGGTTTCATCATTAGAGGTTCAACGTATTAGATAGGGTTCAATATTAGAGGTTCAACGTATTAGATAGGGTTCAACATTAGAGGTTCAATGATTTGATAGGGTTCAACATTATTGGCGGAAAAAAATTGGAGGGAAAACACTGACGGGAAAATCTTAACCATTTACCTCACTTTTTTACCATAAAAGGACAACCACACACACTCCTTATCATAACAACCACCAGCAGATCACACACACACACACACACACACACTTATTATCACAAACACATTGTTATTATGAAGATGTTGAAGCATGAAGCTTTTCCGTGCAAGTGTGGATATGGAGATGTAGTTCTTCGAGAATCGTGGCAAACTGAATCCTTTGATAGACTGTACTATGCTTGTCCACGTTCACGGGTTTAACGTCCAGTTTCATATGGATGCAATTTTTTTTATGGAAAGACGAACGCGTGCAACTACTAATCAACTCTCTTGGAGGTTCAATGAGCTTTTCTCCTCCAAACTGATCTTCGAGACCTTCAACGAGCTTTTCTCCTCCAAGCTCTTCTCCCAGACCTTCAACAATTCCAATTTCTTCCCCAAGCTCTTCAACGTGTGCAAACTGTGTGCGCTTGACTGGAATGATAAGGGTACTTGAGAAAACAATAGAGTTGTACAAAAATTGCGATAGGCACACACTGGATTCAGCTGCACTACTTCACGACCTTTACGATGACATGGGGAACATTCGTTTGAACTAGTTTATGATGTATTTGTTTTCGTGTTTATGAGTCTATTATCGGTTTAATATCCATGTTTAATTAAACGCGTGTTTAAGGTAGTGTTTGATAAGGACTTATAGAGTCTTAATTAGAAAATTAGTAAGTAAATTAAGTGATTAAAAACTTGTTTGTTTTGTGCTTAAAATTAACACATGACTTTCTAGAATAAGCCATGAAAGTGAGGGTCTCCATATTAAGTCTATGACTTAATATATAATATTACACATTTACCCTCCAACTTCTTCATATATAATCTATGTAACTTCTTTTTAAGGTATAAAAGTAATTTTATTTAATTCAGACACTCTATTCAGCATATAAAACAAACAAACATATATCCATCTAAAAACAGACATTATACCTATAAACAGACGCTTTAATTTTATAGAACTTAATAGAATAACTAAACAAACAGGCCCTAAGTGTCCGTGTAGAATAAAGTTAGGTTTAGGCGTGTCTGTTTGTAAGCCTCAATGAATGTTAACAATTTTAATTAATATTAACAATGAATGTTAACAATTATCAGTGAATGTTAACTTTTGGCGGGCAAAATGTTGGCGGGAAAATATTGGCGGGAAAACATTAGCGGGAAAATTAACCATTTGTCTCACTTTTTTTTATCATAAAAAGAGATATACTATTTTAAATTTTAATAACTATATTTTATATTTATTAAAATATTATATAAACATTACACTTTTTTGTGAAAATTGTTGGTCAAATTGCAGTCAATGTTTCCCCAGCGACATGTCGCTGGAGAAATTTTTTGTTCGTCGTTTTGTTAAATAGGCGCGTTAACGAAAACCATTTTGGAGGGAATCCTGAAAGTTCCCCAACGACATGTCGCTGGGGAAACGTTGGGCCATAAATAAACAAAACATTAACACTAATCACTTGGATTAGTACAGTGGAAGAAAGTTTCCCTAGCGACATGTCGCTGGGGAAAATTGGGCGGGTTAATCTCCCGCTTGCATTTTTGTGAAATAGTTTGGTCAAAATTCAGTCAACGTTTCCCCAGCGACATGTCGCTGGAGAAAATTTTCTTTATTTTTTGGTCAAAATTTCTACGAGCAAGTTTGACACGTCAGAATGATTTTGTCGTTTAGCGTTGTTTCCCCAGCGACACGTTGTCGCTGGAGAAAACCCCGATGGGGAAGGGCTGCATTGTTGTAGTGCACGAACCATCTTTTTTTTTTGGTCGGATATGTCTGTCCTTCCATTTGCAAGTGTTGTTATAGTTGCTTTGTTAGGTTATTGTAATGAGTCGATATACTTATCATTAGCAAATTGCAAGTCATAATGTTATTTAGGTTACATTATCCCAAAAACGCCCTCAAATGATAGTTTTTTTAGGTGTGCCTACATCAATTGAGCCTTATATCAAACAAACGATTAGATTCGCTTGTAATTTTAAGCAAGACTCATCAAGACGTGCCCTATAATAAATAGTTACCCATTTTGACCCATATATAACCCAAGGTGGTCCTTAATTAGAAACCCTAACCCGTTTCAATCATAACAACACTATCCATAACAGTCGGTTTTTTCAATACACGACATCCAAGACTCCTCTGGGCGTCCATGTCACAAACAAAAGATAACACCTTTATTTTTGGTATGAGCATATCTTTTTTGTTTAAAATGTTATTTTCAACGCTTCCTATAAATTAATATGCCTTTTTTTACACAATATTGCCGGATCACGGGTTTGATTATCGAGAAGTCTCGGTCAAGTTATTGGGTCACAAGATCGATCACTGGATCAACTTGGTCTAGTCACCGGGTCAACCTGATCTAATCACCGGGTCAACCGATCGAGTCACCGCTTCACGGGTTCGATCACCAAATCATCCCGGTCGCTTTACGAGATTATCGATTCGACCATTGAGTCGATTATCATATCGTTAACAAATTACCGCACAAATTTGTAACATAAAAGAAAACTAATACTTTATTTTATAAAATCAGTTCAAATTTTGAGTTTTATTATATTCTAAAAACTGTAATTTAAAATAATAGGAGTCAAATTTTAAACTCAACTTAGTACGTAGTAATTAGAGTCCTTTATTTCAAGAAAAAAAATCCACAAGAAGATGTAAGCTTTAGTTTAATACGTGCTTATTGCCTCTTTATGCCTTCCACTTATTTAAAGCTTCCCACTTTTACTACTCAGTCGATGTGGGATGAACTCACTTTCATATTTCTCACTTTTTACCATTATTGTCTTTCTTTTTAAATCTGTTTTCAACAAATGGATTAATTCAAAAATTAAAACTAAATCTCTATCTCTACATATAATATTACCAAGTTAAAGGTTCCACCACCGATTCATTCCGGTTGAGTTAAGGTCATGGGATCGATTACCAAGTCAACTTGGTCGAGTCAGCAGGTTAACCAGGTCGAGTCACCGGGTCAACATGATAGAGTCACTGATTCGTTGATTCGACCACAATGTCAACCTGGTCAAGTCACTAGGTTACCGTTTCGACCACTACATCAATTAGCACATCGTTAACTATTTGCCTAAATGTTTGTCACACAATGTTCGTAGCTATACACAGGTATCAAAGAAAACTAATACCTTGTATTGCAAACTTAGTATAAGTTTTGACAATTTATAAATAATAAACATCTTCCACAGCTATTACACGTGTACATGTTATTTTTTTGAACGAGAAGTTAGTAGTTAGTGATTCGAGCCCATTATGTAAGCTTGAACCTTTCGCATTAGGGGATGAACCTCACTCGTGCTTCTATTTTATTACGTTCATCCCGAAGGTCCATAGTGAGACCCAAACTTGAGACATATCTAAAGATACCTCCAAAATTATCTTCGGGACTAATTGAGCTAACCCAGTTCGTTACATACACACACGCTATCTAGTAGAAAAGTAAACTATTTACTTGACCCAAATTTGAGACATATCTAAAGATACCTCCAAAATTATCTTCGGGACTAATTGAGCTAACCCAGTTCGTTACATACACACACGCTATCTAGTAGAAAAGTAAACTATTTACTTGACCCAAACTTGAGACATATCTAAAGATACCTCCAAAATTATCTTCGAGACTAATTGAGCTAACCCAGTTCGTTACATACACACACGCTATCTAGTAGAAAAGTAAACTATTTACTTGACCCAAACTTGAGACATATCTAAAGATACCTCCAAAATTATCTTCGGGACTAATTGAGCTAACCCAGTTCGTTACATACACACACGTTATCTAGTAGAAAAGTAACTATTTACTTATATTGTAAACTGAAAATAAGATTTACTTTTAATTATATTATAAAAACTATAATTTATAAATAATAAAAAATAAAACTTAAACTCAGCTTAGTAGTTATAAAGTTCTTTATTTAAGAGAAACTCTACAAGAATAAGCATATAGCAACTCATGCAAATAGATGAAAGCTTAGTATTATTATTATATGTGCTTGTTTTTTGGCTTTGTGCCTTCAATATATGCAGTTTGGTGCTTATATACAGCTTCCCACACTCTCAACTTCTACCATTCAGTCGATGTGGGATGAACTTCCTTTCATGTTTCTCACTTTTCACTATGCCTTTCTTTTTTAAATCTATTTTCAAAAAATGTTATAATTTTAAATAATATTTTTTCTGCCGAAGTTAAGTAGTTAAGCCATAGATGAGTTGACAAACAATTATGGGATTAATGAATACGATAAAGGAAATGCTTATAATAATCAGGTTACAAAAAACATATCACATGATCACTATCAAATTGATGAACCTCCATCCCATATCAAAATTATCAAAATCAACCTCACCAAAAAAGACATCATCACAAGTAACAACTTTTGATACTTGTTGTTCTTCCTGGCTTGAATCATCAAACTCAAGCTCGTTGTCAAGCTCTTTCAATATTCTCCTGAACTCAAACATAACACTCATCCTTCAAGTCCTATCTTCAAACATTTTTCCGTTGACCATGGTGGTGGGAACAGAATGTCGTCATCACATACCCGGAAATCATTAGCAACTATAGTTCCGTTCCTCCCAACATAGCTAGTCCAACAAAATATCACCATTTCTCACTGTTGACACTGCGAGGATCTAACTCTTTCACAACAGTATCACCAACATTTTCTTCTACCACCACAGCCTTACCCTTACGTGCCTTTTGCTTCATCTGGTGTTGTTGTACCAACGAAACACCTATTTTAATATACACCTCCATTTCACTAAACCTAGGAAATACTTCAAAAATCTGTTAACGTCTTCTTCAGACGACAACGGTAGCAAACGGTCTTCTAATGACTGGCCACATATCCTAAAATGCGAGAATAAAATCATACCTTCTATGTACCCTAAATCCTTAAACATTTATTTTAGTGTGAACATAACATGTCAAAGTGAACTAAGGCAAACCAATTTATAGTACCAAAGCGATATATTCTTTCTGATTGTGATGTAAATTCACCATTATAATGGATTTGCACAGTAAACAAGTTTTGATTCGATTTTGTGCAACCAAAAAAGGCAAAACACAAATAATAATTACCTACGCAATGTACATAAGAATATGAGAATATCTAAACTAGGCTTACCATATAGAAGACTTAAAGGAGACCAAAATCAGGGATGGTGGTACTGTGATAGCGATTTTGCCAAAACTTAAATTGCAAATCCATACCTCAATTAAGACCGACGCTTACCATTTTTTGGTTGGTGTTCTTCTTATGAGATATAGATTGAGGGAAGGAAATGAGATGATGTATGTATAACATAAATGATGGATAATGTAAATTGCAAATTCAGACCTCAAAGCAAAATTTTTACTGGGAAAGAAGAGTGTCGGGTAGGAAAAAGCTTTTGGGACGAGTTTCGCAAGAACGAAAGGCGAGGGGTGTGATGACGCGAGATGGCCGATCAGAAATGACGAAAATACCCTCAATTGCATGCCACGTGAGAGAGTTAACTGAGGTTGGCGTCTGAAAATTAAAAAAAAAGACTCATGGGTCTTTTCGCATAGAAATGAGAAGTATGGTGGCAAAGTTCCATTACGTTTATTTACTAAAATAGACAAGTCGAATGACGAAATTTATCATTTACTTTTAATTATTATTAGAAAAAATAATAATTGATATGACTAAAAGCATATCTAACTATTTTTTTTGGTAAAAATGATTTCCAATTTAAGATCGTGAGCTAACTAATTTCCACGATTTAAAAGATTGATTAAATCAACTTTATTTATATATCATTTAAAAATCAGAGTTTTAAAATGTGAGGTTCCCAAAATTTAGAATAATAATTTCGAGCTTGTGCCTCTTCATGTCATTCGCATGTTGCTCCATGCTAACAATCTTTAATACCTGAGATATATGCTTAAAATCAACACAATGGTTAAGTGAATTCATAAATTTAAAATCTTTTTGAATACAAGATCCTTTTCCTAAGCTACGTTGTTATTCGCTCACATAAAATAATCAATTATTATTGCACTAGCTCGTACTTCGCTACTTGACATAAGTAGAAAACCAACAAATTGCCCTTATTCATGTAGTTTACCGGACTCCTGAGTTTAGCAAAATAAAGTATATCCGTTTAGCTTAGGTAAGAACCTGTCAGCATTCCAGCAAGTACGACTTACCCAGATAAGATATGGCAGTCTCAAATAGTATTAATCACAATATTAGGTACTCCGTAATTCGTTGGTACTTGTCTTCCTTTTTAGGACATCATATAATTTTAGGCTGCTATATTAAATTGTTAGTTATGGGAACATGTCAATTAAAGTCGTAATCAATAGTGTAACTTTTTGATTACACTCAGATAAAAATAGTATCAAGTGGGCCATAAGTCTTGCACTACAAAGGCAAATAAAATAAGGGAATAAAATAATGTAAGAGTATATTTTTTATGAATCTAATCAAAATTTAAATAGACAGTTGTTGAGTATTAGTACAGCTAATTTGCATTAATTTTCTTGACATGATATACTTAGGGAATAATGATGAATATGTGTTTCCTAAAGGATATAACAGTATGAAATGAGGAGATGCGGGGAATCGAACCCCGAACCCCGTGCTACATCCCCAAGCTGTCTAACGAACACAAAATATCCTACTGATACGTTATTGCATGCATGAATCATGATTCATGAACAAGTTTCAAAGCCTAAAAGCTTGAATATTATGGCATAAGTTTTGTCTAAACGGTATTTTTGTTAAACTCGAAAGTTGTTGAAAAGAAATTGCCTTACAATGTATAAACTTTGATGGAGCTTTGAAGTGTCACCTTTTATTTCTGCTCTTTGTGACTTCCATTCCATATCATACATGCAAATAATGAATATAAAGGAATGAAATGAAAGTGGAGATGCGGGGAATCGAACCACGTGCCTCTCGCATGCGAAGCGAGCGCTCTACCATATGAGCTACATCCCCTAGCTGTTTAACCAACACAAAATATCCTACTAATACGTTATTGCATGCATGAATCATGATTCATGAACATGTTTCAAAGCCTAAAAGCTTGAATATTATGGCATAAGTTTTGTCTAAACGGTATTTTTGTTAAACTCGAAAGTTGTTGAAAAAACGTTGCCTTACAATGTCCAACCAAAACTAAAATACCAAAAAGTTATTTTATTTTTAAAGCAAAATGAATAATGATCGAAATGGAAAAAGAAAGTGGCCGGCCAAGATCATGCAGTATATGTTTTTGGTGCTCCCGTGGTTTGCTTTCCCCGTGTCTTGTTTTAAAAAGTACACAATCAATGCAGAGGATAAGAATCATAACGTCTCCATCAACGATTCCCCACGTTCAAGTTTTCTTAATGTTTTAAAGATTGAACAAAAAAAAAACAACAACAAAAGAACTAATGAAAATCGTTATCACGTATAGCCAACACAAATGATGAGAATGGAAGCACAAGTTATTCCTCCATTGCCAACATTTAACTCCACTTAGGGGGTCCAAGAACATCTAATTCTATACAACAGTCTATTACAGTTTAGAATATTTATAGTGATGTTTTGGGACTGAACCAACTGGCTAGCTCAGTTGGCCACCAAGGGAAACCTTGGGGAGATATTCTTGGAGAGGTCTCAGGTTCGAGTCTCACCAAGGACGCAGGAGTGGGGTTTATCCCTTAAGGAAAAGGTTCGAGGCTTGTTTTGGGACTGGACATCCGATTCTTCTCAAAACATGTTGCAGATAATTGGTTTCATTATTCATTTTTGGACATCCTGTTCTTACTTCAATCAATAGTATTCTTGGATCAATTAGATTACGAAACATGTGACAAAATGAATAAACATGGTTTTTAACGTGTTAAATCCACTTTTTGACGCAACAAGACCCATCCTATGTAAATATATTTCGACCCATATTAAGCCAACGGGTCTTATACGCTTGGTTTCAATCATATCAACACTATTTATAACAGTGGGTTTGTTCAATACATGGCATTAAAGACTCCACCTACAAAATCATCAAAATTCAAATACAAACTTGCATACCGTTCAAGTCAAGTTCACCAAACTAGCCTTTGAACAGTGAATACTCTTTGCTGACCAATTATCGTATAAGAATCCAGAACCAATATAGTCCAAAAAAGATAAGGGTCTTGGATTTATTCCATGTTTTCATGTTAAACCAAAGTTTGTGTTTTTGTAATTTACTCAAAATAAGATTAGTAACCGAGAAACCCTGTAATCGGAACCTAAACAGACCACTAACACGTCAAGACTGAACAAACCACCATATCTCATATAATAGACTCGTGTAGTTGTGTGGGTCTAGGTTGAGTTACATAGGTTGTGAGCCCTTTTTCAAGAACCTTCGTTAAGAGCCTAATGTATATGATCAATCAAATCTCCAACTGATAAATTAGATTACTTAAATAAATATAACTATAAACACAACATTTTCAAATAGGTGATTAATTTTAATTACCAATTCAAAACAGTTATGGTTATACAAACATTTTGTTTTGTAATTTAGATAAAAATAGTTACTAGCATTTTATAACGCAAACTATTGAACAAAAAGTTGAGAACCAAATAACTAGGTTTAATCAAACAATGTATGTACCGACACTTGATGGAATTGGGAGATATGGGACAAACAACCTCTTCTGTTTCTTCTTTTTGTTTTGCAAAAACCACATAAACAATTCCCACTCATAAGTTGTAGTGTTTGCCAAAAACACAACAGCAAACCAAGACTTTACATCAACTATTTTTATCCACTTCCTTATATTCACATGGTCACTATATGCATATATGGAGAAGATACGCAGGGGTAGCGTGGCTGCGAAAGATGGTGGGATTTGTCGGGGCAAAAGATTTGCTAGCAGAGAGCCTTCTGAGGATGAATTTAGGCTTAGTTTAAGGAGTGGACTTATTTTATGCAATGTGAACAAAAGCTTGAAAAAAAGGAGTTTTATTTGTTCCCACATCGATGAATGAACAAACATTTGACTAGTATTTAAATAAGAACGTGAGAAGGAAGAAACAAGCTAGGTTATCTCATATTGAAAAAGTATTCTCAAAGCCTTTTCAGTTTGTGTGATCCATGCTCCATCGTGTATCGACTTGGTGATGGATTTTTGATAAGAATGTCTTCCATGGCATATATAGTAGAAACTTGAAAAAGGTGGTCGAGGTAATCCTCGTGTCTTATGAGGGATGAGAGGACTCGAAAAGTCAAGTAACAAGTCGTGTCTATACATTGTTTGTCCATGTAATGTCACGTGACAACAAAGTTGTAAGTCTTGATTCTTTTCACTTTTCTTATAAGCAAATTTAGGAAGTGATCTGACTAGTTCCATGTATAAAACCTCCATATCCCTCGCTTTGAGATGTCACTTCCATGGGTAAGATCTATGGTTGTTCTGGGTTTGTGTCTAGTTCTTGTGTTGAATTATAGTTATTGTCTAGTCTTATTGCGCGTTGTGAGGTAAGTAAACTAACAATTCCAAACCATTTAACAAGATGTGAAGCTGGAAAAGAACTAGACTTTCATAACTATAGATTACATGACTAAGACAATAACTCCAAATACATATTATAATGTAATTATCAAAGGAACACTACTTAATAGATGTTACATTTTGCGTTTTTTTTATTTTATCTTCAAGTTAGGTATTGTTTATTTATAACACTGGGTTTGTTCAATACATGGCATCAAAGACTCCACGTTCAAAAACCACAAAACCTACAAAATTTAAATACAATACAGTTCAAGTTAAGTTCACCAAACTAGCCCTTGGATAGTGAATACTCTTGTTGATCAATTATCATATAAGACTCCAGAATCAATGTAGATCAAAAATGATAAGGCAGTCTTGGATTCATTCCATGTTTTCATGTAAAACCATAGTTCGTGTTTTCACAATTTACTCAAAATAAGATTAGTAACCAAGAAATCCTATAACTGAAACCTGAACAACCCACCAACATGTCAAGATTAAACAAACCACCATAGACCATATAATAGACTCGACTCGTGGGTCTAGGTTGAGTTGTGTGGTCTTAAACAAAATAATAACTATCAACGTTTACAATGGTTCTAATGTATGTATATGATCAATCAAATCTCTAACTGTTAAATTAGATTTTAGATTACTTATAAACAAATAATAACTATAAACACAACATTTTCGAATAGGTATTAATTACCCGTTTCAAAAGACTATGTTTATACAAACATTTTGTGTTGTAATTTATATAAAAAATAGTTACTATTACTAGCAATTTCATAGCACAAACTATTGGAACAAAAAGTTGAGAACCAGATAACTAGGTTCAATCAACCATTGTATGTCCTGAAACTTTTGGAAGCTTGCCCCTTTATTTATAAGAAGTGTCCCATGTAAAAGGTTGATGCACTTGGGCGATGTGGGACAAACATCCTCTTTTGTTTCTTCTTTTTTGTTTTGCAGAAGCCACAACACACCAAGAATTTAACAACAACTATTTTTATCCACTTCCTTATTTTCACATGGTCACTATATGCATATATGGAGACGATACGTTGGGGCAGCGTGGCTGAAAAAGATGGTTGGATTTGTCGGGGCAAAAGATTTGCCGGCAGAGAGCCTTATGAGGATGAATTTAGGCTTACTTTAAGGAGTGGACTTATTTTATGCAATGTGAACAAAAGCTTGAAAAAAGGGGTTTTATTTGTTCCCACATTGATGAGTGATTTGACTAGTTTTCAAATAAGACCATGAGAAGGAAGAAATTAGCACGGGTTCTCCATTATTGAATAATTTTTGTTAAAGCCTTTTCAAGTCGTGTGATCCATGCTCTTTATTCATTCGGATGCGTTCAAGTTCCCTCGTGTTATCATTCTCGTCATAGTTATGTGGTTCATGATGAAGATGAGCCTGAATGGACTTTGCTGTAGATTGTGAAGAACCTTCGGGTTTGTGGTCATTGTCATACTGTGTTTAAGATACTATCTAAAATTGAAGAAAGAGAGATAGTCGTTTGGGATTCAAATTAAATCGGTTTCACTATATTATAGATGGCGCTTGTTCTTATGGAGAATATTGGTGATAATCATTACAAGTACTTCATGTTATAAATTTGTAGTTATGCTAAATAATGCTATTGTGTAGGGAGGAAAATCTTCAAGAATTGTGATTTGTGTTTTAGCACTTAAATCTGATAATGATTGGAAACAAATGGGTGGCAATGGTACATGGAAATTTGGGGGAAATTACAAAGCCTGAACGCCTAATAAGCACCTTATTTGCAAAAACTGGCAGCATCCGTGTCAAGGAGTATTGATAATAGCAAAATGGTAGGTAGTTTACAACTTATTCTGGTTACAGTAACATTTTATTTATCTTGATGCTTGCATAATTCATCGTTAAGTACACTCGTTCATGCTGTTTTGTTGGATAAAAATCTCCATGAGTTTCCCATTGTAAGTATAGTACATTGCATATTATGACCGTCGAAATGCTTTTTCAATAGTACCGTACTTGAAGCCATTTATATATTGTAAGGTTATGGAAGAATTTGAACACCTTATCGCGCAAGTCAAGTTGAAATGGTACTCTTGTTGATTACATATGACATTTCCCCAACTTTTTTGTGAGCCATGGTAAAACGTTTTTGGTTTCAGCACCATATTTACTTGAAAATTTTTGATGATTTTTAACAGTAAAACCTTCTCCAAAGAGTTCGCCTAATTTTAGTGGAAACAGAACCTTTTTCTCATACCACACGGCAAAAAGGGTTACTATGTTGGTAAATAATTTACAATAGCTTTATATGTATATTATCAATAAAATCTCCAACTGTTAAATTATATTATTTAAACAAATATAACTATAAACACAACATTTTCAATTAGGTAATTAAATTTAATTACCACTAGAAAAAGGTTATGTTTATACAAACATTTTGTTCATAGTTTTGATAAAAAATAATTACCAGCGTTTTTATAGTTTATAGCGCAAACTATTGGAACAAAAAATTGAAAACCTGATAACTAGGTTCAATAAAACATTGTATGTCCTAATACTTATAGAAGCTTGCCCTCTTTATTTATAAGAAGTGTCTTATGTAAAGGTTGATGGACTTGGGCGATGTGGGACAACCATCGTCTTTGTTTCTCCTTTCTGTTTTCCAAAAACCACTTCCACTCAATTCCATAAGTTTTCTAAAATCTTAAAGATGACGTTTCTTATTCCCAAATACACTTCAGCGCTTCGCACGCGGAAGAAAATCCATATTTTTTGTCTCTTGCAAGAATTGAACCCAAGTAAAACTCGTTTTTAATTGTCCATCTTAATGTGGTCAGAAAAGAGGATGGCCAGTGAGCATGCATAGAAAACATTCAACCTTGTTGGGGATGTTCTTTTACGTCAAGTATTGATAAATGAGTCGTAAACCCATTATTCTCATTTTTTTGTTAATGTTGTAGCCTTGCAGTTCATGGCAAAGTTGTTTAGTTTATCCGCTATTGGAATCAACAAGTATACTTCTAGCTAGTTGTATGCAAGCAGGACTTTGCATGGACTCATTCGCTTATTTGGTTAAACTCACAAAGTACGTGTCTTGCTTAAACATGATAATTCACAATAATTCACATTTGTACAAAATCATTCTACCCCCAAACGGCATAAACACCACGTGGTTGTAAAACATGGTTGGTCACCGACTATCATGAGGATGAGGGAGGTTCAGTAAATATGTGAAAGTTGTCCTCAAAAGAGTCAAAGAACGGGAGATCAGTGAGTTGCTTTCCATCATGTTGGGCACAAGGTAAATACATACAAATATGATACGTGGCATTTCATTTCTTAGTGCTATTGTTAATTATGTGATCCAAGTAGAGTATAACATATCGTATGTGTTTCAATTGCTGTACTTTAAATCCTTAGCAGTCGCAACAGCAGACCAAGACTTAAACATACCCAAAATGCCTTAGGTGTATCGAGTTTCAGAGGAGTGCCTTCGACCCCATCCTGACACTTTTCAACTGCTTAATTAGATTACTTAAACAGATAATAACTATAAACCCAACATTTTAAAATAGGTAATAAGATTTAATTACCTAACTTTTTAAAATACCACGTTTATACTATCTTGTTTTGTAATTTAGATAAAAAAAATATTTGCTAGCAGTTTCTAATTGTGTGTCCTACTTCTAATGGAAGCTTGCCCCTTTTTTAAGAAATGTCTTATGTAAAGGTTGATGGATTTCGGCGATGTGGGACAATCTTTTTTTTTATTATGCAAAAGTTATATAAGTAATGAGTGACTAAAACTAATCCTTTAGCATGTAAAAATAGAGAATGCAAAATAAATGGACTCTAATTATTTAAGACTCAAAGAAATAATAGTGTCAATCAAAAAAGTTAATTTACTTAAACTAGAAGCAATTCTCTTAACGTTTATTGGAAAGATAATTTTCTTAACGTTTATTGAAAAAGCTTAACACTTACAATTAGTATAAAAAATTGGCTTATATGCTCGTCTTGGTACACCATACACTTTCCAAGGACCGCATAGCAGTTAGGTATTCTAAGTTAGAACATTTACTAATTCAAAGGTTCGATCATCGCTCCTTGTAATGTCAGAGATCATTTTCTACCCTTAGTAGGAGTATGGCTGTGTACACTCAACCTCTCCCATAGACGGTCTTAGTTGGTGTTAAGACCCATAACCCAAGAAAAACACTACTATTAAACAATCATTTAAAAGATATTCAGTCCTAACTCCTAACATATTTATAAATTTTAGAATATTTTAGTTAATTTTGGATACAAATTCAACTCAATATTAATATCATAATGAATTTATAATTTACATTACAAATCCAAAATTATTCTGATCTCGAATTTCAAAAGATTAATACTAGTATTTGGTGCATGCAAATATGTTACAAATTCATATTTATACCTCATCATCTGTTAGCCATTTTTTTCAACCGAAATTTTTCCTCATTCCCTTCTTTTGTTTAGCCATAAAACAAACCAACTTTACTTCAAGTATAACACTTACAGATTCATTTTTTTATAATCACATTAGTTTGTCTTTTATTTGTTATAACAGTTATTCGCAACACCAAAAGAAGATGAATTATGTGAGTATTTGTAAAAGATACATTGAGACGTGTTTGCGAAAGTGGAATCTTAGGAGAAGCCTCTTTGTCATGGATTCCATCCCAAGCATTTTGCACCAAACAAAAATTGTGTTCCACAAAGGATAAGATTTTTTTTATTGAGTCTTACCAACTATATAACAGAAGAACAACTCATTCATGTTGGTAAATTTCCAATATATATCATATAATTATGCTCCAAGCGTGCACGTATCCGGTTATTATATAAGTTTTCTGGTTAAAAAGTGTTGTATTTGATCTTTATATTTTGGCTCAAAAACGGTCAAATATTGGAAATACCTTCTGCAAGCTGGTATCCAACGTTCCACTTTTTTTAAAGAAAAAAAGAAATTAAT
Source organism: Glebionis coronaria (assembly GCA_025667525.1). Lineage (NCBI taxonomy): Eukaryota > Viridiplantae > Streptophyta > Magnoliopsida > Asterales > Asteraceae > Glebionis > Glebionis coronaria. The sequence continues at coordinate 592,885,520 of CM046879.1, read as the reverse complement.
AAACGCAGAAATGTGACACGAGAATGCAGAACGCGATACAACGAATGGCGTTTACACGTTCGTTCTCCTGCACCACATCGACTCAAAAATATGGATCTCACGTCGTGCGAGTGCGTTTCCGGTAAAACGCAAACTAGTTGTGCACCGTACCATGTGGCCTAATTAATTTCACTCATAACTGGTACTATAATGATGATCTTTTTGTTTCCATATACAAGCCCAAAGGACAAACAAACGAAGTTGAAGTGGCTTTGAAACACAAAAACCGTCAAAACTAAATTTGCTAAAATTGGATTATATATAGTTCCAAAGATGAAGTTAAGATTATGTGAATGAACGATTTATGAGTTCGTCCAGGAGACATCATCGTCGCATCGCATGACTCGTAACAAATGATCAAGTGTAGTTTTTGAAGCAACATTCATAGATGTATTATTCGTGCAAATGAATCGGTGGAATCTTTCTTCTATATGTTGTTCAATATCGTTGTTACTTAATTACGAATTAAGGCGCTGAAAAGGATAAAAAAGTAGGTTATAATCTTTCTAAGTTGCTAAAAAGGATTATAAAAACCAAGTTATAAACAACTTGAATGTCTTATGAACATTATTATATTATCTGCATTTATAAACTTGTTTCATTACATTAACCAACCAATTAGCGACAGATTTCCGTCCGTCGGAAATTCTGTCGCTGTTGCCCCTTTTTCTAGTAGTGCTATGAACATATAATTTTAATAGTATTGTATATATGTATGTATCTAACCTCTCTTTTTCAAATCATTTAATTTGTTTCTTCACACAAAATGCAACCGAATAATAAGGCTTCCCGTTATGGTCTCGGTCTCTTGAATCGATTAACCATGGTCTGTGTGGGTCGAGCCAATCGGTCAACCATGGTTGTGCTCACATTGTTGTTTGTACTGTTGCAAATCCTATATTTGATTACCTCTATTGTAAAAGTAAGAAAATCATCTTTTGGTTTTAATTAAAGCCACAACTCATTACTTTGTGTCCCACATAAAACACAACCCAATAAAAACATATTTATGCAACTGATTTTTTATACTGTAACCAAAAAGTTTAATGTTCCTCTACCAGCACACTTATTCGTAATTACATGTGCTGGTATTCAAATAATAAACTTACTTTGCTCTCAAATTTGTCACATATAAGCTACTTTACATTTCAATTACCCACCAATGTGGGAGAAGTTCCACTTGTTTACTTATCAAGTTTTTTGCATCATGGCTCATTTGGTATTTTGAGAATATGTGACATGTCTCAACTTGATGCAAGCTATGAGGAAATGCAAACTCAAAAATTAATAGTTGTATAAATAAAATATAATTGTTGTCACCAACGACACCAGGGTAAAAGTTATCAAAATGCACAATTTATTCTTACTTTGGTACAAAGAAAAAATTAACCAAAGAATACAATTTTCAGTTAACATGATAGAATCTAGTGGTACCAAAAGTTTACTTTTTATCTATTGAAGTACTAACTAAAGAATAAGCGGAAGAACCTAAAGCATTAGAGCACACGGTACGGGCCACCTTTCACGAACACGTCACCCCTCTGAGTGTCGTTTTGGGCTTATTGTGGGCTGAGGTAGGATGACAAGGGCTTTACATTTGGGCTTATTGTTTTTATATTTATCTCAGGTAAATGTAATATTTTATTTATATAAATGAAAAGAAAAATAAGAACGATAGGGTCACCATATTACCATAACATCACAAAACTGGTGTTAACCAAAGATCCTCATTTTTTATGTTATGATGATTCTTGTATTATGAGAAAAACATACATGTCTTCTACTTTTCTCATAACACGACACCACGACTTAACACCGACCCAGTACTCTTAGGATAAAGTTCATTTTGAAAAAAATTGTGTTTAAAAATTGCGGGTTTGTAATAGTTGAACAGTCACAAGAACAACATGTCATCCCATGTAGCCCAATTCTAAATTTTTACAAAATTTGTGTTATTTAAATGATAATCCATCAATAATTCCAATCGACTAAACTTGGTGGCTTTATATAGTTCACATGAATAGTTTAGTTTAACATTATATATAGATCAGGTACGAGTTCGTTCGTCGCCATTGACATCAAGATGTACGTAGTCCTAATATCATTGTTACTTTTGAGCCTTAAAATGAGATAACAGAACCGTAAAAAGGTTTACATTATATATTCTTTTATTTAGTCCTATTATCACAATGAGGTCATCCATGGTCATCTTTATCCTTCACGATAAGCACAGCACATGCCCCGTAACATTCAGTTGCCTTGGTAAGACAAATAAGTAATAGAATCATGGGTAAGACCCAAATCAAAAAGTAGGATTTCAGGGTTAGAGATGTAGTAAATGGTTCAAGGGTTTTAGAGATAATGAGTGAATGGTTAGTGGAAAGGGTTTGGGAATAGATAGGGAAATTCAGGCGTGTTTGGATGAGGGTTTTGAGTTGGGAAATTGTGATGCTTGGGTTTGGGAATTTAAGGTGTTCTAAACCACCTCTCGATCTAATTTTCATTAACATGTCTTTTTGTTTCATTTTAATATATGATCCATGATGAATCATATATAATTTTCTTTAAAAAAAATTTCGTCGAAAGTTTATACATGTGACCCTCTATAAAAAGATGACTTATTTCTAGTTGCAATGAGGTATTTATGTCGTTTGACGATTTATTTTTTGTAAGATATTTAAATTTTTAAAAAGAGATGGAAAGCATGGTTTTTTTTAAATGAGTGAATATTATGTGTTGATTGGGTATATGTTAAATGGAGGGGCAAAAAAGGGGAAAATAGATGAAAAAAAAAGATGGGAAAATAAGGTTTGGTCAGAGGTTACAGAAGGATGGTTCTATTCATACCCTAGATCCTTTCTATCAGAAATACTCCTCTGTTACATAGTGTACTGACAAAAACTATACTTTTTGATATTTTCTTCGTTTCATGTATTTTGCATTTTATAATTTCTGAGTTGGAAAAATTTATAAGTTATGTTTCACACTTTTTTTTTACAGTTTTACACACTTTATTAACAACATAAAACAATGCGATCTTCATGTTTTATTATTTTTTACTTATCAAACTTTATATTTTCTGTCCCTTTTTTTTTATTTTATAGTTTTATAATACAAACAAAATTATAAAGTTAAAAAAATAAAAAAAATAAAAAAATCCAAGAGGTTATTACTTGTATTTTAAGAGGTACCAATAGCTAAACCCATTATAGAAACACTAAAAGTAAGAAAATCATCTTTTGGTTTCAACATTAGAGGTTCAATGTATTAGATAGGTTTTATCATTAGAGGGTCAAGTATTAGATAGAGTTCATCATTAGAGGTTCAATGTATTAGATAGGGTTCAACATTAGAGGTTCAATGTATTAGAAGCACGTTAATGAAAATTTTTGTCGTTTTGTGAAAGAAGTGCGTTAATGAAAATTTTTGGAGGGCTTTCTAAAATTAATAAAAAAACTTACCCCAGCGACATTAGAGGTTCATTGTATTAGATAGGTTTCATCATTAGAGGTTCAACGTATTAGATAGGGTTCAACATTAGAGGTTCATTGTATTAGATAGGTTTCATCATTAGAGGTTCAACGTATTAGATAGGGTTCATCATTAGAGGTTCAATATATTAGATATGGTTCAACATTAGAGGTTCAATGTATTAGATAGGGTTCAACATTAGAGGTTCAATGTATTAGATAGGTTTCATCATTAGAGGTTCAACGTATTAGATAGGGTTCATCATTAGAGGTTCATTGTATAAGATAGGGTTCAACATTAGAGGTTCAATGTATTAGATAGGGTTCAACATTAGAGGTTTAATGTATTAGATAGGGTTCAACATTAGAGGTTCAATGTATTAGATAGGTTTCATCATTAGAGGCTCAACGTATTAGATAGAGTTCATCATTAGAGGTTCAATGTATTAGATAGGGTCAACATTAGAGGTTCAATGTATTAGATAGGGTTTATTAGATAGGGTTCAATATTAGAGGTTCAACGTATTAGATAGAGTTCATTATTAGAGGTTCATTGTATTAGATAGGGTTCAACATTAGAGGTTCAACGTATTAGATAGGTTTCATCATTAGAGGTACATTGTATTAGATATGGTTCAACATTAGAGGTTCAACGTATTAGATAGGGTTCATCATTAGAGGTTCATTGTATTAGATAGAGTTCATCATTAGAGGTTCAACGTATTAGATAGGTTTCATCATTAGAGGTTCAACGTATTAGATAGGGTTCAACATTAGAGGTTCAACGTATTAGATAGGGTTCAACATTAGAGGTTCAATGATTTGATAGGGTTCAACATTATTGGCGGAAAAAAATTGGAGGGAAAACACTGACGGGAAAATCTTAACCATTTACCTCACTTTTTTACCATAAAAGGACAACCACACACACTCCTTATCATAACAACCACCAGCAGATCACACACACACACACACACACACACTTATTATCACAAACACATTGTTATTATGAAGATGTTGAAGCATGAAGCTTTTCCGTGCAAGTGTGGATATGGAGATGTAGTTCTTCGAGAATCGTGGCAAACTGAATCCTTTGATAGACTGTACTATGCTTGTCCACGTTCACGGGTTTAACGTCCAGTTTCATATGGATGCAATTTTTTTATGGAAAGACGAATGCGTGCAACTACTAATCAACTCTCTTGGAGGTTCAATGAGCTTTTCTCCTCCAAACTCTTCTTCGAGACCTTCAACGAGCTTTTCTCCTCCAAGCTCTTCTCCCAGACCTTCAACAATTCCAATTTCTTCCCCAAGCTCTTCAACGTGTGCAAACTGTGTGCGCTTGACTGGAATGATAAGGGTACTTGAGAAAACAATAGAGTTGTACAAAAATTGCGATAGGCACACACTGGATTCAGCTGCACTACTTCACGACCTTTACGATGACATGGGGAACATTCGTTTGAACTAGTTTATGATGTATTTGTTTTCGTGTTTATGAGTCTATTATCGGTTTAATATCCATGTTTAATTAAGCGCGTGTTTAAGGTAGTGTTTGATAAGGACTTATAGAGTCTTAATTAGAAAATTAGTAAGTAAATTAAGTGATTAAAAACTTGTTTGTTTTGTGCTTAAAATTAACACATGACTTTCTAGAATAAGCCATGAAAGTGAGGGTCTCCATATTAAGTCTATGACTTAATATATAATATTACACATTTACCCTCCAACTTCTTCATATATAATCTATGTAACTTCTTTTTAAGGTATAAAAGTAATTTTATTTAATTCAGACACTCTATTCAGCATATAAAACAAACAAACATATATCCATCTAAAAACAGACATTATACCTATAAACAGACGCTTTAATTTTATAGAACTTAATAGAATAACTAAACAAACAGGCCCTAAGTGTCCGTGTAGAATAAAGTTAGGTTTAGGCGTGTCTGTTTGTAAGCCTCAATGAATGTTAACAATTTTAATTAATATTAACAATGAATGTTAACAATTATCAGTGAATGTTAACTTTTGGCGGGCAAAATGTTGGCGGGAAAATATTGGCGGGAAAACATTAGCGGGAAAATTAACCATTTGTCTCACTTTTTTTTATCATAAAAAGAGATATACTATTTTAAATTTTAATAACTATATTTTATATTTATTAAAATATTATATAAACATTACACTTTTTTGTGAAAATTGTTGGTCAAATTGCAGTCAACGTTTCCCCAGCGACATGTCGCTGGAGAAACTTTTTGTTCGTCGTTTTGTTAAATAGGCGCGTTAACGAAAACCATTTTGGAGGGAATCCTGAAAGTTCCCCAACGACATGTCGCTGGGGAAACGTTGGGCCATAAATAAACAAAACATTAACACTAATCACTTGGATTAGTACAGTGGAAGAAAGTTTCCCTAGCGACATGTCGCTGGGGAAAATTGGGCGGGTTAATCTCCCGCTTGCATTTTTGTGAAATAGTTTGGTCAAAATTCAGTCAACGTTTCCCCAGCGACATGACGCTGGAGAAAATTTTCTTTATTTTTTGGTCAAAATTTCTACGAGCAAGTTTGACACGTCAGAATGATTTTGTCGTTTAGCGTTGTTTCCCCAGCGACACGTTGTCGCTGGAGAAAACCCCGATGGGGAAGGGCTGCATTGTTGTAGTGCACGAACCATCTTTTTTTTTTGGTCGGATATGTCTGTCCTTCCATTTGCAAGTGTTGTTATAGTTGCTTTGTTAGGTTATTGTAATGAGTCGATATACTTATCATTAGCAAATTGCAAGTCATAATGTTATTTAGGTTACATTATCCCAAAAACGCCCTCAAATGATAGTTTTTTTAGGTGTGCCTACATCAATTGAGCCTTATATCAAACAAACGATTAGATTCGCTTGTAATTTTAAGCAAGACTCATCAAGACGTGCCCTATAATAAATAGTTACCCATTTTGACCCATATATAACCCAAGGTGGTCCTTAATTAGAAACCCTAACCCGTTTCAATCATAACAACACTATCCATAACAGTCGGTTTTTTCAATACACGACATCCAAGACTCCTCTGGGCGTCCATGTCACAAACAAAAGATAACACCTTTATTTTTGGTATGAGCATATCTTTTTTGTTTAAAATGTTATTTTCAACGCTTCCTATAAATTAATATGCCTTTTTTTTACACAATATTGCCGGATCACGGGTTTGATTATCGAGAAGTCTCGGTCAAGTTATTGGGTCACAAGATCGATCACTGGATCAACTTGGTCTAGTCACCGGGTCAACCTGATCTAATCACCGGGTCAACCGATCGAGTCACCGCTTCACGGGTTCGATCACCAAATCATCCCGGTCGCTTTACGAGATTATCGATTCGACCATTGAGTCGATTATCATATCGTTAACAAATTACCGCACAAATTTGTAACATAAAAGAAAACTAATACTTTATTTTATAAAATCAGTTCAAATTTTGAGTTTTATTATATTCTAAAAACTGTAATTTAAAATAATAGGAGTCAAATTTTAAACTCAACTTAGTACGTAGTAATTAGAGTCCTTTATTTCAAGAAAAAAAATCCACAAGAAGATGTAAGCTTTAGTTTAATACGTGCTTATTGCCTCTTTATGCCTTCCACTTATTTAAAGCTTCCCACTTTTACTACTCAGTCGATGTGGGATGAACTCACTTTCATATTTCTCACTTTTTACCATTATTGTCTTTCTTTTTAAATCTGTTTTCAACAAATGGATTAATTCAAAAATTAAAACTAAATCTCTATCTCTACATATAATATTACCAAGTTAAAGGTTCCACCACCGATTCATTCCGGTTGAGTTAAGGTCATGGGATCGATTACCAAGTCAACTTGGTCGAGTCAGCAGGTTAACCAGGTCGAGTCACCGGGTCAACATGATAGAGTCACTGATTCGTTGATTCGACCACAATGTCAACCTGGTCAAGTCACTAGGTTACCGTTTCGACCACTACATCAATTAGCACATCGTTAACTATTTGCCTAAATGTTTGTCACACAATGTTCGTAGCTATACACAGGTATCAAAGAAAACTAATACCTTGTATTGCAAACTTAGTATAAGTTTTGACAATAGCTAAACCCATTATAGAAACACTAAAAGTAAGAAAATCATCTTTTGGTTTCAACATTAGAGGTTCAATGTATTAGATAGGTTTTATCATTAGAGGGTCAAGTATTAGATAGAGTTCATCATTAGAGGTTCAATGTATTAGATAGGGTTCAACATTAGAGGTTCAATGTATTAGAAGCACGTTAATGAAAATTTTTGTCGTTTTGTGAAAGAAGTGCGTTAATGAAAATTTTTGGAGGGCTTTCTAAAATTAATAAAAAAACTTACCCCAGCGACATTAGAGGTTCATTGTATTAGATAGGTTTCATCATTAGAGGTTCAACGTATTAGATAGGGTTCAACATTAGAGGTTCATTGTATTAGATAGGTTTCATCATTAGAGGTTCAACGTATTAGATAGGGTTCATCATTAGAGGTTCAATATATTAGATATGGTTCAACATTAGAGGTTCAATGTATTAGATAGGGTTCAACATTAGAGGTTCAATGTATTAGATAGGTTTCATCATTAGAGGTTCAACGTATTAGATAGGGTTCATCATTAGAGGTTCATTGTATAAGATAGGGTTCAACATTAGAGGTTCAATGTATTAGATAGGGTTCAACATTAGAGGTTTAATGTATTAGATAGGGTTCAACATTAGAGGTTCAATGTATTAGATAGGTTTCATCATTAGAGGCTCAACGTATTAGATAGAGTTCATCATTAGAGGTTCAATGTATTAGATAGGGTCAACATTAGAGGTTCAATGTATTAGATAGGGTTTATTAGATAGGGTTCAATATTAGAGGTTCAACGTATTAGATAGAGTTCATTATTAGAGGTTCATTGTATTAAATAGGGTTCAACATTAGAGGTTCAACGTATTAGATAGGTTTCATCATTAGAGGTACATTGTATTAGATATAGTTCAACATTAGAGGTTCAACGTATTAGATAGGGTTCATCATTAGAGGTTCATTGTATTAGATAGAGTTCATCATTAGAGGTTCAACGTATTAGATAGGTTTCATCATTAGAGGTTCAACGTATTAGATAGGGTTCAACATTAGAGGTTCAACGTATTAGATAGGGTTCAACATTAGAGGTTCAATGATTTGATAGGGTTCAACATTATTGGCGGAAAAAAATTGGAGGGAAAACACTGACGGGAAAATCTTAACCATTTACCTCACTTTTTTACCATAAAAGGACAACCACACACACTCCTTATCATAACAACCACCAGCAGATCACACACACACACACACACACACTTATTATCACAAACACATTGTTATTATGAAGATGTTGAAGCATGAAGCTTTTCCGTGCAAGTGTGGATATGGAGATGTAGTTCTTCGAGAATCGTGGCAAACTGAATCCTTTGATAGACTGTACTATGCTTGTCCACGTTCACGGGTTTAACGTCCAGTTTCATATGGATGCAATTTTTTTATGGAAAGACGAATGCGTGCAACTACTAATCAACTCTCTTGGAGGTTCAATGAGCTTTTCTCCTCCAAACTCTTCTTCGAGACCTTCAACGAGCTTTTCTCCTCCAAGCTCTTCTCCCAGACCTTCAACAATTCCAATTTCTTCCCCAAGCTCTTCAACGTGTGCAAACTGTGTGCGCTTGACTGGAATGATAAGGGTACTTGAGAAAACAATAGAGTTGTACAAAAATTGCGATAGGCACACACTGGATTCAGCTGCACTACTTCACGACCTTTACGATGACATGGGGAACATTCGTTTGAACTAGTTTATGATGTATTTGTTTTCGTGTTTATGAGTCTATTATCGGTTTAATATCCATGTTTAATTAAGCGCGTCCGTGTAGAATAAAGTTAGGTTTAGGCGTGTCTGTTTGTAAGCCTCAATGAATGTTAACAATTTTAATTAATATTAACAATGAATGTTAACAATTATCAGTGAATGTTAACTTTTGGCGGGCAAAATGTTGGCGGGAAAATATTGGCGGGAAAACATTAGCGGGAAAATTAACCATTTGTCTCACTTTTTTTATCATAAAAAGAGATATACTATTTTAAATTTTAATAACTATATTTTATATTTATTAAAATATTATATAAACATTACACTTTTTTGTGAAAATTGTTGGTCAAATTGCAGTCAACGTTTCCCCAGCGACATGTCGCTGGAGAAACTTTTTGTTCGTCGTTTTGTTAAATAGGCGCGTTAACGAAAACCATTTTGGAGGGAATCCTGAAAGTTTCCCCAACGACATGTCGCTGGGGAAACGTTGGGCCATAAATAAACAAAACATTAACACTAATCACTTGGATTAGTACAGTGGAAGAAAGTTTCCCTAGCGACATGTCGCTGGGGAAAATTGGGCGGGTTAATCTCCCGCTTGCATTTTTGTGAAATAGTTTGGTCAAAATTTAGTCAACGTTTCCCCAGCGACATGTCGCTGGAGAAAATTTTCTTTATTTTTTTGGTCAAAATTTCTACGAGCAAGTTTGACACGTCAGAATGATTTTGTCGTTTAGCGTTGTTTCCCCAGCGACACGTTGTCGCTGGAGAAAACCCCGATGGGGAAGGGCTGCATTGTTGTAGTGCACGAACCATCTTTTTTTTTGGTCGGATATGTCTGTCCTTCCATTTGCAAGTGTTGTTATAGTTGCTTTGTTAGGTTATTGTAATGAGTCGATATACTTATCATTAGCAAATTGCAAGTCATAATGTTATTTAGGTTACATTATCCCAAAAACGCCCTCAAATGATAGTTTTTTTAGGTGTGCCTACATCAATTGAGCCTTATATCAAACAAACGATTAGATTCGCTTGTAATTTTAAGCAAGACTCATCAAGACGTGCCCTATAATAAATAGTTACCCATTTTGACCCATATATAACCCAAGGTGGTCCTTAATTAAAAACCCTAACCCGTTTCAATCATAACAACACTATCCATAACAGTCGGTTTTTTCAATACACGACATCCAAGACTCCTCTGGGCGTCCATGTCACAAGCAAAAGATAACACCTTTATTTTTGGTATGAGCATATCTTTTTTGTTTAAAATGTTATTTTCAACGCTTCCTATAAATTAATATGCCTTTTTTTTACACAATATTGCCGGATCACGGGTTTGATTATCGAGAAGTCTCGGTCAAGTTATTGGGTCACAAGATCGATCACTGGATCAACTTGGTCTAGTCACCGGGCCAACCTGATCTAATCACCGGGTCAACCGATCGAGTCACCGCTTCACGGATTCGATCACCAAATCATCCCGGTCGCGTTACGAGATTATCGATTCGACCATTGAGTCGATTATCATATCGTTAACAAATTACCGCACAAATTTGTAACATAAAAGAAAACTAATACTTTATTTTATAAAATCAGTTCAAATTTTGAGTTTTATTATATTCTAAAAACTGTAATTTAAAATAATAGGAGTCAAATTTTAAACTCAACTTAGTACGTAGTAATTAGAGTCCTTTATTTCAAGAAAAAAAATCCACAAGAAGATGTAAGCTTTAGTTTAATACGTGCTTATTGCCTCTTTATGCCTTCCACTTATTTAAAGCTTCCCACTTTTACTACTCAGTCGATGTGGGATGAACTCACTTTCATATTTCTCACTTTTTACCATTATTGTCTTTCTTTTTAAATCTGTTTTCAACAAATGGATTAATTCAAAAATTACAACTAAATCTCTATCTCTACATATAATATTACCAAGTTAAAGGTTCCACCACCGATTCATTCCGGTTGAGTTAAGGTCATGGGATCGATCACCAAGTCAACTTGGTCGAGTCAGCAGGTTAACCGGGTCGAGTCACCGGGTCAACATGATAGAGTCACTAATTCGTTGATTCGACCACAATTTCAACCTGGTCAAGTCACTAGGTTACCGTTTCGACCACTACATCAATTAGCACATCGTTAACTATTTGCCTAAATGTTTGTCACACAATTTTCGTAGCTATACACGGGTATAAAAGAAAACCAATACCTTGTATTGCAAACATAGCATAAGTTTTGACAATTTATAAATAATAAACATCATCCGCAGCTAATACACGTGTACATGTTATTTTTTTAACGTGAAGTTAGTAGTTAGTGATTCGAGCCCATTATGCAAGCTTTAACCTTTCATTAGGGGATGAACCCCACTCGTGCTTCTATTTTATTACGTTCCTCCCGAAGGTCCATGGTAAGACCGGAACTTGAGACATATCTAAAGATACCTCCAAAATTTTCTTCGGGACTAATTGAGCTAACCCAGTTCTTTACATACACACGTGTTATCTAGTAGAAAACTAACTAAAAATAAGATTTACTTTTTATTTTATTATAAAAACTATAATTTATAAATAATAAAAAATTAAACTTAAACTCGCTTAGTTCTTTATTTAAGAGAAAACTCTACAAGAATAAGCATATAGCAACTCATGCAAAATGATGAAAGCTTAGTCTTATATTTTCTTGTTGCTTGGCTTTGTGCCTTCAACATATGCAGTTTGGTGTTTATATACAGCTTCCCACACTCTCAACTACTACAACTCGGTCGATGTGGGATGAACTTCCTTTCATGTTTCTCACTTTTCACCATGCCTTTCTTTTTTAAATCTATTTTCAAAAAATGTTATAATTTTAATTAATATTTTTTCCGCGGAAGTTAAGTAGTTAAGCCATAGATGAGTTGACAAACAATTGTGGGATTAATGAAAATACTATAAAGGAAATGCTTATAATCAGGTTAAACTCTTTGGTGGATCACGAGAGAACTTGGACCACTTCTTAATATCAAAACCAAAATCACAACGTGCTTGGATCCTGATGGTTGGCAGACACTTTTGAATTTAAATTTTTTGTAAAACAAAGTCTAGTTAGTTTGCGTCCCTGCCATATGCGTTGCGTGAACAATATCTTTGAGGTGATGACTCTGGTGACTTATAAAGATGTAGTATTTCGATAATCAACACTGTTAAGCTCTGGATCATCAGGGAAACGATCATCCAAATTAAAGTTGTTTGTTAGTCAGGTCATTCATTGAGGTGCTAGCTAACTAGGGAAAGTCACGAAAAATTGAACTACTAGGATTGGTGGGGTGAGCCAAGCCAAAGCAGTAGTGCAACACCAAGGCAACTCGCATAAAAAATAAGGTTAATATCGAGTGAGCCGATGGCTCACATATCAGATATCCAAAATTAAAGGTTACCCTTAATTAACTACTTCCTACAAAACAGTGAAAGTTTCAAACTCAGAAACTTTATTTTTAAATACTCGTTGACATTCCAAAATAAATTTTCCGAGTTTCAAACTTTCACTGTTTTGTAGGAAGTAGTTAATTAAGGGTAACCTTTAATTTTGGATAAACCTGAATGGATTGGACAGGAGGTTCATTTGAAATAAATAACTTCTCTTGACATCCACAGTTAGTAAAACATAATATGTTATATGAACAACAATCATATGAATTTCAGAACCTGGGATCACTGACACGACGTAGTTTAAGGAGGCATTTGATGAATTTTGTCAAGGTATTTCAGTGTATGGACCATATGGGATCATAGATTGGGATACTGGAAATCAGGGCTGGAAAGGCCGGGTACAATATTATTTTTGAAATATGAAGATTTGAATAGGGACCCTACCGCCATGTGAAGACGCTTGCAGATCTCTTAGGTTATCTTTTTTCCAGAGAATAAGAGAATGTGGATCATAAAATTGTGCAGCTTTAAGACTCTTAGCAGCTTAGAAGTGAACAAAACCGGACATTTCAAGCAACGACGGATATTGTGATAGAAAACCGATACTATTTGAGGAAGGCACAAGATGGTGATTGGGAGAACTACTTCACGGACGAGATGAAAGAAAAGATAGACAAAAAAAAAATGTATAAACTTTGGATGGAGCTTTGAAGTGTCACCTTTTATTTCTGCTCTTTGTTGCAAATGATGAATATGTGTTTCAAAAAGAATACAAAGAAATGAAAGTGGATATGCGGGGAATCAAACCCCGTGCCTCTCGCATGCGAAGCGAGCGCTCTACCATATGAGCTACATCCCCAAGCTGTTTAACGAACACAAAATATCCCCACTAATACGTTATTGCATGCATGAATCATGATTCATGAACAAGTCTTCTAAACGTTTAGAAGATTGAACTAAAAAATCTACAAAATAGGAGTGCCTTCGACCCCATCCTGACACTTTTCAACTGCTTAATTAGATTACTTAAACAAATACTAACTATAAACCCAACATTTTAAAATAGGTAATAAGATTTAATTACCTAACTTTTTAAAATACCACCTAAGGCAACATTTTAAAATAGGTAATAAGATTTAATTACCTAACTTTTTAAAATACCACGTATACTTACCATCTTGTTTTGTAATTTAGATAAAAATAGCTTGCCCCCTTTTTAAGAAATGTCTTATGTAAAGGTTGATGGATTTAGGCGATGTGGCCTGTGGGACAATTTTTTTTTTATTATGCAAAAGTTATATAAGTAATGAGTGATTAAGGGGTGTTTGGATATGCGGTTATGAGGAGATTATCTCCAAATCTCAGTTCCAAAATGAAGATAAGTTAAAAAAAATTGTTTGAGTAATAAATGGAGATAAGTGATTATTTGCGTTTAGAAGCTCCAAAATGGAGTTTTGAAAAAGTTAGTGGGGAGCTACTTATTTCATTTTCAAAATGGAGTTTTGGAAAAGTAAGTTTTCAAAATGGAGTTTATTATCAAATAATCAAATTTGCCAAATACTCAAAAAAGTGATTATTTGATTATTGCGATTTCAAACTGGAATATCAAATCCAAACACTATTTTTTAAAATGGAGTTTTCAAAATGATGATTTTTCAAAATGAAGTTTTAAAAATGAATAATTTGTTTTCATAAAAACAATAATCTCGTGTAAAGGGTGATTTACTAATTGGTGAATATGTAAAGTAGGATAGTTAATGTGACGAAGTTGTGAGTTATGTCAACGCGATAAGCACATTGGAGTTACGCGATATGTTATAGTTAAGGCGTCTAACATGAGGAATTCGTTAAGAAATGAGGATGGAACCAAATGGTTAATGCTCGTCTTGGTACACCATACACTTTCCAAGGACGCATAGAAGTTAGGTTTTCTAAGTTAGAACATTTACTAGTTCAAAGGTTCGATCATCGCTCCTTGTAATGTCAGATGTCATTTTCTACCCTTAGTCCCTTACTAGGAGTATGGCTGTGTACACTCGACCTCTCCATAGACCGTCTTAGTCGGTGTTAAGACCCATAACCCAGGAAAAACGATACTATTAAACAATCATTTAAAAGATATTAAGTCCTAACTCCTAACATAATTATAAATATTAGAATTTTTAGTTAATTTTGGATACAAATTCTCATCTAATAGAACTCAATATCAATATCATAATGAATTTATAATTTACATTACAAATCCAAAATTATTCTAATCTCGAATATCAAAAGATTAATACTAGTATTTGGCGCATGCAAATATGTACAAATTAATATTTATACCTGATCATCTGTTAGCCCTTTTTCTCAACCGAAATTTTTCCTCATTCCCTTCTTTTGTTTAGCCATAAAACAAACCAACTTTGCTTTAAGTATAACACTTACAGATTCATTTTTTTATAAGCACATCAGTTTGTCTTTTATTTGTTATAACAATTATTCGCAACACCAAAAGAAGATGAATTATGTGAGTATTTGTAAAAGATATATTGAGACGTGTTTGCGAAAGTGGAATCTTAGGAGAAGCCTCTTTGTCGTGGATTCCACAAGCATTTTGCACCAAACAAAAATTGTGTTCCACAAAGGATAAGATTTTTTTACTGAGTCTTACCAACTATATAACAGAAGAACAACTCATTCATGTTGGTAAATTTCCAATATGTATCATATAATTATGCTCCAAGCATGCACGTATCCGGTTATATATAAGTTTTCTGGTTAAAAAGTGTTGTATTTGATCTTTATATTTTGGCTAAAAACGGTTAAATATTGGAAATACCTTCTGCAAGCTGGTATCCAACATTCCACTTTTTTTTTCAAGAAAAAAAGAAATTAATAAACGCAAAAATATGACACGAGAATGCAGAACGCGATACAACGAATGGCGTTACACGTTCGTTCTCCTGCACCACATCGACTCAAAAATATGGATCTCACGTCGTGCGAGTGCGTTTCTGGTAAAACGCAAACTAGTTGTGCACCGTACCATGTGGCCTAATTAATTTCACTCATAACTTGTACTATAATGATGATCTTTTTGTTTCCATATACAAGCCCAAAGGACAAACAAACGAAGTTGAAGTGGCTTTGAAACACAAAAACCGTCAAAACTAAATTTGCTAAAATTGGATTATATATAGTTCCAAAGATGAAGTTAAGATTGTTGGTTATCAGTCCAAGTTGCAGATTATACCAAACACAAAAGAGACGAAGTGTTACTGTAACTTGTTAGCAAAGAATGAAAATACAGAAGGTGTAGTTTATTGAATAAAAGAGTAGGCTATTTATAGCCAATACAAAAGTAAGTGTGGAACACATTCAACTAAAGAAAATACTACTCCTAAAGAACTGGTAAAAGTGATGACCCACTCCTCCTCAACTTCCATAAGACTCGGCCAATTAAGGATACCAATTCTAACTATCTGACTAATTAATAAAAACAACAATAAAACTCAAACAAATGCTTTTGTCTCAAGTGCACCCATGCAACATTGACGTGAAACACTGAGTACCAGCTTATTTCATGCAAATTGAAACAAGGACTTAGCAACACAAACCAATTAATCCAATAAAGATTATGTGAATGAACGATTTATGAGTTCGTCCAAGAGACATCATCGTCGCATCGCATGACTCGTAACAAATGATCAAGTGTAGTTTTTGAAGAAACATTCATAGATGTATTCGTGCAAATGAATCGGTGGAATCTTTCTTCTATATGTTGTCCAATATCGTTGTTACTTAATTACGAATTAAAGCGCTGAAAAGGATAAAAAAAAATAGGTTATAATCTTTCTAAGTTGCTAAAAAGGATTATAAAAACCAAGTTATAAACAACTTGAATGTTTTATGAACATTATTAGATTATCTTTTAAAATTGCATATAAGCTGTATGAACATTATTAGATTATCTGCATTTATAAACATGTTTCATTACATTCACTAACCAATGTGGGATATTATCAGTACTTTTTGATGAAAATTAAGAATGAATCAAAATATCATGAACATATAATTTTAATAGTATTGTATATATGTATCTAACCTCTCTTTTTCAAATAATTTAATTTCTTTCTTCACACAAAATGAAACCGAATAATAAGGCTTCCCGCTGTGGTCTCGTCTTTTGAATCGGTCAACCATGGTCGGTGGGGTCGAGCCATTTGGTCAACCATGGTTGTGCTCACATTGTTGTTTATACTGAGTACCATTTTTGGTCACATTTGCAAATCCAATATTTGATTACTTAAAGGGGTTGATATATTTACACGGAAGAAATTTATTTGCACACGAAGTTTCAGGTCTAATGACATTTATACCCTCAATACTTATTTTTCTGTTTCCACTTTCCACGAACACATATAATTTGCTGAAATTCACCCATGGTTTCCACTATACCCGGTCACCACTAGTAGTATTCAACTATTCATAACTATTTTCTGTACATCATATCTAAAACCAATCCAATATCTTTCAAAATTAGCGACCTAATTTAATACAGTGATTTTCGACGATGCATGAGACTTAACACATCAGCAGAAAGATAACACTTATTTTTTTTTACGTTGGTTCTTTAAGTTTTGAATTAATTTATATCAGACGTTTTCTAAAATTAGCTACCATCTCAAGATTAAAGCGATGCATTCTTTTCATCACCTTGTTGGCAATGGCAAATGATCTATAAGCTGTAGGAATCAGTCCCCTTAGCTCCCGAAGACAAAACTAGCAAAACGACAATCAAAACAGCAAATCGGGTTTCAATGTCTTTTGTATATTAAAAGGAAACTGAATACCACTTATAATATGAACTTTCTACCTATTTATATACTACATACTAAAATAGAACGTGGGTACTACATGTGCCAATAGTCCTACAAAACAGGAAACCAACAAGAGAATAGGTACACTTCAAAACCTGGTAAACTCCAACTTCTAAAACCCCCTTATTCTCCGCTCATTGGCATGCACTTTCAAGCTAAAAACTAGGTCTAACATATTTCCATAGTTCACAACAAACGATTAATCCAACATTCACCCCCTTAATCGTTTGTTCGATTCTTCACCACAACAGCTTCCAAGACCTTTCCCGAACACCCGACTCAAAACCGCCTCCTTTGATGTCTTTCTCGGTCTCGGTCTTCTCGGTCTTGAATTTCTCGGTCTAGGTGCCATCGTGCCGCCGGTCTTCTTGCGGCTCCTCGGTCTTCTTGGTCGGAACTTTCTGTCTTTCCCATTCTTCTTTCTTTAGTGACCAAGGTCAGCTTCTTTCTTTCTTTCGAGGCCTTCTTTCTTTCTTGTGAAGCGACACTAGCCTCTTTCATTCTTTCTTGTGACGCCTCTTCTTCCTTTCATTCTTTCTTGCAAGAAATCTTGCTACTTTCTTGTCGACTACTTTCTTGTCGACTACTTTCTTGTCCGACTCTTTCTGTCTGACTCTTTCTGTCGACTCTTTCTGTCGACTTTTTTTCTTTCTTTCTTTCTTTCTTTCTTTCTTTCTTTCTTTATTTCTTTCTTTCTTGCTATCTTTCGGTTGCGTTCTTTGATCACCTACTGTAATCAAAAGTTGCTTCTTTCTTTCGTCTTTCTTGTTTGCTGCCATTCGACGCTACGTCTTTCTTCTATTCGAACTAGTTGCATAAGGTTTGAAATTGGCCCTCTCTTTCTTGATCCGAAATCAAACCCGCTTTCGATCCAATATAGCCCTGCCATCTTAACCGGCACTCCTCCGCGACAACGACGAAGAAGAAACCACCATAAAGCCTCCGTCTTCTGCTGCAACACAGTCCCGAACAGCCATCTGCTGTCCCGAACAAATCTTTCACTCCTGCCTGCCCTCCACCGACCGACACACCCGCCGGCGGCGGAGGCTTCCCCGGTACGAGCCTACGCTCTGATACCAAATGTAGGAATCAGTCCCCTTAGCTCCCGAAGACAAAACTAGCAAAACGACAATCAAAACAGCAAATCGGGTTTCAATGTCTTTTGTATATTAAAAGGAAACTGAATACCACTTATAATATGAACTTTCTACCTATTTATATACTACATACTAAAATAGAACGTGGGTACTACATGTGCCAATAGTCCTACAAAACAGGAAACCAACAAGAGAATAGGTACACTTCAAAACCTGGTAAACTCCAACTTCTAAAACCCCCTTATTCTCCGCTCATTGGCATGCACTTTCAAGCTAAAAACTAGGTCTAACATATTTCCATAGTTCACAACAAACGATTAATCCAACATAAGCGACTTTCACTTTAGAATTCAATACTATCCACGAAACCGTCACCGAGGTTATTCTAGAATGCGTAGATACGTGGATTGACCCTATATTATTTGACACGGCCGGTATCCATCAATATACCGGTAAAGTTTGAGTGACTGTGGATTCCGCCACCAGTGTAAACCGATTTTTAAGATATAGTTTGCAGTTCGTTAAATTCAATGTTCATCGGGTAAAGGAGAAACATTAGTTGTCGTTTCTCCTAACACGCTGTGATGGCAATGAGTCTGTGACTTGGCACTGAGAGTGGTGTTTAGAACGATATGCCAATCCTACTTTGGTGGGATTGTAAAAAATATCAATATAGGCTGTAAACGGGATCACGAGGGCATAAGTGTCAAAACATTCAAATAAACCGTGTGCAAAGTAAAAGCCTCGTTGTACATATCACTGCCCTTACTTAAATTGTAAAAGTAAGTAAAATCATCTTTTTGTTTCAATTAAAGCGACAACTCATCACTTTGTGTCCCACATAAAACACAACCCAATAAAAACACATTTGTGCAACGGATTTTTTATACTCAAACAAAAAAAGTTTAATGTTCCTCCACCAGCACACTTAATACGTAGTTACGTGTGCTGGTATCAAACCATCCAACTTACTTTGCTCTCAAATTTGTCACATAAAAGCTACTTTACATTTCAATTACCCACCAATGTGGGAGAATACTTGATGCAAGCTATTAGGAAATGCAAACTCAAAAATTAATGTGTACTTGCTTTTGATAGTGCAGTCGCTCTCTATGGTAAATACGATTCAGCTGCATTTTTACCCAGGGTGAACATGGTCCGGGAGGCACCGGACCAGTTATGCTGGTTGCTATAACAGATAAACTCATAAGCCCATAAATAAGCTCCTGAGGTGTTTGGGTTAGCTTATTGTTTGGGCATATATGAAATCGGAAAAGCTTGTAAGCTTTTTTATTGGCTTATGAGATTGAAGTTAAATTTGTGGACTTAAATAACTCCATAAGGCTAAGCTGATAAGCGGAAAAAGTAAGCTTCTGAACTTTTCCATTTTCAAATGCCCTCATAAGCCCAAAATAGAAGCTAATGCAAAGTTGCTATTATTAATTAGCACTATGTGAATGGTTATTGTATATTTTAATGATATACAAATGCCGTATTGAGGGAGAAACTGGTGAAGATAATTGGGTCTTATTATTATAAGATTAAGCCGGAGATGAAAGCGCCTGCTGATGTGGCTGCAGAAGCTGCTACTGAGAGAGTGAAGTTGACTAAAAGGTATAACGAGTTTGCTTTCTATGTGTATTCTGATTGATTTGTGGTAATGTGCTTTATGTGTGTTTGTCTAAAAAATGTGCTTTATGTTGTGTGTAATGATTCATACTGGAATTTGATTGATAGGTTCGTTATTACTTTGATTGTGGTAGGTTTAGACTTGGTTCTGTTTTTAGTTTCCATGAGTGTCGATGTGTTTGGATTTTGCTAGCGTAGCCAATATGCCGTGAATTCCATTTCTTTGTTTTCTCTGCATCTTGCAAGTTTATAGCAGCAATCTGTATGATCCGTGTTCTTGTTTTCAGGCCTTATATAGCTTATATGAGATACCTATTTGCTCTTCGAGCTCCCATGCTTCAACTTATTTTTACAGATATTTTTCATCTTTGAACATAGGGATGTTTGTTTAATCTTACGTTTGTGGCCTATGGTTCAAGTTGATAAGCTTAAGGCCATAAAATTGAGCTTCTCAGCTTTTCACATGTCCAATAAGCTTATATGCAGGAAAAATAAGCTTAAAAAAGCATCCCTTTAAGCACTATTCTTGTATGGGTCTGAAAATATATTATCAAGTGACGAGTTCGATTATCGAGTCATTTCGGTTGAGTTATCGCGTCATAGGATCAACCTTCAAATCAATCTAGTCGAGCCACTAGATTAACCTGGTCGAATCACATGGGTCACTTATTTGACCATCGAATTGATCCGATCGAGTCAATCACCAAATTACTGGTTCGCTATACACGAATACACGTTGTCATAAAAAAAACTAATAGTTCATATTGTAAATTGACATTTAAATTAGATTTTTATTATATTATAAGAACTATAATATACAAATAATAAAAATCAAAATTAAACTCAGCTTAATAGTTAGAGTCCTTTGTTTCAAGAAAAACTCCACAAGAATAAGCATAAAAATTTATGCAAAAAGATGAAAGCTTAGTTTAATATGTGCTTATCTAATAGAGTTTTTTACGGGTAAGGACCGTTTGGTCCTGGTTGTCTTGCATTAACCCTCTTTTTTAGCAAATATCCAAATTAAACTTGTTGTCCACGTTCAATATTAAGTGAATAAAGAAACTAATACGTGTCAAAGCTCTAATTAAATCGAAAATAAAAATAAAAATTTAAGAAGCTTGGTCGCGTCAAGTAACAGCGGACTGTAAAAGAAATAAATAACATAAGGGCCCACTAGTTGTTCGCTTTCAAAGGACAGTGTACAATTCAAAATGAAATTCACGAAATGTTTTTCAAGTGAATAATTTCAAACAAAAGACTTCAAATAAAATTCATCTATTTTTTTCTAAAGTCAATAGATACACAGACGCATATAATATAACCTTTGTTTCTCGTTACAGAGATTGCGAGACGTGACGTTGCGGCATATTCAACTCTTAAAGTTTTAGTGACAAAAGCCAAACTTTTGTTTTTTAAGACGTGAAATAAGATATCAAAATTATGAAAATATTTATAATTTGTTATATTTATACATATTAAATATATTGAGTTTACAAAAATGTTATAAATAATGAATAAAGTAAATAAAAAACTTTATTTGCTTGTCATTTTTATATAAAAAAAATCTATTTTATCGAATTGAAACGAAAAAAGCCTTATTTCATCGTGAGTTATCGCACATTATCACCTTTTTTTCTGTCCATATCACGTCAAGCCTTAAATAGACGTCTTGGTGTATTACATGCGTGAAGGTCAAGTCTTGCGCCTTTACGAGTTTTTAGAACATTGATTATAACGTGCACAATGTAGGTATTAACTCGTTATCGTAAAGTTTATTAACAACAAACTTTTGTGACGCAAAAAAAATCGCAGACACACTTTAACACATCATATTTTACTTATATTAACTCTATTTGTGACAAATTTTTATGCGTTTCGAAGCTTTCGTCATGAAGAACACAAAGCATCAAATAAGCATATTATTAAATAACCTATATACATATATAAACGGTCGCAAAGTTGGCACTTAACCATTATCTTAAAGTTTTTTTAACAAATCTATTGTCTTTAGAAAAAAATGAATAAAATTTTTAGTAGTCTTTTGTTTGAAAATATCCATTTGAAGCAAAAAAACATTTCGTGAATTTCATTTAGAATTGTATACCGTCATTTGTAAGAGAACAACTAGTGGCCCCCCAAGTTGGATGCGACCACGCTTTTTTAATTTTTAATTATTATTTACTAGATGATTACTCGCGCATAGCGACAGAAATTTCCAAGAAAAGATAATTAACATTTTGTTCTAAATTTTTCTTTTACAATTGCATATGCATGAGCGTGTAGATATGTGAGTGCTCATGTATATCAACGAACATTCCTAGCGTTAGATAATTAATAATAAACCGATTAATTAAAGTTTTGTCTGCTTAAAACTGATTTTCAAATAAACTCAATTCTATATTGACTTGTAAAGAAAGCTCCTTTCACGACGACGTACAAATTGATCTAACGGTTTCATTTATCATATTTCAATAACTTCTTCTCACCTATGAGTACGAGGATTATGAATACTTATCTTTAGCTTTTGGAATGAGCACGTTTCAAGAAACATGAAAAAGCGCGATGATCTTTTGTTTTGTTTGGTTTAGTTGACTTTATACTTAGAGAATTAAATGTGGGACGAACAGAGAATGTCATGTTATTTGTTTAGCAAATTAGAATGGCGCGTTTTTATATTTGAAAAGTAAGTCATACTAATCTTTTAAAATAAAATAACAGTTTGTCTTACGATTGTTAAGCAAAGCTCGGATACAAGAAAGGGTGGAGTGGCCCAAATTTATGGGGTTTCTCTCAATAGTTTTAGTATGTTCTTATTTAGTTCATAATTCAAACCTTTTTTTTAATGGGTTGTTTTAACTTCAAACTTCAAAACTGTTTTTTCAACAGTTTCCATTGTGAATTAATAATGCCTTCCGAAAATAGTTTAAGTACTTTTTTTGTTGTGAAATATCGATGAATTGAAACGGGACATAAATTTTTCTTTTTAGTTGCCATACATGAAACACTTAAACTTTATAATTACGACTTAAAAACGCAATAAATTTTTGCCTAAAATAAATGGATGCTTTGCATTCAACGTTGCATAAACATATTTACCTGAAACTAAACTAAGCTTATTATTTTCCCAAATACAATCAAAGTTTAACAACAGAAGAAATAAACTAATATAGGCTTGGAACTTTTGAAGTGAAAGAATTTGTTTTGGCATTTCATATGAGTCACAAAATACGTATTTTGGACTGATATACATGGTGGATCATTGCATACACCTATATTACAAATAAATTTCACCAAGCTATATAATGTGTAAATGTTAATACTAATAACATGAAATTTCAGTTCTTCTCATTTAAAATTTGTAGGTTGTCATATAAAATAAAAAGACAGAAAATGTAATTGAATACTAATTTCACAAATAAACATGCAGCTAACAAATCAAGAGAAATTATAAAGTTCACACCATACTAATATTGCAACGGTTTTATATAAACTCTCTACAACACGTGTTTAAACTTTACACAAGAAAATACATGTTTTAGAGCCCAAAGCAGATTCCGATGGTGGCAGCACAAGTTCAGGCGACGACATAAAGACTTCCCGCAATGGTTTCGACTGAAAAAAAAGTTTAGTTGTTAAAGTCCTTCAAAGACTTTCTTTCTGTAGTGGGTTTTCAGCTGATGGGTCTTC
This sequence comes from Glebionis coronaria, assembly GCA_025667525.1. Classification (NCBI taxonomy): domain Eukaryota; kingdom Viridiplantae; phylum Streptophyta; class Magnoliopsida; order Asterales; family Asteraceae; genus Glebionis; species Glebionis coronaria. The sequence goes on along the minus strand of CM046879.1, from coordinate 592,861,454 downwards.
GATGGTGATGGTGCGTTCCTTGGTGGCCTCGGTGGCTGTAGCAGCGCTCACCATAGTTATCATCATGCATAAGACGACAAAAAGCTCAGCCCACGGTGGTGGCGTGTGTCCCTTTGTGTAGCTTTAGAGTAGAAGAAAAGATAAGAATATAAACTCAAATCTATAAAAAAACATGCATGCATAAAGTTATTGATCTATAGAAATAAATCTCGAAAAACTATAAAAATACCTAGATAACTTGTCGTTGGTGGATGGTCGATTAGCGACCGCCTAGCCGCTGAGGTGGTGGTCGTGGAAGAGTTGTGTGAGAAAAAAGGAAATGGGATAAAGAATGAACAGAAATGAGGTTAGTGAGGTTGTTTATATAGGGGATTGATATATGCTATTTTTAAAATTGAACACGGCCCATTCCTTCCGTTTCCATGTTTGAGGTTACTGACTGTCAACCAACTCTATGAATATGAATGAGGAGTGGGGTGTTTTGTTTCCATGTTTGAGATGTTTCTTCATTTTTCAAATCAATTCCTTCATTGCTCATGTTTTATTGTATAATTTCTTTCCATTTCTTATCTCATAGTGTATAGTTTCTTTATTTTCATGTCTAGCAAATCAAAATGTATACTTTCTTTTTGTTTTACAATTTCAACATTCCAAAACCTTAAAACCTTGAATGTTGAAAAATAACTTAATTATGAAATTGTTGAAAAATTAAATGCATAAAAATTGGATATTAATTATGAAATTGTTGAAAAATTAAATGCACATAAGTTGAATAAAATAGGAAATGTTAAAATTAAACCATAAACAATTTCATAAGTTACCGGGTCATGGGTTCCACAACCGGATTAATTCGGTCGAGTAACTTGGTCACGGGTTCCACCAATGAGTCAACCCGGTTGAGTCATCGGGTCACGGATCGACCATCGGACCAACCCGATTGAGTCACCGAGTAACGGGTTCGGCAATCGGGCCAATCTTTTTGAGTCACGGGTTCGACCATCGAGTTAACCGGATCGAGTCATCGGGTAACGGGTTCGACAACTGGGTCAATCCTGTCGAGCCACCGGGTCATTGGCTTCGACCACCGAGTCAATCCTATCGAGTCACCGAGTCACGGGTTCAACCACCGGGACACGGGTTCGACCACCGAGTCAACCCGTTCGAGTCAATGGGAACGAGCTCGCCTACCGGTTCAACCCGGACGAGTCACCGGGTTACCGATTCGACCATCGGGTCTATTAATAAATCATTAACTATCTATCGCTAGACAATTATTGGGTCACGAGTTCGACCATCGAATCAATTAGCATATCATTAATTATACGTCTTTAGGTAATTCCGCTGCTATGCGCGGGTAATCGTCTAGTAATCTAAATTAGGAATTGTTAAAAATTCAACTTTTTTCAACTTTTTTGATGAGGCCATTATAAGGTAGTATAGATAAGAAGTATCATGTGTAAAGGTTGACGGTCTTGGCAGATGTGAGACAAACACCCTCTTTTATTTCTTTTTTTTATTTTGCAAAAACCCCATAATCGATTCCACTCATAAGTTGTATTGCTTTTTAAAATCTTAAAGATGATTGTGTTCCCATATATATGTCTGTGTTCCATATTCGATAAACTATATCTGGTTCAACAGTTGTGATCTACGAGTTTAAGGCATGTTATTATCGTCACGATATAACATTGCATCTTTGTGAAAATAAGAGCAAGTCAGTAGTAGAAATTTAACTGCCACCAATGCTTTTATTATCTTCATAAGTTTATATCGGCTTATTAACGTATTGTGTTATATGACTATCTGAAAGTATAAGCTTTAAGCCAATGGCTACACGATCAGTGACAATTATACATCATATTGGAACCTAAACTGCAGCTTTAATGGCTTTAGAACACTTTCAATTCTATCGGATATCAACTATCTCAGTGTAAGTTGTATCTAAACAGAAACAAGATATGTGGAGAAGAAGGTATGGGGCAAGTTTTCACTTTTATTCTCTCTGCCTTTATAAAGATTACAGATAGTTTGCAATTTAAACAAATAAAAATCCCAACAAAGTAGGAACCACCTCCCACTATTTAACTAAACATATGACCAGGAACTAAATGGCCAACATGGCCTTGATTTGGTCAAATTAAAACGTGCAGGAAAACTAAACAAAATACTAGACATTCTGAATTAAGCCAACATTTTCCCCCCTAATTCAGAATCTGTTATGTTCTTTACTCCCATCATCTTCCTCATTTGAATAAACTGAATTCGAGGTAACGGTTTTGTGAGTATGTCTGCCTTTTGTTCCTTGCTGCAAACATGCTTTATAACTACATCCCCACGCTCAACACACTCTCTTATGAAATGATACCTCAAGTCAATATGCTTGCTTCTTCCGTGGAACACCGGGTTTTTTTATCAGCTCTATAGCTGATTGGTTGTCCAAATAAAGCACAAATGGACTAGCTTTCTCCCCGGTTATCTCTTGAACCAACCTACTCACCCATATTCCTTGACATGTTGCTGTGGTTGCAGCCATAAACTCAGCCTCACATGAAGAGAGCGCCACACATTGTTGCTTTTTCGAGCACCATGTAACCAAATTCTCCTTCAAGTAGAATACCATTCCACCTGTACTCCGCCTATCCTCCACATCTCTCGCATGATTACTGTCGGAGTATCCTGTGATTACATCGCCTTTATGATACTTGGTATAAACGAGTCCATAGTTAACTGTTCCTCTAATGTAGCGCAAGATCCTCTTGACTGCTTGCATATGATCACTGTAGGTTTCTCCATGAACCTGCTCACAATCCCGACAGCATATGCAATGTCGGGTCGGGTGTTTGTGAGGTACCTTAAGCCTCCTATAATGCTACGAAACATAGTCGGATCAACCGGGACTCCTTCTTCATCCTTTGTAAGCTCCAATTTATGTTGCATTGGAGATTTTGATGGATTGCAATATGCCATTCCAGCCTTTAAGAGTACATTTCTTGCATAAGCAGATTGCTTGAGTGTCATACCATCTTGATGTTGTGTCACTTCGATTCCCAAGTAGTTCGAGAGTAAACCCATGTCACTCATCTCAAATTCTTTGTTCATTTGTTGCTTAAAATACTTGGCATCACCATCACAATTTCCTGTTACAATTAAATCGTCAACATAAACACCAACTATTAGGACATTACCATGCTCTTTCCTTGTATACACGGCATATTCCAGTCCATATCTCGTGAAGTTCAGCCCTTTTAGGCACTCGTCCAATCTCGAGTTCCATGCTCTAGGGGCTTGTCGAAGCCCGTAAAGTGCCTTCGACAGTTTGTACACTTTCTCGGGATGATTAGCCTTCACGTACCCCTGCGGTTGTGTGACGTACACTTCCTCTTCCAGCCTCCCATTCAGAAACGCTGACTTTACATCTAAATGATGTACCTTCCATCCATGTGAACTTGCAAGAGCTAGTAGGATTCAGATTGTTTCAATCCGTGCAACCGGTGCAAACACCTCACCAAAATCAACTCCGGGTTTTTGAACATAGCCCTTTGCGACTAGTCTTGCTTTGTGCTTCAATACGTTACCACTTGGATCTCGTTTTAGCTTGTAAACCCATTTAAGTGCAATGGGTTTACGACCTGTTGGTAAATCAACTAAGCTCCATGTTTGGTTCTTTTCTATTGCGTCCAATTCAACCTTCATAGCTTTCACCCATTCCCGATCTTTAGCAGCCGTAAGATAGGATGTGGGTTCATCGGCATCTTGCATGAATAATAGTTCATCACATTCTTCATAAAGATCATTTAACAAACGATACCTTTTTGGAGCACCACCGCCTGTTGTACTTGATGATGGACTAGTTGAACCTACGGAGGTGACCGGTGATTGAGTTGGAGTTGGGAGGCCTTCATCACCATGTACACGTGGTTGAGGAGTCGGCTGGAATTCATCATCATTAATCTCCCCAAAACTTCCTAGTGGCTCACCTGGTATATCATTGGTATCATCCAAATTCGTTTCTTCTTGATTATATCCTTCAATGGTGAAGGTGCTTGTGGAACTTTATTTAAACTTGGTTTCCTCATCCCATAGCCATTGTTTACCTTCATCAAATCTTACATCCCTGCTTACTCGAATTCTACCAGTAACTGGATCCAAAAGACGATATACTTTGCTGCCTATTTCAGTTCCCAAATGTACTAGCATTTCACTTCTGCTATCAAGTTTGTGTTGGTGCCCTCTCAATACTTTTGAATGAGCAATGCAACCAAACACTCTAAGGTGTTCAAGATTAGGCTTCTTCCCCGACCATCTTTCATAAGGTGTCGTATAACCAAGAGTTTTTGTAGGGACTCGGTTTTGAATGTAGACAGCTTGGCGCACCGCTTCTCCCCATAACGTATCGGGCACCTTCATACTTTTCATCATGCTTCTTGCCATTTCAATTACCGATCGATTTCGTCTCTCCACGACACCATTCTGTTGTGGAGAGTATGGTGCCGTGAAGTGATGCTTTAGACCTGTATCAGCACAATACTCAGTAAAAGCTTTGGAATTAAATTCTCCCCCACGATCAGTCCGTAACGTCTTAACCTTCACACCTGTTTCGTTTTCAACTAGAATACGAAATTTCTTAAACATACCAAGTGCTTCATCTTTTGATTTTAACATATAAACCCACATAACACGGCTGAAATCATCAACGAAAAGAAAAAAATAGCGATTACCAGCGGGTGTCGGGGGTGAGATCGGTCCACATATGTTAGCGTGAATAAGCTCCAGCTTCTCTTTAGCTTTGTACAGGGTTTGTTTTGGATATGGGTGACGAGTTTGCTTTCCTTCTAGGCAACCTTTGCACAACGCGTCGGGTTTTTCGATCTCTTTCAAACCATGCACCACATTCTTCTCACACATTTCTTTTATTTTCTGAAAGTTGATGTGTCCTAGCCGTGAGTGCCATAACCATGATTCTTCCTTGTGGTCACCGAATAAACAATGGGGCTCAACCTCGTTAAGCACTATCTGATACAATCGATTTGGAGATCGATTCACCTTCATGAGCAATCTTCCATTCTCGTCACGAACCCACAAATGCGCCCCACTTATTTGTATCTTATCACCATGTTCTGAAAGTTGACCCAAGCTTATGATGTTGTTACATAGGCTTGGAATGTGGTACACATCCTGCAATACCCGTTTCTCTCCATTTTTACATACAAACATGATGGAGCCTTTTCCTTCTATTTTCACTTTTGAACCATCAACAAAGCGTACATACCCCTGGACCGATCGATCAATGTCACTAAACTTCTCTCTATCACCTGTCATATGGTTACTTGCTCCGTTGTCTAAGTACCAAAGCTTTGATGTGTTACTCGATTCATTCAAGTTCCTAAGTTTTGGGGTCATATGCTTCTCGTTTAAAAACACCTCTTCGTTCACTTCCTGCCTCACAGCAAGCGGTAGTGTTGGTTCATCATCTTTCTGTGTTAAGTTAGCCTCTTGACTCCTCTCTTTTCGTGGATTCTTACACTCATAGGCATAGTGTCCAATGTCTTGACAATTATAACATTGAACCTTACTTTTGTCGGAATTACTTGTAGATCCTCGTCCTCCATCTCGATTCTGATAGGAACCACCACCACGCCATCCACCACGATTGGAGTAATTACCTCTTCCACGGCCTCTTCCTCTACCTCGATTATTAGACACGGTTGATCGAGGGTTGCGTTATGAGGTCCTTTGTTCTTCATCACCCTTCTTCTTAGATCTTTCCAACCACTCCTGATGTGTCAACAAGAGTTTCCCTTCTCCACTTTCGTTTTGCCCACGAACCCTTTCTTCATGAGCCTTTAACCGTCCTATGACCTCTTCAACCGTCATGTTATCAAGATCTGCAAATTGTTCTATGGTAGAAGCAATTTGCAAGAACTTGCTCGGAACGGCACGGAGTAACTTCTTAACCACATAAGCTTCTTCTATTTTTTCTCCTAAGGCCCGAATATTACTTACAATGTTGTTTACCTTCATGGCGAAATCATCAATTATCTCCGTATCCTTCATGCTCAGGAGTTCGAATTCCGCCTTCAGAGTCTGAACCTTCGCGGTCTTGACCCTTTCTGCTCCCATAAACATCGTCTTTAAGGTATCCCAAGCTTCTTTTGCTGTTTGCTTTTCAGCGAGTGACAACAAAAGATCCTCCGGAATCCCTTGATAAATGGCTGCAAGTGCCAATTTATCCTTCTTCACATCGATTGCCGTATTACGGGTCCTGAGTTCGATCGCTTCCCATACACCCTGGGCTTGCATAAACACTTTCATCTTGATAGCCCATGCAGCGTAGTTTCTTCGCGTCAACATTGGATAGTGAAGGGTGATCGGGTTCTCCTTGTCATGCTTATCACTCTTATCTCCCATGTGCTCAGGTTTCGGGTTTTCTTTTGGGTAGATATATTAGTGGCTCTGATACCAAATGTAAGTTGTATCTAAACAGAAACAAGATATGTGGAGAAGAAGGTATGGGGCAAGTTTTCACTTTTATTCTCTCTGCCTTCATAAAGATTACAGATAGTTTTCTATTTAAACAAATAAAAATCCCAACAAAGTAGGAACCACCTCCCACTATTCAACTAAACATATGACCAGGAACTAAATGGCCAACATGGCCTTGATTTGGTCAAACTAAAACGTGCAGGAAAACTAAACAAAATACTAGACATTCTGAATTAAGCCAACACTCAGATACATCCTATCATAAGTCTGACATTTCAGACAATACTAAACATCAGCCACAGAGACCAATGATTTGATCACCATCTTTCTAAGCTAAATAGGATACTTAGCACTTGGCAACCATGGCGAAATCCTTTGCTACATTCCCACTAACAAACATCCTAAAGAGAGAAGACCATTCCTCAAGCACAGAGGCAAAGAGTCGCAAGTATGGGTAGACCACACTTAAAGTCTTTAAAGCCAAAGTCAATGAAGGGTGGGGGATTTACGAATAGGTACACATCCCATTTGACTATGTGTATTTCCTAATATTACTTCAATATCATCTTCCAAATTATCCTTTTGAAATACAATGTGATCAGCAAGTGATACATTTTTAAAAGAGTGTTGTAATTGTTTTGACAAGGTCGTTTTTTGACGCGGGGTAGGTGAGCTCACAAAAGGTCAAAGCCATCGGCCTTAATTATTTGTGATTGGTGTGCCTTTTAGAGGTATCCAATCACCATATATTATCGATGATGTTGTTTGTTTGTGCTACTAAACGAGTAACTAGTAATATGCTATGATAAAGAGTAGCTGCAGTTGTACAAACTCCACTTGGAAGTGTTGATTCATGTTGGTTTATATAGTTCATAACAATTATTTAAAACCCTAATATGGATCAAAGCACGCATAGCGGAAGCGATTAACAAGATCATTAATTTAACACAATTATATTAATAAGGATTAGGGTTACATACCTTTATCCTAGCAAGATCCACAAGACGACGAAACAAACGACAAGTAGGGTTTATCACGAACACCACCAAGAATATAATCTAAAGGAAGATTATATCACGCTCTTGTACACACGTAATACAACGAGTTAACCGTGAGTCTAGCACGAACAAACCGAGCTTCAACGCTTATGGAATATCTACCCAACAACCCTAGAGATAGGCTAGGACTAGATATATTTTAAATAGAAAAATCGAAAACCAAAACCCTAAAACAAGGGGTGTTTGGCCGGCGATCAAGAGAAGAGAGGGAGAGGGATGGGTGAAAAATTATGAAGGCTTTGGATGTTTATATAGGCTTGACAAAACTTGGTCTCCAAGCAAAACACCAATTAGGAAAGAAAATCTTTCCTCCTTCCTTTTTTCTCCCTTAGGCCGACGCCCCATTAAGCCCAATTAGGGCTTCCGGAACTTTTCCGTTTTCCTTCTTTTAGCTTCCATTTAATTCCATAACGGTCGTTATAACTTATCTTTTATTTATCAACGATCGTTAGTTAAGCTTTGGTTTGATTTAATAAATATATATAAAATATATTTAATAAATAAATTAACTCTTTACGTTATGTGTGCAATCCCGTGATCCCGAGTTCGATCCTATCTCACGACTATTAATTTTAAGTCCATAAACTTTCAGCTCCCACTTGGATAAAATTCTAATATCGTGATCACATTGACTAGCGTCTAGTTACACTAGCAATGTCACTAGTACAAACCGGGTAAGGTCTCCTGGACAAGAACCTTTTAATGATTACATCATTATTATTATCCTTTCATTTCAAATACATTGTTAATAAGGATATGGATCTAAGTCATTCCTTCATTAACTATTCTGTTTCTCGTTTACGGATATAGCAAGATTACCAAAACACATTTGGGTGTGGCCACACAAACATCTTACTACTCCCCCGAGGAGCCCAGTTGTATTTATACTTCAAATAATAATTTGAAGGAAACGAATCCCATTTCGACTACAAGCAAAACACATGAACTTCGCAACACTTTTGAAAATAACCCTTATGACTACCAGTTACGTTTAGCGTTAGGTTACCTTACAGAAATGCACTATATTCAATGCAGTTTTCTGGTATCTCAGGTCTAAGGATAACTATTTATGATTTACTTAATGACAAAGATCCATAAAGTAAAATCACATAGTTGGGATAAGTCCAATATTTGATCCATCAAATATCTTCCAAAATTGACCAATATACTTTCAAGTATACTCTTTCACTATTTTGAATTGTCTTAGTTTAATAATACTCCCATATTATTAATCGACAACAGACATTTAGAAACATCAAAATGCTCATGGATTAAAACATGTAAAATAGGATACAAAATCAAATAACAGAAAAATAAACGAAATCCATTCTTTATTTCATCAATTCAATCATGTCTTACATCCTTTCTCCAAATACTAATCAACAGATTTATTGCATGAATTCGCTAGCTAGTTGCAGCCCAATTGCCTTGGCATGCTTAACTACCTTTGGCCTAGATAAAGCCTTAGTAAAAGGATCAGCTACGTTATTATCTGTGTGAAATTTTATTAATTTTATTTCTCGAGCTTCTACTTGTTCTCGAACGTAGTGATATCTACGTTTAAAGAGTCTGGCGCCCTTCATGACTCCAGGGTCATTGGCGAATATTATTGCCGCAGAATTGTCGCAATATATATCAATAGGTTCTTTAATTGAAGGCATCACTCCAAGATCTCCAATAAACTTCCTAATCCAAACAGCTTCCATTGCAGCTTTTGAAGCGGCCATGTACTCAGATTGAGTCGCATGCATAGCAATGGTTTTCTGCTTACTGCTCTTCCAGTCAACTGCTCCTCCATTGATGACAAACACGTAACCCATCTGAGACTTCGTATCGTCTTTATCACATTGCCAGGACGCATCACAGAACCCTGTTACATTCAGTTCTGTGTCTAGTTTACCCCCGAATACCAAAAACATACCTTTCGTACTCCTCAAATACTTTAGAATATGCTTAACAGCAGTCCAGTGGAACTTTCCTGGATTATGTTGGTATCTACTGACCAAGTTCTGAGCAAACGCCACATCAGGCCTTGTGCATCTTACAACATACATAATAGATCCTACAGCCGAAGCATAAGGCACCTTCTTCATGTAAGCCACCTCTTCAGGTGATGATGCATCTTTCTCATGACTTAACTCATGCTTAACCTCCATCGGTAAGAAACCTTTCTTAGAGTTATGCATGTTGTATTTCTTCAATATCTTATCAATATAAGCATCTTGACTAAGACCAATTAACCGTCTACTCCTATCTCGATAGATTTTAATTCCCAGAATATATGCAGCATTTCCCAAATCTTTCATAGAAAAACATTTACCGAGATAATCCTTAACTTCCTTAAGTCTTGGAATGTTACTTCCCATGATTAATATGTCATCGACATACAGAATTAGGAACACTACATTACTCCCACTAGCTTTACGGTATACACATGGCTCATCACGATTTTGAATAAATCCGAACTTTTTTATTTCTTCATCAAATCGCTTATTCCATTGACGTGATGCTTGCTTCAAACCATAAATAGATCTTAGAAGTTTGCACACGCGCTTTGGATATTTAGGATCAACGTACCCTTCCGGTTGTTACATATAGATGTCTTCATCTAAGCGACCGTTCAAGAAGGCATTTTTAACATCCATTTGCCATATCTCATAGTCATAGTATGCTGCTATAGCTATGAGAATCCTAATAGCTCGTAAGTCTGCTACAGGAGAAAATGTCTCCTCGTAGTCTATGCCAAAAGTTTGAGTAAAACCTTTAGCCACTAAACGTGCTTTATAGGATTGTACATCCCCATCCATGTCAGTTTTCTTCTTATAGATCTACCTATTTTTCACTACTTTAGCATTTTTAGGCGCGTCTACAAGAATCCAAACATCATTGATTTCCATGGATTTCAATTCCTCATTCATCGCAACTATCCATTTTGACTTTTCTGGATCAGACATTGCGGATCGATAGTTAGCAGGTTCACCAAGATCCCCTACTTCCTCCTCATCATCCTCTATGTAAAGACATAGTTTGTCCGGCGCACGTATAGTCCTTTGAGACCTACGTGGAGGAATTAATTCCGGTGGAACACTCAGACTTTCTGGTTCTACAGGAATTTCATCGCTAGTATTTTCAGAAGGCAATGTATCTTCTTGAATTTCTTCAAGATCATAATTTCTCCCACTGAATTCTTGATTTACAAGATCATTTTCAAGGAAGTCTCCATACCGAGCCACAACTATTTTGTTCTCAGCCGGATAATAAAAGTAGTAACCCATAGTTTCCTTAGGGTAACCTACAAAGATACATTTTACTGAGCGTTGTTGGAGTTTATCTCCAGAGTCACGTTTCACATACGCCTCACAACCCCAGACTTTTAAATAAGACAAATATGGCTTCTTGCCATGCCATAGTTCATATGGTGTCTTATAAACCTTCTTTGTGGGAACCATATTTAGAATACGAACAACAGATTCAAGAGCATAATCCCAAAAAGATAATGGTAAAGTTGTAAGATTAAACATAGATCGTACCATATCCAATAATGTACAATTTCTCCTTTCAGATACACCATTTTGTTGTGGAGTATATGGAGAAGTAAGTTTCTGAACAATTCCATTCTCACTTAAATAATCTTTAAATTCTTGACTTAAATATTCACCACCACGGTCAGAACGAAGAGCTTTAATCTTCTTTCCTAGTTGTAACTCTACTTCTGCTTTAAACGTTTTGAATGTTTCAAATACCTCATGTTTATGCTTAAGTAAATAAACACAACCATAACGGCTATAATCATCCGTAAACGTTAAGAAGTAGCTAGCACCTTTCCTTGACACATGTCTAAGTGGTCCACACACATCAGTATGTATCAAACCAAGTAGTTCAGTAGCCCTTTCAATATTGCTATTAAAAGGTTTCTTGGTCATCTTTCCAGAGATACAAGATTCACATTTATCAAATGATTCATCATTGATACTTTCCAAAAGCCCATCACGTTGTAGCTTTTGTATGCGAGTCTTCCCAATATGGGCAAGCCAACAATGCTAAAGATAAGAAGAGTTCTTGTCTAACTTACTCTTCTTATTCATGCTAAAAACAGAATTATTTTTCCTCTTGGAATTTTTATCATGCATGTTAATTTCAAAAACACCATTCACAGAAATTGCATCAAAATAGAATAGACCATCTTTGAAAACAGAAATTCTATTATTATCAATCGTGTGAGTAAATCCAAGATCCAACATACAAGAAAAGGAAATAACACTCCTAACAATTGTAGGTGCATAATGACAAGTATTTAAAGACAATACTAAACCCGAAGGTAAAACTAATTTAAATATTCCTATAGCTTCAAACGTTGCTTGTGCGCCATTGCCCACTTGCAGAGATTGTTCCCCATAGGATAGTCTCCTCTTCAACTCAAATCCCTGCAGGGTATTACAAATGTTAATACCACATCCCGTATCATATACCCAGGAGTTTGATTTGTATGAAAGATTAAATAACTCTATCATAAATAAGTTACCTGAAGATGGTGCTGCAGCAACATGCTCAGCCTTCTTCTTATGTTCTGCCATTTCATGGAGATAGAGAGAGCAATTCCTCTTCCAGTGTCCAGTCATCTTACAGTAGTGGCAAGTCTCATCTTTCTGAGATTTCTTAGCAAAGTTCTGCTTCGGCTTAGATGTAGTCGTAACTTGCTTGCTCTTGTCAGCCTTGCCTTTGCCTTTCTGCTTCTTACTACCTTGCGGTTTAGGTTTAGACACTCTACCCTTTTGTACATACAGTACTTGAGGCGTAGCAGTGGATGCCTTATCTTTCAAACCCTTTTCGATGTCAATGAGCATTGCATGCAAATCATTCACTATCTTCCCCGTGCAATGCATATTATAGTTACGCACAAAATCACCGAAGTCCTTATTAAGGGACCTATTGATCAAGTTAATAGCCATATTATGATCGAAGGGTTGTCCTAGTGCGATGAGCTGTTCCATATAACTTCTCATCTCCATGTAATGTGCACTTACGGACTTTCCAGGAGTTTGCTTACAGCAATGTAGAGCATCAACCAGATCATAGATCTCTACAGCTTGTGGCGTTTCATACACTGCCTTGAGTTCATCAAGCATCTGCTTAGGAGGAAATAGCTCATACTTCCTTTGAAGTGATGGAGCCATTCTCCCTAACATTACAACAGCCACCTCATGGTGCTTCTTAACGTTAGCAGCGTGTTGAAGCCTTTCCGCATCAGATGCTCCTTCAGCAAGATCCTCCGGAAAAGGATTTTCCAAGATATTAATAGTACCCGCTGCTTTCAGAACAATTCTTAGTGAGCGGTACCAGCCATTGAAATTCGGGCCAGTAAGTTCAGGCCGTTCAAAGAAAGCTTTGAACGCCGAGCTTATTGTCAGATTACTTTCGGGTTGAGCCATTTCTACAGAAATAAGTTCAAACATTAGTATTTTCGATAATACAATTCAAGAAAATAAAATTACCCTGGTTATAAAACCATAGTATTTTCCTTGAAAAAACTAGAACCCATATTGACATAGATTCATCACATCAGTTGATCTGCTAGTGACAAATGTATTCAACACAGTAACTTGTCGAACAATAATTGCCAAATAAAATTGCAATTTCTAGATATGTTAGGGATTTACATTGCCAAAATCATTTGCATTGTAAACATGTTTTATCCCTACTTTATGCCTTAAGTTTCCAGTTCTCACTGAGTAACTCAATTAAGTCGACTAATCTAAAGAACGTAAAACCTTCATGTGCAATCTTATTCAGTCATGAAGTTTTCTCTCCATTACAACATCGTCCGATATCTTATATGACGACAATTATAACTTCAAGTGTTCGTCAATTAGAGGGCATATGACTTAAATTTAGGGTATTGGTGTCAAAATCATGTACGGAGAAGCATGCATACATCTCCATATCATAAGTTTAATAAAACGTTTAGTAAACTTTTTGGTGAGACTAAAAGTACATCATACACTTGCAAGTTGAGGTATTGGTTAAACCAATTGAAGATTTTACACACAACTAAATTCACACCGTACTTTTTCTAGAACTTAGTTATAGCACAAAGCAATAACCTTATTCATTGTGTTTCGGATGTGAATTAATGTAGTTAAATCAACCTTAAAGAATTGTACCAATAACAACCGTAGGTAATTCCAATTTTGACGCACAGGCGAGCCGGGAATTTGGTCAGCGCTGAAGCATAACACCTCCTTCCTTAACCGGGTACATGACCAGCGGTGCGTTATACCCACTTTATAGTTTGCCAGAATTGAGTAGGCCGTTAAGTTGCTATTGCAATTCTAATCAACGCAAATCATATGTATTTTACATCTCAAAACATTCATTAATTTTGATAAGATTTAGTCCATATTATTTTTCTTGGAAAAAATTACCCTTGTTTACAACATACAATTTTAAAAAAAAGTATGAAAACAAGTAGTACAAAAAAAAACTAAATCAAATAGCCACATGCATAACAATTTATTCAAAGAACATCAAATCTAGGGTTTTTATAAACATAAAAAGTCTTCCCTAATTTTAAAACTTTGAATCAAATAAAGCAAATAGCAATCAAAATTATATGATCAGTAAAAAACATGCACGTTCATTACGGATCTCCCACATTCTCTTAACAATTAAAAAACTACGGATCGTAACCACACATGACATAACAATTAATTCATGCAAAAACATCTAAAGTCAATTACCATGTAATTTTAGGGTTTACAAAATTTTTTTTTTTTATATAAAATTCGACTATAGTCGATTTTAATAACAATAAAAAACAAAACCCAAATTTTTCATAAAACCTAAAAAACAACATGTAATTTTTAACACAAATCAATATTAGTTAAAAAACTTTAGATCTTGATAATTATAATCATGTTAAAACGGCTCTCGATGCCACTGTTGGTTTATATAGTTCATAACAATTATTTAAAACCCTAATATGGATCAAAGCACGCATAGCGGAAGCGAGTAACAAGATTATTAATTTAACACAATTATATTAATCAAGATTAGGGTTACATACCTTTATCCTAGCAAGATCCACAAGACGACGGAACGAACGGCAACTAGGGTTTATCACGAACACCACCAAGAATATAATTTAAAGGAAGATTATATCACGCTCTTGTACACACGTAATACAACGAGTTAACCGTGAGTCTAGCACGAACAAACCAAGCTTCAACGCTTATGGAATATCTACCCAACAACCCTAGAGAGGGGCTAGGACTAGATATATTTTAAATAGAAAAATCGAAAACCAAAACCCTAAAACAAGGGGTGTTTGGCCGGTGATCAAGAGAAGAGAGGGAGAGGGATGGGTGAAAAATTATGTAGGCTTTGGATGTTTATATAGGCTTGACAAAACTTGGTCTCCAAGCAAAACACCAATTAGGAAAGAAAATCTTTCCTCCTTCCTTTTTTCTCCCTTAGGCCGACGCCCCATTAAGCCCAATTAGGGCTTCCGGAACTTTTCCATTTTCCTTCTTTTAGCTTCCATTTAATTCCATAACGGTCGTTATAACTTAACTTTTATTTATCAACGATCTTTAGTTAAGCTTTGGTTTGATTTAATAAATATATATAAAATATATTTAATAAATAAATTAACTCTTTACGTTATGTGTGCAATCCCGTGATCCCGAGTTCGATCCTATCTCACGACTATTAATTTTAAGTCCATAAACTTTCAATTCAAGCCAAAAACGACACATACATCATAGTCTTAGAAGTGTTGATTCAACATAAGATGATTATCTTGCCTCATGTATGATGGGTAAAGACCTAAAGAGATATAACTAGTAAATCACCAAATCTGCACATGCCAAAATAATTAGGTAAAATTATTGAACAGGTAAACAAAGCAACTGTTAGATGAAGTGTCTTACACAGATGTTTTATTGTTACACCACTATAATTTAAAGATCAATAAGCTAAAGTTACATTGTTCTGGGACTGAAAATCATCAACAGATTTTTTAAGGAAAATAAAGAGAAACTCAAGACCAAAAGTGGGAACAAAAGATATGCACAGCTCGAATGAGGAGCATAAGATTCCGCTTTTCAAGCTAGCCACAACCTACTAGTACTACTATATGTATGGCTATTATTATTTTCCTAAACATCGCAAATAGATTGGATATGCAGAACAACACGGACAATTTTACATGTCTGTACATATGCATTAGTAGTAGCTATAAAATGGATGTAAAGACTGACTCAATCTGCATAAAAAAACTAGCTAGTTGATCATTTGAAAACGTCTATTCATTCACATTTCCAAATTACAGTTTTTAGAGGAGGAAATTAAGAAAATACAGAATATCCAGTAAAAATATTAAATAGACACAATATTGACTAGAATTAGTGACCAACCTAGCAGTAGTGCAACGCCCAGGCGACTGTGGAGACCCAAATAGCAAGCTATTTCATTGGGTCTTTCCCCCTTCAAAAACAAGATTAATTTCGAGTGAACCAATGGCTCACATATCATCATCATCAGATATTAAACTGATAAGAACAAATACCACACATGATTTTAGGCAAAAGGCCGAGAGAAAAAGTATGCTTATTCTCATCTTGCTCTGCTATTTTTATTGGCCAACCCATCTAATTAACATCACTCTTATGGGCGATGTGGGACAAACAGAACTCTTGTTTGGTTATTCTCCAAAGCCCAAAACCAACAAATATCATCTCATAATTTGCTAAATTACAACTCTTTAACAACTCAAGAACAACAAACACCTTCGTCTGTCATTGGTGAAAAATAAGTCCAACTATATATTTTTCTAACATAAGGCTAATAATAATTTAGTTCATGTTCATTGCAAACCTTTAATTTTGTTATCTCGGTCATAGACCAGCTGTGGTGCTCTTAGGTCTTGGGTTACTAGAAATAAAACCAGAATTGCCTAGGTTCATGAATATAACGAATTTGTTTTTGGTTTAATTTTTACCGGTCCTCCGATTTGGCTCCTTAAACACATGACTTACTCAAAAGATCAAGTTCGGGTTAGGCTGAACTCAAAAGATTGTGATTTGAGTCTAAAGCCACTTTTACACAAGCTACATATATCATGTGAACACCGCACGGGATTAGGTTAATGGTAGTCAAATGTGCATTTGTGCTCCACGGAAATCCTCAACTTTTTTTTATCTAGGTAAAATGAATCTGGAGCAATACACACTTGCTTAGCAGTTTATGCCTAAGTGTCGATTAAGTAGTACTTAACTGTACATAACAACAATTTTATCTCTAATAATGTAACACTATCTTATGCAGATATAAAGACCGCGATTCCAATTACCTCCATATTCCTTAACAATAACCAGTTTCGAAAATGAAACTAGAAACAACTTCCATCTCATTTAGAGAAAATCGAAGAAGACAGCCTTAACTCGCAACATGTTTATAATCTAATTAAATTTTTTCCACATTATCTAATTGCAACTTCCTCAAACACAAAATCTACTCATTCTCTTGGGCGACAGGCTGCAAAACACGCATTAGCAACACCCACACCAAAAGACAGGCAATCTTTAGCCCTCAACTCATTAATGTAACTCCTAGCATGCAGCTTCACTGGCCTAATAAGTACACATGCATTGTGTTCGTGCAATTTCTTGCAAGGTCCGAATGGTAAGACCGAATCGGATCTGATGTGATGTATGCTTCGGATAACCTGAAACCAAAGAAACGCGTTAGCCTCGTCCGGGTGTGAGAACCCAGACCAAGCTCCGGCGTGAAAGTAAGTAAAGGGTAAAAATCCGAAGAGGAATATGAGAGTAAAATAATATAAGTAAAAAGTGATAAGGGTAAAAGAGTTAACCTAAACCTTAAACCCAAAGGGGTATTTATACTAGTTTGATTCCTAAAAGGCCGGGATTGGTGATGGGCCTTGGTTGGCCCGATTGGGGACACACTCCCTATTTTATAGGAAGTGTGTCTGCTGAGTTCCTTGTTGACTAGCGTTGACTTCTTCTAGAAGGGCGTGGGCGTTCCGGATCGTTTAGCATGTTCCGGATCGTGTCATGTGTTCCGGATCGTGTCATGTGTTCCGGACACATACACGAACAAGTCCCCCCAAGTGTTGATTGGGCTAACTTGTTTGAGACGGTTTAGTCAAATCAATACTTAAAACCCATTTATTTCGTAATTGGTGTGGGCCGAATAATCTTTCCAGCCCATTTTCTAGCTGAGGCCCATCAAGGCCCAACCACTTTTACCCTACATCCTTGCGATGATCGACATGTGGCGTCAGCTTGCTTGGATTGATGACACGTGTGTTTTTACTGTACCTTTCACGTTCTCCCATATTTTTACCGAGCCTATAAATATCTACCCATTCGTCATTTGTTTGTGTGTGTTTTTTACTTCTCTCAGATTTTCCTTCTCTCTACCAATCCGGATTTCTCTTCTCCTCAGGTATCTTCTCTTCCTTTCCTGATTACCTTTCCGGATCCTTCTTTTAAACATTATGGCAGACGAGAATCTTCCTAGGCCTTCCGGCTCGACCCGCTACGCTCCCATGTTTGCATGCCTAAATATACGACCACTCTCAACGAGGCTTATGTTAAATATTTGGTGAAGACATATCATATTCCGGAAAGCTTCAACCCCCAAGTTGCTCCGGAGGGTATGATTATGGATCGTCTCCCTCCAAACTGTATAAGCTTGTATGAACAGTTCTTCAAACTATCCGGACTACGAGTCCCCTTCTCCACCTTCCTTTTGGCTGTTTTAAAAAACTTCGCCGTTCATATCTCACAACTAGTTCCGTTAGGGTTGAATCGCGTTATTACCTTTGAAGTTTACTATCGAAGCCTCTCTATTAAACCGACCGCTCCTCTGTTCCGTCTTTACTATAGGCTTAGCAAACAAGGTCATTGGTTCTCCTTCGAAAAGAGGTCTGGAAAGGGTGCTCGTAAGCAGATTTTTCATGATACTCTTACTTGCTTAAAAAATTGGAAATGGGAGTTTTTTGTTATAGATCGCCGAGCTATTCCGGATTTTATGTCGTGGAGACATTTTGATTCGAACCTGAATGATTATGTTCCCCGGGATGGCTTTAATGAATCGGAGGCTCTTCTTCTTGAGGAGCATGTTGTAGACTTGGCTGCCATTCCGGAGGGGGTGTCGTATATGGCTGGTGTGTCATTAACTTGGGAGTGTCCAAGATTCTTGCCTTGTTTTTTGGATCCGGAAGGGAATGGTATTACCCTTATTTTTATTTTGTCTCTTTTTATACCTTGCCTTTTCCCTTTTCATGGTTGTAAGTTTGTATTGCTTTCGTTGTGTTTTCTTTCTCTTCTTGAAGCTGTCACCATGTCTGAATACCTTAGGTTTCCCATAACTGCTCCGGGTAAGATTACCCCTCATGTTTTTGAGGCCCTTGCGGCCGGGGAGCGTTTGAGTGCTCCTACTACTGATCAAATTATTGCTATGAGTGAAAGCGAGGTTGTCAAAGCCACTCGCGAGAAGAAAAGGCTTGCTGCTCTTCGTGCCGCGGAGGAGAAGAAGAGGAAAGAAGAAGGTGGGGAGCCGGTGGAGAAAAAGAAGGGGAAGAAGAAGGCTCCTGAAAATAGCAAGGCTGTGAGTGACCTTCACCGGAGCATGAAACGTATGACTAAGAAGGCTTCAACCTCTGGCGGTTTGGCTAAGAGAAGGAAGGTAGATGCAGATAGGGGTGTGGGTGGTCATGAAGGTGAGATGCTTGATGAAGACGATGTCCTCAGCCCTTCGCCTCTTAGGTCTGTCAATTTGATTATCAATGTGGACGATGACTCTCCCGGACCTGATGGTAACGATTCGGAAAAGATGCATGAGGAGGGGGCTGGAGGGGATGGGAAAGGTGCTTCTCCAGAACCTACTAAGGAAAAAAGTCCTTCGCCCCTTGGTAATTCATACCTGGATGGATCAAGCTCCAAGGGTGCTTTTTCTGATGATGTTGAGGAGCCCACCCAACAAAGGGATCGAAAGGGGGTTATGCATCCGGATCATCATAATTCTACACGTAAGTACCTTCCTCCCCATGTTTTCCTCATATCATATCATCTGCTTTGACTAAAAAGAAAAAATTTTATGTTTTCCGAAACATGCGTGTTTACTGCGGAGGAAGGGGCAACTGGCCCAAGTGCTAGGTATGCTCCGAATTGGGGCATTAATGCTGCCATCCGGGTGGATACCCCTTCGGAGTGTCTAGATATGATGATGCATCTTATTCCTCCGGTTGTGCAACGAGAATTAAGCTCCTATCCTCCTTCTCTTGCCCTGAGCCGTAGCTGGTACCAACTTGCCCGGAGTACCATGGGCATGGTCGATTCCCTTCGTAGGTTAGAGGAAGAATCCTAGGACCAAGGCCATCTCTTGGATAAGTGTGAAAAGTACAAGGCACTGTGGAAACCTTGGTTCCCTCGAATCTTTTAGCTACTAGGAATGCATCATGTTCATATGATTAGATAATCAAAGCGGAATTAGAACACGACACATTAACAAGGTGTTTAGGCACAATAAAACATGAACTAAAACAATTGGATTGCTAACTATATTAATAATTAACAATCACTAGGTGTGTGTACATTGAATCCCACACCTAGTCGACACACGCTTTAGGTTTACATTGTATATGAAAGTTATATGAAAAACCAAATAACCCTTGGTTCCTTTTATAGTTTAAGGACTAGGGTTTTACAAGAGATAAGAATTAATAAAACATGTAAATCTTCTATTTAAATAACTATATACAGAATATATCTTGCCTATATATCCAAATAGAAGCTTCCAAAGGCTTCTTGTCTACGTTTCTATCAATGCTTAGTTTGTACATGACAATGCTTAGATTGTACATGACAACACTTGAGCCATCAACCTCCGATTTGCTCTTGTCAACGCTTGGATTGCTCTTGACAACGCTTAGACAAATATCTTCATGTTTTCTTCGTTTTTGAGTTTCTGCCACATCAACTTTTTGACCCAATAATCTTCCCCTAGTTGATGTCGGCAAAACTCTTTGTTTATCTCTTGTAAGTTGTACATGATCTTCAAATTGCTTCCCCTCAATTGTAGCATGTATTTCTTCCCCTTTTTGTCACATCAACAGGGAAGTAAACAATGTATGCAATCTTGAAGATTCTCCAAATGTAGGCTCTATGTAATGATCTGGAAGAAAAATAAATAAAATGTTCTTGATGTAGAAGTAGAATAACCCAACCTTGTGTTCCATATCTTGTACTATCCACGTGACGTCGAACTTATAAGAAAACGTTAAAGTATAAGCAGACCTCGATCTCTTGTCAAAATCCTCATCCTTTGTGAGACACTGAGCATGATAATGTAACTCCTTCAAGTGTTATGACAAGTCTTCGTCACCAAACATTTAAAGCACAAACAAGTTATTGTTAAGTCAATGGCTGACATCCACAACTTAACAATATGACAAAACACAAACTCGCGAAAATCTTCTCCAATCATCAAACTTACCATAAGAATTTTTTCCCTTAAGCCAACACCTCTTCATGACAAGTCAATATCTTCATATGTAAAAGCTGTAAGCGAAAAACTCTTTCACAAGGCTATCCCGATTACATAATCCAATAAAATTCTTCATGAATTGTTGCTAACTTACTTAATAATCATTTACCCCTTGTAAAAATATCCGAGCCATTAATATCAGCTTGATATTCTAAATAAAAGCAGAGATCCCATGTACCTTCGTGTGTAAATTCCTCCTTTTTGTGTGCTAAAAAACGTACCAATTTTCACAACAGTAGCCATTCTTTTGTTGTCCAACAACCTCCTTTGTCCAATATCCTTCCATGTGTATTGTCCCATATCGGACAACACGTATCAGCGTTTGAACAAAACGTTTCTCGGACAACTCATGTCAACGCATGTTCTGTCAGCGTTCACTTATTCTCTGTCTGCGTCAATCCAAAACTTGTCAGCAGCTAACAACATCTATGGCTAAAATACAAATCTACGACTTGTATAATATATAAGCTTTAGACAAAAATCCTTGTTACTTCCAAGAAGAACAATATTACACATGTCTTAAGCCCATCCATCCCACGTAGAGCTGACTCAATCCAATGCAAAACAAGAAAGTACTTGTTCACGTTTTGTGCAGCTTATCTGCTGAGTCCCCCCACAAAACTCTCATATAATGCTATTCCATATATATCTTTCCATAAAAATAGGAAAGCAAGATATGATCCTTTAATCATCACACGTCTTTAGCATAGATTGGGATAAAGAAAATCTATCTATAAAATAGCAATATGTTCATACCCTTTTAAAGTAGCTTAAGCTCCACGTCTGATGAAAAACACGATATGCAGATTCTGTATCTTACCATACTGTATCACGTGAACAATATTACATCTTGATATGAACTTTTCCATGTATGTACTGTCGCACGTGACATCACAGCTTTTACCCATTGATGCTTCACAAACAAAGATTGTTGCTGTCCTTGCTTTCACAGCCTTCGATCAATAACAGCCAACGAACTAGCATTGTGTTTGATCAAACACAATCTTAGATCTAGGGTTTTAACAAAGACGAATCTAGGGTTTCACCATAAACCCTAACATCATAGCCATGACGAATTATCTTGAATCACAACAGCCACAACCTCATAACATTCTGCTTTTTATGTCGATCTAGGGTTTGAGGAACCCTAGGTCATGATTTTATGTGAAAAGGCAAGAATATTAATACCTTAATCAGCAAACTTCGATGCTGAATATCTTCATCATTAGGGCTCAGATCGAAAATCCCTTCGGTGAGATTCTAGACACAAGTGCCAAGAATCTACAGTTCAAAAATCACGAAGATCCAACGGTTAACGAAGGAGAATTCGTGTTTTGAACATGGCTGTCCACAGAAAACTGCATACACTCACTGCTGACTTTGACGCCTAATAACTTTTGATTGGGGATAAAACTCGACAATCCATCCGGTGGATGTATAGATATATGTGTATAGAACACACACAAGAAATTTCGTGACGATCCAACGGTCCAGTAAAAAGTTATGACCTTCTGAATACTGCTGCGCACACAAAAACGTCCAGAAAAACCCTAGACGGATTTTTCTTCTTTTCACCATACACGAACACCTTGTTGGTCCTATCATCACGAGCCACGAGGCTCTGATACCAATTGTGGAAACCTTGGTTTCCTCGAATCTTTTAGCTACTAGGAATGCATCATGTTCATATGATTAGATAATCAAAGCAGAATTAGAACACGACACATTAACAAGGTGTTTAGGCACAATAAAACATGAATTAAAACAATTGGATTGCTAACTATATTAATAATTAACAATCACTAGGTGTTTGTACATTGAATCCCACACCTAGTCGACACACGCTTTAGGTTTTCATTGTATATGAAAGTTATATGAAAAACCTAACAACCCTTGGTTCCTTTTATAGTGTAAGGACTAGGGTTTTACAAGAGATAAGAATGAATAAAACATGTAAATCTTCTATTTAAATAACTATATACAGAATATATCCTGCATATATATCCAAATAGAAGCTTCCAAAGGCTTCTTGTCTACGTTTCTATCAATGCTTAGTTTGTACATGACAATGCTTAGATTGTACATGACAACACTTGATCCATCAACCTCCGATTTGCTCTTGTCAACGCTTGGATTGCTCTTGACAACGCTTAGACAAATATCTTCATGTTTTTTTTGTTTTTGAGTTTCTGCCACATCAACTTTTTGACCCAACAGGCACTCCTTCAAGCCTCCGATGCCAAGTTGTCAGAGCAGATCCAAGCTACCTCCAAACTCTCCTCTCAGCTTCAGAATGCCGAAAAGGTTTGTGCTGCTAAAGATACGGAGCTTGCTGCCGCTGTGAGTGAGAAATTTGTTTTGTCCGAGAGGCTTAAAGGTCATGATGCTCGGATCGCTGATCTCTAGGCGACTTTACATGTGGTGAATGCTGATAAGGACAGGTATGCCAAGGAGGTCAAGGTGCTGAAGGCCGAGAAGGACGAGCTGCAAAGCAAGTGCAATACCTCAGAGATGGGGAGGTACAATGCCGTCAGGACGCTACTTCCTGCTGTTGTCTCCAAACTTCTGAACATCCATGAGCATAAGAAGAATATAACAGATTGCTTCAACAAGGCATTTGAGGCTGGCTGGGCCGAAGGTATTAAGGTTTGGAGACCTGTTGAAGAGTAGTTGGCCATCGTTGCTGCCACTTCGGGTTTTGACTTGTATTGCGAGAAGAAGATAGGGTCGATGGTTGATGCCCTTCCGGCTGCTAAGTATCCTTATATCCAAGAGGTCGCCACCAACTTTTACCTGCCCACTGAGCGTTTAATGGAAATTGAACCTGCTCTGGCTCCTCTAAAGGTTGTGGACCCTTCGGCCTAGATCCCCAACGATGAAGACATAGTGCCCCCTCATGATGATCCCGATGCCTCTGGAAGCAAGGATACCCCAGCGGCCTAATTTTCTTGTGATCCGTTCAAAATAGTTGTTTTTAATCTTAACTTTATTCGGATGAATGTTATATTTGCAGACTATTTTCACTTGTTGTTTTTTTATGCCTCTTTTGATTCTGATGATTGTAATGATTATATTGTGCTCTCGTACGTTAACCTTTATATTTTGTAAATATATATCTCTTTTATGGTTCTTGTTTGCTTGACAAAATAATTGCATACGAATAGACATCACCTTTCGGCTTAGGACTTAAGGCGAAACTGAACAAGATTATAGATAAACCTTCCATTTCAGAGAGGACTTATTTAAAATAGACAAACTCCTCCCTTGTCGAAGGGAGAAAGAATTGGGTGCGTATGCCTTCCTTTTCGGATAGGACTTACTTAAAATAGCCAAATTCTTCCCTTGCCGAAGGGAGAAAGAATTGGGCGCGTATGCCTTCCTTTTCGGATAGGACTTGCTTAAAATAGCCAAATTCTTCCCTTGCCGAAGGGAGAAAGAATTGGGTGTGTATGCCTTCCTTTTCGGATAGGGCTTACTTAAAATAGCCAAATTCTTCCCTTGCCGAAGGGAGAAAGAATTGGGTGCGTATGCCTTCCTTTTTGGATAGGACTTACTTAAAATATCCAAATTCTTCCCTTGCCGAAGGGAGAAAGAATTGGGTGCGTATGCCTTCCTTTTCGGATAGGACTTATTCAAAATAGCCAAATTCTTCCCTTGCCGAAGGGAGAAAGAACTGGGTGCGTATGCCTTCCTTTTCGGATAGGACTTATTCAAAAATAGCCAAATTCTTCCCTTGCCGAAGGGAGAAAGAATTGGATGCGTATTCCTTCCTTTTCGGATAGGACTTATTCAAAAATATCTAAATTCTTCCCTTGCCGAAGGGAGAAAAAAATTGTGTTTCTATTGCTAGGGTGTAATTTAAGTGCAATGCCATATTCATGTTATTCATAATTGCTGCAAAGGTGCTTCCTCCTTTAGTAACGAGAGGAGAAGCTTTTTCATTCAAAATAAAAGACATGACCTTTCCCTTCTGGAGGAAGTGAAGGTTGATACATTTCGATATAAAATCTAGATAAAGTGATAAACTGGACTTTTCCCTTGCTGAAGGGAGAAAGAGCCGTTACAGGATAGAAATGAAATTACAAATAACATTTCATAAGGTTCATTACATGCCACACCCTTGGGACTTCCTTGTCTTTCATGGTAAGGAGCTTGTATGAGCCATTCTGGTATGCTTCCTTGACACGGTATGGGCCTTCCCATGTGGGAGCAAGTTTTCCTTCTTTCTGGACCCTGCTTGCTTCATTTTTCCGGAACACAAAATCTCCCAGACGAAATGTGACTGGGCGAACCCGCTTGTTGTAGTATTGTTCAACCTTTGTCTTGTACTTTGCTTCTCGGATAGCTGCCATCTCTCTCTTTTCTTGTAGTAGGTCCAAGTTTATGCGCAGGACATCATCATTATCCTTTTCATTGATCATCATTGTCCGATAGGTGGGCATTCCTATCTCAGCTGGGATAACTACTTCCGAACCATGCGTGAAGCTAAAAGGAGTTTTGCCATTGCTTTTCTTTAGTGACGTCCAGTGAGCCCATAATATGTGCGGTAACTCTTCTGCCCATCCATTCCTAACTCGGCCAAGCCTTGTCTTAATGCCTTCCATGAGAGTCTTGTTAGCCCTTTCAACTAGACCATTTGCTTGGCGATGGGCTACGGCTGTATTGATTTACTTGATCTCCAAATCCGAACACCAGCTTTTGAATGGTTCATTGATGAATTGCTTAGCATTGTCTGTGACTATTATCTTTGGGATTCTGAATCGGCAAACAACATTGTCCCAGAAGAATTTGATAACTTCCTTTCCGGATATTTTCACCAAAGGCTTAGCCTCCATCCACTTGGTGAAATAATCGATGGCGACAATTATGTATTTCACATTTCCGGATGAGGCGGGTAATGGACCCAAGATGTCCATTCCCCATTGGTAAAATGGCCGTAGTGCCATGATAGATTTCATCAATGTCTTTGGCAATCTTGCTACAGGTGCATGAATTTGGCATGAATCACATTTCTCTAGTTCCTCCCTTGCATCCGTGTGCATGGTTGGCCAGTAATACCCCGATCTTAAAGCTTGTGCTACTATCGATCTTGGCTTTAAATGCATGCTACACTAGCCCATGTGTATCTCTTGAAGGACATAATTGGCTTGCAACGGACCCACGCACCGAAGCATTGGTTCTAGGTATCCTTTTTTGAATAAGACCCCATCAGCCATTTCATATTGGTGTAGCTTTAACCTTAAACATCGTGCTTCGTTCTTATTAGTTGGCCAGATTCCATCCCGGATGCATTTAATAATGGGAGTCATCCAATTGTCCCCCACTTCTTCCACTATGGTGTTTACTTCGTTCCGGTTGGTAGACCTTTCGGTCAAGACCTCCACCAATACTTCTTTTGTTAAGTGGTCAAATGCCAACGTTTCCAGTTTGCTTAGGACGTCAGCCTTCTGATTCTTACTCCTTGGTATGTTTATGATTGCAAAATGGGAAAACTTTGGTATCAAGGCCTTTGCTTCGGCTAAGTATTTTATCATTCTATCACAGCTTGCTTCGTATGTTCCATTAATCTGTTTTGCTACCAACTTTGAGTCTACTCGGACCTCGATATTTCCTACTTTCATTTGTATTGCAATTCTCAGACCTGCCAGATCGTATTCTGCTTCATTGTTGGTGGTTTCAAAATTCAGCCGGAGAGCGTAAGTGAATTCGGTTCCGGTTGGGCTGATGAGAACCAATCCGGCTCCTGCACCCTGGGCATTGGATGCTCCGTCTGTAAAGAGGGTCCATATTTCTGTTTCTTCCTTTCTTGGCTTCGAAACGGGCATCTGGAAAAATTCTTCTGCTACCTAACCCATAGGTGCTTCGGTTAAGAAGTCTGCCAGAACTTGCCCCTTGATTGCGTTCCTTGGTTTGTATTCTATTTTGTAAGCCCCCAACTCAATTGTGTACTTAGCTAGCTTTCCGGATACATCTGCCTTGCTTAATATTTGCTTGATTGGTTGGTCTGTGATTACATTTATCTCATGGCCCTCGAAATATCTTCTAAGTCTCCTTGACACTTTCAGCAAAGCTAAGGCCAATTTTCCATAGGAGAATAGTTCTTTTCCGCATCACTGAGTGTTCGGAAAATATAATGAATCGGACATTGTCTTCCATTCCTTTCAGTAAGTAGTACTGCACTGATTGATTCTTGTGATGCTGCCAAGTACATGTATAGGGGTTCCTTTGGTCTTGGGGTGGTGAGGGTTGGCAGGTTCATGATCAACTTCTTCATTTGCTGGAACGCATCTTCCGCCTCCGCGGTCCATTTGTACTCATGCTTGTTCTCCTTTGTGATGTTTTTTAGTGTGTTAAAGAATGGGAGTGCCCTTTCGGCAGATCGTGATAAGAATCGGTTCAAAGCTGCTAACTTGCCACTCAACGATTGCATTTCCTTCCATGTCTTTGGTGATTGGATGTCAACAATGGGCCTAGTTTTCTTCGGATTGGCTTGTATACCTTCCGGAGTGATGATGTATCCCAGGAATTTGCCTTCTTTTACCCCAAACGAGCACTTAACCGGATTTAACTTCATGTTGATTTGTCTGAGGTTGTCAAAGGTTTCTGCCACGTCTGCTAACATGCTCCTTTCGTCCTTACTCTTTATCACCATATCATCAATGTATGCCTCCATACTTCGCCCTATCTGACTTTGAAAGGCTGAGTCAACTAGCCTTTGATATGTTGCTCTGGTATTTTTTAATCCGAAGGGCATCTTGGTGTAGCAAAATGTGCCTTGATCCGTATAAAAAGCTGTTTTCTCTTCATCATCTGGGGCCATTTGAATTTGATGGTAACCCTTGTATGCGTCCAAGAAACACTTAAAGCGAGATTCTACTACGGATTCAATCTTTTCATCAATGTCCGGTGGTGAGTAGTAGTCCTTCGGACATGCTGAATTAAGATTTTTTAAACTATGCACATCCTCCACGACCCATCACTCTTTTTGACCATGACCGGATTGGAGATGTACATTGGGTACTTTACTGGTCTGACTATTCCTGCCGCCACTAGTTCTTCCACTTCTTTGGTTACGGCCTTGCTCTTTTCGGATCCTAGCATTTGTCTCTTCTGACATACCAGGTCTAAACTCTCATTGACATTCAAATTATGATGCATGATTCGTCTCGGCACTCCTGTCATGTCTGATGGTTCCCATGCGAAGACGTCCAAGTTGTCTTTTAGAAGGTTCTTTAGTGCTGTTTGGCAAGCTTTAGTTAATCCGCCACCGATAGTGGTAAGCTGTTCCGGATAAGCAGGGTTAATCATGATGCTCTCCGTACCGGATGGTAACTCAGCCGTTACGGTCTTATCTTTGGTTGTGGGCGTTGGTGCTTGTCTTTTTGCTATTTTCCTGCATTCCGAGACGATGACTGATCGAGAGACTAGCGAAGCTACCCCTCTTGGAGTGGGAAACTTCATCATGGCATGAATGGTTGACGGTATAGCCCGGAGGATCCGGATGCCTGTTCTCCCTAGGATCACATTGTATGGTGACGGGGCGCTAATCACTACAAATTTCATGTGAGTTCTTCGAACCAAGCTATATGATCCGAAACTGACTTCTAACTAGATCTTTCCTATAGGCTTGACTACTTCTCCAGCGAATCCGACGAGATCAGTATGCGTGTTTCTCAGCTTTGACTTGATGCTTGTTGGCAGCTTCTCGAAGCAGTGTTCGAACATAATCTCCACCGATGCTCCCTCATCAACATAAACTCTTCTTACCAAGTAACCTCCCAATTCGGCCTCTATGATGATTGGATCATCAGACATCTCATCTTCTTCCAATGGTGGAAAAGTGATTGGGGCTCTCATCCAGCTTTCGGTTGCTTCTCTAGCCTTCCTTTTCTCCCTTTCCGGTATTGTCCGAACCATGTTTATAATCTTGTCTTGCCTTGGAGCTTCTTCTCTTCAATTATCTCGTCCTCTCTGGCGTACATCCCGGACAAGATGATTCAGTTTTCCAGATTCTAAGGCTAGCTCAATTTGCTTTCTTAGCTGGATGCAGTCGTTGGTAAAGTGCCCCTTATCCTGATGATAGTCACAATAACGCTCCATGTTTCCCCCTCTTGCCGGATTGTTCATTGGACGGGGAGGAGGTAGACGAAGCTATGTTTCGGTTTCTAGGATTTCTTTTAGATTCTTTGTCAAGGAATTAACACTTAGGACCGATGACACTCTGTTTCGGTCATGATAATTGTTTCGGTTGTAATCATTCCTGTGATAATTGTCGTGGTATGGTGCCCTGTTGTCTCTATCCCTGTTTCTGTTGTTGAAGAAATCTCTTCCCTTATATGCATCTCGCCCATCATTTCTTCTATTGTTGTTCCAGCCGTGGTACTTTTGGTTGCGATCATCCCTTCTTTAGGTGGGAGGGTTGGGCTTTCGGTATGGCTCCGTTCCTTCCCCTTTTGGCAGCTCAGTGTTGGCGAATGCTTCTCGGATCGAACAAAGTCATCCAACCACTCCATCATTTCGTCCACCGATTAAGGAACTTTGTCCGAATACCTTTTTGCCAGCTCTGGACTTTTAACCGAATCCATAAATGCCGAAATCTTCATGACTTCCGGAACTCCATGGGTAAGACCTACTTCGACTGTCCATCGTTCTTTAAAATTTGTTAATGACTCATTCGCGTTTCTTACAATCTTGGTTATCTCATGCGGGCCTTTATGACATAGCTTTCGGATCGAGTATCTCTTGACGAATGCCTTCCTTAGCTCCGCCCATTCATCAATGATGTCGGTATCCAAGCTTTCAAGCCATCCCCTAGCTCCCCCTTCTAACGCTTGTTGGAACATCCTGCACCAAACCGGCATTGGCCATTCGCCCGAATTGGCTACTCCGGTAAAGCGGTTCAAATGATCCTCCAGATCTCCCGTTCCGTCATATGTCTTGACAGTGGCAGGCATCTTATACTCGGGTCCGGAGAAGTCAGTGATTCTTTGAGTGAGTAGGGATTTGACTACTTCCTTGAAAGGTTTCTTTAAATCCGCATCGGACACCACCTTGCCTCTTACTATCTTAGTGTTGCTGCTTCCTTCGTCTTCTTCGTTGAAACGTAGACGGACAGGTTCCACGGCGTTCCAGTTATGCTCCTTGACTAGTAGCCGAAAGGTTGAGATGTGTTGTTCGAGTTGTTCCTTTGTGAGATTCTGATTGTTCGGAGAGATCAAGTCAATCGGAAGGTTAGGACCTGTCGGAGTGACAGGAGGAGTAGGACCTGCCATTCTAAACAACTGGTAGATAGAATATCAGGTCCCACGGATGGCGCCAAATGTTCGTTCAATTTCTTGCAAGGTCCGAATGGTAAGACCGGATCGTATCTGATGTGATGTATGCTTCGGATAACCTGAAACCAAAGCAACGCGTTAGCCTCGTCCGGGTGTGAGAATCCAGACCAAGCTCCGACGTGAAAGTAAGTAAAGGGTAAAAATCCGAAGAGGAATATGAGAGTAAAATAATATAAGTAAAAAGTGATAAGGGTAAAAGAGTTAACCTAAACCTTGAACCAAAGGGGGTATTTATACTAGTTTGATTCCTAAAAGGCCGGGATTGGTGATGGGCCTTGGTTGGCCCGATTGGGGACACACACCCTATTTTATAGGAAGTGTGTCTGCTGAGTTCCTTGTTGACTAGAGTTGACTTCTTCTAGAAGGGCGTGGGCGTTCCGGATTGTTTAGCATGTTCCGGATCGTGTCATGTCTTCCGGATCGTGTCATGTGTTCCAGACACATACACGAACACATTGTAAGCTGCAGCTTCACTGGCCTAATAAGTACACATGCATTGTAAGCTGATCCGGACTATTGCTCATTCCTTGTGACTATTTAGCTGTAGGGGGTTGGTTCACGCCTTCATGGGTCGTAACGGTGGTGCATAGTATTCAAGATTTTGTGATATACTGTACACGACTAGACAGCAGTTAAATATTGAGTAAAATCAAATCTGCCCCTACCTAATGAAGTTGCTCAAGAGCATATATTCTTTGTTCTAAAAATCTTAAAGACATTAACTAAAAGTACACAATCAATGCAGAGGATAATTTCTTTTATGCGAGAATTTTGAAGCAAATTATCAGATGCTTTCGAAAATACAGATCCTTGAGAGGTACAAGAAATACATTGTATCTTGATATATGTACTTTTTTGTTTAGCATTTTAGTTGTGTTACATGACTTAAAATGAAAAGATTCAGATAGCTTTTGCACATATTTGGTTTAACAATCATAACGTCTCCATCAACGATTTCCCACGTTCAAGTTTGCTAAACGTTTAGAAGATTGAACTAAAAAAACAAATGAAAATCGTTTACCATGTACAGCCAACACAAATGTTGAGAATAGAAGCACAAGTTATTCCTCTATTGCCAACATTTAACTCCACTTGAGGGGCCAAGAACATCTAATTCTATACAACAGTCTACTCCATTTCAGAATATTTACTGTGATGTTTTGGGACCGGACATCCGATTCTTCTCAAAAACATGTTGCAGTACGATAATTGGTTACATTAATCACATTTTAGAACATCTTATTCTTACTTCAAGCAATAGTATTCTTGGATCAATCAGATTACGAAACATGTGACAAAATGAATAAACATGGTTTTTAAACGCCTATAGGTTCAAGCAAGACGCATCCTATAATAGATATTTACCCATTTTGAACCACATTAAGCCAACGGGTCTTGAATAGAACCTTCAATCCTAATGCTTGGTTTCAATTATACCAACACTATTT
The DNA here is from genome assembly GCA_025667525.1 of Glebionis coronaria. Taxonomy (NCBI): domain Eukaryota; kingdom Viridiplantae; phylum Streptophyta; class Magnoliopsida; order Asterales; family Asteraceae; genus Glebionis; species Glebionis coronaria. The sequence goes on along the minus strand of CM046879.1, from coordinate 592,829,558 downwards.
ATAACAGTGGGTTTGTTCAATACACGGCATCAAAGACTCCACCTGCATCTGCATAAACCACAAAACCAGCAAAGTTTAAATACAAACTTGCATACCATTCAAGACAAGTTCACCAAACTAGCCCCTTGAATAGTGAATACTCTTGCTGACCAATTATTATACAAGAATCCTGTAAAACCCCAGCATAATCGCAACCTTAATCCGATGACGAATTATTCTTTTACAGGAGAAGAGTTGTAAAACCCGTAAAATCGTTTTTAATTTCGAGGACGAAATTTTATTTTTAGAGAGGTAGAGTTGTAATACCCGATATTTTTATAAGATCTTAATTATTATTTATTTATGTATAAGTAAAAGAAATGTGACTTTTGCTTATTAAAAGTAATTAATATAATTATTTAATAAATGAATTTTCACTTTAAAAGGGTTTCACAAAAAGACTGAAAAGGAAATCATTAGAGAATTAATGAGTAACGATTTTGTCTAAACGAAATCCGTGATTTTGGGCGCATGACCAGTTTATAATTTATATTCTTTAAACCTATCTATCAGTTATATCATTGTCCACAATATAGACCTTAACCATATAAAAAAATGAAACGAAAGAGAATGAATGCATTATAATCTAAATTCCATTGTACGTTAACCCTTGATTTAGTTTCTTATTCACGTTCGAAACGCGATTCTCAATCATGATCACATCAAAGTTATGGCCTCCTTTGTTATGTGTTTTGGAGTTGTAATCTGATCATAAGTTTACATCATGATCGGGTGTTCATGCCGAGTCGTTTCGATGTGTTATCATCTTGCCCATAGTGGTGATCGATGAACGATCATTCTGGTATCAATCATTCATGTCGAGTCTTTTTTTATAAATCGACAAAGCCAAGTTTCGGGTCTTGGGTCTGCTAAAGTTAAAGATGATCGTGCCATGCTTGGAAAGATGGTTCGGGTTTGTTCGCCGGTAAATATAGTTCAACTATATTGTTCATTCGTGTTGAGCTATAGTTTTGAAGACGTTTACGGTTCATTCCTAGACGGGCTGAATACCATCAGTTTGAGTGTGAGTCAACGTCATAGCTCTTGGTTCACGACGGAGTTACTAGTGTTTGAGATAGCGTTGGTAACCGTTGTCGTATGCGTGGTCATGCCGGTGTCGAGGTCATTTCGAATTCGTTATTTGAAAGGTAATTCTCGAACCGTATATTATCCATAGTACGAGTTAAACACTGAATTCACATGTCTATAAAGCCACTCTTTGATTTAGCATGAAAATGCTTGATACATATGAACAGAAAATGAGTTTTCAAATTTGGAATGGCGTCTTTTAGGCGAAGAAGATGACATACGTATTCATGCAATTCAAAATTCAAATTTATAAAATTGGCCCTTTATAAATAGTTTTGTTTCCAGTTTAGGTTATATAAATAAAATATATTTTTTCTATTAATGAGTGAATTAGAATTTTACAAATGTAAGTTCACATGTAAATAAAAAAAAATATACGATGGTGTGGTTTTGGATATGGGCTAAATCGACCAATTATTATACTATCCGAATTCGTAACGTCAAATAGAATATATGCGACCATATTGTTGAGGATAAACGATTAATTAGTTGGCTCCTTGTTAAATTGTAGTCGGTGAATTCATGTAGCTCACGTAAAGTCGGAGTAGTATTTTTCCGCTGTTTATCTCTGTCTTGCTGTACACGAGGTACGGATTTCTCGTCCTTTCAGTAATGGCTTCCTTTCTATGCATGATTAGGATTCCCCATCTTCAGCCAAATGTTTTCCCCAGTATATGTTTAAGCTTATCAGAAATCATGTTAACAACTAAATAAATTGCCTGAGCATTATATACAAGCATGATTAGTTTATGTACTAGTTACGGAGGTACCGTAACCACGGCACTAGAGGCACCGGTGTCGTGACTCACATGCAGGAGAGTGATATCCTGCATCGTCCCACTCAGCTCAGCTTGGCCATTTTATCAGTATTATTAGTGGGGCGTATGGATGCATCCTAGGCTACAGTTTACAGTTTAGCAGGTGAATGTGGTGTGTGCTCTACACCCTTCACATTGGAGCTGATCCCTCCACCCAGCACAGTTATTTAGAGGTCACCCCTCTACAGCATGACGAGGTCACCCCTCTATGTATTCATGCAACAGTTGTTACAGCACATGACCTATATAAGCTCTTGGCAATTAAAATACAGTAAATGCATGTTATACAGACTTACCAGATAACAATTCAGCTTCATTATTGATAAATCAGACTTTACAGATTATTACAGATTTCCGCTGCAACTTTACTTATCAGTCTTACAGCTTCAGTATTTATCATCTATTTCATTTCAGTAATTCCTTATCATGCTTCATATCTGTTCACTGAGCGTTATGCTCAGCCGTAGTTCCTTTCATGTTCTAACGGCAGGTACACCAGGACGCTGTTAGGATTCTAAGAGCGTGTGCATTTGGATGGAAGCTATCCAGACTTCTTACTTGATGCATTTCTTACATTATTCTGCTTATTTGGGCATTGTTTAGTCCTTTCATTCAGTATTTTATTTTCATGTTTTGGGCTTATGTTTGGATTGCCGAAGTTTGAATCCGGTATTTCCTTTATGGTCAGTTAATGTTTTAGTACATTTACCTTATGCTTTGATGACACGCCATAAATACACGTAACGGTCCACTTATCCAAGTGGGGTGTTACAATTATGGTATCAGAGACAGGTTCGACATGTAGGCTCTAAAACTTGACCTGTGACTAGTGGGTAGTCACCAGGAACTTCCCAGATTTTGGCGTTGTTATCTTTCATGTTTCTCATGGATTATTCAGTCAGTTTTCTTCATTTATCAGTCAGTTTTCTTAAAGTTTTGACTAAGTAAAAGGTTGGTACATAACTAGCCATATTTAGTTGCATGTGCTTTTAGCGAATTTTCGTTTTGGTGAGCTGACCATAGGCGTTCACCCTTGCCGTTCAGATTTTGTATTGGTAAACCGACCATAGGCGTTTACCCTTACTCATGTCAGATTCATGTTTTCGGTCAAATATTCTTGATGAACCAGCCATAAACATTCACCATTTTTTTTAGGTCAAATTTTCATACTATTCAAATGAATGATGTCTTGTGAACCGATCCACAGTTGTTCACCTTTGTCATATCAGGACATTTGATAAATTTTGACAAGTATGGATTGAACTACAGCCATCCATATTTAGTCCGAGATTATAACATTCTATACATGACAGTTCTCAGAAAATTTTGACCAGTATGGATCGAACCAGAATAGCCCATACTTAGTCTCATGTTTTCTTCTTTGAATTCTGTGGATTGAACCACAGCCGTCCACATCAGTTGATATTACACCTCAGTTGATTTGACTTTTTATGTTCTTTGTAACAATCCAGTTTCACAATTTCAAGCTGATATCGCCTTCAGGCGGATTCAGTTTCATGATTCCTTACAAGGATTATGTTTTCAACAGAATGATAATGTTTCATGCTAAGATACATAAGGGTTACAATGAAATACTATTTCATGATAATTCATGATCTGGCCTTTATCAATTATGTATTTATACTGAACGTTGATGAAACTCCACTTAATCATACTTTTTAGCCTCTATACAACCAGCATTAAGTCTACGCAGAAATTATCAGCCTATCATGTTAACCGTTTCAGTTCAGTTTACTACCATTTAAATCAATTTATTTCTTTGATAATGTCAGACAAGCGATACCAGTATCGATCATTCCGTAAAATTTCCACCAGCTCCATGTACAGTATTCCATATGTACCCCATGTACTGTGTCTCAGTTATACTCCATGTACAATATTTCACGTATACTCCAGGTACAGCGTCTCAGATATGCTCCGTGTGTAGTATTCATTTTGTACTTCATGTACAGTAGTCCAGGTGTACTCCAGGTACCCTACTCCAGGGATATTGCTAATCGATCCTCAGTTATCTCAGGCATTTCCATTTGTCGATATTCTACCGGATGCTGATGCTGCTCGTGAGTTGAAGATTTTATCAGATACTGATGCTGCTAACACTTTGAAGACCTCACCAATGCTGATGTTGCTGATGCTGATGCCTTGGAGATTTCACAAGATGCTGCTTCTGTTCATACCATGAAGACTCTGCAGAACAAGGACGAAAACTATAAATTTGAAATTTCTGACTAGAATAAATTTCAACCATCAGACACTACCATTCCACTCCATACTTTTACCTTCTCAGTTAGGTCACACTTCACTCAGCCAACCGTTCATTCAGAAGAGTGGGAACCGGAACTCAGCCGGCCACTCAGCAGAATATTTACATGAATCACGGTCATGATAATGACCGCCATAAAGTGACAGACAAAGCAGTAATGACAACCATCGTACTTATTATTAATCAGCCAGTAACCATCGGAACTCCGGCACGGAGGTGACCAGAAATACAAGAGGTCAGTAGTCTAACCGGTTCGCCAATCCTAGCAGTTACCAGAAATTCTTAACCTTATTCAGACTCACCATTAAAATACATGTCCAGACAATAGTTAAGACACAGGTCTTATGTATCATTTCGGAAGACACATATCAGGACAGCAGTCATGGTACACGTCATACGAATCTTTTCTCAAAATACGAGTCAGAACTCATAACTCTAGTATATTTTCTAAACCATGCCCTCAGAAATTCAGGGTACCCTTTAGAAAGGGGTATACCCATTCTATTATGCCACGCATGAATCAGATCATTAAAGTTCAGTCACCACCACTAGAGTATTATTCAGGTTAAACCCGCACTATTCATTCAGTGAGGTTACTGACGAACACATTTAGTAAAAAAAAAAGTCGCCATGTTTACTTCACGTGTTCCTATGTCAGCTTTATCTTAAATCAGGTAGTTACCTGCCTCTCGGTCAGAAAGGACTCCACAGTATCACTCACATTTATTAAGGTTTTCCTTTCAGTTAAAGACGAGATCCGTCTTACTATATTCAAAATATATTCATTATATTTCCTGCCAGGAAAATCAGTACAAATTATTTCTGCCTTACAAGCGCGTGACTTATCAGTCCATAGCTACGAAGACTTTCTAGCCACCAGTTATAATCTACTTCTGAAGTTCATTAAATTTATGATCAGCAGATTTCTTCAAGCATTTCCAGAAGTAATTCCAGAAGGTTTTCCAGAAATTCATTCCTGACTACAAGACATAATTTAACATCGAGTTAGTCTCAAGAACGGAACCTGTCATCAAAACTCTTTATTGCAAGGCTTAAGATAAGTTAAAGAGTTGCAACATTTGCTGCAATAGTTACCGGAACGAGGACTTATTCACCCTAGCGCACCACCAGGAAGTGCACCGTTTATGTCTATCAGGAAGAGGGCCGGTGTCATGAGATCATGTATCGACCACTAAAATTTTTACCAGATCACCATTCTTAATCAATGTTCATTCCATAAATAGCAGGTTTATCTGACCTGCTACGATATCTTAAATATTTTCCAGAACAAATTGCGACCATGCCACCAGAAGTGGTGAGAGAAGAACATGATGTTTTTCAGACTGCTGTTGCACATATTATAGTCTCTCTAAAGATTTTGATTTTATACTTCTGAACTCCCTAATGCTCCAGCTATATTATGGAATTTATAAATAAATTTTTCCTATGATTCTCAGACAAAATCGTCAGTGTATTCATTGATCACATTTTGGTATGCTAAATTCTAGAGAAGAATACGAGAGTCATCTTCTCACAGTTGTATAGAATCTTCTATAGGAGTTATTTTTTTATATACACAGCTTTCCAGATATGAATTCCAATTGAACAAAGTGGCATTTCTGAGCCATTCTACCTTAGCAGAAAGAAATTTCAAACAATGCTGCGAAAGTGAAGGCCATCACCTGATGGTCCCGACTGACGACTGTGAACGAAGTACAAATTTTTCTAGAAATCAATTGACTGCTAACGCAGAAATTGCTGACAGTCATCACTAAAGCCTAGGCTAACGCATAAATTCTGCTATGACTATTCAACCAGATTCACACCAGAATGTCCCATAAGCCTAGGCAGAATTTTGATAAAAACCGTATTATACGTTGATGCAGCTATGTTCATATCTAGATGCCTGACATACCACTGGTTCAAGATAGAACGCCGTCATGTTAGTGAGTTACTGCAACCTTAGGAATTTCTGAACAGAAATGAGATGAAATTCCATAAAATTGATATCAGCTACCACAGGCTCAGAGAAAGTATGATACTATCTAAGTTATCGTCAACCATGTAATCAGCCTGCGCGTTTCTTTCATCCGAAAGGATCACGCAGTAGCAGATCTGCAGAAAAATTTAGAAATTCAGTTGTGAATCGTACGAATTCAAGGCATTCCATTGACCATCATATCAGAAAGAATTCATGTTCACGATCAAGTGTATGTTTACGCCCACTTTAAGTTCATGTTTATTTTCACTTTCACGTTTACGTCTCATTCGCAGTATGATGCTGTTTCAGTTCATCTTTTATGCTATCTCAGGATTTAAGCTCACGTTAGTGTTCATAACATTGTTCACGTGCAAGCTCGTGTTCCATCTCACGATACACGTTTCACAGCTTGTTACTGAATACGATTACAGAAAGCTTAAGAAATCAGACTCGAGTTTCGCACCGTTTTCCATACTCAGACAGATGTTTCAATCTCAGGCAGTATAGTTGGCATTATTTCCTCAGTCAGCATACGTTCATGATATGTCCACGTATCACGTTCATGATACACCCTATGCGTGACGTTCATCAGATGATCGCGAACTACGTTCACAATTGACTCACGTAGCACGTTCACAATTATTCACAATTGTTCACGTAGTTTGTTCCTTATATTCTCAACAGATTGCTCAGAGAGATAAATATTATTTTTCAGGATAATCGTACGTACCGTTTCATGTACCCTACATGCTACAACTTATTCATTCTATCAGATTCAGAAAAATCCATCTTAAGTATGGAACCAGAAATTTTTCAGCATTCATCAGGACAGGGTCAACATGACTAAGATTTTTATCATGTTTAGATCTTTTGAAGGAATCGTTTCGAGCGGGAGGCCACTCGAAACGGAGGATTCCATCAGGACCTCTCATCATTTTCCTTTAATAATTCAATAAAGTCCTTTCAGTCATGTTACGCTCCATGTCCTCTTTAGTCACGTCACGTTACGTTACATGTTCACTTCAATCATGTCATGGTTATACTTTTCAGCAACATTATGTCTTAATTGGAAGACGAAATATCCTTTCAGCTCATAGACCTTTCTAGCTTTCAAGTTCTTTCAGTATATGTGTTCCTCAGCTTATACGTCTTTCAACTTACGTATACTTCCAGCTTTTACCCCAGTCAGCTTAATTACCTTCAATTCGAGGACGAATTTTCTTTTTAGAAAGGGAGAATTGTAAAACCCCAGCATAATCGCAACCTTAATCCGATGACGAATTATTCTTTTACAGGAGAAGAGTTGTAAAACCCGTAAAATCGTTTTTAATTTCGAGGACGAAATTTTATTTTTAGAGAGGTAGAGTTGTAATACCCGATATTTTTATAAGATCTTAATTATTATTTATTTATGTATAAGTAAAAGAAATGTGACTTTTGCTTATTAAAAGTAATTAATATAATTAATTAATAAATGAATTTTCACTTTAAAAGGGTTTCACAAAAAGACTGAAAAGGAAATCATTAGAGAATTAATGAGTAACGATTTTGTCTAAACGAAATCCGTGATTTTGGGCGCATGACCAGTTTATAATTTATATTCTTTAAACCTATCTATCAGTTATATCATTGTCCACAATATAGACCTTAACCATATAAAAAAATGAAACGAAAGAGAATGAATGCATTATAATCTAAATTCCATTGTACGTTAACCCTTGATTTAGTTTCTTATTCACGTTCGAAACGCGATTCTCAATCATGATCACATCAAAGTTATGGCCTCCTTTGTTATGTGTTTTGGAGTTGTAATCTGATCATGAGTTTACATCATGATCGGGTGTTCATGCCGAGTCGTTTCGATGTGTTATCATCTTGCCCATAGTGGTGATCGATGAACGATCATTCTGGTATCAATCATTCATGTCGAGTCTTTTTTTTATAAATCGACAAAGCCAAGTTTCGGGTCTCGGGTCTGCTAAAGTTAAAGATGATCGTGCCATGCTTGGAAAGATGGTTCGGGTTTGTTCGCCGGTAAATATAGTTCAACTATATTGTTCATTCGTGTTGAGCTATAGTTTTGAAGACGTTTACGGTTCATTCCTAGACGGGCTGAATACCATCAGTTTGAGTGTGAGTCAACGTCATAGCTCTTGGTTCACGACGGAGTTACTAGTGTTTGAGATAGCGTTGGTAACCGTTGTCGTATGCGTGGTCATGCCGGTGTCGAGGTCATTTCGAATTCGTTATTTGAAAGGTAATTCTCGAACCGTATATTATCCATAGTACGAGTTAAACACTGAATTCACATGTCTATAAAGCCACTCTTTGATTTAGCATGAAAATGCTTGATACATATGAACAGAAAATGAGTTTTCAAATTTGGAATGGCGTCTTTTAGACGAAGAAGATGACATACGTATTCATGCAATTCAAAATTCAAATTTACAAAATTGGCCCTTTATAAATAGTTTTGTTTCCAATTTAGGTTATATAAATAAAATATATTTTTTCTATTAATGAGTGAATTAGAATTTTACAAATGTAAGTTCACATGTAAATAAAAAAAAATATACGATGGTGTGGTTTTGGATATGGGCTAAATCGACCAATTATTATACTATCCGAATTCGTAACGTCAAATAGAATATATGCGACCATATTGTTGAGGATAAACGATTAATTAGTTGGCTCCTTGTTAAATTGTAGTCGGTGAATTCATGTAGCTCACGTAAAGTCGGAGTAGTATTTTTCCGCTGTTTATCTCTGTCTTGCTGTACACGAGGTACGGATTTCTCGTCCTTTCAGTAATGGCTTCCTTTCTATGCATGATTAGGATTCCCCATCTTCAGCCAAATGTTTTCCCCAGTATATGTTTAAGCTTATCAGAAATCATGTTAACAACTAAATAAATTGCCTGAGCATTATATACAAGCATGATTAGTTTATGTACTAGTTACGGAGGTACCGTAACCACGGCACTAGAGGCACCGGTGTCGTGACTCACATGCAGGAGAGTGATATCCTGCATCGTCCCACTCAGCTCAGCTTGGCCATTTTATCAGTATTATTAGTGGGGCGTATGGATGCATCCTAGGCTACAGTTTACAGTTTAGCAGGTGAATGTGGTGTGTGCTCTACACCCTTCACATTGGAGCTGATCCCTCCACCCAGCACAGTTATTTAGAGGTCACCCCTCTACAGCATGACGAGGTCACCCCTCTATGTATTCATGCAACAGTTGTTACAACACATGACCTATATAAGCTCTTGGCAATTAAAATACAGTAAATGCATGTTATACAGACTTACCAGATAACAGTTCAGCTTCATTATTGATAAATCAGACTTTACAGATTATTACAGATTTCCGCTGCAACTTTACTTATCAGTCTTACAGCTTCAGTATTTATCATCTATTTCATTTCAGTAATTCCTTATCATGCTTCATATCCGTTCACTGAGCGTTATGCTCAGCCGTAGTTCCTTTCATGTTCTAACGGCAGGTACACCAGGACGCTGTTAGGATTCTAAGAGCTAGCGTGTGCATTTGGATGGAAGCTATCCAGACTTCTTACTTGATGCATTTCTTACATTATTCTGCTTATTTGGGCATTGTTTAGTCCTTTTATTCAGTATTTTATTTTCATGTTTTGGGCTTATGTTTGGATTGCCGAAGTTTGAATCCGGTATTTCCTTTATGGTCAGTTAATGTTTTAGTACATTTACCTTATGCTTTGATGACACGCCATAAATACACGTAACGGTCCACTTATCCAAGTGGGGTGTTACAAATCCAGAATCAATGTAGTCCAGAAAAGATAAGGGAGTCTTGGATTCATTCCATGTAAAACCATATATCTATTTTCACAATTTACTGAAAATAAAATTAGCAACCACGAAACCTATAACCGAGACTTAACAAACCAACACGTGAATACTAAACAAACAAACCACCATACATAATAGACTCGTCCTGTGAGACGTTTTTTTAAGAGCCTTTGTTAAGAGCCTAATGTATATGATAAATCAAATCGTCAACTCTTAAATTAGATTACTTACACAAATAATGACTATAAGCACAACATTTTGAAATACGTAATTAAATTTAATTACGGAGTTTAAAATTTTGTGTTTATACAAACATTTTGTTTAGTAATTTAGATAGAACAAAAATAGTCGCTAGCATTTTTATAGCGCAAACTATTGGGACAAAGATGAAAAACCAAAAAACTTGGTTCAATCAAACAATGAACGTCATGTCACTTGTAGCCCCTTTATTTATATGAAGTATCCTATGTAAAGGTTATGATCTTGGGCGATGTGGGACAAACATCCTCTTTTGTTTTTTTTTGTTTTTTGAAAACCACATAATCAGCTCCACTCATCTTGTAGTGTTTGCAAAAACCACACAGCAGACCAAGACTTTAACATATTCAAAAGCTAGTTCCTTAGGTATATCGAGTTTCAGAGAAGTCCCTTCAGACCCTAGCCCGACACTTTCAAAGGTGTAAGGCAACATTTGGTGACCATAAAATAGATACTTTATATCTTTATTCCAACAAGGAGGCTGCATCAATTTGTTATGTCAAATCCATTGTATCCGCAGACAACAAAAACACCCTCTGGTTATAAAATACGGTTGATCAGTGAGTAGAAAATTGGTAAATCAAGAACAAGGAGCAGAAATACTCTACCAACAACCCTCACAAATTATAAGGGCTCGATCTCTACGCTTAAAATGCTTTAGCCAAAAAAAATTCTTTCAGGGTAAAGCTCGTGTATTGAACAAGCGTTTGAGGGTCTTATGAAACCAACTATATAATAATGCACCTTTCTAAATTGATATGTGTGACTGAAAAAGAACAATAACTTGTATTGCGCAATGAGAATCTCTTTAACCTAATTCTGGTTATGTGGTCCTAAAGGCATTCTCAGGGGCTGCCATCGAGTAAACCAAAATCGTATCATGGAGTCAGACTGCATTATGGTACTCAAAATTACTATTTGCACCCTTAAACTTTTAGCATCATATACGTGTTGCAGTGATAAATATACGTCACTCAATAAGCGAAACAAGTTATAACGATGCCAATCTGCATCGTCTGATGCGTTATATACACCTTATAGCCCCTCTGTTGTTTTATGTATGTGAAGTATAATAAACACGTTTTATTTATTCTTCATAATGATAACTAACCACTACAAAGTTGTTTGAAAGAGAAAAAAGAACATGTTTAAAACATGAACTAATCAAATGCTAATCTAGTATAGTATGCAATCCATATGTCATGCCCAATCAGAATTCCACTTGGTGAAAGTATGGTTACTATGTTTCGGCTTTCACCGTGTGCTAACATAGCATAATTGTAACGATCTTGTTCAATCTCAAATAATGCTTTTCAATTTTTGTAAACTGCTGTATACTTTTTTTTGCTTTGCAACATAAAACATATAGTACGCTCAAACTTGACTGTAAATCGTGCATACCTATTACTGTTAATAATCAGTCGAATGAGATTTCTGCACAAATAAAGATACCGAGAACAGATAGGTGGTGATATGCTTAAACTATGACATGATATTTTTAACATGTACGGCCTTTATATCATTATCTACTGCTGTTGCTAGTACATGGGTATCTTTTATAATAGTCTTCACAGCCAATTGGTTTTCATTGGATTCTGTCTACCATATTACATTTTGATACAAAATAAGGAAGAAAGGAAATCGAACATCACGTATCTGCATAGTGAAGGTTTATATAGTTCATAACAATTATTTAAAACCCTAATATGGATCAAAGAACGCATAGCAGAAGCGATTAACAAGATCATTAATTTAACACAATTATATTAATCAAGATTAGGGTTACATACCTTTATCCTAGCAAGATCCACAAGACGACGGAACGAACGACAACTAGGGTTTATCACGAACACCACCAAGAATATAATCTAAAGGAAGATTATATCACGCTCTTGTACACACGTAATACAACGAATTAACCGTGAGTCTAGCACGAACAAACCGAGCTTCAACGCTTATGGAATATCTACCCAACAACCCTAGAGAGGGGCTAGGACTAGATATATTTTAAATAGAAGAATCGAAAACCAAAACCCTAAAATAGGGGTGTTTGGCCGGCGATAAAGAGGGACAAGAAAGAGGGATGTGGTGAAAAATTATGAAGGCTTTAGGTGTTTATATAGGCTTGACAAAACTTGGTCTCCAAGCAAAACACTTAATTAGGAAAGAAAATCTTTGTCACACTCCCAAAATATCAGAGTATAATGGCGACAAGGGAGGGGTGACATCATGATTATCATACACACATAGTCACAAAGAACGACCTCTAAATGAGACGTTCGGAAAATAGATCACTTGTAATTAATAAAATAAATAGTTTTAACCAAGTGCGGAAGCATAAAACTGAATACAGTTACATAACATAGTTTTCTCAAATATTACAAATGATTTTGGTTTCAAAGAAATGACGGCAATGCATGAGACCTCACTTAGCATCTTCCTTCTTAATACCTGAGAAAAACATTGCTAAAGTGTCAACATAAAGTTGGTGAGTTCATAGGTTTAGTTAATTTGAAATGTTTAATGAACCACAAGATTTTCCCACAAGTGATGACAATATAACAGATACAAAGTCATCCCAAAAGCATTTATTACAGTCTAAGCTCGTGACACCGAAGCGTTAACAACACCGGCAGTATAATCATATAAATGTAGCCCAACTAGATGCCTAAACCCACGACATCCTATCTCAGACTCAAATGAAACTGTGCCCGCTTGTCCCCTTGTTGGACAAGACAGACAGGGACGTCAATCCCGATAGATCTATCCATAACATTCGCGCTTACACAAAGTAATTAACGGTTCACGATTCACGGGCCAAAGCAACTGGGTTTTTAGTGGGACTTAGACTAATATATAAATCAGTAAATGCACTTGTGTTCATACGTTAAAATCAAGCAATGTCTCACCCCAAAAAGCACTAAAAATAGTTAAGTATGGGGCTACAAACTCACCTCGTAATTCAGCAAAAAGGGCGAAGATAAAATAGCTCGAGAGTACGGTTACGCTAGCCGCGACCTATTTAATTATGAGGACCGAGTTACGATATGAAAAGTTATACTAATAAAAGACACGACACCCTAGTTGTGCTTGACAAAACCTTACGTTTACGGAAAAATACGACAAATAAAAGTCGGTTATTAAACGGTCGGGTTTTACGGGTTAAATTATACCCTTAAGTAACAAAATTCGTTTTTTGGGTTTTAAATAAACCTAATATATACCACTGGCCCATAATGAGCCCAATATTCCCACTCACAAACCGGCCCAAGGGTTAAATAACCCGGCCCGGCCCATAGGCGATATAAACAAGGAACCCAGGGAGTAAATACGCGTGTTTTCACACACACACCCCAAAAACAGATAGTTACTCTCTCTCTCATCTCTCGAAACATCCCTACCGCCCCACTCTTATCTCTCTATCTAATCTGGATCGGTTCATCTCCTTCCATGGCTATCATGTTTTCAGTTTGAATATAACAATCATATATGGGGTGGTTTGTGGTGTTTAGATCGCGTGAGATGTGGGGTTTCATCCCCACATCAAACCGATTGGGTTTCTGATGGTGTTCATCCTCATGGTCAATGTTATTCATCAGCCAAAATCAAAGATAAGTTGTTTCTCCTTATTTTCTTTTAACAAAAGTTAATTGATTTTCGTTTTATAAAAGATCAGTGGGTTTAATAACTTGTATAAACTTGTTGAGAACCATATGGCTCTCGGATTTGAAATAAATAAATTAGGGTTTCGAAATATTTGGGGGTTTCTATAAATCTTGGGTTTAAATACGATTAATTAATGTTTTCTTGTATAAAATCATGTTAATTTTAACATATAATCGGTTTTATAAGATTTAGGGTTTCGGTCAATTGGGGGTTTTTGCATAACTCGTTTTCAGTCAAATTAACTATTGGATTCGGGTTTAGATTGTGTTTAATTAGAGTTTTCATTAATAAAAATCAATTTAGGGTTTATATAAAATTGGGGGTTTTTACATTCGGTTGATAATCATGATTATGTGGTGTTTTTGGAATATAGAAAATATTCATTTCATGTTTAAAAGGGTTTTTAATTTCTAGGGTTTTGATTTGAAAAAGGGTTTTATACCCGCGGCATGATTGGGGGTTTTTATGATGTTTCTGTAAAATAAAAAGGGTTAAGACATTTGGATTATGTGACATTGATTGTTGATAGTTTCGGCAGAAAATAAGCAATTTGGTTGGCTTGGTTTGGTTCTCGGTTTGGCCTTGATTTGGGTCTCGGTTGGGGTCTCGGTTTGGTTTGGTTTGGGTCTCGGTTTGGTTCTTGGCTTGGTCTTGTTTGTGGTCTCGGTTGAGTCTCAGTTTGGTCTAGGTCGGGGTCTCGGTTTGGTCTAGGTCGGGGTCTCGGTTTGGTTGACAGAAAAATAAGGTCATGGTCATATTCAAGTATTAATACTATGGTTTAATCTTTTCAGTTTTTAGTTAAAATAAGACCGTGACAAAGACTAACACATTTGTTTGATTGTTCACAGGTTTGTCAAAGACGAGCACAACTAAGATTTCATACAGGAAAAACGAAGAGACGAAAAGACTCACAATGGGATGCTAAGTTTCGGTTTGCAGGTTCGGACGAGATGGACGGCTTGACTCTTTCGGTTTTGCAGGTTTGGACGAGATGTATGGGTCGGCTGGAACTTCCTTCACTTACCCAGGAATTTGTATTTGAAAGACTTGTATAGAATTTGTAATTGTAATTTGGACTGTGAAAAACTTTGTGTGTTGTGTTTGGACATTGGGTAAACTTTGGATTTGTATTTAATCATGTATTGTTAGTCTAGGGTTAGATTCAAGCTGAAATTGGTAACTTGTGATATACCCAATTTGGGTAAACTAGGCATGTGTGCTGTCTTGTAGTGCTTAGTGGGTAATAAACTATAGGATTAAATTGTAACTGAAAATGTGACTGAAATTGGGACACTTGTTAAGCAAGTTTTTGCAATAAACATGAATAAAGGTTTATACTTAAATATTTGTACATGATGTAACAGTTATATAACTCGACTCGGGTTCGACGGGTATTCAAGTTTTAGACGCGAAACTGAATAAACACGACTCTACAACAGTTTGACACACGATCCAAAACAAAGGCAATTATGCGAGACTTCACGTGATTTAGTAAGTATATCAAATAAACGTACGGCAAACATAATACGCCCACCAATTTCGTGTTTTGCATTCAACTTAATAATCGCGAAAAACTCGAGATGTTACATATGCTCTCCCTAAAAAGGGCTTTGTCTGCAAAGCAAAATAATTAACACATTCATGTCGACAACTCGTCGGTAAATAATTAAAGTACTCATACTATATGAATAATTTAAGATGAAAATTTGACGGATGTCACAGTATTCCCATGTTTTAGAGATTTCGTCACGAAATCAAGACGTTGTTGTAGTAGGATGGTTAGCGAAAAGATGAGGATACTTGCTCTTGAATTGATCTTCACGTTCCCACGTGTATTCTGGACCTCTACGCGCATTCCAACGGATCTTCACAATAGGTATACGGCTTTGCTTGAGTTGTTTGACTTGACGGTCCATAACTTCTACTGGTTCTTCTACAAAGTTGAGTTTGTCGTCGAGTTGAATCTCTTCCAAAGGGATAACGAGTGTCTCGTTGGCTAAGCATTTCTTCAGATTGCAAATGTGGAACACATTATGCACTCGGCTAAGTTCTTGGGGTAATTCCAAACGATAGGCTACGGGGCCAATCCTCTCTATAATCTTGAAGGGTCCAATGTAACGAGGATTTAACTTTCCACGCTTTCCAAAGCGAATCACACCCTTCCAAGGTGAGACCTTCAACATGACTCTATCACCAACCTCAAACTCAAGGGGTTTGCGTCTCATGTCAGCATAACTCTTCTGTCGATCTCTTGCGGCTTGCATACGGCTCTTAATCTTAAAGATCTTCTCAGTAGTCTCGTGTATGATCTCGGGTCCAGTGAGTTGTGCTTCACCAACCTCTGCCCAACACACGGGTGAACGACACTTCCTACCATACAGTGCTTCGAACGGCGCTGCCTTAATGCTAGTGTGATAACTATTGTTGTATGAGAACTCCACCAGAGGTAGGTGTCTATCCCATCTATTTCCAAAGTCAATCACACAAGCTCTCAGCATATCTTCTAAGGTTTGAATGGTCCGTTCACTTTGACCGTCAGTTTGGGGATGGTACGCAGTGCTCATATCCAACTGCGTTCCCAATGCCTTCTGCAGTGACTTCCAAAACTGTGAAGTAAATCGGCTGTCTCGGTCGGAGATTATAGACACAGGCACACCATGCTTCGTGACTACTTCCTCCAAGTATGTCCTTGCTAACTTATCCATTCCATCAGTCTCCTTGATGGGTAGGAAATGAGCCGATTTGGTGAGTCGGTCGACGATTACCCAAATCGTGTCGAATCCGGATGCGGTCTTTGGTAGCTTGGTAATGAAATCCATAGTGATCCTTTCCCACTTCCATTCTGGCAGTTCGGGTTGGACCAATAATCCTGATGGTTTCATATGTTCGGCTTTGACTTTGGCACAAGTCAAGCACTTGCTAACGTATGTAGCAATATCCGCCTTCATGTTCGGCCACCAATACAACATCTTCAGATCATGATACATTTTGTCAGATCCCGGATGTATGGAGTATTTTGACTTATGCGACTCATGCATAATCAAGGATCGTAGGTCACCATGGCATGGTAACCAACTCCCATTATCAAGGCATAACGTTCCATCTGAACGTGCTTCTAACTTCTTTATCATCCCTTCAACATCTTCAGTCTTGAGAATTTCTTCCTCGACTGCCTCTTTCTGAGCCTTGAGGATTAAGGATGGAAGGTCTAAGTCAATGGTCATCACCAAAGCCTTCACCCCTAAGAACTCTCTCCTTTCGACTCAAAGCGTCGGCCACGACATTTGCCTTGCCGGGGTGATAACGGATCTCGCAGTCGTAATCACTGAGCAACTCTAGCCAACGTCGTTGTCTCATGTTGAGTTCCTTTTGATTCAAAATGTGTTGTAGACTCTTATGATCAGTGAATACAACACACTTAGTACCATAAAGGTAGTGTCTCCAAATCTTTAGGGAAAACACCACTGCTCCCAACTCTAGGTCATGAGTTGTGTAGTTCTTCTCGTGCACTTTTAGTTGTCTTGATGTGTAAGCTATGACCTTAGTCCTTTGCATCAGTACTGCACCTAACCCTTTTATGGATGCATCACAATACACCACAAAGTCTTCATTCCCCTCGGGTAGGGCTAGTATAGGTGCTTCACACAACATCTGCTTCAATGTCTGGAATGCCAAATCTTGATCCTCTTTCCACTCAAACTTCTTGTCCTTTTGAGTCAATTCCGTCATTAGTTTAGCTATCTTGGAGAAACCTTCAATGAATCTCCTATAGTAACCAGCAAGACCTAAAAATTGGCGGATCTCCGTGGGTGTTGTTGGAGTCGCCCAATCCTTCACGGCCTCGATCTTAGCAGGATCAACGTGAATACCACTGCTGTCGATTACATGCCCAAGGAATTGCACTGTGTTTATCCAAAACTCACATTTGGAAAACTTTGCATATAACTTCTCCTTCCTTAGCAGCTCTAATATGGTCTTTAAATGTTCCTTGTGTTCTTCTTCATTACGAGAATAGATGAGAATATCATCGATAAATACAATCACAAACTTGTCCAAGTATGGTTTGCAAACTCGGTTCATGAGATCCATGAATACCGCAGGCGCGTTTGTCAAACCAAAAGGCATAACTTGGAACTCGTAGTGTCCGTACCGGGTTCTAAAAGCCGTCTTATGAACGTCTTCCTCTCTAACCCTTAGTTGATGATATCCTGACCTTAAATCGATCTTCGAGTATATGCTAGATCCTTGCAATTGGTCGAAAAGATCGTCAATTCTTGGCAATGGGTAACGGTTCTTTATCGTCAGCTTATTCAATTCTTGGTAATCGATACACATTCTAAAGGATCCATCTTTCTTTTTGACAAACAAGACCGGCGCTCCCCAAGGTGAGGAACTTGGTCTAATGAAACCTTTGTCAGAAAGTTCCTTTATCTGTTCAGCTAACTCTGTCATCTCGGCCGGTGCTAGACGGTATGGGGCTCTAGCAACAGGCGCGTCTCCTGGTGTAAGCTCGATGTGAAACTCCACTTGCCGTGCTGGTGGTAGTCCGGGTAAGTCCTCTGGGAATACGTCCGGAAAGTCTCTAACGATCGGTACATCTTCCACCTTCTTCTTGTGATCTTCTTCTCCTTCCTTTTGTGTTACTTGAACCAAGAATACTGGACATCCCTACTCAATGTATCTTTGGGTCCTAATACATGAGATGACTTCCAGTCTTGATCCATTCTTCACTCCACTTCTTTCGCCTTGTATGATCAGTACATCGTTTCCATAAGGAACACGGACGCACTTCTCATGACATACAATTTCCGCGTGATGCTTCGACATCCAATCCATTCCAATGATGACGTCAAAACTTCCCAATTCTATAGGGAGTAGGTCGATACTGAACGAACGACCTTGTAACCTTACACTACATCCTTTCAGAATAACGTCGGTGGTTACTGACTTCCCATCGGCTAATTCTACATTATACTTAACGTCTAACGCAGTAGGGGTAACATTTAGGCGTTCACTAAATATAGACGACACAAAACTCCTATCCGCACCAGAATCAAATAGTACTGAAGCATAGTTGTTATTGACTAGAAACGTACCAGTCACAACATTGTTGTCTTGCACTGCAGCTTCAGCACAGAGATTATACACTTTGCTAGGTGCCGTGAATCCTCCAGGAGTACTAGTTATGGCTCGGTTATTCCCTCCTCGGCTCCCTTGATTCTGCCTCTGGTTCCCTTGGTTGTGATTCTGATTGCCTCGAATCTGGTTACCTCGACCTTGGTTCCCACTGCTTGGACACTTGTTCTTGTAGTGACCTTTCTCTCCACATCCAAAGCAAGTGACATTTGTTCCTTGGCCACCTTGCGTTCCAGGTCCTCTTTGATTAGTAGAACGAGGTGGTGCTCGACATTCCTTTGCCTTATGTCCCGCCTTCCCACAATTGTAGCACGTAGGGGGACATGCTCCTTCGTGGTGTCGGCCACATTTTCCGCAGAAAGGAAGTCTTCCAGCGTAGTTTCCAGTATTACCTTGTCCAGCAGTAAACACCCTTGCTACTTCTTGTCGCTTGTTCTGGTTGTAGTTGTTTGTGTTGTTGTTGTTGTTGGTATTGTTGGTATTGTTGTTGTAGTGGTTGCCAGACCACTTTCTTTTATCCCCAATATTTTCTCCCAACTCCTGTACCACTTGGTACATCAGACTCTGAGCCATATCGATTGCCTCGTGCAAATCAGTTGGCTTGGATGAAGTCACATTCCCTTTGATGCTCAAAGGTAGTCCTTCAATGTATCGCTCCAACAATCGGTCGTCGTTGGGCACCATTTCAGGACATAACAAGATCAGCTCTTGAAAGCGCTGATTGTAAGCTGTAAGAGCAGTACCCTTGACCTTCAGGTTCCACAGCTCAACTTCCATCTGCTTGACTTCATTTCGTGGGCAGTATTTTCTCACAAACATAGCTTTAAATTCACTCCAGGGCGTCGCTTGGGCAACGTCAATGGTCACTGCACGAGCATAGACGTTCCACCAAGTCAAAGCACCATCCACTAACGTGCTTGACGCAAACTTCACCTTATCAGCTTCAGCAACATTACTAATCCCAAATTGGGATTCTAGCTTTTCAAACCATCTGGTTAATCCTACTGCTCCTTCAGTACCGCGGAAACTTACTTGCGTAACTGCACGAAATTCCTTGTAGGTACAAGTCCGTGCAATAGCATTAGTAGCTCCTTGGTTGGTCTCCTCCTGTGTACTAGCTGTACGATTTGCTTCAGCTGTTGCGAGTGCCTCGGCCACTCATTCGGCTATCATTTGACTTAGCATGACGGTGTCAATTCCACCGGTAGCGGCTGGTGGATTCTGCGTTTCGGATCTTCTAACTGGCGCCATAATCTAACAAGGTAATAGGACAATGAGTTTTGCCAGACATAACATGCATGGCACACATAATACAATTATGAAATGCTCCAGGGTATAATACACAATATATAATGATCTCACAATTTTTGTAACCCATAATATCATTCATAGAATCGTTTGATAGTACATCATAGTTTGTCATACATAATATAATAAAAGAAAATAAAATACCAACTAGCTAAGATAAACTTCAAAGCTTAGTGGTCATACAAGGATAGGTCGATGGTACAAGATAAATCTAACTAGTGCCCTCACGGCGCTGATGAAGCTCTCTCTCCAACTCTGCTAACCTCCTCTCAACCACGAGCTCACGAGCCTGGGAATCTCTAAGTTTAACATCGGTATCATAACAAGCGGCTCTAAACCTCTTATCCAAGTCTGCAACAGGTTCCTCCACTGGTGCCTCTAGTCCGCCTGTCTCCACTAATGGCTCTACTCCCCAACGGGTCATCAGGCTCTCGATCTCCTCAAGACGAGCGTTCGGCATGGATTCCATCTGATCAAGAACAGTATGAAGCTGTCCTCGTAGACGGGTCACACATACCGTCAACACTGTCTCATCCCTAACTGGACTCTTCTTTGCTAGTGCCTCCAGCTTATCCTGCACTTCATTATACTCTTCACCTAAAGCCTCTACAGCATCCTCCAACCTGTTTAATCGTGTCGTCACACATCCATCTGCCGCCCCAAGCATCACCACCGTCGATGTAGCTCTCCTAGGAAGAGGAGTCGTAGCTCTCGGCCCAGTAGAGATACCAGCATCAGTAAGCATCTCCTGGTACACAGTAGGTACAGTCTCTGGTGGTGGTAGTAGTGGTATCTCTGGGACAGGACTGGCAGGTGTGCGGGTTGCATGCCTGTCAGTGGCAGTGAAAGGTATGAGAGGTCGGTAAGGTGAAAGTGGTGGTCGAGCAGCTCTCCCCCGAATACGTCGTCTCACATAGTAGAATGGTAGAGTACCAGGTGCTGGAGCAGGAATAGCAGTCCTTTCTCCTTCGTCTTCAGATGAAGATGAGGAGATGTGTGCTAGGGAAACCTCAGGAGTAGCAGCATATGCAGTAGGAGGGTCCTCAGTGTCAGTGACCTCCATAGGCTCTCCTTCCCCATCTGTGAACTCCATCTCATCATCCTCTGTCTCCTCTACCGTCTCATCTCTAGTAACTGATGTCTGACCTGGTGACTGCACCACATCAGTGTCTAAGTCATCCTCTCCTCAGCCTTCTAGGCTAAGTACATCGTCAGCTGATGCATCAGGAATACGGATCGGTGAACGACGAACCTCCTCAGTCTCTCTCTCTGTATCATCATCTGAAACCATCCGGTACCACGGATATCCCGTTGGTGATCCTCTAGGTAGTCCTACTGATGAACTGATAGTCGACTGTGAACTACGGTTGTAGTACGCTCCTGTAGACGTGGAATCATCAGATGAAGACATCGCTGTAATCATAAACAAAATAAATGTGTGTAAATATCTTATAAAATTAGTCCGTAAAAAGGGACATTAATCATAACATAGCAATCATTGTTGAATCCACATGTATCCCATATAACATAATTCAGATTTTGTTGTTGCACATGTAACCCATGTAAATATACCTCGTAATTGTTAAATCACATGTATCCCATTTATTACTTATGTATCTACATATACTTAATACTTACAATCCGTATGATAATCGATTAAACATATAGCAGTTATAGTCTAGAGTTACTAAATGCAACCTAGTTCTCTATAACCATGTCTCTGATACCAATCTGTCACACTCCCAAAATATCATAGTATAATGGCGACAAGGGAGGGGTGACGTCATGATTATCATACACACATAGTCACAAAGAACGACCTCTAAATGAGACGTTCGGAAAATAGATCACTTGTAATTAATAAAATAAATAGTTTTAACCAAGTGCGGAAGCATAAAACTGGATACAGTTACATAACATAGTTTTCTCAAATAGTACAAATGATCTTGGTTTCAAAGAAATGACGGCAATGCATGAGACCTCACTTAGCATCTTCCTTCTTAATACCTGAGAAAAACATTTCTAAAGTGTCAACATAAAGTTGGTGAGTTCATAGGTTTAGTTAATTTGAAATGTTTAATGAACCACAAGATTTTCCCACAAGTGATGACAATATAACAGATACAAAGTCATCCCAAAAGCATTTATTACAGTCTAAGCTCGTGACACCGAAGCGTTAACAACACCGGCAGTATAATCATATAAATGTAGCCCAACTAGATGCCTAAACCCACGACATCCTATCTCAGACTCAAATGAAACTGTGCCCGCTTGTCCCCTTGTTGGACAAGACAGACAGGGACGTCAATCCCGATAGATCTATCCATAACATTCGCGCTTACACAAAGTAATTAACGGTTCACGATTCACGGGCCAAAGCAACTGGGTTTTTAGTGGGACTTAGACTAATATATAAATCAGTAAATGCACTTGTGTTCATACGTTAAAATCAAGCAATGTCTCACCCCAAAAAGCACTAAAAATAGTTAAGTATGGGGCTACAAACTCACCTCGTAATTCAGCAAAAAGGGCGAAGATAAAATAGCTCGAGAGTACGGTTACGCTAGCCGCGACCTATTTAATTATGAGGACCGAGTTACGATATGAAAAGTTATACTAATAAAAGACACGACACCCTAGTTGTGCTTGACAAAACCTTACGTTTACGGAAAAATACGACAAATAAAAGTCGGTTATTAAACGGTCGGGTTTTACGGGTTAAATTATACCCTTAAGTAACAAAATTCGTTTTTTGGGTTTTAAATAAACCTAATATATACCACTGGCCCATAATGAGCCCAATATTCCCACTCACAAACCGGCCCGAGGGTTAAATAACCCGGCCCGGCCCATAGGCGATATAAACAAGGAACCCAGGGAGTAAATACGCGTGTTTTCACACACACACCCCAAAAACAGATAGTTACTCTCTCTCTCATCTCTCGAAACATCCCCACCGCCCCACTCTTATCTCTCTATCTAATCTGGATCGGTTCATCTCCTTCCATGGCTATCATGTTTTCAGTTTGAATATAACAATCATATATGGGGTGGTTTGTGGTGTTTAGATCGCGTGAGATGTGGGGTTTCATCCCCACATCAAACCGATTGGGTTTCTGATGGTGTTCATCCTCATGGTCAATGTTATTCATCAGCCAAAATCAAAGATAAGTTGTTTCTCCTTATTTTCTTTTAACAAAAGTTAATTGATTTTCGTTTTATAAAAGATCAGTGGGTTTAATAACTTGTATAAACTTGTTGAGAACCATATGGCTCTCGGATTTGAAATAAATAAATTAGGGTTTCGAAATATTTGGGGGTTTCTATAAATCTTGGGTTTAAATACGATAAATTAATGTTTTCTTGTATAAAATCATGTTAATTTTAACATATAATCGGTTTTATAAGATTTAGGGTTTCGGTCAATTGGGGGTTTTTGCATAACTCGTTTTCAGTCAAATTAACTATTGGATTCGGGTTTAGATTGTGTTTAATTAGAGTTTTCATTAATAAAAATCAATTTAGGGTTTATATAAAATTGGGGGTTTTTACATTCGGTTGATAATCATGATTATGTGGTGTTTTTGGAATATAGAAAATATTCATTTCATGTTTAAAAGGGTTTTTAATTTCTAGGGTTTTGATTTGAAAAAGGGTTTTATACCCGCGGCATGATTGGGGGTTTTTATGATGTTTCTGTAAAATAAAAAGGGTTAAGACATTTGGATTATGTGACATTGATTGTTGATAGTTTCGGCAGAAAATAAGCAATTTGGTTGGCTTGGTTTGGTTCTCGGTTTGGCCTTGATTTGGGTCTCGGTTGGGGTCTCGGTTTGGTTTGGTTTGGGTCTCGGTTTGGTTCTTGGCTTGGTCTTGTTTGTGGTCTCGGTTGAGTCTCAGTTTGGTCTAGGTCGGGGTCTCGGTTTGGTCTAGGTCGGGGTCTCGGTTTGGTTGACAGAAAAATAAGGTCATGGTCATATTCAAGTATTAATACTAGGGGTGCAAACGAGCCGAGCTGAGCCCGAGCTTAACAGGGCTCGGGCTCGGGCTCGAAAAATAAAAGGTGGGCTCGAGCTCGGCTCGATAGCTCGTCGAGCTTTAACGGTTAAGGCTTGAGCTCGGCTCGATAAGGACTCGAGCAAAGCTCGAGCTTAGCTAGAAAAGCTCGAAATTTTATATATGAAACAAATACATCACTAATATTAACACACCACCACAATATTTATGTTTTTATTAAACTATGATAACGACTATCAATCAATTATTCAATATTTTATAGAGTTATCCTTTATAATAAGGTTAATATTCAAATCAACATTGATTTACTTATATAAAAATATTTTTTTATTAAGGCTCGAAAAGCTCGCTAAGAGCTCGAGCCGTGCTATCAAAAGCTCGAGCTCGGCTCATTATATGTTTCGAGTCCTATTATTGGGCTTGAGCTCGGGCTTGAGCTCGATAAAAGCTCGGCTCGATCGAGTCGAGCTTGAGTTCGAGCTCGAATAGCTCGATAAAAGCTCGGCTCGTTTGCACCCCTAATTAATACTATGGTTTAATCTTTTCAGTTTTTAGTTAAAATAAGACCGTGACAAAGACTAACACATTCGTTTGATTGTTCGCAGGTTTGTCAAAGACGAGCACAACTAAGATTTCATACAGGAAAAACGAAGAGACGAAAAGACTCACAATGGGATGCTAAGTTTCGGTTTGCAGGTTCGGACGAGATGGACGGCTTGACTCTTTCGGTTTTGCAGGTTTGGACGAGATGTATGGGTCGGCTGGAACTTCCTTCACTTACCCAGGAATTTGTATTTGAAAGACTTGTACAGAATTTGTAATTGTAATTTGGACTGTGAAAAACTTTGTGTGTTGTGTTTGGACATTGGGTAAACTTTGGATTTGTATTTAATCATGTATTGTTAGTCTAGGGTTAGATTCAAGCTGAAATTGGTAACTTGTGATATACCCAATTTGGGTAAACTAGGCATGTGTGCTGTCTTGTAGTGCTTAGTGGGTAATAAACTATAGGATTAAATTGTAACTGAAAATGTGACTGAAATTGGGACACTTGTTAAGCAAGTTTTTGCAATAAACATGAATAAAGGTTTATACTTAAATATTTGTACATGATGTAACAGTTATATAACTCGACTCGGGTTCGACGGGTATTCAAGTTTTAGACGCGAAACTGAATAAACACGACTCTACAACAGTTTGACACACGATCCAAAACAAAGGCAATTATGCGAGACTTCACGTGATTTAGTAAGTATATCAAATAAACGTACGGCAAACATAATACGCCCACCAATTTTGTGTTTTGCATTCAACTTAATAATCGCGAAAAACTCGAGATGTTACATATGCTCTCTCTAAAAAGGGCTTTGTCCGCAAAGCAAAATAATTAACACATTCATGTCGACAACTCGTCGGTAAATAATTAAAGTACTCATACTATATGAATAATTTAAGATGAAAATTTGACGGATGTCACAATCTTTCCTCCTTCCTTTTTCTTCCTTTAGGCCGACGCCCCATAAGGCCTAATTAGGGCTTCCGGAACTTTTCCGTTTTCCTTCTTTTAGCTTCTATTTAATTCCATAACGGTCGTTATAACTTAACTTTTATTTATCAACGATCGTTAGTTAAGCTTTGGTTTGATTTAATAAATATATATAATATATATTTAATAAATAAATTAACTCTTTACGTTATGTGTGCAATCCCGTGATCCCGAGTTCGATCCTATCTCACGACTATTAATATTAAGTCTATAAACTTTCAGCTCCCACTTGGACAAAATTCTAAAATCGTGATCACATTGACTAGCGTCTAGTTACACTAGCAATGTCACTAGTACAAACCGGGTAAGGTCTCCTGGACAAGAACCTTTTAATGATTACATCATTATTATTATCCTTTCATTTCAAATACATTGTTAATAAGGATATGGATCTAAGTCATTCCTTCATTAACTATTCTGTTTCTCGTTTACGGATATAGCAAGATTACCAAAACACATTTGCGTGTGGCCACACAAACATCTTACTACTCCCCCGAGGGGTCCAGCTGTATTTATGCTTCAAATAATAATTTGAAGGAAATGAATCCCATATTGACTACAAGCAAAACACATGAACTTCGCAACACTTCTGAAAATAACCCTTATGACTACCAGTTACGTTTAGCGTTAGGTTATCTTACAGAAATGCACTACATTCAATGCAGTTTTCTGGTATCTCAGGTCTAAGGATAACTATTTATGATTTACTTAATGACAAAGATCCATAAAGTAAAATCACATAGTTGGGATAAGTCCAATATTTGATCCATCAAATATTTTCCAAAATTGACCAATATACTTTCAAGTATACTCTGTCACTATTTCGAATTGTCTTAGTTTAATAATACTCCCATATTATTAATCGACAGCGAACATTTAGAAACATCATAATGCTCATGGATTAAAACATGTAAAATAGGATACAAAATCAAATAACAGAAAAATAAACGAAATCCAATCTTTATTTCATCAATTCAATAATGTCTTACATCCTTTATCCAAATACTAATCAACAGATTTATTGCATGAATTCGCTAGCTAGTTGCAGCCCAATTGCCTTGGCATGCTTAACTACCTTTGGCCTAGACAAAGCCTTAGTAAAAGGATCAGCTACGTTATCATCTGTGTGAACTTTTATTAATTTTATTTCTCGAGCTTCCACTTGTTCTCGAACGTAGTGATATCTACGTTTAAAGTGTCTAGCGCCCTTCATGACTCCAGGGTCATTGGCGAATATTATTGCCGCAGAATTGTCGCAATATATATCAATAGGTTCTTTAATTGAAGGCATCACTCCAAGATCTCCAATAAACTTCCTAATCCAAACAGCTTTCATTGCAGCTTCTGAAGCGGCCATGTACTCAGATTGAGTCGCATGCATAGCAATGGTTTTCTGCTTACTGCTCTTCCAGTCAACTGCTCCTCCATTGATGACAAACACGTAACCAGTCTGAGACTTCGTATCGTCTTTATCACATTGCTAGGACGCATCACAGAACCCTGTTACATTCAGTTATGTGTCTGGTTTACCCCCGAATACCAAAAACATATCTTTCGTACTCCTCAAATACTTTAGAATATGCTTAACAGCAGTCCAGTGGAACTTTCCTGGATTCTGTTGGTATCTACTGACCAAGTTCTGAGCAAACGCCACATCAGGCCTTGTGCATCTTACAGCATACATAATAGATCCTACAGCCGAAGCATAAGGCACCTTCTTCATGTAAGCCACCTCTTTAGGTGATGATGCATCTTTCTCATGACTTAACTCATGCTTAACCTCCATCGGTAAGAAACCTTTCTTAGAGTTATGCATGTTGTATTTCCTCAATATCTTATCAATATAAGCATCTTGGCTAAGACCAATTAACCGTCTACTCCTATCTCGATAGATTTTAATTCCCAGAATATATGCAGCATCTCCCAAATCTTTCATAGAAAAATATTTACCAAGATAATCCTTAACTTCCTTAAGTCTTGGAATGTTACTTCCCATGATTAATATGTCATCGACATATAGAATTAGGAACACTACATTACTCCCACTAGCTTTGCGGTACACACATGGCTCATCACGATTTTGAATAAATCCGAACTTTTTTATTTCTTCATCAAATCACTTATTCCATTGACGTGATGCTTGCTTCAAACCATAAATAGATCTTTGAAGTTTGCACACGCGCTTTGGATATTTAGGATCAACATACCCTTCCGGTTGTTGCATATAGATGTCTTCATCTAAGTGACCGTTCAAGAAGACAGTTTTAACATCCATTTGCCATATCTCATAGTCATAGTATGCTGCTATAGCTATGAGAATCCTAATAGCTCGTAAGTCTGCTACAGGAGAAAATGTCTCCTCGTAGTCTATGCCAAAAGTTTGAGTAAAACCTTTAGCTACTAAACGTGCTTTATAGGATTGTACATCATCATCCATGTCAGTTTTCTTCTTATAGATCCACCTATTTTTCACTACTTTAGCATTTTTAGGCGCGTCTACAAGAATCCAAACATCATTGATTTCCATGGATTTCATTTCCTCATTCATCGCAACTATCCATTTTGACTTTTCTGGATCAGACATTGCGGATCGATAGTTAGCAGGTTCACCAAGATCCCCCACTTCCTCCTCATCATCCTCTATGTAAAGACATATTTTGTCCGGCACACGTATAGTCCTTTGAGACCTGCGTGGAGGAATTAATTCCGGTGGAACACTCAGACTTTCTGGTTCTACAGGAATTTCATCGCTAGTATTTTCAGAAGGCAATGTATCTTCTTGAATTTCTTCAAGATCATAATTTCTCCCACTGAATTCTTGATTTACAAGATCATTTTCAAGGAAGTCTCCATACCGAGCCACAACTATTTTGTTCTCAGCCGGATAATAAAAGTAGTAACCCATAGTTTCCTTAGGGTAACCTACAAAGATACATTTTACTAAGCGTTGTTGTAGTTTATCTCCAGAGTCACATTTCACATACGCCTCACAACCCCAGACTTTTAAATAAGACAAATATGGCTTCTTGCCATGCCATAGTTCATATGGTGTCTTATCTGCCTTCTTTGTGGGAACCATATTTAGAATACGAACAACAGATTCAAGAGCATAATCCCAAAAAGATAATGGTAAAGTTGTAAGATTAAACATAGATCGTACCATATCCAATAATGTACGATTTCTCCTTTCAGATACACCATTTTGTTGTGGAGTATATGGAGAAGTAAGTTTCTGAACAATTCCATTCTCACTTAAATAATCTTTAAACTCTTGACTTAAATATTCACTACCACGGTCAACGTTTTGAATGTTTCAAATACCTCATGTTTATGCTTAAGTAAATAAACATAACCATAACGGCTATAATCATCCGTAAACATCAAGAAGTAGCTAGTACCTTTCCTTGACACATGTCTAAGTGGTCCACACACATCAGTATGTATCAAACCAAGTAGTTCAGTAGCCCTTTCAATATTGCTATTAAAAGGTTTCTTGGTCATCTTTCCCGAGATACAAGATTCACATTTATCAAATGATTCATCATTGATACTTTCCAAAAGCCCATCACGTTGCAGCTTTTGTATGCGAGTCTTCCCAATATGGGCAAGCCTACAATGCCAAAGATAAGAAGAGTTCTTGTCTAACTTACTCTTCTTATTCATGCTAAAAACAGAATTATTTTTCCTCTTGGAATTTTTATCATGCATGTTAATTTCAAAAACACCATTCATAGAAATTGCATCAAAATAGAATAGACCATCTTTGAAAACAGAAATTCTATTATTATCAATCGTGTGAGTAAATCCAAGATCCAACATACAAGAAAAGGAAATAACACCCCTAACAATTGTAGGTGCATAATGACAATTATTTAAAGACAGTACTAAACCCGAAGGTAAAACTAATTTAAATATTCCTATAGCTTCAACTGCTGCTTGTGCGCCATTTACCACTTGCAGAAATTGTTCCCCATATGTAAGTCTCCTCTTCAACTCAAATCCCTGCAGGGTATTACAAATGTTAATACCACATCCCGTATCATATACCCAGGAGTTTTATTTGTATGAAAGATTAAATAACTCTATCATAAATAAGTTACCTGAAGATGGAGATAGAGAGAGGAATTCCTCTTCCAGTGTCCAGTCATCTTGTAGTAGTGGCAAGTCTCATCTTTATGAGATTTCTTAGCAAAGTTCTGCTTCGGCTTAGATGTAGTCGCAACTTGCTTGCTCTTATCAGCCTTGCCTTTTCCTTTCTGCTTCTTATTCCCTTGCGGTTTAGGTTTAGACACTCTATCCTTTTGTACATACAGTACTTAAGGCGTAGCAGTGGATGCCTTATCTTTCAAACCCTTTTCGAAGTCAATGAGCATTGCATGCAAATCATTAACTGTCTTCCCCGTGCAATGCATATTATAGTTACGAACGAAATCACCGAAGTCCTTATTAAGGGACCTATTGATCAAGTTAATAGCCATATTATGATCGAAGGGTTGTCCTAGTGCGATGAGCTGTTTCAGATAACCCCTCATCTCCATGTAATGTGCACTTACGGACTTTCCAGGAGCTTGCTTGCAGCTATGTAGAGCATCAACCAGATCATAGATCTCTACAGCTTGTGGCGTTTCATACACTGCCTTGAGTTCATCAAGCATCTGCTTAGGAGGAAATAGCTCATACTTCCTTTGAAGTGATGGATCCATTCTCCCTAACATTACAGCAGCCACCTCATGGTGCTTCTTAACGTTAGCAGCGTGTTGAAGCCTTTCCGCATCAGATTCTCCTTCAGCAAGATCCTCCGGAAAAGGAGTTTCCAAGATATTGATAGTACCCACTGCTCTCAGAACAATTCTTAGTGAGTGGTACCAGTCATTGAAATTAGGGCCAGTAAGTTCAGGCTGTTCAAAGAAAGCTTTGAACGCCGAGCTTATTGTCAGATTGCTTTCGGGTTGAGCCATTTCTACATAAATAAGTTCAAACATTAGTATTTTCGATAATACAATTCAAGAAAATAAAATTACTCCGGTAATAAAACCATAGTATTTTCCTTGAAAAACTAGAACCCATATTGACATAGATTCATCACATCAGTTGATCTGCTAGTGACAAATGTATTCAACACAGTAACTTGTCGAACAATAATTGCCAAATCAAATTGCAATTTCTAGATATGTTAGGGATTTACATTGCCAAAATCATTTGCATTGTAAACATGTTTTATCCCTACTTTATACCTTAAGTTTCCAGTTCTCACTGAGTAACTTAATTAAGTCGACTAATCTAAAGAACGTAAAACCTTCATGTGCAATCTTATTCAGTCATGAAGTTTTCTCTCCATTACAACATCGTCTGATATCTTATATGACGACAATTGTAACTTCAAGTGTTCGTCAATTAGAGGGCATATGACTTAAATTTAGGGTATAGATTTTGGTGTCAAAATCATGTACGGAGAAGCATGCATACATCTCCATAACATAAGTTTAATTAAAAAGTTTAGTAAACTTTTTGGTGAGACTAAAAGTTCATCATATACTTGCAAGTTGAGGAATTGGTTAAACCAATTAAAGATTTTACACACAACTAAATTCACATCGTACTTTTTCTAGAACTTAGTTATAACACAAAGCAATAACCTTATTCATTGTGTTTCGGATGTGAATTAATGTAGTTAAATCAACCTTAAAGAATTGTACCAATAACAACCGTATGTAATTCCAATTTTGACGCATAGGCGAGCCGGGAATTTGGTCAGCGCTGAAGCATAACACCTCCTTCCTTAACCGGGTACATGACCAGCGGTGCGTTATACCCACTTTATTGTTTGCCAAAATTGAGTAGGCCGTTAAGTTGCTATTGCAATTCTAATCAACGCAAATCATATGTATTTTACATCTAAAAAAAATTCATTAATTTTGATAAGATTTAGTCCATATTATTTTTCTTGGAAAAAATTACCCTTGTTTACAACATATAATTAAAAAAACGTATGAAAACAAGTAGTACAAAAAAAAAACTAAATCAAATAGCCACATGCATAACAATTTATTCAAAGAACATCAAATCTAGGGTATTTATGAACATAAAAAGTCTTCCCTAATTTTAAAACTTTGAATCAAATAAAGCAAATAGCAATCAAAATTATATGATCCGTAAGAAACATGCATGTTTATTACGGATCTCCCATATTCTCTTAACAATTAAAAAACTACGGATCGTAACCACACATGACATAACAATTAATTCATGCAAAACATCTAAAGTCAATTACCATGTAATTTTAGGGTTTACAAAAAAAAAAATTTATAAAAAATTCGACAATAGTCGATTTTTAAAAACAATAAAAAGAACAAAACCCTAATTTTTATAAAACCTAAGAAACAACATGTAAATTTTAACACAAATAAATATTAGTTAAAAACCTTTAGATCTTGATAATTATAATCATGTTAAAACGGCTCTCGATGCCACTGATGGTTTATATAGTTCATAACAATTATTTAAGACCCTAATATGGATCAAAGAACGCATAGCGGAAGTGATTAACAAGATCATTAATATAACACAATTATATTAATCAAGATTAGGGTCACATACCTTTATCCTAGCAAGATCCACAAGACGACGGAACGAACGACAACTAGGGTTTATCACGAACACCACCAAGAATATAATCTAAAGGAAGATTATATCATGCTCTTGTACACACGTAATACAACGAATTAACCGTGAGTCTAGCACGAACAAACCGAGCTTCAACGCTTATAGAATATCTACCCAACAACCCTAGAGAGGGGCTAGGACTAGATATATTTTAAATAGAAGAATCGAAAACCAAAACCCTAAAATAGGGGTGTTTGGCCGGCGATCAAGAGGGACAAGAAAGAGGGATGTGGTGAAAAATTATGAAGGCTTTAGGTGTTTATATAGGCTTGACAAAAATTGGTCTCCAAGCAAAACACTTAATTAGGAAAGAAAATCTTTCCTCCTTCCTTTTTCTTCCTTTAGGCCGACGCCCCATAAGGCCCAATTAGGGCTTCCGGAACTTTTCCGTTTTCCTTCTTTTAGCTTCTATTTAATTCCATAACGGTCGTTATAACTTAACTTTTATTTATCAACGATCGTTAGTTAAGCTTTGGTTTGATTTAATAAATATATATATATAATATATTTAATAAATAAATTAACTCTTTACGTTATGTGTGCAATCCCGTGATCCCGAGTTTGATCCTATCTCACGACTATTAATTTTAAGTCCATAAACTTTCACATAGTGCCGAGATCAAAAAAAGAGTAACAAATCACTGATTGATGAATTTCAAATTTTCCAACTTCTTTTTGTCATTTTAGTAAGCATTCTTGTCTTGTTTCTTCTGACAACACTTGTATCGTTTCTTTAAATCCCAAGATAACTGTAAATGCTTTACCACAATCATCCCAACTAGTAAAATCATTAGCTAAGATGAATGAGTTATTATAAACTCTCTTGCAACAATTAGTTATTTAGGTATCTTATTTGGTACGTAATTAAGCCCCCATATTTACTTAGCTTAGATGTTTACCCTCCATCGTGTCTGGTGTCTCATTAACATAGATCTCATTTCATTAGTATCTAGGTTACGTGTGTGTCAATTTCTATTTCTCAGATATAAGGATGTTCTTATGTGTTTAGTCTCCAATATGTAAAATGGATGTTCGGCACATATTGTTGTACTACTATATAAGCTTATTGGTGTCACAAATATAATCGATGACTGATTAATCTCTTACATAGACAATCAAGATGTCATATGATCGGTTTCATTTAATGTTATAGATCTCTTTTAAGCGCACAATTAAATGCCACACAAAAAAGATTACCTAGTTTTATTTTAATAGTTTGTCCCACATAGATAGAAAACAAAAGTGATGAAAGCTTTATAAGTTCAATTGTAATTCATAATTGTAAATGTGGTAAGGAAATCGACAACAAACAATTGAATAATTGTTTGTTGTGTACTTGCTTGCTATCATTTTTTTACTAGCTGAGGCATTTTGGTGCCTTTTTTTATGCTTTGCAACATATAACATATAGTACGCTCAAAGCCTCAAACTTGTGTGTAATACTGTGAATAAGCCAGTCGAATGAGATTCGGCACAAAGTAAAGATGCCGAGAACAGATAGGTGGTGATATACTCTATGACATGATAATTTTAACATGTTGGACCTTTATATCATTATCTACTGCTGTTGCGAGATGGGGCGTTCTAGTTAGATGGACATAAAGATACATAACCCCTCTCTTTTATCGCCTAAAGTACGACAATAAAAAACGTGTAAACAAAATTGTTTTGTTTTTAGCTATTTTCTATCAAAGAATATTTACCCTAAAGAGCACTGATAGAAAGAGGGTAGGTTCACTACAACAATATTGAGTTTAGGGTCGCTCTTTTTCTAGGGTCGACTAAGTCGTCCCTAGATTAAGGGGGGACCCACATGTTTTACAAGAAAATCTTGGTCAAAAAGGCTATGGGGACAAAGTGGGCCCTTGAAACCTAGGGACGACTAAGTCGTCCCTAGGTGAAAAAATAAATATTTTTTCTCTTTTAATTGTATAAAATTATTTAAAATTAATATAAACATATTTTTTTTAGAAAGTTCAAAGTGAAAGTGAGTCCCACATAACATAGGGACGACTAAGTCGTCCCTAGGTTAAGGAAATTTATTTTCCTAGTTTTTTTATCTTTTTTATTTATTTAAAATTATTTAAAATTAATATTAATATTTTTTTAAAAAAAAGTTTAAAGCGAAAGTGAGACCCACTAATCCTAGGGACGACTAAGTCGTCCCTGGGTTAAGCGAAATTTATTTCCCTTTTTTTTTATCTTTTTTATTTATTTAAATTAATATAAATATTTTTTTTAAAAAAGTTTAAAACAAAGGTGGGGTCCTTGTAACCTAGGTACGACTAAGTCGTCCCTAGGTGAAGGAAAATTTATTATTTCCGTTTTTTTGGCACTTTTGTTTATTTAAAATTATTTAAAATTAATTTAATTATTTTATTTAAAAAAACTTTATTATAGTTAAAAATAACTTTATACATATTTAAAAAAAACTTTATATATATTTAAAAAAAATTTATATATTTAGAAAAAAAATTATACATATTTAAAAATAACTTTATACATATTAAAAAAACTTTATACATATTTAAAAAAAATTTATACATATTTAGAAAAAAATTATACATATTTAAAAATAACTTTATACATATTTAAAAAAAACTTTATACATATTTAAAAAAAACTTTATACATATTTAAAAAAACTTTATATTTATTTAAAAAAACTTATATGTATTTAAAAAAAACTTTAGATATATTTAACACTTAAACACGCGCTTAATTAAAAATATATATTACAACGATAATAGATTCATAAATAAGAAAAAAACACATCACAAACTAGTTAAAACTAAACGTACAGATTAACACATAATAATAAAATACAAATTAACACATTAAAATAACAAATAGATTACTACTCAAAGCTAAGATTTTCCATATCATTTAAAAGCTCATGAAGTATTGCAGCCGATTGACATGCGTGGTCTTCAGGATGCCTTTCCATTTCTAGTCTTGTCTCTAGCATCTTTATCTTTAGATCTTTGATCTTGCAATTAGACCACTTAGTTGGTGCAGATTGAGAAGGACCTGTAGAAGAACTTGGATGTGAACCTTGAGGTGTTGAAGATCCAGGGGAAGATCTTATACGGAGTTCGAGATCAAAATCATCCTTCCATTTAAAATATTTACATCCATAATCATCTGTTTTTGGCTGTTACAAAGTAAACAAATAACATGACATGTCATTTTAATAATCACACGTATTACATAACTAAAACATTTGATTGTTTACCTTCGAAAGAGAACATGCATAGTAAAGTTTACCAAAGCTATGAGGTTGATGTGACTGTCTCAACACAATATATCCCTTTCTACATGTACACTTATAAGCTTCAAGCGGATCCATATTATGCAAAATCGGGTGGTGGTGGTGGTGAGTTTGGTATGAGAGGATAAGAGTTTGTGAGGATAAGAGCTACCATAAATAAAGATAAAAATTTAGGGTCGACACATTTAGGGACGACTTAGTCGAACCTAGCTTTCCCGCCAACATTTTCCCGCCAGCATTTACCGCCAACATTTCCCGCCAATATTTGATCACTTAAACATGCTTAAGCTCAGTATTTTTAGCTTAATGGTCACCTCAGAGCAATAATAACATATTGTCTTACACTCTTACTATATAACGTATAACCGTAACATATCGACTCATCGGTTGAACCTATAACGTATAACCGTTACATATGGAATCATCGGTTGAACCTATAACGTATAACCGTAACATATGGACTCATCGGTTGAACCTATAACGTATAACCGTAACATATCGACTCATCGGTTGAACCTATAACGTATAACCGTAACATATCGACTCATCGGTTGAACCTATAACGTATAACCCTAACATATGGACTCATCGGTTGAACCTATAACGTATAACCCTAGCATATGGACTCATCGGTTGAACCTATAACGTATAACCGTAACATATGGACTCATCGGTTGAACCTATAACGTATAACCGTACCATATGGACTCATCGGTTGAACCTATAACGTATAACCCTAGCATATGGACTCATCGGTTGAACCTATAACGTATAACCGTAACATATGGACTCATTGGTTGAACCTATAACGTATAACCGTAACATATCGACTCATCGGTTGAACCTATAACGTATAACCGTAACATATGGACTCATCGGTTGAACCTATAACGTATAACCGTAACATATGGACTCATCGGTTGAACCTATAACGTATAACCCTAGCATATGGACTCATCGGTTGAACCTATAACGTATAACCGTAACATATGGACTCATCGGTTGAACCTATAACGTATAACCGTAACATATGGACTCATCGGTTGAACCTATAACGTATAACCCTAGCATATGGACTCATCGGTTGAACCTATAACGTATAACCGTAACATATGGACTCATCGGTTGAACCTATAACGTATAACCGTAACATATGGACTCATTGGTTGAACCTATAACGTATAACCCTAGCATATGGACTCATCGGTTGAACCTATAACGTATAACCGTAATATATGGACTCATCGGTTGAACCTATAACGTATAACCGTAACATATGGACTCATCGGTTGAACCTATAACGTATAACCCTAGCATATGGACTCATCTGTTGAACCTATAACGTATAACCGTAACATATCGACTCATCGGTTGAACCTATAACGTATAACCCTAACATATGGACTAATCGGTTGAACCTATAACGTATAACCGTAACATATGGACTCATCGGTTGAACCTATAACGTATAACCCTAGCATATGGACTCATCGGTTGAACCTATAACGTAGAACCGTAACATATGGAATCATCGGTTGAACCTATAACATATAACCGTAACATATGGACTCATCGGTTGAACCTATAACGTATAACCCTAGCATATGGACTCATCGGTTGAACCTATAACGTATAACCGTAACATATGGACTCATTGGTTGAACCTATAACGTATAACCGTAACATATGGACTCATCGGTTGAACCTATAACGTATAACCCTAGCATATGGACTCATCGGTTGAACCTATAACGTATAACCGTAACATATGGACTCATCGGTTGAACTAATAACGTATAACCGTAACATATCGACTCATCGGTTGAACCTATAACGTATAACCGTAACATATGGACTCATTGGTTGAACCTATAACGTATAACCGTAACATATCGACTCATCGGTTGAAACTCCACCCTCTCAAACTCCACCAACTCAAACAACCGGTCCTCAACCAACCCAAACATCGGGTCCTAGTAACGAGTTTGAAGAGTTACTCGCTAGGTCTGCCCAAAAGTTATACCCGGGTTGTGATATGACCACATTGGAATTTACATCAGAGATTTCGCACATCAAGGTTTTACACAAAATAACTGATGCCGGGTTTAACAAAATTCTAGCTCTTCTCCAAAAGGCATGTTCCCCTAGTAAAGGATACAATTTCCCGTCTTCATACTATGAAATAAAAAAGACATACAAAAAGACCGGGTTAGGATACGAATCGATCCATGCTTGTATAAATGATTGTTTTTTATATTGGGGATCACCAAAAAACAAGGCGAGGCAAACTTGTCCAATCTGTAACGCGAGCAGATGGAAAAACCCAAAGAAGAAAAGGGGGACACAATTAGTTGCCAACAAGGTGGTGCGTTACTTTCCGATAACACCTAGACTACAACGTATGTTCAACACAAAAGACATAGCAAAGTGGATGACTTGGCATGTGACCGGACAGTCTAAGGAAGACGGTAAAATGAATCACCCCTGTGACGGAAACGCATGGAAATATTTTGACATGATGAAACCTGAGTTCTCTTGTGACCCTAGAAACGTTCGATTAGGGTTGGCTGCTGATGGTTTTAATCCTTATGGCATGATGAGCCAAACTTACAGCATGTGGCCGGTTATATTGACAACATACAACACACCACCGTGGATGTGTTTGAAAGAAACTTCTTTAATGTTGACGATGTTAATTCCCGGCCCTAAATCAGCTGCAAAGGACATTGATGTTTACTTGCAGCCTCTAATTAAAGAACTCAAAGATTTATGGGAGGGAGTCTGGACGAAAGACGCTGCTACGGATACTCATTTCAAAATGAAAGCGGCGGTTTTATGGACCATCAATGATTTTCCAGCTCAAGGTAGTTTGTCTGGGTGGACTGGGCAAGGGTACCTCGCATGCCCTACTTGTAATGTTGACACTCCATCGATGCGTATCAACAGCAAAATCGTTTATGTTGGTTACAGAAGATGGTTAAGAACAAATCATCCAGATCGAAAAAAATCCAAGGAATTCTACGGTTTTCCCGAAAATAAGCCTAAACCAAGAAAGTTTTCAGAACTTGATATTCAATTGCAGATTAGTAAAGTCTTTAAATGTAAACCGGGGAAACATAAACCAATTCTCAAAGACAACCGCCCCCATAATCGAGATGTTGAATTGAACTGGAGTAAGCGTTCTATCTTTTGGGATCTTGAGTATTGGCCCTTTCTTCTACTAAAACACTGTTACGATGTCATGCACATCGAAAAGAATTTCCTTGAGGCTTTACTGAATACCCTGTTATAGAACGACAAATCCAAAGACACGCCAAAGGCAAGGCTAGACTTAGAAAAAATGGGAGTTCGAAAGGAGTTGTGGTTAGTTAAAAAAGA
The DNA here is from genome assembly GCA_025667525.1 of Glebionis coronaria. NCBI lineage: Eukaryota > Viridiplantae > Streptophyta > Magnoliopsida > Asterales > Asteraceae > Glebionis > Glebionis coronaria. The sequence goes on along the minus strand of CM046879.1, from coordinate 592,790,274 downwards.
TAACGGGAAGTTCGATAAGCCTCATCCAAAGTTCTCTTTCACTCCAGAAAAAAGAAAACTTTTTTGTAAATTCATTAAAGGAGTCAGACTACCTGATGGCTTTGGATCCAACTTCAAGAAAAAAGTGACCGCTGATGATGACAATATAACGAACTTGAAATCTCATGACTGTCATATAATGATGCATCGGTTACTTCCTTATGGAGTGCAACAATACTTGCCCAAAGACGTTGCAAAACCTATAATCGACATTTGCTTATTCTTTAAGCAGCTTTGTGCTCAAAGTTTGACTGTGCAGGACATGAAAGAAGCTAAAAACAAATTGATCATTATGATGGTTAATTTAGAGCAAATCTTTCCTCCTGCTTTTTTCGACATAATGACTCATTTGGTTATACATCTACTCGATGAGGCTATTCTAGGTTCCGTTACTCGCGGCAGGTGGATGTATCAATTTGAAAGATACATGAAAAAGCTAAAGAATTATGTACGAAATAAAGCTAAGCCTGAAGGTTCCATTGCTGAGGGTTATGTTGCAGAAGAGGCATTAACTTTTTGTTCGCGTTACCTTAAGGATGTCGAGACGAGATTTAACCGCCTTGGCAGAAATGAAGACGATTTGCCTAGACAACCAGATAAATTTGAGGTGTTCCGGACCGTATGCACACCGACGGGTGGAATCAAACCAACTCGTATGACTAATGACGACATGCAGGCAGTTACGTGGTTTATACTTAACAACAGTCCTGAAGTCGAAGCCGACATCTCAGCTTACAGCGAGTATGTTTCTTCCTATTTTTTTATAATTTTGAAAATTCTTCTTTCTCGATGACTTCTGCTAATATCATGAACCTTTCCAGAGAGGCGCCTGATAATGTGGAAACGAGTTTTCCTGCGTGGTTTAATAACATGGTAAATACATTAGATATATTACCTTGGAGTTATTCCTCATCTAATAAACCTTTTTGTATCTCATTTTTGTAGACTCGTGAAAAAAAAGTGAGTGTGGGCTGTAGTGACGAGTTATTCTCTTTGGCATGTGGACCTATTAGTTCATGTACATACCCCTCTTGCATAGTGAACGGTGTGAAGTTTGTGGTACGTGAACGCGATATACTTCGTACCACTCAATGCAGCGGAGTTTCAACACCTGGGGTTGATGGAGAGATGTATTATGGTCAACTCGAAGAAATTCTGGAGCTCACTTATATCGGAAACCGCAAGGTTTTGTTGTTTCGATGTAAATGGTTTGACACAATTAACCCTACCAATTGCACCAAACGCAACATACGTTCTTACACTGAGCAAGGCATACATCATATTTTGACCGATAGGCTATTTCACCAAAATAACCCATACATTTTCCCGACACAAGCAACACAAGTATTCTACCTTGAAGACCTTGCTAGAAGACCGCTTCATTGGAAGGTCGTCGAACAGGTTTATCATCGAGATGTGGTAGAGTCCGATGAAGATGTTATACATGGTAGCAGTTCATCAGATGTTACACTGTCTGTTGCTTTGCCTAATTTGGGTATTACAGATTTGAGTGTAAATACTCAACTAACGGAAGTGGACGCCCCACCGGTTGATGATGATATTATTAATATTTAAGATGATGAGGTAGTTGCACACGTCATTGGTGATGTTGATGATGATGATTTAGTGTCGGATGATGATGAAGTGAACCCTAATAATGATGTTCAAGAAGTTTTATCTAGCGATGATTCTGAAGATGATGACAATTGATATTAAGTTGTATTTTGAATGAAACAGTTGTTATATGCTTTAATGTGTAATTTTTTATTTGTAAACGATTGTTATATGCTTAAGTTGTAGTTTGAATGAAACAATTGTTATACGCTTGAATGATGATGAGTTGTTTTTATTTGTTTAAATGTGTAATTTTGTATTTTAATGAAAATGTTTTTATATGTTAAAATGTGTATATTGATATGAATTTGTGTATTAGTATTAATTGGTTAATTAAATTGTGTAATTTTGTTTTTTAATGAAAATGTTTTTATATGTTAAAATGTGTATATTGATAAAATGTGTATACTGATATGAACTTGTTATTTTACAGATGGCATGTGTAGCTCCTAGGTCACACGGTGGGGATGCTGGTGGTAGTCCACCCAGACGGCCCACACGTCCTGTACCGGCCGAGTGTCAGCGTAAGAAATCATTATATTTTTTTATAACACTGATATTTATAATTTATGTCACTTGAATTTTTACGAGTAAATAACATATCATTTGTAGGTTCAAATCAACGCTTTGAGACTGATGTAGTGGTTTTTAGTGAAATACAAGTCTTAGGAAAGACGAGTATAAACGCGACAAGTATTAAACTCGACGATTTAGGAAAACCGACAAGTCGAATAAATTCCAAGTTCGTTCTCGAAGGAGGTGTGTGGATTAATGTTCCAAAATATAAAATAACAATGTTTGGATTAGTGACGTTTTTGGTTTAGAAAGAGAAAAAGTAAAGACGAGCTACGACTACGATTAAACTACGACGTTGACGTAAAACGATAACGTAATTACGTAAAACGCGACAAAATTAAAAATTAAACCTAAAAATTAATTAAAAGATTAAACTAAGTCTTAAATAATATAAATGAGAATAAAAATCCAACAAATATATTTTAAAACCTTTTATTAATTAAATATTCAATTTTTAATGCTAATTAAAGCCCAAAAATTAAATATAATTAACAAAATACCCAAAATATTATTTTATTGAACTAATAAGTCACTTATATTATTTAAAGACTAAAAACTATTTTTCCTAAATTTTAAAAACTATTTTTCTATTTTTTAATCACTAAAAACTATTTTTAAATTAAAATAATCATAAAAAATAATAAAATAATGACAAAATTAATTTAACAATTTTAAAAATCCTAAATTACTCTAATGAACAGTAGAAAATTGAAAAAGTTTGAAAAAAGTAAAAATTTTCACTAAAAGACAAAACAGTTTATTAATTAAACCCTAATTAACTTAAATTAATTATAAAAAAAAATAATTAAAAAGTGAACAGTGACTAATTTTTAAACTAAAAACCTTAAATTAATTTTCTTAATATATGAAAAATTTTAAATCTGAAAAATAAAACTTTTTTACACTACAAGACAAAAACAGAAATCACAAAAAGTAGTTAAAATAACAATTAAACCTAAAAAACTCCAAATGAACAGTAACTTAAAATTAAATTATACTGAAAATTCAAAAATAAAATAAGAAAAATAATGACACTAGTTTGAAAACCTAAAACCTAAAAAAGGTCACAAAAGACAAAAAATTAAGATTATGAAAGTGACATGTGCTCACTTTCTGTCTTTTTGTGTAGCAGTACTAACACAAGCACTAGCAGGGGCAACTTGGTTCCCACTGCTAGTGCAAAATCAATGTCTGGTGAAATTTAAGCTTAGGAAAGCTTGGTTACTTGGATTTGAATGGTAACAAAGGCACCCCCACACTCATGGAAGTGTGGGGAGTCAGTATTAAGCAAATAACACACAAGTCACTCAAACAAATTTCACACAAAAGACCAATATACAGTTGCTGATATGGTTTGTATGTTGCTGGTGAACAGTGACAGATTCTAGATGCACAAAAACGGATTTAAAATAGCCACAAATTGCATACAAGATCACCAAATCACTAACAAAGCTAATCAAACCCTAGATGAACCTATTCTCTAACAGATTGCAAAGGTGGTGGGCAAAATTTAGCTAAAACAAGCAGATTTAAGTGCTTTGCTGATTTAAGCTAGTTAAACCCAAACAGAAACATACCAATTTACTTGTATCCTACCAATCTTTAAACCAAATGGCAAAACAGTCCTACTACTACCTTTAAAGTGTGTCTAGATTATTTTTAGGCTAATTATCAGTCAAACACTTACCCTAAATAGCAGATCCAAACACCCCCTTAAATCAGTTAACACTTTCTTTTTCAAACAAAACTTAATCATACACAAACCAAACTGAATTCAATCTATCTAAGCATGCATATAAACTTGAATTAAGCACAATTAAACAAGAAAAAACAAAAATGAGCAGGTAACACTAAAAATCACATAAAATTCACAAAAAGGTTCAATGAAAATGAAATAAGAGGTTCAAGCCTTACTTAGGGGCTGATGCCTTTCTTAATCAATCTTTGAGCTTATGAGAGCTTATGTGAAGTAGAGAAATGCTGGTGTTGACCTTCCAGTCAACACCCAATATATCTTCACACAAAAAAATGAGATGGAGTTGAAATGAGGGTTGCTTGTTTGTTCTTGGCACCTGCACAACACAACCAAACAGGAAAGAGACTTCAAGTAGTAGAAGACTATCACAAGCTTGTCAGGCTTGTGATAGCATTTGCTACAGTAAGCAGTGATAATCAAAGAGAAAAAAAAATGGTTTTTCTGAAAAAACTTTGAAACTTCAAATCCTTTTGAAACCTGCTATTTCTGAAATAGGAAGTTATACAAGTTGTATTAGCTTATTTGGTTGTCAACCAAATAGTCCAATAAGCTCCTATAACCCTTAATGAGAAAAGCAGTTTTGGGGTTTAAGTGTCCTCTCACCCAAAAACTTCTTTTCTTGACTAAATCTTAACAAACTCTTACAAGAAAACAATGGATATTAAACTACAAAATCAATTAAGGAACTCAGAATTTGAAAAAGATTAAAGGTTCATTTTCATTAATAATTTAAAACTTTTTTACAAAAACTGGAACAAAAACCCTATCCACAGGTTGGAAGGTGCTTTTATACTAAGCTATGGATGTTTCTAGCATACAACTACATAAGCAAACCCTAGCACACGAATTTCCAAGAAAGCCCTTTGAAAAATGGTCAAAATTAAGCCATGTGATTGCCTGCTGTTGTATAGCTGTTGTGGAGTGATCTAACACGTTCATCTTGGACTTGGGGACCAAGGAGTGAATGAGAGCTGTTGATTGAGTCAAAAGATTCGAGTTTGCCATTTTTGGGGAGACAGGGGAGGACGGGGGTCCCACTTAGAGTCACGGGATTGAGTTTTTGAGAGGTGGGTTGGGATTAGGGGAGGTTCAATTGTTATTCTGGAAAGTTTGGGGTTTGATTATTGGGTGATTAAGGGTAGGGTAATTAGGGTTCTAAATGATGAACAGGGGTGAGTTTGATTTCGTTTTAGGGAAAAGAAGTGTTTGCCGCCTGTTTTAATTAATAAAATACGGTTTAAAAAAGTTTATTTAATAATAAAACAGGTTTAGTGGGAAAGTTTGAATGGGTGTGTTTGACTTGGGCTGGGGGTCGGGTAAAGGGTAAATGGTTTGGGCTTATGGTGGGTTAAGTGGGCTCAGACCGGGTAGGGAGTGAGTATGGGTTTGGTTTTCACAAGTTTGCCCCCTGAACTCCCAAAGTGTCTTCATTTCAAGTTTCCACAGCTTACAACTCTTTTCCCTTTGTAATTAACTTTGGGCTTTTGACATTTTTGGCACAAATTGTTTACAAACTTTAAGCAAGGACCATTAATGCATATTTGGCAATCTTCAAGGGCTCAGAATGTAATTTCTTGACATTTAAGGGACCCAAATGCAATTATGAGTTTTGCAAGGGTATAAAATGTCAAGTCTTCAAAAGTAGAGGGACCAAAGTTGCCAATTCTTCAAACTTCAAGGACTTGATAGGAAAATCATGATTCGGGTCCGGTTCTTTGTGCGGCTTCGTTTCCCGTGCTCGTTTTTGCTTGATTCCTTTGATCTTTTGGTGAATTCACGATATCCGTACCTGAAATACACAATGAACAAACACAGGCATATATTGGGGTATTTTGATGATATTTTAAGCGTTTTAAGCCCGATTTGGACGATGAGACTATGTATAAATACAGTCTCATCACTCCCCCATACTAAACCATTGCCGTGTCCCCACACAATGCTAGAATTAAGTATCGTAGCACTTCCAAAATTCATTTTATGATGACATTTATTGAAGACATAAATTTAAATAAACTACTACACGTGTTTTAGACATAATGTAATGTTTTCATCACGATAAAGTGACTTTTAGGATCATAGAACAAGAACATGTGAATGCTTCGTTAGAAATAATTTCGTCGTCCTCGATTTTCACCCAATTCCATGCTAAGCGTGTAACGAGATCATTGTTATTATAAGTTAGCAACACGATCACTTCTCATGAGTGTTAATTACGAACCTAAACTCCCTTATTCCTACTTGGTATCTCTTATATTTTATTTTGTCTTAATGATCACGAGGATACATCATTGACTTATGCGTGAATAGAGATTAAGTCTAAAAATAGAAACTTAACGGTGTAACCAAAATCATCAAATCAATAATTCACCCCAATAGACAACGATGTAAAAAAATTAAGTCAACAAGAAGGATCGATAAACACGGTTTTATAACGGTTTTGAACATGAGACTTATTACCAAGACTTTTATACGCCCCCTAACGGAAGGGCCTTATTATCTTTGGTTTACCTCCATCTTTTATTCAACTTCGCCATGAAGCTTTTATTATGACTTCGGTCTTGCCTTGCCTTTTATTATCCGCCTCATCGGTACGCTAAAGCGAATTTTGGATCTTTAAAGCTTCAAAGATTAAGGCTTGATTCACTTTCAATTTGGGCATAGATTTTTCGGCCTTGTGAGCTTCAAATTTTTGCTTAACTTAGGTGAGCACTTGAAATCTTATTATTAGGTGAAGCTTTCGATTATTCGGGTGCCAATACTTCAAAACCGTGACGCTGGCGATACCTTAATGTTTTCCCAATTTAATTACATGGAAGCTACCAAAACAAATTAGAAACCCAACAATAGTGACTAAACCGCCAAATCAATATTTATTAACAATTTATTATGCAAAAGCGTGGGGAGAATAAGCTAATAATTACTACACATAAGATCGTGACGATTACGAGACTTATAAATAACTCTATCATTTCTCGTCCTCATTTAAGAGACTTAGCCTAAAAAGTTAAGGAATCGAAGCTAAGTGCTCAACACGCACGGTCGAGTCAAAAATTACTCTCATTCTCACCCACGGAAAACCTACATTCGTGTCTTAAACACTTATGAAAAACTAGAAAATTTTTAAAATTTGGCCATTTTTAGCCTTATTTTGCAACAAAACGATAACAAAAAGATGAATATTTGGATTGCATGTTGACGTAAGCAAGGTGAAGTATCTACTCACCCCCCATACTAAAACTAAACATTGTCCTCAATGTTTCGAGTCTAGGGGTGAAAACACCCCCATACTAGAGACGAAGTCGAATGCTTAATCTCGAGCATGGAAAGGGTAAAACGAATAACCTATAAGCCGTTTATGAATTATGCTAATAAGATAAACGTTAGAACATAAAAGGATATCATCGGATATTGGAATCTCCAAAGGCAACGATCGAAGCTCGAGTGATCCATGAACACGAGAGGCTTCAATGGTGTCGATGGACCTAATAAATCACAATCACAAACAACCACGAAACAAAGGTAGGAAGAGCACAAGTCCCCTCGTTACATTAACTAAGAAAACGATAATATTTACAAGGATAAGCATGAGAATCCCCCACGAGGCACCTTGTTTTTGATAACCGAGTCAAAAGCTCGACTCGGATCCCCATAAATGTGATTATTTAGGGATAATCTTGGTTTGGTCATTTTTGGTGGGGCTTACATGATAAACAAGGCCCAAAAGTACATGGAGTACTTTAAAAACCCGATAAACGTATACCGGGGTCAAAGATAGCGTCCTCGTTTTCGGATGAAAGACGAAACAACGCCACTTCAACACGCACCCCAATGGGGTAGAAGAAAAGAGATAAGAAGTAGAAAGGTGGGGCAATGGGTAAGGCAAACTTATGAGCTACTCGAGGTAGACTCACACCAAGCAAACGAAAAGATTTTCCATTTATTGCATCGGTGGAAGACCGAGATTTCCCTTTACAAGCAATTCCGGGATCGTAAATCTCGTCCTCGGTGGAGAAATGGGAGGGAACATTTGGGGCTTCCCCCACACTAAAACCACACCAACCGTCGTCAAAAGGAGTAGACGAGGTGGTAGCACTCATAAAACGATGTGATGACGGAGTTAAATATGTAGAAAAATCATTTAAAATATTTTTAAAATCCTTTCCTTTTTCATCATTCAAAAACTCTTTATGAAAACCCGATTTGATAATGTCGAAAGTATTTGGCGTGTCAAATTCGAAATTAGTCGCGCTAAAAATCCTCACATTTAAGTCTTTGGCGGGAGGGGGTGGCGGATTATATAAGTTCTCAAAACGTTTGTCAATAAAGAACACCGCCCCCTCGGGGTCAACATACTCGTCATCCTCATGAACGTCGATCTCATCGATTTCTTCATCAAAGATAGGCTTGTCAAACCAAGGTTTGTCATTCCCCTCCTTGAGTATCTTAGAAACTCTCTCGAAAAGATCACGATCAGGCACGAAACCATCATTCTTTTGTGGGGATCGTTGATAAGTTAGATCCTCACGAATGTGGTAAACGTCATTCTCAAATGAGGAGTGTTGATAAGGTAACTCCTCGAGAATGGGATTTTTGGTGGTCACATGAGTTGGTTCGTCATCGAAAATAAGACGTTCCAACTCATTAAGTTCATCCTCGATTTTGGAAAGATCAACCTCACTCGTAGGTGGAAGTGAAGGCATAAGAGCTAGCTCTCGTTCAATGATTTCCTCAATCTCGGGACCAAACTCATATTCATCGTACTTCACATGTTTCTTCTTAGGAGAATCAAAAAATGCATGTGGATGTCTAAGTACGTGATCAATCTCGGCAAAATCGCCATCGTCATCGTCAAAGAAAGAGTCGATGTGAGCACTCACAACCATGGACTTACAAGTCAAATGACTATGCTTAGGTGACTTTTCTAAGACGAGATGATCGATGTCGATAAACCCTTTAGCCTCAACGGGTGTTGGGCTAGGCAAAGGAGGCACTTCGATGGAGTTAGAAGTTGAAGCCTCAAAGTCATGGTCCTTCGAAGGTGGTGAAGACGAATCCATTTTGGTCATTGTCGTGATGGCATTAACGTCACCCTTCGGAATTGGTGTTTCACTTGTTTCGCTAAAAACATCCCAAAGTGAGTTTTCATCCATGTATTTACACATACCCTTTTGAATTAGGTACACGTATTCTTTATCATTAAAATCATCATCCTTAAAACCGTTTTTCTTAATTCTTTCAAAACATGCATCAAGCTTCATTCTTTCCGCTAAAGTAAACATTTTGAAATCATTAGAATTTGAATCATTAGGTTTTGAAACCTCGGTTTTTTCATTCTCATAAAATCCTTGGGATTTTCTAGCGAAAAAGTCTATTTTCTCATCCCCATATCTCATAGTAAGTCTCCCCTCGTGAACGTCGATTACGGTTCTAGCCGTCGATAAGAATGGTCGGCCTAAAATAATGGGACATTTAGGGTCACACTCGTAATCGGATATAACGAAATCCGCGGGAAAAACAAACTTTCCAATCCTAACATAGACATCCTCGGCTATTCCAATTGGTATTAAAGGTGTACAATTTGCAAGCTCGATTGTCATGTTTGTGGGGGTAAGCGAAGGCAATCTCATCAATTTCCAAAGAGAATGAGGCATGAGATTGATGCTAGCACCTAAATCGGCAAGGGCTAGACATCCCTCAATCTCGGAAAAATCACAAGGTAGTAGAAATTGGCCCGGATCCTTTTCCTTTCTCGGCATACGCCTTTTGGGTTTTTTAAGAAGGATCGATGCACAAGTTTCTTCAAGGGTTACTTTGGTAAGGTCGACAAAGCTCTCTTTTTGAACCGTGGATGGAATTTGAGGTACACGAGGGTGTGCACTCTTTTCCTTGGTCGCCACGTTCACCCCATTGACCTTAGAACAAGAAGACGTCTTAGAAGTCGAGGGTTGAGAGGGATAAACAACACGGAATCCTTCAAGGTTAGGGGTAATCACACGACCTTTCTCACGAGACGAGGCGGCTTTACATTGTTCTTTCGGATTTGCTACGGTGTCACTAGGTAACGAACTTGATGACGAACCCGAGGCTTTGTTCATAATGGCCGAAAACATCTTTTTAATATCAATTTGCCCTTGCTCAATCTTCGTGTTTTGCAATTTCAAAGTATTAGAAAAGTCATTTTTCAAAGTACCAATTTCTCCCTCTAATCGTCTCATATTAGCCTCATTCGTTTTCATGTAATTTTGAAAATCGTTTGACGAACTATTTTGATTAGAATTAAAGTTCCCTTGGTTTTGATTGTTTCTTTGAAAATTTCCTTGATTCCCATTTGAAAAATTGTTTCCTTGATTGTTATCTCGATTTTGCCAAGTTATATTACGACCTTGATTATAACCTCCTTGATTTTGATTCGAAAAATTTCCTTGTTGATTGTTTCCTTGAAAATTGTTTCGATTTTGAAAATTGTTGCCTTGGTTATAATTGCCTTGTTGTGATGGACCCGCGTTATTTTGATTAGAAAAATTGTTTTTTAACGCACTCACATTCGACGTTTGGCCATCCTTAGCCGCACACTCGTAATAATTATGAGGTCCACCACAAAACGTACACGAAACCTCAACCGCTTTCACCGTAGCGGGAGCGTCTTTCTTTTGCATCTCAATGAGATAAGACGTGAACACATTCGTCAATTTATCGACTTTCGCATCAACTCTCTCAATGTCGCGATTAGAACTACTAACATTGGCGACATTGGAAACACTCGGTGCGTTGCGGAGTTGGTAAACCTTGGATCGGTTTTCGATAATTATCAAAGCTTCTCTCGGAGTTTTACACAAAAAGTTGCCACCGGCGGCGGAATTCAACGAGTCTTGTTCGTGAAAATTAAGACCGTTGTAAAACGTATCGATTTGGTGCAACTCGGAAAAACCATGGTTAGGACATTGCCTAAGCAATTCCTTAAAACGATCCCACGCGTCTCTAAAATATTCATTCGGTTTTTGCTCAAATTTCGTAATTTCATTCTTGAAAAACGTCGTCTTAGACGGTGGGAAAAAATAATTAACGAACTTGGAAACGAGATCCTTCCACGTAGTAATGGAATTAGGTGGCTCTTTCTCGTACCAATCCTTGGCGGCACCATCGAGCGAGTACGGAAAAAGCATAAGCTTGACGACATCGGTGTCGACGTTCTTAAACTTGCTCGTGGCCAAAAGACGATCAAAATTCCGAATATGGTCGTGAGGATTATCGGCTTCACGACCTCGAAACTTCGTAGCTTGAATCAACGAAAGCATTCCGCTCTTAATCTCAAAATTCTCCGCTTCGATAGCGGGAATTACGATCGCGTCTCCATAACCCTCGGTGGGCGCTTGGAGCAATTCCATCATAGAACGATTGTCGGCCATCTCCTCTACGGTTTCTTCAACAACAATATTAGGAACGTCGGTTTCTAATTCTCGTCTACGTCGTCGATTCCTTCGATTACGATTGCGTCGATTCGAAGCTTCGCTAGAATTGGAATAATCCTTCGATCGAGTGCGCATGCACTAAGCGTAGAATGGGTGGTAGCAAAGAAGATTCTTTTTGTGGTTTTTCGATTTTTCAATTTTTTTTTGGTTTTTGATTGGTTTTTTTAATTTTTTTTGGATTTTTGAATGTATTACGTAGACACAAATCTACAAATCTCTCCTCGAATCGACTTTCTCGATTAAAGGAGCCTCAAAGAATGAAAACGATCACGTGGAGTGAACGTTCTCGATGACTTTAGAACGTTGGTGGAACACCAAAACATTCAAGAGGGTTTAATCTTGAAAACACAAGCAAATATAATATACGTAGATAATACTTGGGCGCAAACCCTCGATTAGCCCTCTTTCTCAAAACACGCACAAGCAAGCGGAGGAAACGAGGCGGCGCGAAGCACTTAAGAGCCTTTTTCCTTTAGGTCGTGAAATACAACCGCCTTATACCCACCTTATAGTTTGTGTTAATTGAAATTAAGCCTCACGAATGTATTTATCTATTTTTCCTTTAAACTTTTGCTTTGGATTCGAATACAATGATCGAGTGATGAAATCCCGAATCAAGGTTGCGTTTTCACGCTTTTGTAGTACTTGTATATTTATTGTTCTTACGTAGATACAATATAGTAATAATATATTCACAAAAAACGAAAACCAATATATCTACAATATAGTAAAGATTGTTGTGAGTTTAGTTTAGGAAAACTAAACACGATTTATTTGGATACTATAATATAATAAGGAAAAATAACAAAAATGAGTATGTACGATATTCACGCTTTCCAAAAATTGAAAAGCAAAAACGCACTACTCACACAAACACGATACTAATAATAATGGCACACTAAACACCTCCCCGGCAGCGGCGCCAAAATGATGTAGTGGTTTTTAGTGAAATACAAGTCTTAGGAAAGACGAGTATAAACGCGGCAAGTATTAAACTCGACGATTTAGGAAAACCGACAAGTCGAATAAATTCCAAGTTCGTTCTCTAAGGAGGTGTGTGGATTAATGTGCCAAAATATAAAATAACAATGTTTGGATTAGTGACGTTTTTGGTTTAGAAAGAGAAAAAGTAAAGACGAGCTACGACTACGATTAAACTACGACGTTGACGTAAAACGATAACGTAATTACGTAAAACGCGACAAAATTAAAAATTAAACCTAAAAATTAATTAAAAGATTAAACTAAGTCTTAAATAATATAAATGAGAATAAAAATCCAACAAATATATTTTAAAACCTTTTATTAATTAAATATTCAATTTTTAATGCTAATTAAAGCCCAAAAATTAAATATAATTAACAAAATGCCCAAAATATTATTTTATTGAACTAATAAGTCACTTATATTATTTAAAGACTAAAAACTATTTTTCCTAAATTTTAAAAACTATTTTTCTATTTTTTAATCACTAAAAACTATTTTTAAATTAAAATAATCATAAAAATAATAAAATAATGACAAAATTAATTTAACAATTTTAAAAATCCTAAATTACTCTAATGAACAGTAGAAAATTGAAAAAGTTTGAAAAAAGTAAAAATTTGCACTAAAAGACAAAACAGTTTATTAATTAAACCCTAATTAACTTAAATTAATTATAAAAAAATAATTAAAAAGTGAACAGTGACTAATTTTTAAACTAAAAACCTTAAATTAATTTTCTTAATCTATGAAAAATTTTAAATCTGAAAAATAAAACTTTTTTACACTACAAGACAAAAACAGAAATCACAAAAAGTAATTAAAATAACAATTAAACCTAAAAAACTCCAAATGAACAGTAACTTAAAATTAAATTATACTGAAAATTCAAAAATAAAATAAGAAAAATAATGACACTAGTTTGAAAACCTAAAACCTAAAAAAGGTCACAAAAGACAAAAAATTAAGATTATGAAAGTGACATGTGCTCACTTTCTGTCTTTTTGTGTAGCAGTACTAACACAAGCACTAGCAGGGGCAACTTGGTTCCCACTGCTAGTGCAAAATCAATGTCTGGTGAAATTTAAGCTTAGGAAAGCTTGGTTACTTGGATTTGAATGGTAACAAAGGCACCCCCACACCCATGGAAGTGTGGGGAGTCAGTATTAAGCAAATAACACACAAGTCACTCAAACAAATTTCACACAAAAGACCAATATACAGTTGCTGATATGGTTTGTATGTTGCTGGTGAACAGTGACAGATTCTAGATGCACAAAAACGGATTTAAAATAGCCACAAATTGCATACAAGATCACCAAATCACTAACAAAGCTAATCAAACCCTAGATGAACCTATTCTCTAACAGATTGCAAAGGTGGTGGGCAAAATTTAGCTAAAACAAGCAGATTTAAGTGCTTTGCTGATTTAAGCTAGTTAAACCCAAACAGAAACATACCAATTTACTTGTATCCTACCAATCTTTAAACCAAATGGCAAAACAGTCCTACTACTACCTTTAAAGTGTGTCTAGATTATTTTTAGGCTAATTATCAGTCAAACACTTACCCTAAATAGCAGATCCAAACACCCCCTTAAATCAGTTAACACTTTTTTTTCAAACAAAACTTAATCATACACAAACCAAACTGAATTCAATCTATCTAAGCATGCATATAAACTTGAATAAAGCACAATCAAACAAGAAAAAACAACAATGAGCAGGTAACACTAAAAATCACATAAAATTCACAAAAAGTTCAATGAAAATGAAATAAGAGGTTCAAGCCTTACTTAGGGGCTGATGCCTTTCTTAATCAATCTTTGAGCTTTTGAGAGCTTATGTGAAGTAGATAAATGCTGGTGTTGACCTTCCAGTCAACACCCAATATATCTTCACACAAAAAAATGAGATGGAGTTGAAATGAGGGTTGCTTGTTTGTTCTTGGCACCTCCACAACACAACCAAACAGGAAAGAGACTTCAAGTAGTAGAAGCCTATCACAAGCTTGTCAGGCTTGTGATAGCTTTTGCTACAGTAAGCAGTGATAATCAAAGAGAAAAAAAAATGGTTTTCTGAAAAAACTTTGAAACTTCAAATCCTTTTGAAACCTACTATTTCTGAAATAGGAAGTTATACAAGTTGTATTAGCTTATTTGGTTGTCAACCAAATAGTCCAATAAGCTCCTATAACCCTTAATGAGAAATGCAGTTTTGGGGTTTAATTGTCCTCTCACCCAAAAACTTCTTTTCTTGACTAAATCTTAACAAACTCTTGCAAGAAAACAATGGATATTAAACTACAAAATCAACTAAGGAACTCAGAATTTGAAAAAGATTAAAGGTTCATTTTCATTAATAATTTAAAACTTTTTTACAAAAACTGGAACAAAAACCCTATCCACAGGTTGGAAGGTGCTTTTATACTAAGCTATGGATGTTTCTAGCATACAACTACATAAGCAAACCCTAGCACACGAATTTCCAAGAAAGCCCTTTGAAATATGGTCAAAATTAAGTCATGTGATTGCCTGCTGTTGTATAGCTGTTGTGGAGTGATCTAACACGTTCATCTTGGACTTGGGGACCAAGGAGTGAATGAGAGCTGTTGATTGAGTCAAAAGATTCGAGTTTGCCATTTTTGGGGAGACAGGGGAGGACGGGGGTCCCACTTAGAGTCACGGGATTGAGTTTTTGAGAGGTGGGTTGGGATTAGGGGAGGTTCAATTGTTATTCTGGAAAGTTTGGGGTTTGATTATTGGGTGATTAAGGGTAGGGTAATTAGGGTTCTAAATGATGAACAGGGGTGAGTTTGATTTCGTTTTAGGGAAAAGAAGTGTTTGCCGCCTGTTTTAATTAATAAAATACGGTTTAAAAAGGTTTATTTAATAATAAAACAGGTTTAGTGGGAAAGTTTGACTGGGTGTGTTTGACTTGGGCTGGGGGTCGGGTAAAGGGTAAATGGTTTGGGCTTATGGTGGGTTAAGTGGGCTCAGACCGGGTAGGGAGTGGGTATGGGTTTGGTTTTCACAAGTTTGCCCCCTGAACTCCCAAAGTGTCTTCATTTCAAGTTTCCACAGCTTACAACTCTTTTCCCTTTGTAATTAACTTTGGGCTTTTGACATTTTTGGCACAAATTGTTTACAAACTTTAAGCAAGGACCATTAATGCATATTTGGCAATCTTCAAGGGCTCATAATGTAATTTCTTGACATTTAAGGGACCCAAATGCAATTATGAGTTTTGCAAGGGTATAAAATGTCAAGTCTTCAAAAGTAGAGGGACCAAAGTTGCCAATTCTTCAAACTTCAAGGACTTGATAGGAAAATCATGATTCGGGTCCGGTTCTTTGTGCGGCTTCGTTTCCCGTGTTCGTTTTTGCTTGATTCCTTTGATCTTTTGGTGAATTCACGATATCCGTACCTGAAATACACAATGAACAAACACAGGCATATATTGGGGTATTTTGATGATATTTTAAGCGTTTTAAGCCCGATTTGGACGATGAGACTATGTATAAATACAGTCTCATCAGAGACCAACCTAGGAAAATTAAGGAAGGCGTACAGAGATAATCATGAAAGACCTTTGACAATTGGCTTTGAATTTCAAGATCTGAAAACCTTCCATTTTCTGGGCAATTATGCATCATTGTTGTCTCATCTTATGGGGGAATTAATCCGGTCACTTCCCCTGAACTGCGAATGGGACGAAATTCCAGAGTGTGATAAAGCTCATATTTATCCTACAATTGAGGTCAAAATTGTTTATTTTACTTATATTGTTATTGTTATCGACATTTAGATATGTGTGTTATGTTTAATTTGTTTGTTTATTTAAATTCATATGTTTTTATGTAGACATATTTCAACCTCGAGCCATGGTACAATGATCGTACTGAGGTGGTGTGTGGCAGTGGTGTGTATGAGGTGTGTACTCGGGTTAGGCTTGCGTTGGAACTCCAGCTGAGGTTGTTGTATAGAAAATACAAGAACAGGATCAAGACAGATTTTTATTCGAAATATGAGACGCCCGCACTGGCACAAGAACATGTACCGCCGCCGAGTGTGTGGGACAGTAGAACCGAAGGTGATTGGGCTGAATTGGTCCAGTGGTGGTCAGACCCAAAGAGGGTGGCAAGAAGTCAGGTTAATACTGTTAATCGTTCCAAAAACACGGTACCGACCACTCAAGGCAAAAAACCATTCGCCCGAGGAAGGAATGAATACGTAAGACTCTTTATAACTTTTGTGATTTATTTAAAAGCGTTTATATTGTTTATTTATTATAGCTCGTTATTAATTTATTTGAGATTTTACAAAAAGTCAAGGAAGGGGTTTACGAGGACCTGGTTGAAACATGGAGGAAGGGGCACTCAAGTGGTGGCACGTTTAAAAGTAAAGAAAACGAGGAAAGATATGTAAGTAATATATAACTCTTTACATGCCTTAGTAACTAATTTCATTTGTTTTAAATCGTTTTTTTTTTCCTGCAAAAGATGAAAGCCCTCAGTGACCAAGTGAGAGCCAAGGTCATCCCGCCCATGTCTGATAAAGAAATAGTGGCTCAAATCATGCCAAGTCAAAATAAGCAAAATGTGTCGGGACAAGGCAGAAAGTTATCGAGTGGTGCCAATAACACAACTCGCAGGTTATATATCCTCAATAAAACAAAATGTAAATCAATTGTTCATATTTATGTCTTGTTGTATATAATGAAAAATTGTTGTTGTAACTTATCGCAGGCGGGGTGCTCCACGTCGACCAGATGTTCCCTCTCGTAGTGAATTTCAGGAATTGATAGAACGAAATGAGCGACAGATGGAGCTGCTGAGGAAAGAGAATCAGGAGGCGCAACATCGGGCTTACTTGGCAGCGTTAAAGGCAGATGCGGCGCAACAATATACTCAGACGTCGTACCAGCATATGGCGCAATATCAGAGTCAATTGGGTGAGTTTTTCCAGAACTACAACTCAAATACTGATCACCCAATTAGACCTCCTACTTTTGTACCCCCGCCCCGACCCTTTGTTATGCCTACCCTAGCTCCTGATTGGGCTCATTTAGTCCAACCCCCTATCCTTGGGCACAACCAGTGCAACCTCCTTCCATCGACCCATACCGACCATCTTTGCCCGACAATCTCCAACCACTCCAACCTCCCTATACCGGCACTTATCCTATTGCTCCCGTCACCAACAATAACACATTTAACCATTGTTATCGTCCCACCATACACTCGACTCATGAGATCGGCTCTACTTCACAATCCATACCCGGAGGTTCTCGTGTAATCATAAATCCCCATTAGCACGATTACCGGTCCGTTGACGAGTTGGGTCGAGATAGGAATGTACAAAACAGTGGTGACGACTTATCAGGCGATGACGAGGGGAATGACGAGGGGAGTGACGAGGGGGGTGACGAGGAGGGTGACGATGGGGAAGGTCACTTTTCACCTAACGAGGATGCGGAGTAGAGGTTGTGGTAGTATTTTTCTTATTATGCATGTTTAATAAAGTTTGAGACTTGTAGCGTTTGAAACATTTGATTTAGGATTGAATAAGTGTATTTGATGAATATTGTATCGTGACGTTGGATAATTTATCGTAATATGGTATTGTAACGTTTATTGATTTGTTATTATTCTGTATTTGTCGAATTCTGCCATTTTGAATTGTAGATTTTGTCCGGAAAAAGTTCCGGAAAAAATCTGGAAACTGCAAAACAGCCCAGTTTTTTTTAGCCCCCAGGTACACCTAGGGACGACTTAGTCGTCCCTAGGTTATTAAATTTCCTCCAGGTTATAAACCTAGGGACGACTTAGTCGTCCCTAGGTTTCAAAAATGCCCAGGTGTCAAAACCTGGGGACGACTTAGTCGTCCCTAGGTTTTGAAAACCTGGGCATTTTTGAAACCTAGGGACGACTAAGTCGTCCCTAGGTTAATAAATAATATTTTTTTTTATTTTCTGAAAATGTTTTTATTAATATTTATAAATAAGATTTTTTTAAAAATAATAAAAAAAAGAATTTTTAAGAAAAATTTTAAAAAGATTATTTTTATTAATAACCTAGGGACGACTTTGTCGACCCTAGGTTTCAAAGCAAGTCGTCCCTAGGTTAGTCAATTTTTTCAACGTAGTGGGTTGTGGGACCCACATAGTCGTCCCTAGGTTACAAAGGATTGTTCGTCCCTAGGATTCTAGAGACGATTTTTTAGGCACTACCTCCTAAGGTCGACTTAGTCGTCCCTAAGAGTTTATGGTCGAATAATGGCGTACCTAGGGACGAATAAGTCGTCCCTAGGGTTGAAAATTGTTGTAGTGGTTGTCGGGAGGCCCGCACAAGTGAGTTCCGCAAAGTAAGCAGCGTCAACATTCGGCCAGCGTATGACCCCTGCATAACCGATCGTCCGCTTTGTTTTCCTTAGTCATTAGTTTAAGGTAAGTTTCAATGCATATAAGTCTTCAAACTGACTTCATTTCACCCTTTACAGCGATGTGGGAATAGTCATAACATATTTAAAAGAAAGAAATACATACATAACAAAATACAAAGTGATCAGACTATGTGAAAAGACAACTAGTAGAGTTATCTGTAGGGGCGGAGCTAGAGTATATAGTCATCGGGTGCACAAATTTTTTAATACGAGTATCTATGTAGCACATAATTTTGAGATCGGGTTCATTTTGAAAATATAGAGATTTTTAGCAAATATATACACTACTCGACAAAATTCTATCGGGTTCCCGTGCATCCCCGGGAACCCCTGTAGCTCCGCCCCTGGTTATCCGTGATTAACTAGTAAGCTATATGAAATCGACTCCACTAAAACGCGTGAGGCATGATACAATGATGGTATATTAAAATTGAGCTTGATTCATTACAAAAAAATGGGTTTGAACCCAAATTGTATGCTTGATAGGGCTTGAGTTTAAGACAACGAGTTGAGCTCTTGAAATTCAAAGCTCGTTGGAGATTCAAACAGTAGTCTAGTCGACCTCTAGCTTCCAATACTCGGTCGACTGCTACACCACCCCTGCATAGTCGATTGTCAATTCCTTGACATTTTTCTGTTTTTGATCATCCAGTCATTAGCAACATTAGTTTGCACTATCTTTTTATGCATTAGTTTTATTATCCACACATTACCATTTACAGGCTCATACGCTTATGCAACTTCAAGATATATCCAATTTGAACCATTCAACACTTCTTAGTAGAGATTAGCTAGAAACAACTAGGAAACCATAAAGGCTTAGATAAACCGTGCACCAAAAGAATAAAATTCCAAGCTCAAAAGTGAATCATTTCTCTTATTGGTTAAGCCACGATGCAAAGATGTTATCATAAGAACTTGTATGTATAGCACACAGTGCCGTTCATAATTCTACCAACTCTAAAGTTAGTTTTATGTAGAAATCATTTTTTTGCACATATATCCTTAGCATCGTTGATAAAAACCCTTGTGGAATGATGCTAGAACGATTGTTAACCAGAACCTTAAATAGATCCCATATATTAATTAGTAGATCGATGAGTGGACATTTAATTTGGCCTTTTGAATTTGTGAAAGTGGTAGATTTTAAGATGTAGCTTATCTCTTTTTGTTGCAACGTATGCAACTGTAAAAGTTGAAATTGAAACAGTTGTTACAAGGATAATCTAGTGTTGAGTGTGGATCAATCTCTTTTTGGTGTTCCATCACTGTCTTTGAGCATGACGGAGAGGTATATCTGTTCTCAGCAACCTTGATTTGTAATATGGCCATTTTCAGCTTGATTTTTGCTTTCATGAGTAATTATTATTATTACGCGTATGCTCGATCTGTGATTATTGTTATTTAGGCAAAAAAAATAACGTAGTTTAACATTATAGCTGCTACAAAATTAAAGATTAATGATATTTAACAAGATGAATGGTAAGGATAGCAACATTCAATCAGATCATATGCTACATAGTGATTATTCAACATATTGATCATCGTAAAAGCCAATTTTAAGACAACAAACATATTTTTGACCAAATAAGATGCCACGGGTTTCCAAATAAAACTTCCAATTGATTCAACAAAACGAGGAGTCGATCTGAAACAAGGTTTGAAAACATAAAACATCATATAACTTTGACACAGACAAGGTTTGAACCGATAAAACTAAATAGAGAATCATGCTCCTGAAACGATCAAACCAAAATACTACTTATTAGCCAAAGAGAAAGTAGGATATCATCATCTCCATCATATGTCCTGCAACCCTCTTATCTTTTCATTCATTTACCTTCCTTTTCCTTGAAATGTAGGCCTCCTGTCCTAAGGAGTCTTTGTTGACCGCCTTTATCACCCTATCTCCTGAGGGGTCTACTTTCACCATCACAATATCTTTCAAGACGTCACAAAGCCGACCAAGACTGTAAAAACCATAGTCATTAGGGTTCCATTCCACCTTATGCTTATCAAGGTAGCAATCCCCAAAAGAAAAGAAATTGATTTCACCACCGTTTATTTTGAGTAATTCTTCAACCATAAGCTTCAAATTGCCTTTATGTTGCGATTCTGCCAAACGCTTTGACATCACATATTCATCCTCGCATTCGGTCCTATTAAGAAACAACACCTTATCTTGCTTGCCAAGCTCGAAAAAGAGGTCCTTAATATTCTCCACACCAAAGCACTCATAGTCCAGTGATTTGCCATGCATCAGCTGGTAACTGCCCTCTATACAAGACAAATCAGACATTGCAATTCCCCAAGGAGAACACCTTTCAAGTACCTCTTCAATCTCCCTGGTAACTGCCGCCTGTCCTGAGGAGTCTTTGTTGACTGGCTTCATCACCTTGTCTCCTGAGTCGTTTACTTCCACCATCACAGTACCTTTCAAGACACGACAAAGCTGATCAAGATCGGTCAAACCAAATTGATGAGAGTTCCATTCCACCTTGCGCGTATCCTTGTAGAAATCCTCGAAAGAACTGAACACGATTTCACCACCATACTTATCGAGTAAGTTTTTAACAATAGCCTTCAAACTGCGTTTTTGGTTAGATTCTGCCACACTAACAGACATCACACATACCTCTTTAGTTTCAGGCTTTTTAAGAAATATCACCTTTTCTTGTTTGAACAGATCAAACAAGAGGTAATGAATATTGCCCACGCCAAAGGACATATAGTCCAGTGATTTGCCGTCCAGTGTATATTTGCCATGTCTCTCCTCTATTTTACATAACAAATAAAAGATTTCAATTCCCAAAGGACTTTCTTCAAGTATCTCCTCAATCTCCTTGGTAACTGCTGGATGTCGTGAGGAGTCATTGTTGACCTCCTTCATCACCTTCTCTCCTGATTCGTTTTTTCCGAACCTCACAGTATCTTTCAAGAGATGAAAAAACTGTTTCTTGGTCAAACCAAATTCCGACTTACACTCCTCCTTGTACAAATTCAGAAAAGAAGTGAAAGGGATATCACCACCATACATGTGGAATAGTTCTTTAACAATAAACGTCAAATAGCATTTTTGTTTCACTTCTGCCAATCTAAGAGGCATCACACAAATCTGCTTGCTTAATGGATATCGAAGCAACGCAACCCTTTTTTGTTTGCCCAGCTCGTAAAAGAGCTCCTGAATATTGTTCACACCAAAGGACTTATAGTTCAGTGGTTTGCCATGCGTTAGCTTGTAAGCGTTCTCTACCCAATACAAATCAGACATTGCAAATCCCGAAAGAGATGTCTTAAGTATGTCTTCAATCTCTAGGATGACACGTTCATTATCTGTGCTAGTCATGTGTACCTGTCCATTGGCAACAAATAAGATTATCAGCATTTTTGTTCATCAAAGTTTATTTGCAAACAAGAAGTAAAAAGCCTACATATCCAGCTAATTCTTGACTTATTATGATACTCTTGATTTACCAAGGAAAGCTTTGGAAGTTTTTTTTACTGATAATTTGTAACTACTCGCATGTGGTCAAATCTGGATAATAGCTTTGATTAAACTTAATATCATTATGTAATCAAGGAGGAGTTTTCAATCAAAGCTTAAAAACCATGGTCATTATGTAATTTATTTTGAGCATGTATTATTCGTTCTCATTCCTCAAGATACTATGTATACATTTACCCTCACGCAAAATCTATGCAAATATGATAGAAACCTTAACATTAATAGAAACAACAAATATGATAGAAACCGTTGTAAATACATTAACATCGACTAAATGCAAAGTTGACTAGCTAAATAAAACCTCTGTCTAAGTTATTATGAAAGTATATATTTGAGCAACCCGTGTATTACACGGGTCTTAAGCTAGTGTTACAATAAAGGGCGAAGAACACATTTATAAAATGGTAACACTAAACACAAAGACTTAATCATCCATATTTGTTAGTATTCTTAAGAAAAGTTTGTTATTTCATAAACACTAACATAATAATCATCAATATATCATACTAATAAAACTGATGGAGGGGGTATGTATGAAACATAAGCCGAAATTTCATATTTTTTTTAGATTTATAATAAGTCTCAAAATAAGGCAGGCAAAAGAAACACCGTACCCCCTGAAGCATGAGGGTCAATGAACTAATAATTGGTGGTACGTACAAGATAAAAACAATATATAAACAACTTTTTTAATCCAATAAAACCCTACCGACTGATTGAATTATTATAAAACAAACAAACAAACAGAAAATATTGAAATTGAAAAACTAACTGATTGATTGAATCGGATGGATCGATATGAATGATGATGGCTGTTGTGGATCAATCAAATCTCCAACTGTTAAATTAGATTACTAAAACATAATTTAGATTAAAAAAATAGTTACTAGCAATTTTATAGCACAAACTATTGGAACAAAAAGTTGAGAACGAGATAGCTAGGTTCAATCCTATGTGAAGGTTGATGGTCTTGGGCGATGTGGGACAAACATCCTCTTTTGTTTCTTCTTTTTTGTTTTGCAAAATCCACAACAGCAGACCAAGACTTTAACATCAACTATTTCTATCCACTTCCTTATTTTCACATGGTCAATATATGCATATATGGAGAAGATACGCAGGGGCAGCGTGGCTGCGAAAGATGGTGGGAGTTGTCGGGGCAAAAGATTTGCCAGCAGTGCCTTTTGAGTATGAATTTAGGCTTGGTTTAAGGAGTGGACTTATTTAATTATGCAATGTGAAGTTTGAAAAAAGAGTTTTATTTTGTCCCAGATTGGTGAGTGAACAAACATTTGACTAGTTTTTAAATAAGACCATGACAATGAAGAAACAAGCACGGTCTCTCCCTGATTGAAAAAGTTTAATTAAAACGTTTTCAATTCGTGTGATCCATGCTTTTTATTCATTTGGATGCTTGCAAGTTCCCTCGTGTTATCATTTTCGTCATAGTTATGTGCTTCATGATGTTGAAGATGAGCCTGAATAGACGGCTGCATATTGTGAAGGATTTTCGTCATAGTTATGTGTTTCATGATGTTGAAGATGAGCCTGAATGGACTTTGCTGCAAATTGTGAAGAACCTTCGGGTTTGTGGTCATTGTCATACTGTGTTTAAGATACTATCTAAAATCGAAGAAAGAGAAATAGTCGTAGAGATTCAAATTAAACCGGTTTCACTATTTTAAAGACGACGCTTGTTCTTGTGGAGAGTATTGGTGATAATCATCACAAGTAATTGATGTTATAAATTTGCAGGTAAGCTAAATAATGCTATTATGTAGGGAGTAAAATCTTCAAGAATTGTGATTTGTGTTTTAGCACTTATATCTTATAACGATTGGAAACAAATGGGTGGCAATGGTACATGGAAATTTGAAAGCCTCGACGCCTAATAAGCAGCTTATTCGCAAAAACTCGGACCCTTTTACAACATCCGTGTCAAGGAGTATTGATAATAGCAAAATGGTAGGTAATTTACAGGTTATTCTTCCTCTTACATTCTATTCTGGTTACAGTAACATTTTATTTATCTTGATGCTTGCCATGTTCTTCTATGCATCATAATTCATCGTTAAGTACACTCGGGCATTCTGTTTTGTTGGATAAAAATCTCGATGAGGTTCCCATTGTGAGTAAAATGGGACAAAAAAGTCCTAGCTAGTAGTAGCTGCAAAACAAATTACAAAGTATTGATAAGCAAAGTGTGAAATGTTAGTTGCTGTGTTCGTATTGGCATCTCCCCCTAAGAGGGATGGGACAGCTTTCGAGCATTACCTGTTACACATCTGGTTAAGGCTTTCTACTTCGGTGGATCTTATAACTCACCTTTTTCCGGTTTTCATGAGTAAACACCAACTACTTTTATCAGAAGTATTTATGTGATATACAAAGTGGTTTTGATGGAATATTCTATGTGTTTCTAATGTAATAATCTCTAAAACATAATCAACTTGCAATACATAGCAGAAATTATGTGATATACAAGTGGTTTTGAGGGAATATTATTGGCGGCAACATACAAGTTTGTTAGTTGAGATGTTGAACTTCATTCTTATTTTCTATCAGACGAAACTGTGTGTAAAGGCTCGTGTTCAAGGGGTGGCTACAAATGCATGTTTATTAATGTGGATTGTGGAGCCGTAAAACATAACCATTTTCGTCATTTATGAGGTTATTATGACTTAAGATGAAAAAAAATCATAAACCAGAAATCAATTCTTTTATTTGTAATAAAAGTGTTCATGTAATCCAGTTTATTGGTTTACATATTAGGAGAAGGCAAACGGGCAACAAGCTGCGCCGCTAGCCCTTTTTGTATAGCAAAACCAAGTCTATTAAATACAACGTTTGTGGATGACGAGCTTATGAATTATAAGCAAAAAATATATAAGCTCATATTTGAAGATGAATAAACATCCCCATATAAGCTGATGCGAAGAGCCTATGATAAACAAGTTACTGGGTGTTTGTGATAGCTTATTTCATAAGTTCATCAAATAAGCTATAAGTAGTCGGGAAGCGCGAAAATGGTTGAGAAACATATAGACAATTTCATTCCAATTTTGAGGCAGTATATAAACTAGTGATAACTTCCTCCTCTGGTCGATGTGGGATATCTGACTTCACAGTATTTGCTTTCTCATATACTAAATTATTCAATGTAATATACACCAATCAACTCAAGAACGACCAACAAAATACAGTACACAACTGTTGTGATCGTCTTATAGAGAATCTGTTAATTTAAACTTTTGAAGGTAGATATATAAGTTTGATACAGTATTATATGCTCGATGTGGTGCTAATAATGTAGAGTAAGTGACATTGCATACCAAGACCTCTAAGCAGTATCTGAGCCATCTTGGGAACAGGGTGGGGAGCCCGCTCACCCGAAAATTAAAAGAGACGTGCCTCTAGTTTTGTTTGTTTTTTATTTTGTAGGCTTGACAATAGAAGCACAAATGAAGGTAACTAATCTTCTATCACATAGCTTATTATAATTATAACAAAATGCTAATTTGACCCATGACTTTTTAGTTTAAAACTTTACGTGCTTCTGTTTTATAATATTATGTGAGCTTCCAGTATCGTTAGTACAAAACGGCATCCATCCCCGTAACAGAGTTGTTACCTTGGTAAAAAGTCGACCTAGGTTGTGCAACGAGGGCAGTCGGGGAGGACGTACGATGATCATATATGCGGGAGGATGAAGACGAAGCATTCTTCCTGTTTCTGCGGGATTCGGCTAGGCTAACATAGAGCGGGTGTCTTCCAAGTTCGCGCGGGTACGAGTCTTTGTTGAGTATGATGTGAGCCAAGTGTTCATAGTTGTACATTAATGGTTAGTTTATCAAAGGAAAGAACCAAATCTCATCCCACATCGACCAACAATGCTATCAAAATGGTGTCTAAAAAGGGGGTGTGTGTTCTATAGGCTTGTCCCTCAGTATTCTTGACTCCTCAAGAGACAGAAACCTACAGCTCGTAATTAACCGAGCCTTATGGTTTCGTCAATGGCCTTGTAGAGGATCGTTGTCACCCATCTGATGAGTCTTGGCATGGCTACATGGTTGTGTTGACAGACAAGAAACTTGTTTTTTTTCTTTGCTTCTCGAATCGAATCTGATATGTGTCTTTTTGGTTTACATTGACAGATGCCCACTAAATGTGCGCTTTGTTCAAGAAGACTGAAACACAAATCGGAGAAAATGTGGTGAATATAATGAGAAGGTGCGGATTATGTATCCATTTCTAGAAATTTTTTATAATGAACAACATTGCTCAAGAAAAAAATGAACAACAGATTCAAGAACCAAGTCTTTTGTGTGTAGTCAAGAATAAAGACACGAGGAGAATGGTTATTAAAGTTGAAGTAGAAGTGCAAGTCGATTTACTTCATGTAGTAATGTACGTGGAATAATACATTGACAAGAATGATGGCTCCCTTGATACCATGTAGAAAAATACAGAAACTTGAAGTCACGATTTTGACGTCTTTAGAATATATATACGAAGCGAAATTTTCGATGACAAAAGATGACTCACAAACTAGCTTTGACTACTTTCTCCAAAATATCGATTATGGAATACAGCGGAGATTTGATTTTACATGTATGGAAAGTGGAGCAATTCATGTCGAACAGGTTTAACTTATATTAGTTAAAATGCAATTGAAAAAGTGGGTATGGAATTATAGTGTTGCTAAGATACTTAAATAGTATATTTACAACATTTGATTCGTTATTTGTCCCAAAGGTTTGCAGTTTTGATCCAAACTCATGTTGACCCATTACCCAAACCACCCCGTTTGCCACTACTGTACATGAGCATCATGGAGGTTATTTTAGTGACTACTATGTGACTAAAACCAACAGTGGGTTAATGTGTGTGTCTTTGTGATTGAGCTTGTAGCACGGTAGATGCTTGAGTGATCATCATAAAATCTTTATGGACCGATTAAAAAAATTAGTCAATGGACTATAGGTTTGCCTTACCATAATAAATATATACAGATTTCATAAATTGTGATGCACACAAAAGGCCGAGAAAGGTATGATTTTCTATATTCACATGCCTTTGTTTTTATAGTCAACTTCCACTTATCTGTTTACTTCACCCGGCCGATGTGGGATATGAACAATGAGCTTTACAGAAATTTGTCAAGTTTTTTGCTTTCTTTGCGCACGGCCATTGATTATGTTAACTGTTAAGCTAGTTTACATAATACATCCATCATCCATGGGCAAAATAATATCAGATTTATAAAAGAACAACGTCTATCTATTTTCCAAAGCAAAAACAGTGGAAAAAATAAGTTTAAAAATATGATAAAACTACGCATGTTAATCTCCATCAAGTGATTAATCTCAGTCTAGCGATTAACCTACGAGATTAATCGCCCGCCTAGGTTGAATCTCCCCATCTTGTTGTGTAACAAATTTAAACACTAGACTGCCTATGAACGAGAAAAAAACACACTTAATTCAAACATTATTGAGCCTAGCACTTTGTATTATAAACTTGGTTTATTTTGCCTTTTATTATATATTATAAAAATTGTAATTTATAAATACAAATAATAAAAGTCCAAAGTTAAACTCAGCTTAGTAGTTAGAGTTCTTGTATTGAGCCTAGTACTTTGCATGTGCTTATAGCTTCACGTTGTGGCTTCAGTTTATGCAGTTTGGTGATTATATACAGGTTCTCACACTCTCAACTTCTATTGCTCAGTCGATGTGGGATGAACTCACTTTCACGTTACTCACTTTTCACCAATGTCTTTATTTTTAAATCTATTTAACAAATGTTAATTATGGAAATGCCTTTCTTTTCATTAGATTGATACGACTAGAGGCAAACGATTATGTTCCTTAGTTTTTCCTAAAGCTTTTCGGGTAAGTTAAAGCCGAGTTAAGCCATAGAAAACATACGACTTTGTTGTTTTATAGTTAACAAATCCGTGGGAATGTCTTATTTTAAGGACTCAATCAGAAGGACAAGTACAAACAAAATCTTAGGCTGAAAATTGATAGCGTATACCAAATAACAGTCACGGTTAAACGATGAAAGAATTGTGCTTAAGTTGCATAAAATGGGATCAACCCAACACCCACATACCTTGAAATAAATAAAAACACCTGTTAGAGCGTGTGCGTCAGGTAAAAAGCTTGACTTCTAAGTTACAACACACAATAGAAGCTCAAACACGCCCGGTATCTCGATAACCCTTAGGCCTACACACTGATTTTTGTAGCTTCGTTGGCGTAGGTGTTTGACGACCAGAGTGGTGATAATGAGGAGAAATATGGGTTGGCGAGTTTGGATACGTTACGATGGTGGCGTTACCTAAGAGGTACGTTGTGGGTGAGTTTTGGCAGCAGTCGGACGGGCTGCGTTGGTTTTTCCCGTTGTGAATGGAGATGAAAGGTATAACTAGTTTTAGTCCTTATTGATGCGGCTGTTAGGCATCGATAGGTTTTCATGTATATTGATTAATAGTGTTGAATTAATGTTCATATAATTTGACTGGATTAAATGGGTGCATATTTGTGATCTATGGTTCGTTTAATCTTCATATATATGATTTGGGCTTAAAGCTCTACATAATTGATATTAGGGATAAATGTGTGCGTATTTATGTTCGTACTTACTCGCTTTTTAGCCTTGCGTGTTTATGTTTCTGTTTTCATAAATAAAGGGTCATTTGGAAATTAAGACTGTAATTTCTGTATTTGATTGTGTAGTGAATTTGCAGACATTTTCGATGTGCAACAGTTTAGGGAGACTTTAAAAGCTGGCATTCGAGTTGTATCATCTCTTCCTTCTACACATTTGGTTTCTTAGCAGACATTAGAGAACCAAATTCTGCACAATGTTTATCCATTTTTTATTCGTGCAAGATTTTTTAAAAATGTAAGAACCATCAGACGACTATTTCTCCTCCGTATTATCCCTACAAACAAGCACAGTTACAAGTCTTCTAAACACTTATTTTTTGCAGCTCAATGAAGAAGGGTCTCTTGTATTAACAGGGATAGAATCTAAACTTTCAAGGAATCTCCCACCCGACCTTCAAAAACTCAAATGCTAGGTGTGAAAATCACGTTAGCAACTTTTTTGACGTTTTTATTTGTCGATCATTGAGTCTTATGATCGTGTTTGCTCACTGCAGGTAGCATTTCATGCACTGAAGTTTGCTAAACCAATCAGAGAGTTTGGTAACCGAATTGCAAGAAGAATGTAGATTGAAGGCCCATACGTAGCCATCCATCACAATCTAGGAGAACAGGTGTGGGTAAGCACAAGATGCCTCACAGGCTTAGGGTCGGATAAGAAATTCTATATTAAACGCAGAAAGAGAATCTAATTCCGAGTTTCCTACTACATGGTCAAACATAAGCTTCACTCTAAATGCTTTAAAAGCAGCAAGGTACCTCTCCAGACTTTTTCTTTAGGAGTAGTTTTTTGCCAAAATGCTTAAGGTTCTATTAAAAAACGCAGACTTCTTCGAGAATTAGGCGCACCAGAGAATTCTTGAATACATATTGCAGGTAGAGAGCCGTTTTGGGTGATCGATCTATTATGCCATTAAGGTCTGAATTTGTTAATGTTGTTAAAAAGGAGATGTTGGCTCGAAATGAAGAGCTCAACCCATACAACTATTTCGACAACAATTGATTACATTTTGTACAAGAAAGATTAGTGATGTTGTCCCAAAACACCCTCAAATGATAGTTCTTTGGGTGTAATATATCCAGCGAGAATTGGAAATATGCAATAGTTCTCATTAAAAGACATGAAGAACTTAAGATCAGTTAGTTGATTTCCGTCATCGTCGGGTGCATTGATGGTGATATTTTCTAAAGCAATCAAATGGTAAAGCCGAGGTCATGTTAAGAAGTAGTTTGTTACATCTTTTTAGTCATGTGTGTAAAAGTTAATCTACTGGGCACAAGGTACCTATACTTGTAATACATATAAATGCGATACCTGTAAATATCTCCTTAGTGCTAATGTTAATGTGATCCAAGTAGAGTATGACAGATCGTATACGTTTCTATTGCTCTACTTTAAATCCTTAGCAGTCACAGAAGCAGACCACAACTTCAGCATAGACAAAACGCCTTCAAAAGCAAGTTCCTTAGGTTTATCGAGTTTCAGAGGAGTCCCTTCAGCCCCAGCCTGACACTTTGAAAGGGTAAAGGCTGTAGATTTAGAACTTGCTGCAAAGTAAACTTGCTGGGGTGAGGGATAATATTCAGGAAGAAAGACTTAACTCTTTCACTATATTGAATAAACTCATGGGCTTTATATACAGCCTTACAAAACAAACGTATACAGCTAGTGTACCTAAAAGTAAGGAAACAACCAAAAACTTCCTAAAGAACAGGTAACATGATTACTCTAACCTATGACTTAGTCATCCCATGATCTTTTTCACTTTATGTAATTCAGTTACTAAAATACTTAATATACTTAAATACTTATTCAAGATTAAAGCCAACAATCACCCCCTTAATCTTGAATCTTTCATGCTCTCTGCTCGTGTGATCATAATCACGAGAGGATCTCTTTCTCAGTTCTATGGTCGTCTCCGTCTCACGTCAGAACTCACTTTCCTGCCACTATCATTCCTTCTTTTTCTTGATTTCTGCTTGTCTTCCTTGCTTTTGCTCTTATTATCTTCTCTTGCTGCATTTTTTTTCTTCACTGCTACTATCCTTTTTTTTATTCTTGCTAACTTGCTTGTCGACCCTTGCTTGCTGACCAATGCTTGTCGACTCTTGATTATCGACCCTTGCTTGTCGATCCTTGCTTGTTAACCCTTGCTTATCGACCCTTGCTTGTCGATCCTTGCTTATCAACCCTTGCTTATCAACCCTTGCTTGTCGACTGTTTCTTGTTTGCTACTTTCTACAAACATGAAACGTTCTGCTTGCTATGGTTGTCCTACCTGCTACTTGCTACAGATTATACGACAACCTTCATGCTTGCTAACTTGCTGTTGATTTCTTGCTTTTGATTACCAAATGATCAACCTTGCTGCTTGCTTTCTTGTTGTGTTCTTGCTGTGTTCCTGCTGCGTTTCTTGCTGTGTTCCTGCTGCATTTCTTGCTGTGTTCTTGTTGCGTTCTTTTGGTCACCCTCTGTGATCAAAAGTTGTTGCTTGCTTTCATCTTTCTTGTTTGCTACCATTGGACAACGTGCTCCTTCTTTCTTCTACTCGTCCTGATTGCATAGGGTTGCAACCGACCCTTTTTTTCTTGCCTGCTCACTCGGTTCCTTGCTGTGTCAGCCATTGAGCGAAGGGCTTTCTGAAACCGACTCTCAAACCCGCCTTTGATCGACCTCCGCTCTGATACCAAGTGTAGATTTAGAACTTGCTGCAAAGTAAACTTGCTGGGGTGAGGGATAATATTCAGGAAGAAAGACTTAACTCTTTCACTATATTGAATAAACTCATGGGCTTTATATACAGCCTTACAAAACAAACGTGTACAGCTAGTGTACCTAAAAGTAAGGAAACAACCAAAAACTTCCTAAAGAACAGGTAACATGATTACTCTAACCTATGACTTATTCATCCCATGATCTTTTTCACTTTATGTAATTCAGTTACTAAAATACTTAATATACTTAAATACTTATTCAAGATTAAAGCCAACAAAGGCAACGTTTGATGACCATAAAATAGATTGGAGTACTTTATATCATTATTCCGATAAGGAAGCGTGGTATCATGAAACTACTTAATGGCTGCATCAAATTCAGGTGTTACGTCAAAGTCATTGTATCCGTGGGAACAATTGCAACAGTCGCCGGAAACCACCGTAGATAATGAACACTGTTAACACCAGCCATTGATGTTTGTTTTGTGGCGCCACTTCATTCCTTAATTCATCTGTCGAAGCACCAGCAACAGTCGTCAGACACTTTTGTTGGTTAGAATAAATGAATGTGTGAAATGAAAAATGATACTAAATGAGAGTAATTGATCTGTAACTGATTTTTTAATATTGAGTTATATTAAAAAATGCCCTTCTGAAATTAATCATGTTAAAATAACTATTAATCTACACCTTTGGATATAAAAAGAACGAGCGGCTGAGATGAAAGGAATTATTCACTTATCGGAGTAAGTTCTATGCGGATATTGTAAACAAAACTCTCTTAGCAGGAAGGCACAAGAGTGACAAGACTCTTAGTAGCTTAGAAGTGAACAAACCGGACATGTTCAAGAAACGACGGATATTGTGATAGAAACCGATACTATTTCAGGAAGGCACAAGATGGTGAATGGGAGAACTACTTCACGGACGAGATGAAAGAAAAGATAGACAAACAAACCGGACATGTTCAAGAAACCGGACATCTCATTTAATCTTGACATGATATACTTAGGGAATAAGCTGCTTCATTATTCTTGTTAATATATCAGTTGCAAGTTTGATCACCTTTTATTTCTATCTTTGTGACTTGTGAGTTCCATTCCATATTATGCATGCAAATGATGAATATGTGTTTCAAAAAAAGTATGAAATGAAAGTGGAGATGCGGGGAATCGAACCCCGTGCCTCTCGCATGCGAAGCGAGCGCTCTACCATATGAGCTACATCCCCCCAGCTGTTTAACGAACACAAAATATCCATAATACGTTATTGCATGCATGAATCATGATTCATGAACAAGTTTCAAAGCCTAAAAGCTTGAATATTATGGCATAAGTTTTTTCTAAACGGTATTTTTGTTAAACTCGAAAGTTGTTGAAAAGAAGTTGCCTTACAATGTCCATCCAAAACTAAAATATGAAAAATTTATTTTATTTTTAAAGCAAAACGAATAATGAACGAAATGGAAAAAGGAAGTGGTCGGGCCAAGACCACGCAGGATATGCTGTTGGTGCTGTCGTTGTTTGCTTGCCCCGTATCTTGTTTTAAAAAGTACGTACACAAACAATGCAGAGGCCCAGAGGGTAAGAAGACATAGAAACAGAAAGATTCAGATCGCTTTTGCACACGTTGGTTTAAGAATCATAACATCTCCATCAACAATTCCACACGTTCAAGTTTTCTAAACGTTTAGAAGATTGAACTAAAAAAACTACAAAATATAACACGTACATCCAACACAAATGATGAGATCAAGTTATTCCACTTGGGGGGCCAAGAACATCTCTAATTCTACAACAGTTTGCTCCAATGTTGGAATATTTTTACTGTGATGTTTTGGAACCAGACATCCGATTCTTCTCAAAACCATATTGCAGTACGATAATTGGTTTCATTATTCATTTTAGGACATCCGGTTCTTACTTCAATCAATAGTATTCTTGCTGTACGATAATTAGTTTCATTATTAACTTTTCGACCAACTTAACCCAAATAGGCCATTTTTTTAACATAATTGAGCCTTACATTAATTACTGATTCTGTCGCCTACAGTTCTAATTAAGCAAGACCCAGACACATCCTAGAATAGATTTTTACCCATTTCGACTCATTTCAACCAATGGGTCTTAAGAAGCACCTCTAATCCTAACACTCGGTTTTAATCATAGCAGCACAATTTATGACAGTTGGGTTGTTCAATACACGGTAGCAAAGACTGACGTGCAAAAACCACAAAACCAGCAAAATCCAAATACAAACTTGCATACAGTTCAAGTAAATTATTGCTGACCATTTATCATATAGAAATCCAAAATCAATGTAGTCGGAAAAAGATAAAGGAGTCTGGATTCATTCCATGCTTTCATGTAAAACCATAGATCATGTTTTCACAATTTACTCAAAACAAGATTAATAACAAAAAAACCCTATAACCGAAACCTAAACAAACCACCCTAGATCATATAATAGACTCGTGTGGGTCTAGGTTGACTTGTGTGGCCTTACACAAATAATAACTCTAAACATTTACAATGGCGTATAAGATAAATCAAATCTCCAACTGTTAAATTAGATTACTTAAACAAATAATAACAATAAATACAACATTTTCAAATAGGTAATTAGATAATTGTTTATACAAATATTTTGTTTTATAATTTAGAGAGTTTTATTGTGCAAACTATTGGAACAAAAAGATGAGAACCAAATAAGTTGGTTCAATCAAACAACATATGTCTCGACACTTATAAAACTTGCGCCCTTTATTTATAAGAAGTGTCATATGTAAAGGTTGATGGTCTTTGGCGATGTGGGACAAACATCATCTTTGTTTCTTCTTTTTGTTTTCCAAAAACCACATAATCTCCACTCATAAGTTTTCTAAAATCTTAAAAGATGATGTTTCTTGTTCTCAAATACACTTCACGACTTCGAACGGAGAAGAAAATCCAGTTTTTATGTCTCTTGCAAGAATTGAACCGGAGTAAAACCCGTTTTTAATTGTCCATCTTAATGTGGTCCAAAAAGAGGATGACAAGTGAGTATGCATAGAAAACATTCAATCTTCGGAATATTCTTTTACGTCAAGTATTGATAAGTGAGCCGTAAACCCATTCTTTTCATTTTTCTTGTTAATGTTGTAGCCTTGCAGTTCATAGCAAAGTTGTTCAGTTTATCCGCTATTGGAATCAACAAGTATACTTCTAGCTAGTTGCATGGACTCATTCGCTTATTTGGTTAAACTCGCAAAGTAGGCGTCTTACTTAAACATGATAATTCACAATAATTCACATTTGTACAAAATCATTCTACCCCCAAACGGCATAAACACCACGTGGTTGTAAAACATGGTTGGTCACCGACTATCATGAGGATGAGGGAGGTTCAGTAAATATCCGAAAGTTGTGTTTCAATTGTTGTACTTTAAATACTTAGCAGTCGCAACAGCAGACCAAGACTTAAACATACCCAAAATGTCTTAGGTGTATCGAGTTTCAGAGGAGTGCCTTCGACCCCATCCTGACACTTTTCAACTGCTTAATTAGATTACTTAAACAGATAATAACTATAAACCCAACATTTTAAAATAGGTAATAAGATTTAGTTACCTAAGTTTTTAAAATACCACGTTTATACTCACCATCTTGTTTTGTAATTTAGATAAAAATATTTGATCGCAGTTTCTGATTGTGTGTCCTACTTCTAATGGCAGCCCTTTTAAAGAAATGTCTTATGTAAAGTTGATAGATTTAGGCGATGTGGGACAATCATCTTCTTTAGTTTTTTTTTATTATGCAAAAGTTATATAAGTAATGAGTGACTAAAACTAATCCTTTAGCATGTAAAAATAGAGAATGCAAAATAACTTGACTCTATTTATTTAAGACTCAAAGAAATAATAGTGTCAATCAAAAAAGTTAATTTACTTAAACTAGAAGCAATTCTCTTAACGTTTATTGGAAAGATAATTTTCTTAACGTTTATTGAAAAAGCTTAACACTTAAAATTAGTATAAAAAATTGGCTTATATGCTCGTCTTGGTACACCATACACTTTCCAAGGACCGCATAGCAGTTAGGTTTTCTAAGTTAGAACATTTACTAGTTCAAAGGTTCGATCATCGCTCCTTGTAATGTTAGAGATCATTTTCTACCCTTAGTAGGAGTATGGCTGTGTACACTCAACCTCTCACATAGACGGTCTTAGTCGATGTTAAGACCCATAACCCAGGAAAAACACTACTATTAAACAATCATTTAAAATATATTCAGTCCTAACTCCTAACATATTTATAAATTTTAGAATATTTTAGTTAATTTTGGATACAAATTCAACTCAATATCATAATGAATTTATAATTTACATTACAAATCCAAAATTATTCTGATCTCGAATTTCAAAAGATTAATACTAGTATTTGGTGCATGCAAATATGTTACAAATTCATATTTATACCTGATCATCTGTGAGCCATTTTTCTCAACCGAAATTTTTCCTCATTCCCTTCTTTTGTTTACCCATAATACAAACCAGCTTTACTTCAAGTATAACACTTACAGATTCATTTTTTTTATAATCACATTACTTTGACTTTTATTTGTTATAACATTTATTCGCAACACCAAAAGAAGATGAATTATGTGAGTATTTGTAAAAGATACATTGCGACGTGTTTGCAAAACTGGAATCCTAGGAGAAGTCTCTATGTCATGGATTCCATCCCAAGCATATTGCGCAGGATAAGATTTTTCTACTGATTCTTACCAACTATATAACAGAAGAACAACTTATTCATGTTGGTAAATTTCCAATATATATTATATAATTACGCTCCAAGCATGCACGTATCCGGTTATTATTTAAGTTTTCTGGTTAAAAAGTGTTGTATTTGATCTTTATATTTTGGCTCAAAAACGGTTAAATATTGGAAATACCTTCTGCAAGCTGGTATCCAACGTTCCACTTTTTTTCAAGCAAAAAGAAATTAATAAACGTAAAAATGCAACACGAGAATGCAGTACGCGATACAACGAATGGCCCTTACACGTTCGTTCTCCTGCACCACCTCGGCTAGAAATATGGCTATCACGTCGTGGTGTGTTTTCGGTAAAACGCAAACTCATTGCACACCGTACCATGTGGCATGGTCTAATTAATTTCACTATAACTTGTACTACAATGATGATGTTTTTGTTGGAAACTTTAATCTCATTAATCTTTGTTTAATCTGCACAATTTAGGGATGGGTCAAAAGCCCACAAAAACAGACCCAAACCCATTTGTCAGTTATATACGGTTGGTTATATGTGAAAAGATGTGTCGTAACCATCACACCCCTTCACCAAAATCATACCGATTCAATTAGTCTACATAGTTTTCATTGTAAACGATTCTTGTAACCCACTTTATTCATTATTAATAAATCTCTGCGGAAGGGTTCACCCCATATCAATTTTCTTGTTCTTCCCTAATTAATTCTGTCTATATATATGATTGTCATGATGCTCGTTTGATCATTATAAGATCCTGGATGTATGGCGCCTGTGAAGATCAACATGGTATCAGAGCGGAAGGGATCAAACGACACAACAATTCATGATCAAGATCATAAGGACGAAGCACATTCAGAAAAAAGAAAGAGGCAGAAGGAAAGATCAAGGAGGAACAGAAAGAAAGAAAGAAAGAAGCGGAAAAACATGGCGGTTTTTAAAAGAACACATGATCACATGGATATAATGAAGATCACAGAAGAATTCATTTGAGGGGATTTACCTTAAACGAAAAAGACAACCGGCGAACGTGGATTTAACGTAACCGGAGAGTAACAACAAAAGCCATGAAGATTATACGTTTTCTGAAGATCACAAGGTGCAGATGAAAACTATCAAGATGGTATGGAACGGTTTGGCCAAGGTTTTTTTGATGATCCTGAAAATAAGGATGAAGACTTGCAGCATGATCTTGGAAATAAGGATGAAGACTTGTAGCATGATCCTGGAAATAAGGATGAAGACTTGCAGCATGATCCTGGAAATAAGGATACATGATCCTGAGAAAAAAACAACAAACTGCATACTTCAAGCCAGAAGAATGAATAAGAAGATTGAAGCATCAAAGATTAATAGATTAAGGGGGAATGTTGGAAACTTTAATCTCATTAATCTTTGTTTAATCTGCACAATTTAGGGATGGGTCAAAAGCCCACAAAAACAGACCCAAACCCATTTGTCAGTTATATACGGTTGGTTATATGTGAAAAGATGTGTCGTATGGTTTTGACAGAACCATCACACCCCTTCACCAAAATCATACCGATTCAATTAGTATATATAGTTTTTATTGTAAACGATTCTTGTAACCCACTTTATTCATTATTAATAAATCTCTGCAGAAGGGTTCACCCCATATCAATTTTCTTGTTCTTCCCTAATTAATTATGTCTATATATATGATCGTCATGATGCTTGTTTGATCATTATAAGATCCTGGACGTATGACGCCTGTGAATTCTCAACATATTTTTGTTCCAATATACAAAAAGAGCCGCAAAGTTCCAACAATATCAGATTACAAACAAGAATTTGGATACCAGTAAAAAGATTTAAAAACAAATATACCAATTTAAGCATGACATAAATTAGTTGCCTACTTAAAATGTGTATATGTATTGTAAACCATGTTGTCGTGAAAATTTTCTTGCTGGAGGAAGAGATTAACTTTGATGTGTGACTACTAATACGCGTTAGTGTTTGGGAAAATGACAGGTTAACGAAAAGTTGACAAAGTTTAGTTAAGTTTAATGGACTTAAAGATCATAACTGTGCAGAGGCAAAGAATTGTGATAACTAGGGCCCTCATTCGAGACACAACAATACTACTCCTGGACAAGGCAAAAAATTGTGATAGCTAGAGCCCGTCACATGACTTTTTTGGTTAGCTAGGGATTTGTTCCGCTCAAGGGCTAACGTTTATTTTTGGTATGGTGGAAGATTGGTAAAATCTGGTGAGATATGGGCTGGGATATTTTTTAGATGTTTTTTATATTGATTAGTTAGGGAAAAGTTATAGCTTATGCTGATGCAGATGCTGATGTTGATGCTGATGCTGATGCTGGGAGTATGACTTCAGGTATAGCTAAAATGTTGGTTGGTGTACGTTTCTTTTGTTTTTTCCATTCTTGATCGATAATCATTGATCTCGAGCAATGCTGATGTAAGTAACCGTGTAAACTTTTATTACTTTTTGACATTGTCTGTTGATTTTGATTATTGCATATAGGATGGAAACAAAAGTAGTGGAAGTGGAAGGAAGTTGGAAATACTAAGTGACGGAATAGAAATACAAAAGGTACATTTCACATACCCAGGCTGACCCGAGACCCAGCTTTATGAGAGTTTTCTAAGAAGTGAAGCCCAGAACAAGCATTGGATTAGTTGGGAAAAGTGGATGTGGGAAGTCTATAGTAATCGCCTTGATCTAAAGATTCTATGTTACAGATCGAATTACAGTTAAGGTAGATCGAGTGGACACGTATGCTTAACATTTAATGGTATAGAAATCATATGGCACTCGTCAGCCAAGAACCCGTCCTTTATTTAGGCACAACTCGTGATAATGTCATTTTTGGAAAGCTATATGCATCAGAAAACAAGCTCATTGCTAAATCTGCCAATGCACATACTATTATCTCATAAGCAAGGCGTGTTTTTTCAACTAGCTAATATTCATAAAGCATTAGGATTTCGTTGGATCATTAGTTGCAGCAATGACGGGACTAGGGTGTCCCGCGATATGACAATTCACGAGACCTCGATATAAAATATATGTTCTTTACCTGGTCGAAAAAGAAGTCAAGTTTTTACAAGCTTCAAAATTCAATGTGTTTAGCTTTCGTCGTTTTCAAGCGTCATAATACATTCTTACTTTTCAACAATTTCATGCTAAAAAATGCTTTAATCCAACCCTAAACACATAACATATTTAAGATCAAATTGTTACATCATGCACATTTTTGAGGTACTTGTATTGATATAAACACTTTTATTTTAGTCCACAACCCATGTGGGAATTTACAAGATAAATATATCAAGAGATATATGAGCTATTTTGCATCCTTGTTTTTTTACTAGAAACTAAGAGACAAATCCTCACCTTCCATTTATTTTTATTTAATGGTGGAAATTAACCCAAGATAAAAAAAACACGGAGGGGTCATTTTTGCCAAAATGTCTAAAAGTTGAAAAATGGGCAGAGGACCAAAGTTGTGAATATGACGGAGTAATGATTTATCACTAGTGATATTTCACTAGCAAAAATCAATGAAATATCACTGTTGATAAAACAATGA
This sequence comes from Glebionis coronaria, assembly GCA_025667525.1. Classification (NCBI taxonomy): domain Eukaryota; kingdom Viridiplantae; phylum Streptophyta; class Magnoliopsida; order Asterales; family Asteraceae; genus Glebionis; species Glebionis coronaria. Next base: position 592,750,153 of record CM046879.1, on the reverse strand, counting down.
AATGTCAGTGGGATATTACGCAGTAACTATGTTAATGAAGTATCACTAGTGATGTTTCATTGATTTATCCCTAGTGATATTTCATTGTTTTTACCAGTAGCGAAATATGAGTTGTGATAATCAATTTTCGTTATATTTACAATCTAGTCCGCCGTTTCTTTACAACTTTTGGACATTTTGGCAAAAATGATTCTTCCATGTTTTTTTTAGTCTTATGTATTGGATGGTTATAATTTGTCCATTTGATTCCAAAAAAACAAGTTTCTAAAATAACTTTTGTCAATATATCAAATAAGTTTATAATAGCTTTTGTCAATATATCAAAATAACATCATGTTGCAACATTTAATATTTGTGTTAGTTAAGAAGAATGTGGAGAACAGGGAGTTCAACTATGAGGTGGACAAAAGCAAAGAATCGCGATAGCTAAAGCCGTCATTGAAGACCCAACGATACTACTATTGAACGAGGCAACAAGCGCCTTTGATGTTCAATTAGAGCAAGTAGTTCAAGAGTCCTTGATTCGGTAAGTAGATAAAAATCCAAAAGGAGCTGAGACTTAACAAGATGTCAGCTCGAGACTAAAATTATTAGTATTAGTTATAATAAATTACATATGATATAACTTTGAAGATCAATAAGCAATTAAGATATCAGATCAACTAAATATGCTCGAAACAAGCCGAGCTTAAACTCCAACTCGCGTAATGCTGAAACAAGCTGACAAGTTCAAGCGGAGCGCGTGCAGGGTCATGTTTATTCTCCTGCCTTTAATTATGGTAAAAAAAAATTAAATACATTTGCTCAAGTGACTAATTAACTACAATTCTTCGCTTATGTAAGCGTTGGTTTGTGGGCTTCAATTTTTTGGTTTCGATTATTCAAACCTATCAAGGGATTTCGGCACCTCTTATTATTATTAACTTTTTGTTTTTTCAAAATTTTTATAGTTTTTTTTAAATTTTGAACTACGGACGAAAAACAAAATACAATGTCTTCTTAAATAGAAAAAACATCTCATGCCATAAAAAGTAGGTAAAACTAAATTGGGTAGGGGTGTCTATAATTAGGTTATGACTCACAAAAACTGAAAACTGAATCGAATCGAATCCAAGCTAAAACTAAACCAAAAATATAATTCGATTTTTGAGTCATAACCGAATCTAACCGAACTACAAATATTGTTTTCGTTTTGGATATGGTATTGACAATCGGACTTGAAAACTAAACCAAAAACCAAAATTATATAAAATATAGACATAAATTTTATATTTATTTATATAAAATACTTATTAAACTTTAAAATTAATCCTAATATATTAAATTAGTTATTAAAATATAATTTTTAATATCAAAAAGTAATTTTTATACATAAAATAAAATATTTTTGCCAAATATTTATATAACTATATATATTTTCAAATAACGCCGGATAATTTGGGTTAACTCAAAAAGCGAATTGAATTCAAATTCGATTTTCGATTGAAATCTAGTTTGATTCAGTTTGATTTTTAGATTGACCCACAAAAAAAATTTACTTAGCAACTCGAACTGAATAAATCGAACAATCTGGAAACCGAACCTAACGACACTCTAAAAGTGAGGGTAAGAGAGGAGGGTGTCACGACATGGCATGCCTCATCGTGACGACATGGCACCCACGTCGCCTCTCTTCGCCCCTTGTCGCCACACCGACCCGCCCCTCGTCGCCATCAAAATTTCGGAAAACCGAAATATGAACGACGAGCACATTGTGGTACCCCTCTCGTTGCTTCCCTTTTTTTCTTCATTTCTTGTTTTTAATGAGTTGTGTTGGGTGTGTTGTGAGTGAGGGGGTATTTTTATGAGTTGTGTTGGTGTGATGTGACGTTAAATTAACAACTGACTAGGCAAAATTTTGAGGAGTACCCATGTCGTGGTACCCTTCTCTCTAATACCCACTCAGGGTGTACCAATAACGTACTCTTGAAAAACAATAGTGTAGTAATTTTTTAAGTTGACAGGTAGATAACTTTTTAGCACAAATTATATGGTGTACTAACTAACATAATTTTTAAAGTTGACAGGTTATAAATAATACTTTGAAATAACCAAAATATAAGTCATATAAATCCTTTTAGCGTTTTAATATCATGTAAATAAACAACAGCATATATTCATCACAAAGCTATTCTAGTTCTTAACCTACTTAAGACATTTCAGTATTTGAATTTAAATATCATCATGACAAAATAAATGTGCTGAATAAATTTGGATTTTAAGCGTGTTAAATCCACTTTTCGACCAACTCAACCCAAAATACGAGGTTTTCATTCAAAAAAAATCTTACACCTTAAAAAGTAGATAAATTAAGGTGGGGTAATATTTAAAAAGTGTTTTTATGTTGTGTAATATACAAAGAGGGCGATCATTTCACATAATATTTTAAAAAAGTAAGTTCATACGCTGATAAACTTTGGTAAATTTGCACACCAAATATAGCCTTAGTACACAATTGTTTTTCAAGAGTGGTTTCATTGATGCACCCTGTGGTGGTATACCATTTACCAAAACGAAACAAGTTTAATATTTATATTTTTAACCCCTTAAAATTTCTGAATTCACATAAAAAGCCATATAAACTTTAGCTTACAAAACTAAATGTTTGAAGGCGAACATGTATGTTTGAATGCGTGCATTAATGCATTGATCGCTACTTATATGTAAATCAAACTAATGTGCGGCTTCTGAAACAATCACATTATTGACACTACTTTCACCACCACTCAAGTCAATAAGGGCATATTCTAATCGAGACAGTGGTGTATGTCTCTCACAATTGGTAGGTTGTGAATCATTCGCTAACTTTAAACGTATCACTCATTGTGTACATCGATCATTTGTATAAATTGTTGAGTGAAAACATAAGGCACACGCAAATCTTTGCTTTAACCCGAGACTACAAAGGGCACACGCAGATATCAAATATTTGCTTTAAACCAAGACTACCAAAGCAAAAGGTAACATCACTTATTTGATTTAACCCGAGACTACATAGGGCACGCGCAGATATCAAATATTCATCGTGGAGCCTCTATTTGTTGTCACTTGAACATTTAAATACATACACAATGCGTTTGTAAATCATTTACAATAGCTCTAATGTATCTTATCAATCAAATTCCAACTGTTTAATAAGATTACTTAAACAAATATTTAACTATAAACATAGTATTTTCAAATAGGTAATTCTCATTAAAGTGCATTCGCATTACAGTGTCATTAAAAAGAAATTACATCAAAACTTATCCAAAACCAAACTATTATATATCCAAATTAAAACAAAATAAAAAACATCACCGAAGACCTTGAATCTTTCTCATCCGAAGAAAATATGCTTGCCATTGTTGTGACTGATTGAGGGCAGTAACATAGATCCATAGATGAAAATGGTGATACCCACAAAGGAAATCAACAAACACAACTTCCCAAAACCGAACTCTCAAACCCAAGAAAATATGCTTGCCATTGTCGTGGTTGATTGGGGGGGGCATTAACATAGATCCATAGATATAGGTACGGAGATGGAAACAACCAGGTAAGTGCGAGTTTGTAGGAATATCCACCGTTTTGGAAAAGAAAACTAGATCTGAGAAATGAATTTGATTTGTTTTTGAAATTGAACAGATAATTGAAGAAGGTTTAAGTTTATTGGTAGCTCTCCGAACCTTCGACGTGTAGCCGGTGGCCGGAGGAGGCGGCTAAAAGATGATTTAGGTTAAAAGTTAGAGAGAAAAGATGGGTTTTAGGGTTTTTAGGGTTAGGTAATTAGATTTTGAAGAAAGTCAATTACCTAAATGCAATCCTAGATTTATATTAATATTTGGTTAATTGGTTATGTAATTTAGATAAAAATAACTACTAGGCGAGTCGTGAGAAAAGATTGTTTGCAACTTAAATATACTTTTAGCCTCTTATTATACTATGTACCAATTTATCAGTTAGAAAAGCAACCATACTCAAACAAGCTTGTTTCCTTACAACAGACAAAAGATAACACTTTTATTAAAGGCAAAGGTAAATCCCTATGTTCAAAATGTTATTTCCAACACTTCCGACTATATTAACATGCTTTTTTAAACAATATTATCGGGTCACATGTTTGATCATCGAGTTTTTTCGTTCGAGTTATTGGATCACGGGATCGAACACTAGGTCAACTTGATCGAGTCATCAATTACGCGTTCGACCACCAAATCAATTTGATCGAGTCACTGGGTCACAGGATTGACCATCAGGTCAACTCGGTCGAGTCACCAAATCACGGTTTCACCCACAAGGTTAACCCGGTCGAGTCACAGAATTACCGATTCGAATTAAAGTGACTTGCTATCGTTGACTATTTACCAAATTCCGATTCTATGTATAAGATATCGTCTAGTATAAAAAAACTAATACTTTATTTTATAAACTCAGTTAAAAATATGAATTTTATTATATTATAAAAACTGTAATTTATAAATAACAAAAGTCAAATTTTAACTCAGCTTAGTAGTAATTTCCTTTATTTCAAGAAAAAACTCCATAAGAAGATGAAAGCTTAGTTTAATACTGTGCTTATTACTCTGCTTTGTGCCTTCCATTTATGCAGAGCTTTCTACACTCTTAACTTCTACTTCATGTTTCTCACTTTATGCAGTTTGATATAGGATGAACTCACTTTCATGTGTCTCACTATTTACAATCCGCTTTCAACAACTCTTATAATTTTAATTAATATTTTTTCTTGTTTAAATTATGCAAATGCCTTTCCTTTCATTGGACTGATATTCATTCAGTGCTTTTTGCTAGTGAGCAAATGGACCAAGAATCCAATAAAACCGGAACCGACCTAACCCGATCTAAATTTTGGAACGGTGGTTCGGTTCCTCAATATTGCAAATTTCGGCTCTCGGATCCGTAACCAAAGAACCGCCCGACTTTCAAATACATATATGGGATTTCTATTTTATGAGATGTTCAGTTTCTTACCTAATTGTTCGCGTATGTCTCCGGTCAACGCTTCCGGAGCACGTACCTTTCCTCACCCCGTAACCGGAACCCTGGAGCATTTAATAAGGGTGATTTATGAACAGTAGAGCATTTAATGAACTAGCATTGGGCTAAGGAAAAAAACAAAAGGCGCCCATCCTAGTATCCAGGAGGCTTTCGTTTATCCTTTGGGTAAAGGGAAGCACCGCCGCCCTTGGAACAATAAATCCCTCGATTGTGGGGATTTGGCTAACCTAGGTTTTGAGACCTAGTCTACTGATATGACTACACATCCAGGTATGTACTATGAAGTAGTATAAATACCCCCACATTTAACACACACATTGATTCATTCTCAATACCACCATTAATACGTATTTTCACCCTTCGGTATTCTATACCGGATATCACTTGTGTGATAGCTACTTACTCTCACGACGGAGCTTGGTCCCGGGGTCAAACCCTGGACGAGCTAACGTGTGTTGCTCTGTGTATCCTAGGTTCAAGGTCAAGAGACAAGCACACATTCGAGACTGTCGAGGCAAAGTCACTAGCAATAGCCTAGCCGGAAGATTTTGTTTCAACAATTGGCGCCATCCATAGGACCCTAAACTCGGATCTCCACATAACAGCTAGCAATGGCAGGGGTCACAGGAGAGTCGGACCCACCGCTGTCTCCCAGTCGTGATCCCGCGACGGTAGTGAAAGAGACGGAAACGCCTCTAAACTTACGTGAGAAGATTTTGGAAAGTATGAGCACACTACAAGGTCTGGTGGAGCGTCATAATGCCGCATCTAAGAGACCCATTTCGCCTATACGCCTAGATTTTGAGGAGGATATATCGAATCTCCCGAAGGATAAGGACAGAGGACGTGAGGCTCAAAAGGAAGTTAACCTCCCGGAAGATGATTTACAAAAACCCTTCAAAGATGTGATGGCCTCTCCTTTTACCAAAAGAATCATACAATTCTCATCACCGAAGCATAGGTTACCCGCAACCCTCAAATTGTACTCAGGGGCCACGGATCCTAATGATCACATTACCCGGTTCGCCGGTGCAGCTAATTCAGGAGAATGGCCAATGCCAGTGTGGTGTAGATTTTTTCAGCAAACTTTAGATGGAGCCGCTGGAGGGTGGTTTGAAAGGTTGCCGAGGGGTAGCATAGACAACTGGGAAGACTTGAAAGAGCAGTTCCTGGAAAGATTCTCCTTGAGGAGGAAAAGTCTTAAAACACCGATGGAGATCACCACCATTATCCGCAAGGCACACGAAACATTGGCAGTATTTAAAGAGCGTTGGACAGACGAGGCAAGCTACATTCAAGGGGTTCCGGAAGTGATGTAGATATCGGCCTTCGTAAATGGAGCCAAATGCCTAGAATTGGTTCGACGTTTTACAGATGATACCCCGGCGACGGTTGCAGAGATGATGCAAAGAGTAGACGATTTCATAAAATCCGAGGATGCCTACCGTAATACTAAATTGCTGATACATCATTTTGCTAAGGGTTCAAAATAATTCTCGATATCCTCTCGAATTGATCTCGGTCTTAAGTGGAATGATTTGTTCTTGGTTAATAAAAAGAAGTTTGGTTGTTTATCTATTTTAAACTAAATGCAATTAATTAAACGTCGAAGAGTAAAGTAAAAGATTTAAATGATTAACGTTTGAAAACTTTAAAGATTATGCGAGGAAAATAAATAAACACTTAATACAAACTAACACTTGGAAACTTTGTGAAAAATAAGAACTTAATTGGAAAAGACTACAAGAAAGTTAGAACGGAACCATGCAAAATAAGTAATCGGAATAAAAGGAAAAATGTGCACCAATCGGAATGTATTCCGATTGGTGGTGATCGGAATGAGGTGAAGTAGCTCAATCGGAATACTGGGAAAGTGGGTATCAATCGGAATACGGGGCAAAGGGACGATCGGAATACGTGCAAAACACCCCAATCGGAATATGCAGCTAGCAACAATCGGAATATGTTCAAGCAACGAACCAATCGGAAAGAGGCAAGTGCCCGTCGGAAAGTAACTCGAGGTCTCAATCGGAATATGGGAATAATCCCAATCGGAAAGCGGGGCAAATACCTACCCGTCGGAATAAGCACCAATCGGAAAGGGGAGATAACAACCTTTCCGAAAATAATGGGAAACGGATTGGGGAGGATCCCTGGTCGGAAAGCCAATCGGAAAAGGGGGTTTAAACCCTTTCCGAAATCTATGGAAAAAAAAAGGTTAAGCTAGGTAATAAGCTAACCTTAATAAGCTAATACCAAAACTAACCCGAATCTATGACAAATCCGAATCAAATAAGCACTAGGATCAACTTATCAACCCGAAATCAAACAACTTTTTGTATGAAACAATAAAAATATAAATTTTTTAATAAAACTTTTAAACAAGAAAAGTAAGATAATCATAAAAATAAGCCAATAAGCACAAAAGTCTTAAAGCTTAATTAAATGAAAACATATAAAATGATCAAAAGATTAACTTTTTAGCATGAAATCAATTAGAACAACACGGATCACATGATAATCACACCAAAATCAATCTTAAATCAAGAAAAGTAGAATGAGATTAAGAGATAAAAGCTTAAAAATGGAACTTAATTAATTAAAGATAATACAAAAGTTTGAATTTGAAAGAGAAAAGAGATGAAATCTAGTGAGAGAAAGTTTAGAACTTTCTCTCTCTAAAACTAGAGAGAAAAACTAAAAACTAAAAACTAAGTGTGAATTTTTGTGAAGTAAGGGCCTTTATATAGGCGTGTACATGGTGGTGATGGGCTTTTTATTGGGCTTTGATTTGGGCTTCTTTTTCTTCTTTCTTCTTAAGTCTTCATGCGTCTTTTAAATAAACGTTGCCGACTTGGATTTGAGAAGTGTCGGTGAATTATTCCAACTCGTCTTATAATCATTTGTTTTATAGACTCGAGTTCTTCGACATATATGAATCTTCCATCTTTGGCTCTATTCTTCGATAAATCTTCAAATAGGCACAATGACTTCAAATCTTCTGCATCTCTTGGACAATAGACTTCGTCTTGAGTCTTTTTCCTTGATAAAACCCGTGTAATCCCATGTTTTCTTCATTATTCATCCGGTTGACTCTGAAAACACAATAAACACAAAAACCACGCATAATTCCAAACAAATGATATTAAATACGTGTTTTGGTCTCGTTTTAGCCCGATTTAAGTGGTAAAAGGATGGGTGTTTACACACCTATCAAATCCCCTACACTTAACCATTGCCATGCCCTCATGCAATGCTTAGTGGTAAAGCAAATTTACACTTTTCTCATAATTAATCAACCTTGGCCTTATTTAAAATTCTACTAAACAAAAATTAAAGAAATAAAACTTCAAAGATAACAAGGGAATAGAAAACCATTTTCACTTGAAAATAGCTACATGGAAATAACATGCAAAGAAATCGATGACTTACATTAGGGCTTTGGTGCTGCGAAGATTTATCACCCTCAAGTTTCACTTTCCCCAAACTAAGCTTAAAAACGAGATCATTGTTATTATAAGTTAGCAATTCAAACACTTACACATATGGCTTAATTAAATGCTTAGACTCCCTTATTCCTAGGTGTATCTCTTATATTTTATTTTTGTCTTAGAATGATCATGAAGATGCATTTTTGGACTTATTTCGATAGTTATTTAGGGCTGAAAGCAAAGTAGGACGATTTGATCAATAGTTAGCTAAAGGACAAAATCTTTTAAAACTGCTTCTCGGGATATCAAAAAGTTCATATCTTGGCATAACTTGGTTCACGATTTGAGACCTTTCTCGGGCCGATATTTGGCATGTACTTCATACTTCATATCTTCGAGAGACGTTCTTGAGATAATGGTCTTCTCATCATAATAGAGTTTCTTCACTTGGAGACTTTTGAGGGGTACTCCAACCTTGTTGACCACGACTTCATGATTATTTCTTCAATCTCTAATTGGGATTTTGAGATACAACGATCCGCCTCCTTTTCGGACTTGGATCTATTTATCCTCATACCTTGTTAGGGTCTTTTCGGATAGACTTCTCCATGATCTTTATGGGAGTTGATTGCTTTTCGTCGTGAGTCTTGATCCTTCATATTGATTTAGGGAATAATGCTTTTCACATCACTTTGGATCTTCAGCAATAAAATTGAATCCTCATGCCTTGTTAGGGCCTTTTCGGACTCGCCAATCTTCGCGCCCCGATTCATAAGTTATGCCTTGGCTATGAACTCTCGTCATTACCGAGCAACTTTTAAACGATCTTGGGCTAGAAGCTAAGTAACTTTTCAAATCGTAAGACCTTACTTATTGCAGATAAATTTTTAGCAAGTGATGGGAGAATAGGCAAATAATTACACCAAGTGAGCTTGTGCAAGAATACAGACTTATAATTGACTCTATCATTTCTCGTCCTCCACAATTTAAAATCTCAAGTAATGAGACTCGTGGACACTTAGCCTAATAAACCAATTAAGGTCTACCTGGTTAAGGATACTAGCTAGAATAAACTTGGATAAGTCTATTCGGGTTGAGTCAAAATAAACGCAACGGGCCTAATATGTCAAAGATTTCTAAACTAGCTACACCACTTTATTAATATTTTTGACTTTATTGTGGGATATATACATATGAAAGCAACGATAAAAATTTAAAAATTACAACTAAATGGCCAAAGTTAATAAAAAATTTGAAAAATGTTGAAAAATAGGATTTTCTGGTTAAATGAAGGCATTTTCATGGAAAAGTCCACTTAAAACTTTGATAGAAGTCTCCCCTACACTTAAGATAAACATTGTCCTCAATGTTTAAGCATGTGGGAAAAGTCTCCCCTACACTTATGACATTGTGCACGTTGGTTAACTCAAGTTAAGGAAGAGACGACTAACGTGATCAATTTCGAATGTGAGTATGAAGAAAATTGAATCACGATAGTGGAGAGATAGAACCGGATTTCGGATAACACGGGAGCACGGTTCTTCAAAGATTTCCAAGATTGCAGTTATCCCTGCAATCACATCACCACACCAATACAAACACGTATACAGGTCCCCCTACACTTAGGAGGTTAACACATAAAAAGATAGATACTCGGGCTGCCTCTCGAGGAGCGCTTGTTTTTGATAACCGAGTCACGAGCCTGACTCGACCCAAAATTAGTTCATGGGGAACGTGGTGAGGGATGGAATCATCTCCTGAGAGATGTCCTCACCAAAGTACAGCTTCAGACGCTGGCCATTCACCTTGAAATTGGGCCCATTTGGCTGAGAAAGCTCAATGGTCCCATTCTGAAAGACGTTGGCGACGGTGAATGGACCAGACCAGCGGCTCTTCAACTTGACAGAGAAGATCTTCAACCGAGAGTTGAAAAGTAAGACTTGATCACCAACATGGAACTCTCGGTTCTTGATTTTTGCGTCATGGAGGATCTTCGTCTTTTCTTTGTAAATCAGCGAGTTCTCATAAGCTTCATTTCTCAGTTCGTTGAGCTCGTTGAGTTGAATCTTGCGATGATCACCGGCTTTGTTGATGTCGAAGTTAGCCCACTTTAAGGCCCAGTGCGCCTTATGTTCCAGCTCGATGGGAAGGTGGCATGCTTTCCCATACACAAGACGATAAGGTGTACAACCGATCGGAGTCTTGTAAGCAGTACGGAAAGCCCACAGAGCATCATCTAACTTATCGGCCCACGCGGCACGATGCTCTCCCACAGTACGCTCCAAAATTCGCTTCAATCCACGGTTGGATATCTCGGCTTGCCCATTGGTTTGGGGATGATAAGCGGTGGAAAGACGGTGATTGACACCATACTTTGCCATGACTCTTGCAAATTGATCGTTGCAAAAATGAGTCCCGCGGTCACTGATAATAGCACGAGGAACACCGAATCTAGCGAACAGCGATTTCAAAAAGTTACAAACCACCCTTGCATCATTAGTAGGTAAAGCTTTGGCTTCAACCCACTTGGAGACGTAGTCAACGGCAACAAGGATGTATTTGTTTCCTTTAGATGAAGGAAATGGCCCCATAAAGTCGATACCCCAAACATCAAAGATTTCACACTCTTGAATGAAATTCTGAGGCATCTCGTCTTTATGTGTGATCGTGCCTTGTTTCTGGCAAGCATCACATTTCTTAACCATATCGTGAGCGTCACGATAAATGGAGGGCCAATAAAATCCTGAATCAAACACTTTTTTGGCGGTGTAGTTGGGACCAAAGTGACCACCAGTGGGTCCTTTGTGGCAAGCATCAAGGATTTCGAAAGCTGCCGGTCCATCAACACATCAGCGAATAATCAAGTCAGCACATTGTTTGAAAAGATACGGGTCATCCCAGAAGTAAGTCTTTATGTCTTTGAAGAACTTCTTCTTTTGCTGGGATGTTAACCCGTCAACGAGGATTCCACCCGCTAAGTAGTTTGCAATGTCTGCGAACCACGGGGTTTCGTCAGCAGTTGAGTTGATAGACATTAAGGTCTCCAGGGGAAAAGAATCATTGATTTCTTTGTTCGGATGATCCCCTTGGTAAGGATCCTCAAGTCTACTGAGATGATCCGCGGCTAGGTTTTCTGCTCCTTTTTTATCGCGAATTTCGATTTTAAATTCCTAGAGCAGCAAAACCCAGCGAAGAAGTCTTGGTTTGGAATCTTGCTTTGTCAACAAGTACTTCAGCGCGGAATGATCGGTATACACGATGGTGGTGGAAAGGACAAGATAGGGGCGGAATTTTTCAAAAGCATAGACAACAGCTAAAAGCTCTTTTTCGGTTGTCGTATAATGCAATTGTGCCCCTGTCATTGTCTTGCTAGCGTAATGGATTGGTTGGAAGTGTTTGTTCACTCTTTGTCCAAGAACCGCTCCAATAGCAAAATCACTAGCATCGCACATCAACTCAAAAGGCAGCTCCCAATTAGGGGTAACTAAGACGGGTGCCTTAGTAAGCTTATCCTTAAGTGAGTCAAAGGCTTCAAGACACTCCTTGGAGAAGATAAAAGGAGTATCTTTTTCCAAGAGGTGGGTCATCGGGCGAGCGATTTGAGAAAAATCTTTGATGAATCGACGGTAGAAGCCCGCATGACCCAGAAAACTTCTTACACCCTTCACGGTTGAAGGTGGAGGCAACTTAGCGATAACATCGACTTTAGCACGGTCTACTTCAAGACCGGCTTTCGAGATCTTGTGTCCTAGGACGATGCCTTCTTTTACCATAAAATGGCATTTTTCCCAATTCAGAACTAGGCGAGTGTCTTCGCACCGCTTGAGCATACGTTCCAAATTGGCAAGGCACGCAGAGAATGAATCGCCATAGACCGAGAAATCATCCATGAATACTTCCATAGTGTCTTCCACCATGTCATGGAAGATCGCCATCATACACCTTTGGAATGTCCCAGGAGCATTACATAAACCAAAAGGCATGCGTTTGTAAGCAAATGTTCCATAGGGACAAGTGAATGTGGTCTTTTCTTGGTCCTTGGGATCGATGGGAATTTGAAAATACCCGGAGAAACCGTCTAAGAAGCAGTAATAGTCATTACCAGCTAGACGCTCGAGCATTTGATCCATGAAGGTAAGAGGAAAGTGGTCTTTTCTCGTGGCATCATTGAGCTTGCGATAATCAATACAAACTCTCCACCCTGTAACGAGACGAGTGGGAATCAACTCGTTGTGTTCATTGGGAACAACGGTTATTCCGCCCTTCTTGGGCACACAATGGACGGGACTTACCCACGGCGAATCCGAAATAGGGTAGATCAAGCCGGCATCTAGAGTTTGATAACCTCTTGTTTGATGACGTCATGAATTTTAGGATCAACCCTTCTTTGGTTCTGGATTGTGGGTTTGAAGTCATCTTCCATGAGAATCTTGTGAGTACAAAAGTTCGGATCAATTCCGCGGATATCGGAAATTTTCCAAGCAATTGCCTTCTTATGAGCTTTAAGCACAGCGATGAGACGAGTTTTCTCTTCTTCTTGCAAGTCCTTAGCGATGATGACGGGTGACTTCTTCTCTTCTTCAAGAAACGCATACTCGAGATGAGGCGGCAACTCCTTAAATTCTAAATCCGGAGGATTTTCGACGGGAGGCGTTTTCAAAATCGTGGCATCGATAGCAATAACCGTGGGAGATGGAGGAGAAGGATTGTCTTCGGTGAGAAGATTGTCAAAGAAATTCATATCTTCATCCCCATCGATAGGAGAATCATTAGTAGCTAAATTCGCATCTCCCATGGTATCTTCAAGATTGTTCCAAAATAAATCACTATCTCCAAATAGAGACAACGATGAATCAATAGAAGACACGGTCTCAACATTGGGAAGAGAGGAAGGAATACTTTTGCAAGCATCAATAAAGTGGGCTTCACAAGCCTCATCCAGAACGTCAATACAATTAACACTCTCGTTGGAATAAGGTTGTTTAGACAACTTTCCCATGTTGAAGACTACTTTATCGTCACCCACTCTCATGATAAGCTCACCGGCTTCAACATCAATGAGAGTGCGACCGGTCCTAAGGAATGGACGACCAACAATCAGTGGTACACGGGGGTCCATCTCGTAGTCGACGACAACAAAATCAGCAGGGAAGGTGAATTTGTCGACTCCTACAATGACATCTTCGGCTATCCCCACTGGATAAGCAACCGTACGGTTAGCCAATTCCAAAGTCATTTTAGTGGGGACTAGCTCTGGGAGAGATAATTGCTTCCAAACACTTAGAGGCATGAGATTAATACTGGCACCTAGATCGGCTAGGGCCATGCAATTCTCTACTCCCGGGAAATTGCAAGGGATAAGAAAACGACCCGGATCACCAAGCTTGATTGGCAATTTCCTTAAGAGCAATGCAGAGCAGTTCTCATTAAGTTGGGTGTTGGCGAGATCGAGGAGCTTTTCCTTGTCGCTCAGAAGATCTTTAAACATTTTAGCATATTTAGGCATGTGAGCGAGAGCCTCAGCGAAGGAGATATTGAAATTCAATTGTTTGAACATTTTAAGGAAGTTCGAAACTTGAATATCGTCCTTGCTTTTGAGCTTCTCTTTCCTCAACCTAGATGGATAAGGTATATTGGAAGAAGAAGAAGGCTTTGGTAGAATAGGATCACTCACATCCTTGGGTGGAGGAGGGGTAGAAGTAGGAGGTGGAGAAATTGGGGAAGGAGAAGGATGGGGGACAGGAGCAGGTGACTCGTTCTCCTTAGTCACAACCACCGGTGGAGATATAGGAAGCTCGGGTTCCTTGGTACCTTTGCCACTTCGAGTGGTGATTGCTTTCATCTCCCCTCTTGGATTCGCAACGGTGTTACTCGGAAGAGTACCCGAAGAAGAGGGTTGATTACCATTGAAGAAACTAGCCATCATGTTCCGCAAGTCATTCGTTTGACTATCCATAGTGTTCTTCATATAAGCTCTTAGATCATTCCCTTGTTTCATCAGATCTGCTTTCAAGTTGCGCACTTCCTCTTGGAGATTTCCCACAATCACATCATTGGTCCTCATGTAGGTTGCAACCTCTTGGTGTTATGTAGTGTTTGTTTGGGTAGGAGGAGCATTGTATGCAGGTGGTTGGTAAGCTGGTTGTTGGTAGACTTGATTGTTACGTTGAGGTGGTTGTTGCTGCTTGTGAGGTGGGATGTATGGTTGTCGAGGTTGTTGTTGTTGTTGAGGGCGGTTGAGGTTTTGTTGTTGGTTTTGGTTTTGGTTGTTAGGATTAAAACCAGGTGGTGAGAGATAGTTGTTGGAACGGTAGCTAAGCAGGTTGCGGTCACCTTGAGGTTTTGCTTGATAAGCAGGTTGAGTATAGGTGCCATATGCTGCATTAACATTCTCAGCAGGGTAGTCTTGGGTGGCGGTACAAGTTGTGTAAGAATGAGGACCACCGCATATCTCACAAGGTTGGCTGACAGCGTTCACTTGAGCGTTTTTGGCGTTGTTGCTGTTGTTGTTGCTGACGGTGTGGGTGACAAGCGATTCAAGAAGTGTGGTGATTTTGTCAAGTCGCTTGTCGCTGTCATTAGTGCTAGCACTAGCAACATTGGTCCTAACACTCTTGGTTTGCACACGAGATTTGTTCTCAATGATATCCCAAGCAGCATTGGAAGTCTTAGCCAATAAATTACCCCCCGAGGCACTGTTCAGTGAATCTTGGTCACTCATGCTTAAACCATTGTAAAAAGTATTGATTTGATGTACTTTGGTAAAACCATGTTGTGGGCATTTCCTTAAAAGATCTTTAAAACGATCCCAAGATTCACTGAATGACTCATCGTACTTTTGTTCAAAATTTATGATCTCATTCCGCAAAGCGGTAGTACGAGAGGGTGGAAAAAAGTAGTTGATAAACTTTGTTTCCAAATCCGTCCACGAGAGAATACTCTGTGGCGGTTCCTTAGCAAGCCAATGCCGGGCTTGTCCCTCTAAAGAAAAGGGAAAAAGTTGTAACCTTATCACTTCTTGTGGCACTCCATTGAACTTGACCGTGTTGGTGAGTTGTAGAAATCTCTTGATATGGTCGTGTGGGTCATCAATGGTGCGTCCCAAGAATGGTTGAGCTGAGACCATCTGGATAAAGCCTGACTTTAGCTCGAAATTGTTGGCGGCAATTGGTGGTATAACAATTGGATCCGTATTGCCATCAACATGAGCTTGCAGCAGTTCAATCATTGGGCGATTATCCGGAAGGTGCTCATTGTTGTTGTTATTGTTCATGTTGTTGAAAGGCGGATTGTTGTTGTTATTATTGTTGTTTGGAGGTGGTATGTTATTGTTGTTTTGTACACCAGCCATGTCTAAGTTATCGAGAGGCTCGGGCTCTTGATAAGACGTGGATCGAGTGCGCATACACCTGCAAAAGAACGAACAAAGAAAAACAAAGCAAAAATATTTTTGGTTTTTATTGTTTTTTACTTTTTAGGATTTTTGAAAATTTTATATTTTTTAGTTGTTTTTGAAAATTTTCTTGAAAAAGTAACGTTCACGAGGAACGGATCCCAAAATCCAAGTTCTACAAAAAACTTTTGATCTTAACGAGAGGAGCCGGCAGCGGCGCCATTTGATACATCATTTTGCTAAGGGTTCAAAATAATTCTCGATATCCTCTCGAATTGATCTCGGTCTTAAGTGGAATGATTTGTTCTTGGTTAATAAAAAGAAGTTTGGTTGTTTATCTATTTTAAACTAAATGCAATTAATTAAACGTCGAAGAGTAAAGTAAAAGATTTAAATGATTAACGTTTGAAAACTTTAAAGATTATGCGAGGAAAATAAATAAACACTTAATACAAACTAACACTTGGAAACTTTGTGAAAAATAAGAACTTAATTGGAAAAGACTACAAGAAAGTTAGAACGGAACCATGCAAAATAAGTAATCGGAATAAAAGGAAAAATGTGCACCAATCGGAATGTATTCCGATTGGTGGTGATCGGAATGAGGTGAAGTAGCTCAATCGGAATACTGGGAAAGTGGGTATCAATCGGAATACGGGGCAAAGGGACGATCGAAATACGTGCAAAACACCCCAATCGGAATATGCAGCTAGCAACAATCGGAATATGTTCAAGCAACGAACCAATCGGAAAGAGGCAAGTGCCCGTCGGAAAGTAACTCGAGGTCTCAATCGGAATATGGGAATAATCCCAATCGGAAAGCGGGGCAAATACCTACCCGTCGGAATAAGCACCAATCGGAAAGGGGAGATAACAACCTTTCCGAAAATAATGGGAAACGGATTGGGGAGGATCCCTGGTCGGAAAGCCAATCGGAAAAGGGGGTTTAAACCCTTTCCGAAATCTATGGAAAAAAAAAGGTTAAGCTAGGTAATAAGCTAACCTTAATAAGCTAATACCAAAACTAACCCGAATCTATGACAAATCCGAATCAAATAAGCACTAGGATCAACTTATCAACCCGAAATCAAACAACTTTTTGTATGAAACAATAAAAATATAAATTTTTTAATAAAACTTTTAAACAAGAAAAGTAAGATAATCATAAAAATAAGCCAATAAGCACAAAAGTCTTAAAGCTTAATTAAATGAAAACATATAAAATGATCAAAAGATTAACTTTTTAGCATGAAATCAATTAGAACAACACGGATCACATGATAATCACACCAAAATCAATCTTAAATCAAGAAAAGTAGAATGAGATTAAGAGATAAAAGCTTAAAAATGGAACTTAATTAATTAAAGATAATACAAAAGTTTGAATTTGAAAGAGAAAAGAGATGAAATCTAGTGAGAGAAAGTTTAGAACTTTCTCTCTCTAAAACTAGAGAGAAAAACTAAAAACTAAAAACTAAGTGTGAATTTTTGTGAAGTAAGGGCCTTTATATAGGCGTGTACATGGTGGTGATGGGCTTTTTATTGGGCTTTGATTTGGGCTTCTTTTTCTTCTTTCTTCTTAAGTCTTCATGCGTCTTTTAAATAAACGTTGCCGACTTGGATTTGAGAAGTGTCGGTGAATTATTCCAACTCGTCTTATAATCATTTGTTTTATAGACTCGAGTTCTTCGACATATATGAATCTTCCATCTTTGGCTCTATTCTCCGATAAATCTTCAAATAGGCACAATGACTTCAAATCTTCTGCATCTCTTGGACAATAGACTTCGTCTTGAGTCTTTTTCCTCGATAAAACCCGTGTAATCCCATGTTTTCTTCATTATTCATCCGGTTGACTCTGAAAACACAATAAACACAAAAACCACGCATAATTCCAAACAAATGATATTAAATACGTGTTTTGGTCTCGTTTTAGCCCGATTTAAGTGGTAAAAGGATGGGTGTTTACACACCTATCAATTGCCAACAGGGGAAGCAGGGGACGGTAGCATAAAGTATAGCAAGGAAGAAAGGTATGGTCCTTCCGGTTCACGTGGACGGCATAGGGGGCGTCAAAGAAATGATTATCGGTCTAGACCTCCGTTCCCCCCATATGTACCTCCGGTTAACCCAAATTATGGAAGAAGGCCGCCATACCAGCGTTCCAGCCTAGAGTCACTTACCAAATTTCCAAAGGAAATCTTAGCAACTGAGTTGCAATTGTGCCTCCCTCCACCGCAACCAACCAAAGGTATAATCCGGCCTGAAAACATGGATAAGTATTGTGATTATCATCAAGAGAAGGGGCATCTTACCAATAATTGCCATCAGTTGAGAAAGCAGTTAGAGACCGCTTTAGAATCCGGTAAGCTCAACCATCTCGTAAAAGATTTGCGGGGGAGAGTGAATAAGGGAAATCAGGGAAGAGGAAATGGAGATTTCAAGGGAAGAATTATAAACATGATAGAAAGCAGGTATAACGGTATGAAGAGGAAAGAGGTGTGCAAGATCAAGATGGACTGGATGAATGTGCCCATAACCTTTCCACCTATCCCCGACAATGAGGCTTCGGAAGAGCCCCTGATATTCGAAGCTGAAATAGAAGGATATTGGGTAAAAAGGGTGTTTGTTGACGAAGGGGCCACTATGCAGGTCATGTTTGAGCACTGCTTCCTAAATTTGGATCTCTCGATCCGAAGAAGGTTAACACCCGATAATGTGAAAGTCCAGGGCTTCTCGGGGGAAGAAACCACCCCTCTCGGGAAGATAGACCTAGAAATAACCTTTGGAGCAGATAGTCTAACAAGACGGACGGTAATGAACTTCACAGTGATTAGAGCACCATCCTCTTATAACATCATACTGGGAAGAACTGGAATCAGGGAGTTAAGGTCCGTACCCTCTACCGTACACTCATCCATGAAGTTTCCTACCCCCAACGGGGTAGCAAAAATGACAACCAAAGCACGAGCCATCTATAAGTGCCGAATCATGGAGGACAGTCAAAAGATAAAAATGATGAAAGCAGCAGCTGTCGGAAGAGAGTTAGACGAGTGGATTGCCAAGGAAGAATTCAATCAACAGCAACGGGTTGCGGGAGACATGACGGAGCAGATCTGCGTCAATCCTGGATACCCGGAACAGTTGATCACCATCGGAAGGTTGTTCACCAAAAAACATCGAATCCAGCTCATAGATTTGCTCATAGATGACGCCGATGTGTTTGCATGGGAACCTTCGGATATGACGGGGGTACCTAGGAGAATCATCATGCATTCGTTAAACGTGGATATGGAGACCCCACCAATTGCGCAAAAAAGAAGGACGCTGGGTGAAGAAAAAAGCCAAGCGGTCAAGAGGGATGTTGAGGAGTTAACAAAAGCAGGTATCATACGACCGGTACGATACCCGACCTGGATCTCCAATCCGGTCCTGGTTAAGAAGCCGGATGGCAACTGGCGAATGTGCATAGATTTCAAAAACCTCAACTCCGCTTGCCCAAAGGATTATTATCCTTTGCCAGACATAGATGTAAAGATAGGAGCCGTTGTTGGGTACAAGTTCAAATGTTTTCTAGACGCATACAAAGGCTATCATCAAGTGCAAATGGACGAGGCGGATGAAGAAAAGACGGCATTTTATACCAATGAGGGTACATACTGCTATACGAAAATGCCTTTTGGTTTGAAGAATGCAGGAGCTACCTATCAAAGGTTGGTTGATTCGGCCTTCCGTTCACAAATTGGTACAAATTTGGAAGCATACGTGGATGATTTGATGATCAAAAGTCAGATCGAAGAGGACATGCTTGCGGATATCCAGGAAACCTTCGACAATCTAAAAAGAATTAACATGAAGCTGAACCCGAAGAAATGCTCGTTTGGCGTTGAGGAGGGGAAATTCTTGGGTTACATAGTAACATCAGAAGGTATAAGAGCTAACCCCAAGAAGACGAAAGCAATCGCGGAGATGAGGTCTCCAAAGACTTTGAAAGAAATGCAATCTCTGAGCGGTAAGCTGGCAGCTCTCAACCGTTTTCTATCCCGGTCAGCTGAAAGGTCTATGCCTTTCTTTGAAACACTGAAAAATATCACCAAGGAAAACAAAGATGAGTTCCGGTGGACGGACAAAGCAGAGGAGGATTTTCAACAATTAAAGAAGATGATTCTAGAACTTCCGTTACTAACATCGCCCCTAAAAGGAGAAGTTCTATACGTCTACCTGGCCGCATCCAAAGAGGCAGTCAGCGGTGTACTCTTGGCGGAACGAAATGGGACACAAATGCCCGTAAGGTATGTGAGTAAAACGCTGCATGACGCCGAGAAAAGGTATGCTCCGTTGGAAAAGCTGGTCCTAGGGTTGTTACACTTATCTCGAAGATTAAGAAGGCATTTTGAGGATCACGACATTCATGTCATATCGGACCAACCTCTGAAGAAAATACTAAGTAAGACCGAAGCCTCCGGAAGGTTAGCAAAGTACGCAGTGGAACTAGGGACATATGAAATATCATACGTCTCCAGGAACTCCATCAAAGGCCAAGTATTGGCCGATTTTCTCAATGAAGCCCCATTAGACCAACAAGAAGCCGCAACAATTTACGAAGTATCCGAAGAAGAGGATCCGGAACCACAATGGGTGTTGTATACAGATGGAGCGGCTAATAGTAAGGGAGCCAGTGCCGGTCTAGTACTGATTAACCCGGAGGAGGTAGAGTTTACATATGCGTTAAGGTTCAATTTTAATTGTTCAAATAACGAAGTTGAGTACGAAGCCCTTCTGGCGGGACTCCGTATGGCCGAGAAGATGGGGGTGAAAGAATTACAAGCCAAGGTAGACTCAAAATTGGTGGCTTGTCAGATCAAAGGGGAGTTTGAAGCAAGTGATGACAGGATGTCCAAATACTTAGCCAAGGTAAAAGAACTTCTTCCCATCTTCACAAAGTTCAATATAGAACACATTCCACGCAACAAGAACCAAAAGGGCGATGTCCTAAGCAAACTCGCTTCGGTTGCATTCAACCATTTAACCAAAGAAGTATTGGTAGAAGCATTAGACGCAAGGTCCATCGATGTTCAAGAAGTCAACGATATAGTTGAGGAAGAGGGAGAATGTTGGATGTCTCCTATCAAAAGGTGTTTGGAAGAGGGGATATGGCCGCAGGAGCCAGAGAAAGCCAGGAACCTAAGAATGAAAATTCCCATGTATACTCTGGAAAATGGGATACTGTTCAAAAAATCGTACTTGTCTCCGATGCTAAGGTGTGTTGGGCCTTTACAAGCAAACTACATAATCAGGGAGGTCCATGAAGGGGCATGCGGAATGCATGCCGGAGCAAGGTATGTTGTGGCAAAAATAATACGTCAAGGTTATTTTTGGCCAACTATGCACCAAGACGCATGGGACGAGATCTCTAAGTGTGATTCATGCAAAATACATGGTCCCATACCGAGGCTTCCGAAGACCAACCTAACTTAGATAACGTCACCTTGGCCCTTTTACCAATGGGGAATGGACATACTAGGTCCAATCAGTGGAAATGCCGGAAACATCAAATTCGTGATAGTAGCCATTGACTACTTCACCAAATGGATTGAGGCAAAGCCGGTGGCCAAGATAACGGGGAAAGAGGTTCAAAAGTTTGCTTGGGAAAACATAGTTTGTAGATTCGGTCTACCGGGAGTGATAGTGACCGATAATGGCAAACAGTTGATAGACGGATCCTTCGGAAAATGGTACGGGAAATGGCACATCAAGCAGATGAATACTGCGGTGGCGCATCCGCAAGCTAATGGGCTAGTTGAAAGAGCTAACAAGTCATTGATCCACGGTCTGAAGGCAAGGCTAGGGAGAAGGTTAACCGGATGGGTCGACGAGCTGCCCCATTTGTTATGGGCTCACCGGACGATGCTCAAGACCAGCAATGGAGAAACTCCTTTCAGTCTAACCTACGGAAGCGAAGCGGTCATCCCTGCAGAAATAGGCATCCCTACCGCAAGAACCTTGCTGTTCGATGATAACACAAACGAAGAGGAGCTGCGGCTAAACCTAGATCTGCTACAAGAAAGGAGAGAGGACGCGGCCATACAAGAAGCCAAGTACAAAAAGAAGGTGGAGCAATATTACAACAAACGTGTTAAGCCCTGCTCTTTCAAGGTTGGAGATTTCGTATACCGTCGCAACATGGCCAGCCGACAGGAGAAAATAGGGAAGCTAGGCCCCAACTGGGAAGGTCCCTACAGGGTTGTCGAAGCTTATCAGACTGGCTCGTACAAGCTGGAAACCACCAAGGGAAAAGAAATTCCGCGTACCTGGCATGCAACCAATCTACAAAAATGTTTTATGTAATATGAACAAGATGTATCAATTCCTTTGGTTGCTATTAATGAATGAAAATCTTTAAGCATGTTTGATTGCAGTAATTATAAACCTCGGCTTAGCTAACCGTGTGGTATGTAAATACGCTTTAAAATGCTGGATGCGCCTAAAGGGCAATCTGGAGACAAACAAAAAGTGGTCCGGTACCGATGTCTCCCACATAAACTTAAAAGAAGTATAATTGTCAAGTATACATGTTGGATGCGTCCAAAGGACAATCCGGAGACAAATAAAAAGCGGCTTAATACCGATGTCTCCGGAAACCATATATACACTAATGTAGACGTACAAGTGTTGGATGCGCTCGAATAGCAATCCAAAGACAAAGCAAAAGAGGTCAAGTGCCGATGTCTTCCACATATATAAGGTATAAATGACACAAAAATAAGATCAAATCTATAAGAGATGCTTCGGACAAAGAGTTGGTAATCGTAACGGCTATGACAAAGATATAGCATAAGTAAAATAGGTTAACCATTCATAAAAAGGATAAAATGTCATGGGTGAAACTTGTCCGCGGAACCACAAATATTAAAATTTATTACAAATAACCAAAATTGTTTGAAAGTAACAGATTACAAAGCATCCCGGCATCCCGGGTCTTCAGCTCAAGAGGCTTCACCATCATGTGTTGTGGATTGAGAACCGACACCATCTTGGTTGTTCGCCGGAAGCTTGGTAGTGTCAGCAATCTCGGTTGTAAGAACAGGGGGTTTCTCGGCTGGAGCTAGCTGCATGATATCAACGACTGAAAGCTTGTTGGCTGCCGACACCTTGGCTACGAAAGGATACTCTGCAGAAAATAAAGCCATGAAGTCCTCCTTCCAAGTTTTGGCCATCTCTATGTTGAGATTGTCAGCAGCAGCAATGGCAGCTTCAACCTGCTCCGGTGTACGTCCATATTCAACAGCCTTGAGAAACCCTGCGTTATACATACCGCCAACACCTAAGGAGAGAGATCGCCTGTACTCATAGCTAGCAAGAAATTTGCGTACAAGAATAGGGAAACCATCTCTCACCAGGACCTGCTTGTCCACCTCGGCTTGAGCAAGGAGGGAGGTCAAGTGTTTGTTACCGGATTCAAGCTCCTTTATCCTTTCGGAATCTTTGATATGATCCTGGGCACTTACACTTAAGAGATGTTCCAGCTCGGCAATCTTCTCGTCTTTGGTAGCAATCATGGCACCGGAATCCTCAACCTCCTTTTCCAATCTCTCGATAGCCCCAAGGTGTTCCTGTTCCCGGGCAAGGCAACCGTTATAGTTGTCTTCAAGCTTTTTATGCGCCAAAGCTATCTGATCAAGCATGCTCTTCCCAATAGCAAAATGTCCCTGGGGTTCTTGTTAGGCTGCAGATAAGCGAGAGTGATCACGACTGAGAGCCTCGTACCTCTTCATCAACTCAAACACTGTAAGAGTGCTTCGGGCAAGGGTCTGGTAAGCATGGCTTAAGACATCATAGTTGGAAAGAGAGGATAGCATAGCTTGCTCCGCAGGAGTAGGCAGATGAAATAACAGCTCTCGAGCAGCATAGTGTGAGTCAATGCGCACAGATTCATCAAGACGCCATGGAGGAACGAACCGTCGAGGAGGACCCTGCATACCCCCTGAACAAAGGAAACACATAACAATATGAAGGAGATAAGTACAACGTTCAGAAACAAAATGAGTCACGAGAAACCGAAATATACCTGTAACATCATCATCATGAGTATCGTCATGAGAAGGAGATGAGTGATCGCTCAGATTGATGTGAGGAGTAGTCTTTGGCTCTTTTTCGCCAGTTTTGCTATGATCACCTCCGGAACCCGAAGGATGAGAATGATTAAGAGGCGGGCTGGAATGAACTTCATCATCTTCAGTACCCGACGAAGCTTGAGCTTTACTGGTTTTCATGTTGGTTCGACGGCCGGAAGTCTCACCAGCGACAGGTCTTTTCTTAGTGGTCATCACAGGATTCTTTCCTTCGTAACGAAGACGAGCTGCCAGGATCTTCGGATCTGGTTTGGTCACGGCTTCTTGCTGGAGAGTCAAGTTGGGAATGGGAGTCTTCAAAGGTAGCGGTTGAGTAACCCTGGACGTCGGCGTAACCATGGTCACATTCTCATCCCTCCCCACCTTAGCGTTGTCAAACGACGGCAACTTAATAAATTCATCCATAGTAAGCTCTGCACAAAAGAAGATAGCGGTTAGAGCGAGCAACAATAGCCCGCAGTAAGTAAAGAAAAAAAGATATATATGCAAAATACCCTTTTTATCAAGATCAACTACGATCCGACGGAAAGGAGGGTTCTCGTAAGGAAACCATAGACCAGCCAAGAACAACAAATGTTTGTGGGGAGGACGAAGCAAAATGGGGTTATCGGCAAGCAGCTGTGCATGTTGTACATTAAAGGTAGTGGGAAAATCATCACGGACATCCGTATCCCTATCTCTCCAAGGCATAGCATGAGGGATGGCTCTCCGGTCAATTAGAAACCATTTGTGCTTCCAAAGTTTCAGACTCGAGGTAGTCTCGGTTAAGTACTTACCATACCGCTGAGGCCATCGGCCCTCAAATGAAAACCAATGCCCTTGTTTGCTTAATCTATAAAAAACACGAAACAAGTTCACTGTACAAGAGATGTTCAGACTTCGGCAGCGGATCTCAAACATGATAACACGATTGACACTCATGGGAACCAGTTGAGAAATATGTACGAGGAAGTGATGGATCACGGATAAGAAGAAGGTGGAAAAAGGAATTCGAAGTCCCCCATGTTTAAGGTAATCCTCATAGATGCCAATGAAACGATCCGGAAGGTTATTCATGGTAAGAAGTGGGTCAGGCAAACGAGGACGAAGCTCGACCGGAATAAGATACTTTCTACATATTTTCTTGAGGTTATCATCAGTTAAGGTCGAAACCCTAATATGCATATCGCATTTAGGGTCGCGGAAGGAAGCCTCCCCCTCGGAATCGTCACTAGACATAACAAAAAATGAGAAAAGGAGGATGGAAAGAAATGCACCTGCTGAAAAAGGTAAACCTTGAAAGAAGAATAACAATGGTGCAGACAGAGGTAAGAAAGATATGGGTAAAAGTGAAAAGGGGTGACTATTTATATGGAGAGGAGAGACATTGAAGTGACATAGCACAAGTTCCCATGTAACGTCTCCACCGTTGAAAAAGGGGTGGACACGTGGAAGCAGATCCTTGGTCGTGGAACCCTAGTGGCCGACAAGGCATGAACCCAAAAGACAAAACCCATTAATGCAAGGTCAGAGGGGCGGTTTGCATTAATTGGGCCCATTACTGTTTGAAGAGCACATATTTTAAAGTATCACACCGTTAGCTTGTCCTAACGCTATGATACTGGGGGGACATGTTCGCGTATGTCTCCGGTCAACGCTTCCGGAGCACGTACCTTTCCTCACCCCGTAACCGGAACCCTGGAGCATTTAATAAGGGTGATTTATGAACAGTAGAACATTTAATGAACTAGCTTTGGGCTAAGGAAAAAGCAAAAGGCGCCCATCCTAGTATCCAGGAGGCTTTCGTTTATCCTTTGGGTAAAGGGAAGCACCGCCGCCCTTGGAACAATAAATCCCTCGATTGTGGGGATTTGGCTAACCTAGGTTTTGAGACCTAGTCTACTGATGTGACTACACATCCAGGTATGTACTATGAAGTAGTATAAATACCCCCACATTTAACACACACATTGATTCATTCTCAATACCACCATTAATACGTATTTTCACCCTTCGGTATTCTATACCGGATATCACTTGTGTGATAGCTACTTACTCTCACGCCGGAGCTTGGTCCCGGGGTCAAACCCTGGACGAGCTAATGTGTGTTGCTCTGTGTATCCTAGGTTCAAGGTCAAGAGACAAGCACACCTTCGAAACTGTCGAGGCAAAGTCACTAGCAATAGCCTAGCCGGAAGATTTTGTTTCAACACTAATAGTACTTGAAACTTCATGGTTTTATATTTCTTCATAACACTGTTCAAAAAAAAAAAAATTTCTTCATAACAAGTTCAAATATTTGTGTTAGTTGGGTGGGTATCTTTTCTTGAAATGGTTGACAAGGCTTGTGTTGATATTGCTATAAAACAAGAGAAGAAAAGACCGAAACAGCACTAGTGTTGGCACCAATGGCCACTTCACTGAACCGCCCGTTAAGTTACATGTATTGCCAGTGAATTTCATGAGAAGCAGTTCAAGTGATTCAAAAGATTTTAAACAACATATATAATATCGGCTTCAAATTCCTTAAAACTTTCAAAACTTAAATGGGGTGATATAAACTACTCCGTACTAGAAAGCATTGAGATCGATACATTAAAAAATCATGTCGTAACTGAAAATGATAATGAATCAAATTTTCTTACTTTTCGTATATGGTTTGGTAATTGTTAATTATTTAAGCCTCAAAGAAACAATAAACAAAAAAAGTTATTTTACTTAACTGGAAATAAATTTTTAACATTACTTGGAAAGAAAATTCTAAACTATTAAAACTCAATTCATATTATTCGTTAAATGTGTAAAGTAAATACATGTTCAATAAAGAATATAAAAATAAGTTGCAAAAGTTTAAAACTTTCAATTATAAAGTTAAAAAAAAAAACAACTTTCAAAGCCAACTAGCAGTTCGCCGAATAACCCATGCGATCCCTTCATGTTTGGCATTTTTTTATAGTGAACCCATCATAACCGATTTGTTCATCCTAAGCGATGTGCACTTTATATAAAAGAATCAAAAGAAACACATAACTTCAAAAAAAAAGTCAAGCAAAAGAAACATATAACTCAATGATATTATGTTCCATTTACAGGACTTCATATAATCACTTACATTTAGAGTTATATAAACATGATATTACTTCAATTTATAGTGAACCCATCATAACCGATTTGTTCATCCTAAGCGATGTGCACTTTATATAAAAGAATCAAAAGAAACACATAACTTCAAAAAAAAAGTCAAGCAAAAGAAACATATAACTCAATGATATTATGTTCCATTTACAGGACTTCATATAATCACTTACATTTAGAGTTATATAAACATGATATTACTTCAATTTTCTGTCTATGTGGGACAAAACAACTTAGTTATCAAATTATGTTGCACCGTAAGTAAATAACTAGATACTTACACAAGTAAAAAAAGAATTATGATACAATAACATAACATCGTTTAAGATAAGTTCTTAACAGAACACAATCAAAGTTTTGTCCAAAACCTTATGATCTAAAATTTGACCCTTTTAGTAATCACTGTCACCTGTCAAACGTGGACCATTTTCTTCCTAAGATTTAAGGTTGTTTATGTTGAATCGGTCAAAGATTTGGTCTAATTCTTCAAATATTATACAAAGCCTTCAGGTTTTTTTTTTTCTAAATTTCTTCTAATATTACTTTAGGAAATTGGTATGAAGCTTGAACGCAAACGAGATTGTGCTGAATTGAAGGCAACAAACTGTTTTCATGCTCTTGAGACGTTGACCAATTAAAGATAGAACCTTTCCCGCGTCGACCCATTCATAAGTAAATGGGTCGAAATTGTCACTTCTGCAATAAAGCCCTTGCGCATTGTGTCCATGCTGATGCCAATGAATTCGTCTTTTCTACAGTATACCGTTGCAACGATGGGATATGGACCGGACGATATAAATTATATACTGGAGTTGACATACAATTATGGGATCAATGAATACGATAAAGGAAATGCCTATACTCGGGTTATAAAAAACATATCACGTGATCACTATTTTATAATTGTAGGCATATTAGTAGCACTTAAAAGACTAATACTAGAAGGTTAAAGACTGATGGGTCAATCGCTACAAGGTTTGTATCCAAAATTTAAATTCATTGTTATGTGGTATGAATGTTCTACTCATCCAAGGGGAAAGTTGATATGAGCTTAAACTCATATCCTTTTAACGACAAATAACCCTAAAACATGAAGCAAAATATCAATTTATCTTGCAAAAATAGTGTTATGTGGTATGTTTGTGTTTGTGTACACTTGTGTAGGTAAAAGGATACATTTTCAAGCAAACAAAGAAAAATCAAGCTCAAATGGATGAAAAAGACAAAGAAGGATCAAAAGTGACAAGACTTTGAAGTACAAGGACCAATCTTGACAAACTGCCAAAGTTGAAGGACTAAAGTGCAAATATTGTAAAAAGTCAAGATCAAAGTCAAAATTGGTCAACTATCAAGTCAACAAAGTCAAAGGGTCAATCCTTCTCAAAGATGAAGTTTGGAGGACTAAAAGTGCCAAAGAAATGAAGTTGCTAGCTTGAAAATACAATCTGCCAAGTATAAGGACTAATTCTGCCAACATTTGAAAGTTATTCAAGGTTTAATCTATGTGTACAAGAATTGGCCAATGAGAAGAGAGAAAAGAAATCACACGGATTGCCAACCCATGCAATTAATTCCCACTCACAGCCGCCATGCAATTAATACCCAATCACAACAGTTGGATCCGTGTGATCAATTTTTAATCACATGTTGACATGTGGCATCTTCTTCATCAAAAATATTTGCCAGGATCGCGTTTGAGCTACAATCCATTTCATGAAAAGATGTCAACACCAAAATTGATCATTTTGAAGAGACGAACACAATGGTACAAGTCAATTAACATGAAATCAAATAATAAAGAAAAGCCCAAATCATTGTTCATACCTGCAAATGCAATTATGCAGAATTGTCCACGTGGAGAGCTGGGATTTGTCCCAACACGTCACCAACCCCAACAAACTCCTCCTTCATTCCTATAAATAGATGGATAGGACTTCATTTGTAACTGGTAGCCTAGTTTTGTAAAAACACACACTTCTAAATTTCCTTTCAATTTTCCTTCCCTTCTACCCTAACTACTCAAGAGTCTGACAAACTCTTGAGTTAGTTAGTTAGTTAGTAGCTTCCTAACAGCTTTGTAACAAATTTCATTGAATAAAATTCAAATTTCCCATTTCCCGCCAAAACTGTTCTTCATATTACTGCTCATTTCCTGCTGCTATTGGATACTTGTGTTGCTGTTTTGTGTTTGTTATGATCATAGATTGATCATAACTGACCTTGAAGAAGTTTGAGAGCATTTTGTTGTGATTCCAGTTTAGAACTAGTTCCATTGAAGTTTTCAAGCATTTTGATGATGTCTGTTGATTGTTAGCTGTTCTTGTTGATTGATTGTTGTCCTAGTGATAAGGTGGTGGTTATCACTAGGCTAAGAGAGCACAGCACTCCTCTTCTTCCCAATGGATTACTTCAAAAGGTTTTAAAGCTCTCATTTTTGTTCCACTGAATAAGTCAAATGCATGCTTCTTTTCTTAGTGTAATCTTGATGTTTGCATGATAAAAGCTGTTTAGAGGTTGCTGATTGTTTGATCTTTGATTACTTGTAGCTTAAGCTTGTTTTACTGCCTATTGTTTGTGGATTGTGTTTAGTAATAGCTTTAATTCAGTCAATTTCCATTCTTATACCTTATTAGAGTAAAAGTTGTTTTCACTGCTTGCTAGAAGTTTAAAACCATCTCATTTTGAGTCTAAAGTTTGGCAGTCATAGACATTTGATTCAGTTTAAACCAGGTCTTAAAAAGTCTTTGCAAAAGTTTGTAATCTCAGTTAAAGGAGTGTTTGGGATTAGCTTATAAAGAATTTTCAAGAATTGAGTCCTGGTGTTTTAAAGTTCATTTGCAGTCAAAAGGTGGTTATAAAGTGTTTCAAGTCATTTACAAGTCAAAAAGAAAGTCAAACAGGCAAATGGCATAAAAAATGTTTGGGTCAATTTCATTCAGTTTTGGTTTTTGAAACTTGTCATTTTCATTTGGCTAGTACTCACTCATTACTTGATGAAATTGTACCAAATTTGTTCTCAGTTGTAGCTTATATCATATAGATTTAGATTCCAAGAGCATTCTCTACAGTTTACAATAATCAAATAGGAATAAGCATAATTCAGATAAGCAAAGTTGAAGCAAGTTTCTGTAACTTGAAACTGAAAATTTGAATCTCTTAATCCTCTTCATAAACATGGCCATTTTTCTTCACAAATCCACTTAAAACATAGAGTTACATGATTTTTGAAAGTTTTAGCTTTTTGAAAAATAAGTTGGTCAACGCTTGGTCAACGATAAGCTCTTTTCAGCTTAATCCATTTTCCTAGCTTATTTCTGGATAAAAAATTTTCTAGTTTGATTTCCCGTTCATTACTTGAGTAGCTTAATCAGTTTCATCAAGAAAATCAAGTTGTGATTGTCTAGATTTTGCTATAGCTTATTTTCGGCTTATTGATAAGTGCTCATTTGCTTATTTCACAACTTTAGCCAAAATCCTTTTACACACGTAGCTTATTTTGGATTTAAAACGTTTTGCAACTTGTTTCATTAAATTTGGTTAAGTAATAAGCTCAAACGAGCTTATTTTCATCCTAAACCCGTTTTTGGCTTAAATAGTTTTTGAAATTGCAATTTAGTCCCTAATGTTTTAAGCAGTGTGTAATCTTGGCTAAACTTCCATGTTTTTAGGGTTTGCATTTTTTAAGCCCTTGTAGTTTTGGAATTTGTTATTTTCAGTTAGGAAGTTGTTAAATTTGTTACATTTTGGCTAGTTGGTTATAAGTTTTGCAAATTTGATCCTTTTAGTTAACTGATTTACACTTTTAGTCCCTAGAATTGTTAGAATTTACATTTCAAGCATTTATCTTTCCTAGAATTTACATTTTCAGTCCTTTAAGTTTCATATTTTACATTTTGAATTTTACTTGAATAAAAACTTGGTATTTGCAAGATGTTTTACATATAAGTAGGTAATATTTTTCCGTTTTGCAAGACTTTGTTGAATTAGCAAATAGAATATCCAAACAAGTTTAACAACCAAAAACAGTTAAAAACCCGATATTGGTTGGACTTTCCATTAGCAAGAACTGAGAAAAAACGAACTGCATTATACTCAATTTCAAATGGCGCCGCTGCCGGTTCTTTGACTACACGAGAGACTATCGATTGACGGTTTTCATTGGCTTTTGGGATCCGTTCACTTTGTGAACGTTATTTTTACGTATCATAAATCAAAAACAAATAAAAATCAAAAATATAAAAATATATAAAAACTAAAAAATTAACAAAACAATTCTTTTCCTAAAGAATTGACCAAAAAAATAAAAAAAATCCAAAAAGCAATCTTTTTCCTAAGAGATTGCAACCAAAAATATATATTATTGGATTCTCTCGGTTTTTATGTACATATAGTATTTTCTCTTAAAAAACTCATAAATACAAAAATATTTTTCATATATTATTATAAGTAAATACGTATACGTATAAGAACAACCAATCTACATATTCTCCATAAGTATTGCCGAAGCAATACACCGTGTTGAGGGGCGTTCCGGTCCTTGACACGTGTATCGATCAAACAAAATAAAGCAAGAATAGATAAATACTCTCAATAAGCAACAATTCGAAGAATACGAACATTTAAGTGAATAGAAAGGCGATGTGCTATAAAATGCCATCTAAGGGTCAATAGGTACTTAAGTGCTTCGCGCCACCTAACCCCCCGTTCACTTGTAAGTATTCTAAGAAGGAAGGCTTCATTGGGGGTCTTGCACCCAAGTAGTACATACGTATATTGTTATTTTCTTGTGGATATTTAATATTGAAACTCGAAGAGGATAATCCATTTCTCTTCAAAGTCACACGAGAGCTTCTCTCTCATTCCTCGTATTGAGTTGCATGCTCACTCGCAGGCGTGCACAAATACCGATTGGTGTACAACCTCTTCCTCCGAAAAGGAAGAAAAAGAGAAAGAGTAAGACCACCATCGTCCACCAAGCCGATCACGAGAATCGTGCTTTGACTCCACCACAAGAAGCCATGGCTATTGATAATCGCTCTTTGTATGAACGTATGCAATCCAACATTCATGGATATTCTAGTGCCATTAAGATTCCCGACTTTCCTGCAAACACATTTGAGCTACATACATCTATGATCAATATGGTTTCACAATCACCTTTCTATGGTAACAAGAATGAGGATCCTCATGCTCACCTTAAGAGATTCCTTTCTCTTTGCAATACCATTAAGCATAATGGGGTTCCACATGAGGTGATTAGGTTGATGTTAGTGTCATTTTCCTTAGAGGGAATTGCTAAGCATTGGTTAGACACCCAACCACCCGATAGTATCACCACATGGGATGGTTTCACCACTAAGTTTTTGAACAAGTTCTTTCCTCCACATAAGACTATGGCTTTGAGGACTTTAATTATGGGCTTTCAACAAAAACCTAGTCAATCCTTTAGTGATGCTTGGGAAGAGTATAGTGAGTTGTTGAGGCGATGCCCTAATCATGGATTAGATCAAGTTCACCAAATCAACCTCTTCTATGATGGCCTTAAATCTCACCACCAAGATTCACTCAATGCTTCCGCGGGAGGGAATATTCTTCTTAAGACCTACCAAGAGGCTTTGGACATCATTGAGACTAAAGCAATGGTTCAAACAAAAAATCCATTTGAAGAAAAGGTTCATGTTATCCAAAACAATTCTCAAACTCCTTGTGACAACCAACTCCTCAAGTTTCAAGAAGAGATCTTTCAAAGGATGGATAGAAATAGTGAGAAGAATTTGCAAGTACAACTAGAAATACTTCAAGCTTTTAAGAGCATGTCATTGAACAATTCCTCAAATAATGTGAATGCCATCACCATTTCTTGTGTTACTTGTGGAGGTCCCCATTCTTATGAACAATGTGATAAGGTGCAAGGGTATCAAGGGGAATGCTATGCTTACCAAGAGGAACATCGTGAACACTTCAAGCCTAATATCAATCCAAATAACCTTTCTTACAAATCCCAAAATTACCTTACTCCACCCGGATTCCCACCCCAACCACCCACCCAAATTCCACAAAATCCTCCTCAAATTTTACCAAGGAATCAAGGGCAAAGACCACCTTACCAAGGAAATAACTACAAGGCACCCAACAATGTTCAAAATCAAGGAAATACCTTTTATCCACCACAACAAGGATTTAATCAACCACTTCCATTTATCCCAAATCAAGCATATGCTCCAATACCAAATCAAGCTTACCCTCAATTTCAAAATCAAGGATATGGGATGCAAGAGACTCAAGAGTATGTTGACAAGAAAATGCGTGAAATTGAGAAGAGAATGAATGACCAAATGAAACGTACATTGGATGATCAAATCAATAGGGTTTTAGTGGCAATAAATCAAAGACCACAAGGGGCTTTACCTTCCAACACACAAACAAATCCTAGGGCCAATGTCAATGCTATTACAACAAGGAGTGGAACAACAACAAAGGATCCTTCACCTCCTAAACCTACTATTGTTCAACCCACTTGTGCTCCTACTTGTGACAAGCCTTCTACTTCTACTTTGCCTCCTCAAAATGCTCCTATTCACTCAAACACACCTTCTCAACCACCTCATACTTCTCCTTTACCTTCCACACTTCCCAATGAAGAAGCTAACAAAGACAAATCATCCACTACTACACCTCTTCCACCTACACCAACCTACTCTTCCATATCCTTCAAGGTTGAAAAAAGACAAGTTAAAGAACAAGGATGACATCCAAGTGTCCAATTTCTTAAGGATGTTCAAGCAACTCAACATCAATATATCCTTTGCGGAAGCTCTTGCTTATATGCCAAAGTTTGCTAAGATGTTCAAGGATTTGCTCTCAAACAAAGAAAAATTGGTTGATTTGCCCAACACATCCCTTAATGAAAATTGTTCCGCGGTGTTACTTAAAACCTTACCAACAAAACTTGGAGATCCGGGGCGCTTCTTGATACCTTGTAATTTTCCCGGTGTTGAAAATTGCATGGCTTTAGCAGATCTAGGGGCGAGCATTAACCTCATGCCTTTATCGGTTTGGAAACAACTATCTCTTCCCGAGCTCACTCCCACTAGGATGACTCTTGAACTAGCCAACCGAACCATAGCTCACCCCGTAGGTATAGCGGAAGATGTGTTTGTAGGTGTGGATAAGTTTACCTTTCCGGCCGACTTTGTAGTGGTTGATTATGACATGGATCCTAGAGTGCCTTTGATTGTTGGTAGACCGTTTTTGAGAACGGGTCGTACCTTGATAGATGTGGCGGAAGGAGAATTAATTATGAGAGTAGAGGATGAAAGAGTGGTGTTTAAGTTAGGGAAAATTTGTGATAGGAAAGAGGTTAAGGAGTCTAGACCTTGTGAGACTATTAACATTGTGGATGTGCTAGATGAAGTGTGTAATGAACACTTTCATGATGCTTGTAAGAACGCTAGTGATGAGATACCCCATGTTGAAACCGTGGCCTCAATTGCTCCCTCTTTAACACCTTTTGGAGAGAGTGATTTCCTCTTGGAGGAATTTGAGTCCAACTTTCTTGGTGATGATGATTCTCCCATTAATTGGGAAGAAGATATTCTTACAATCCAAAAGTTGCTCAATGAGGACCCTATTCCTTCTCCTATTCCACAAGAGATTACCATTGAGGAACCTTCCATAGTAAAACCTTCCATAGAGAGTCCACCTCCCATTGAAATTAAGGACCTTCCATCCCACTTAGAATATGCTTTCTTAGAGGGCAAAGACCAATTACCGGTGATCATTGCTAAAGAGTTGAAAGAGGATGAGAAAGAGCAACTTATTGAAGTTCTTAAGAAACATAAGAAAGCTTTAGCATGGAAAATATCCGACATAAGGGGAATTGATCCACATTTTTGTACACACAAAATCCTTATGGAGGATGACTATAAACCCGCCATTCAAAACCAAAGGAGAGTTAACCCAAAAATCCATGAGGTTATTAAGAAAGAAGTGATTAAACTCTTAGATGCGGGTATGATTTATCCCATTTCCGACTCTCCATGGGTTAGCCCGGTTCATTGTGTTCCAAAGAAGGGTGGAATCACCGTGGTGCCTAATGAGAACAATGAGCTTATTCCCACGAGACTTGTGACCGGTTGGAGAGTTTGCATTGATTATAGAAAACTCAATGAGGCAACTAGGAAAGACCATTTCCCGCTTCCCTTTATAGATCAAATGCTTGAACGCTTAGCGGGAAATGAGTACTATTGTTTTCTTGATGGCTTTTCGGGTTATTTCCAAATACCCATTGACCCTAAGGATCAAGAAAAGACCACATTCACTTGTCCCTACGGTACATTTGCTTACAAGAGGATGCCTTTTGGCTTATGTAATGCACCGGGGACGTTTCAAAGGTGCCTGATGGCGATTTTCCATGACATGATAGAGCAAACCATGGAGGTTTTTATGGATGACTTTTCCGTTTTTGGAAATTCCTTTAGCTCATGTCTCACCAATCTTGAGAGAATGCTTAAGCGTTGTGAGGAAACACGTTTGGTGCTTAATTGGGAGAAATGTCACTTTATGGTGAAAGAGGGGATTGTTTTAGGACACAAAATATCCAATAAGGGATTAGAAGTTGATCGAGCTAAAATTGATGTGATTGCTAAGCTTCCCCCCACCCACCTCAGTTAAAGGTGTGAGGAGTTTCTTAGGTCATGCGGGATTTTATAGGCGCTTTATACAAGATTTTTCTAAGATAGCTAGACCGATGACTCACCTCTTGGAGAAAGAGGCTCCTTTCATTTTTAACCAAGATTGTTTAGACTCTTTTGAGACTCTTAAGGAAAAATTGACTAAGGCTCCCGTTTTGGTTTCTCCAAATTGGGAATTACCTTTTGAGCTTATGTGTGACGCTAGTGACTATGCGGTGGGGGCCGTCTTAGGACAAAGAGTTAATAAGCATTTTCAACCTATACACTATGCGAGTAAAACCATGACCGGTGCACAACTTCATTACACTACCACGGAAAAAGAGTTGCTTGCTATAGTATATGCTTTTGAGAAGTTTAGACCATATCTTGTGCTTTCCAAAACCATAGTGTATACGGATCATTCCGCTCTCAAGTATCTTATGACAAAACAAGATGCTAAGCCTAGGCTTTTGAGATGGGTTTTGTTGCTTCAAGAGTTTAAGATAGAGATTCGTGATAAGAAAGGGGCCGAGAATTTAGCGGCGGATCATTTGAGTAGACTTGAGCATCCTTTTCAAGGAGATTTCCCACACCAAGAAATCAATGAATCCTTTCCATTAGAGGAGCTCATGTCTATCTCTTCCCAAGAGGATGCCACACCTTGGTTTGCGGATATCGCAAACTATCTTGTGGGCAATGTGCTTATTGAGGGTCTTACTTATCAACAAAAGAAAAAGTTTCTTAAGGAAGTTAAGTATTACTTTTGGGATGATCCATATCTTTTTAGGCAATGTGCGGACCAAATCATTAGACGGTGTGTAGATGGGCCCGAGGCATTTAAGATCTTAGAGGCGTGTCATAAAGGACCTACGGGTGGACATTTTGGGCCTAACTACACCGCCAAGAAAGTCTTTGATTCTGGTTACTATTGGCCTTCCATTTACAAAGATGCCCATGAAATGGTGAAATTTTGTGATGTTTGTCAAAGACAAGGAAAAATTACACAACGTGATGAGATGCCACAAAATTTTATCCAAGAGTGTGAGATATTTGATGTATGGGGCATCGATTTCATGGGACCTTTTCCATCCTCTAAGGGAAACAAGTATATACTTGTGGCGGTGGATTATGTGTCCAAATGGGTGGAGGCTAAAGCCTTACCTACCAATGATGCTAGAGTGGTTGTAAAGTTTTTGAAACAATTGTTTGCTAGATTTGGTGTACCTCGGGCCATCATAAGTGATCCTGGTACGCATTTTTGTAATGATCAATTCTCGAGAGTTATGAAGAAATATGGAGTGAATCATAGACTTTCTACCGCGTATCACCCTCAAACAAATGGTCAAACCGAGGTCACAAATCGTGGTTTAAAGAGAATTTTAGAGAGAACGGTGGGAGAGCATCGAGCTTCTTGGTCGGATAAGCTTGATGATGCTTTGTGGGCTTTTAGGACGGCTTTTAAAACACCAATTGGTTGTACGCCTTATAGGCTTGTCTATGGAAAAGCGTGCCACCTCCCATTTGAGTTATAACATAAGGCATCTTGGGCTCTCAAGTGGGCTAACTTTGATTTAAACCAAGCCGGTTCACATAGGAAAGATCAACTCAATGAGATGGATGAGTTAAGAGCCAATGCCTATGAGAATTCTTTGCTTTACAAGGAAAAGACTAAGAAATTGCATGATGCTAAGATCAAGAATTGTGAGTTCAAAGTTGGAGAGCCGGTTCTCCTCTTTAACTCAAGATTGAAGCTTTTTGCGGGCAAGCTTAAGTCGAGATGGTCCGGTCCATTCACTATTGCTCAAGTGTTTCCATATGGAACTCTTGAGTTGTCACAACCCGATGGTCCAAATTTTAAAGTGAATGGCCACCGTGTTAAACATTACTTTGGGGAGGACATTTCCGTTGAAATGGTCCAAGAGGTCCCCATTTTCCCCATGCATTAATTCATTGAGGGACGAGTCGAGCTAGAGACTCATTAACTCAAGCATCGTATAACTAGGTTTAGAGTGTTGTAGGTTAGAAATAAAGGTATAGACTTGGAGATAAGTGTAGGGGAGACCTTCTTTTGTCTTCATGATTGTTTGTAGGGTTGCTCACTCATCTCATGCTTTGGAGCTTATGGAGGAGGCCCTTGTATCCGGTTCACTTCGTTACTTTAGTGATTTTTCATTGACACCTTGTGCTTAAACATGATTTCACTAATAGTTGTCCTTTCCTTAACTTGGGTTAAGCAAAGTCTATTCATTGTCATAAGTGTAGGGGAAGTTTTTATACTTCCATGCTCTTAAACATTGAGGACAATGTTTAGCTTAAGTGTAGGGGGGTCTTCTATCGAAGTGACTTTACCTAGAACTTGTCATTGTCTTGCATGATAACATGGAAAATTGAATTTTCAACATTTTTCAATTTTTGATCTACTTTGGCCAACAAAAATATGCATTCATAATTTTTGCATTAATCATTTTTCATTTGCATATCACATTTGCATTGTATATATTTCTTCTCTTATTTTTTTCATCAAAAATATATAAAAGGAAAAAAAATATAATAAAACATGGTTTTAACAAGTTTAGATTTCTTTGACATATTAGGCCCGCCATGGATATTTTGACTCAACCCGAGTTTGCTTATCTTAGCATTCTCTAGCTAGTATCCTTAACCATGTAGTCCTTCATTGGTCTATTAGGCTAAGCATCCACCAATCTCATTATTTGAGATTTTAAATTTGTGGAGAATGGGAAATGATAGAGTTGAAGCAAGTGTAAAAGGGCTAGATAGACTTCATGGCAATTACTTGTGGCTAAACCCTTCTCTTCTTTACCTCTAATTTCTTCGCATGTATATAATTGTTAATAAATAATCAAGTACGGTTTTAATTGGTTTGTAATCTCTTATGCATTTTTGTCTAATCATTTATGGTTGATATGAGTACGTCTTAAGATTCTAAGTTAGCATGTTTTATGTGTACTAGACTTATGTCATGCTCCATATTTAGCGGGTGTTTTTCCTTTTCTTCTTTTCAAATTTCTTTGTGAGGAATAAAGAAAAATAAGAGCGGCTTATGAAAAAAAAAGAGTGGCTAGAAAAAAAAAGAAAAGAAAAAGAAAGAAAAAGAAAAAAATAATACAAGACTCCCAAGAGGGGCAGTGTGGTGTTAATTATAGTGACTATTGAGTTCCAATATTACCTTGACGGGTTGCGGGGATTCAATAGATTGCTCCAATCCAATATTACCTTGACGGGTTGCGGGGTTGAAGATCCAAAGTCTCAAAAAGATGGCGGATGTAAATTATTGCGTGAGTTTTATTTTCCTTTCCTTAGCGAGTGTGTAGCTACTTATGAAAGCATGACATGAGGATTTTACACATAAGGCGAATGACTTATTACTCTTAAAACGGACTTATATTAATTGTGAGCGGTTTTTCAAGTAATGGATGAGAGGATTACTTAGGATTAAAACCGTGCTTCCTTATTTCTGGATTTTACACTTCTTATACTTCCCACTTGAATAATGACAAATTTGCCCACAAGCAATTTGCTCAAATAATAACCGGTTCCACATTTAATTGTCATGAATAAGTTGATGCACTTTTTACTTGTGAATGCAATGATCCCATTTTTAAGCTTGGTATGGGGAAAGTGAAACTTGAGGGTGATAAATGTCCATGGTACCCAAGCCCTAATCTAAGCCATTGAATTCTTTATGAGTTATTTCCATCAAAACCATTTCAAGAAAAATCAAAGAGATATAGATAGAATTGTATTTTGTTCATTGCATTATTAAAAGTCAAAATCATGCATCATTTAGTTTAGAGTAGTGTAGATGCATCTCATATGGCCAAGGTGGATTAATTATGAGGGAAATGTAAATTTGAGTTTTAATATATAATATTGCATGAGGACATGACAATGTTCAAGTGTAGGGGATTTTGATATGAGCTTAAACTCATATCCTTTTAACGACAAATAACCCTAAAACATGAAGCAAAATACCAATTTATCTTGCAAAAACAGTGTTATGTGGTATGTTTGTGTTTGTGTACACTTGTGTAGGTAAAAGGATACATTTTCAAGCAAACAAAGAAAAATCAAGCTCAAATGGATGAAAAAGACAAAGAAGGATCAGAAGTGACAAGACTTTGAAGTACAAGGACCTATCTTGACAAACTGCCAAAGTAGAAGGACTAAAGTGCAAATATTGTAAAAAGTCAAGATCAAAGTCAAAATTGGTCAACTATCAAGTCAACAAAGTCAAAGGGTCAATCCTGCTCAAAGATGAAGTTTGGAGGACTAAAAGTGCCAAAGAAATGAAGTTGCTAGCTTGAAAATACAATCTGCCAAGTATAAGGACTAATTCTGCCAACATTTGAAAGTTATTCAAGGTTTAATCCATGTGTACAAGAATTGGCCAATGAGAAGAGAGAAAAGAAATCACACGGATTGCCAACCCATGCAATTAATTCCCACTCACAGCCGCCATGCAATTAATACCCAATCACAACAGTTGGATCCGTGTGATCAATTTTTAGCCAATCACATGTTGACACGTGGCATCTTCTTCATCAAAAATATTTGCCAGGATCGCGTTTGAGCTACAATCCATTTCATGAAAAGATGTCAACACCAAAATTGATCATTTTGAAGAGACGAACACAATGGTACAAGTCAATTAACATGAAATCAAATAATAAAGAAAAGCCCAAATCATTGTTCATACCTGCAAATGCAATTATGCAGAATTGTCCACGTGGAGAGCTGGGATTGGTCCCAACACGTCACCAACCCCAACAAACTCCTCCTTCATGCCTATAAATAGATGGATAGGACTTCATTTGTAACTGGTAGCCTAGTTTTGTAAAAAAACACACTTCTAAATTTCCTTTCAATTTTCCTTCCCTTCTACCCTAACTACTCAAGAGTCTGACAAACTCTTGAGTTAGTTAGTTAGTTAGTAGCTTCCTAACAGCTTTGTAACAAATTTCATTGAATAAAATTCAAATTTCCCATTTCCCGCCAAAACTGTTCTTCATATTACTGCTCATTTCCTGCTGCTATTGGATACTTGTGTTGCTGTTTTGTGTTTGTTATGATCATAGATTGATCATAACTGACCTTGAAGAAGTTTGAGAGCATTTTGTTGTGATTCCAGTTCAGAACTAGTTCCATTGAAGTTTTCAAGCATTTTGATGATGTCTGTTGATTGTTAGCTGTTCTTGTTGATTGATTGTTGTCCTAGTGATAAGGTGGTGGTTATCACTAGGCTAAGAGAGCACAACGCTCCTCTTCTTCCCAATGGATTACTTGAAAAGGTTTTAAAGCTCTCATTTTTGTTCCACTGAATAAGTCAAATGCATGCTTCTTTTCTTAGTGTAATCTTGATGTTTGCATGATAAAAGCTGTTTAGAGGTTGCTGATTGTTTGATCTTTGATTACTTGTAGCTTAAGCTTGTTTTACTGCCTATTGTTTGTGGATTGTGTTTAGTAATAGCTTTAATTCAGTCAATTTCCATTCTTATACCTTATTAGAGTAAAAGTTGTTTTCACTGCTTGCTAGAAGTTTAAAACCATCTCATTTTGAGTCTAAAGTTTGGCAGTCATAGACATTTGATTCAGTAGGTCTTAAAAAGTCTTTGCAAAAGTTTGTAATCTCAGTTAAAGGAGTGTTTGGGATTAGCTTATAAAGAATTTTCAAGAATTGAGTCCTGGTGTTTTAAAGTTCATTTGCAGTCAAAAGGTGGTTATAAAGTGTTTCAAGTCATTTACAAGTCAAAAAGAAAGTCAAACAGGCAAATGGCATAAAAAATGTTTGGGTCAATTTCATTCAGTTTTGGTTTTTGAAACTTGTCATTTTCATTTGGCTAGTACTCACTCATTACTTGATGAAATTGTACCAAATTTGTTCTCAGTTGTAGCTTATATCATATAGATTTAGATTCCAAGAGCATTCTCTACAGTTTACAATAATCAAATAGGAATAAGCATAATTCAGATAAGCAAAGTTGAAGCAAGTTTCTGTAACTTGAAATTGAAAATTTGAATCTCTTAATCCTCTTCATAAACATGGCCATTTTTCTTCACAAATCCACTTAAAACATAGAGTTACATGATTTTTGAAAGTTTCAGCTTTTTGAAAAATAAGTTGGTCAACGCTTGGTCAACGATAAGCTCTTTTCAGCTTAATCCATTTTCCTAGCTTATTTCTGGATAAAAATTGTTCTAGTTTGATTTCCCGTTCATTACTTGAGTAGCTTAATCAGTTTCATCAAGAAAATCAAGTTGTGATTGTCTAGATTTTGCTATAGCTTATTTTGGGCTTATTGATAAGTGCTCATTTGCTTATTTCACAACTTTAGCCAAAATCCTTTTACACACGTAGCTTATTTTGGATTTAAAACGTTTTGCAATTTGTTTCATTAAATTTGGTTAAGTAATAAGCTCAAACGAGCTTATTTTCATCCTAAACCCGTTTTTGGCTTAAATAGTTTTTGAAATTGCAATTTAGTCCCTAATGTTTTAAGCAGTGTGTAATCTTGGCTAAACTTCCATGTTTTTAGGGTTTGCAATTTTTAAGCCCTTGTAGTTTTGGAATTTGTTATTTTCAGTTAGGAAGTTGTTAAATTTGTTACATTTTGGCTAGTTGGTTATAAGTTTTGCAAATTTGATCCTTTTAGTTAACTGATTTACACTTTTAGTACCTAGAATTGTTAGAATTTACATTTCAAGCATTTATCTTTCCTAGAATTTACATTTTCAGTCCTTTAAGTTTCATATTTTACATTTTGAATTTTACTTGAATAAAAACTTGGTATTTGCAAGATGTTTTACATATAAGTAGGTAATATTTTTCCGTTTTGCAAGACTTTGTTGAATTAGCAAATAGAATATCCAAACAAGTTTAACAACCAAAAACAGTTAAAAACCCGATATTGGTTGGACTTTCCATTAGCAAGAACTGAGAAAAAACGAACTGCATTAAACTCAATTTCAAAAGTCTTATTTTTTGACGGGATTGTTACGATCCTTGTAGTGACATCTGTATTTGATTTCCTTGGCTAACCTTTTTGCTTGTTATATGTTACTTTTTGACGCTTTTATACAGAATAACTACACGGGAAAACACAACCATCATGCACAAATGTTACCAGAAAAGTGAACTTGGGTATGTCATCCCAATCAAAATTTGATTTTGTTAGAACTTGGATGTCCCGGTGCTAAATGCGTAAATCAAATATAACTTTATTATCTTATTACAACATTTTATTCAGTAGCTACTTAATACCAAGAATGTTAATTATCACAATTATTGTTCACTTATGACACATAATTATATCCAAGGCTTTAACCACTAGTACACAAACTATATTTTACAACGGCAAATTTAAAACAGTTCTATATGTAACCGTTATAAATAAACAAAAAAACAGTATATAATATGCTTTAGTGAAAGACCGATGTATATAATTGTTATTTATAACGGTTTAGATTTCTTTTATCTTAATTAATCTTTTTTGTAACGGTGTTTATCAACCATTTTAAAAAAACACCTCAGAAGTACTACTCTTTTACTCCTATCTTGATAAAAAGTTAAAAACACACACCTAAGACAAAACATATTTTCATTTTCTCCACTCGGATCTAACAAAACACAAACAAATCAAAAACCACAAAGACATTTTTTTTCCCATATCTCAATATGAAAACACACACATTGGAAAAGAAGCCCACTCGATCGTAATCGAGTTAACTCGCTGAGATTATGACCGAAGAGTGGCTATACAAGATCTGATAAGTTTTTTTTTTAGCAACAGATCTCATAAGTTTATTTTTCATTTGTTGTAGATCTAAAAGTATTTTTTGTTTTTTAACGTTTATTTATCATGTTGTAGATCTAACTATTTGCTTCGCTTTTATGTTGTTACCGACTTCGTTGTTGTTGTTGTTGTTCGTGGTGCAGATTTTGTGGATGTGGAGCTAATTGACTTGACTTTGTAAAACTTGTTTTATTTTCTTAGTCTAATTTGTAGAATAATATGTTGGTTATAAGTGATTTTGTATTATTGTTGATAATTATAATGTATTTCATAGTTTTTGGTTTTGTTGTTGCATTACGAGATGAATTATTCACAAAATTACTAGTGCTTTTTTCTTGTTTGCAAGTTTTTTTTAACAGTTTCTTGTTTCTAAGTTGACAAAGTAAATATTGAAATAATACTTTCAATTTGATATTAGTTGCCCTGAAAAAGAAACACCAATAAAATATTTTTTTTTAATTATGAAGCATCATTTATTAACACGGTTCTTTATAACCGATTCAAAAAAGCTTGATTATATAACACGGTTAGGAACTTTTTTAAATGACCACCTTAATTATTTACTACGTTTTACGATAAAACGGTTGAAAACCGTTTTAAAAAACCTATTTTAACCGTTTTAAAATCCACTTTTTGTACTAGTGAACATAACCAATACAGAGTGGAATTTAATTGTCACATTTAACTAGGTTATTGCCTTTAAGACATAAATGTAACTAGTCATATCAGTTTGTCCCACATCGATTAGTAGATGAACTTGTGGCTACTTTATATGAAGCCACGCTGCTCTTAATAATAACGTCGGGAACATCTGATAAAAAATTGAACAATAAAGAGAAGATTATGACAAGCACAGATTGAGAAATGGTCCAAAATTTTTTTAT
Organism: Glebionis coronaria; assembly: GCA_025667525.1. NCBI lineage: Eukaryota > Viridiplantae > Streptophyta > Magnoliopsida > Asterales > Asteraceae > Glebionis > Glebionis coronaria. The sequence continues at coordinate 592,705,676 of CM046879.1, read as the reverse complement.
CCAAAAATCGAGACACTGGAACTATTTTTTCTTTTGTTGTTCGGATCTGTCTATTGCTCGATTTGCAGCTGCATAATTCCATGTTATGTTTCACATGCACAAGAGGACTTTGATATACAGTTAGTCCTGATGGTATCCAAACCCCTTCCTTCCCTCTAAAAAAGGTAATAGCATATTGGCTTAAAGTAATTCGATGGGATAATGAGTCACTACATGCGCATACTTTGCACTAACGGTATTGCGATAACAGTAAAACTGGCCATATAAGCAAGGTTCGAGACATATGCTTACGCAATTCCACTAAGTACGACACGGAGAAAGAACTTGAATATACGCAGGGATAAAACTTAACCGGGATGAGTTCTCTAATCCAAGTTTAAGAACCAAAATATCTTCAAAACTTCAAACTATGGACTTATCTACTAATAAATAGGTTATAATAAGACCATGGAACCTCATTAAACCGATCGCTATATACCAAAAGAAAACATGTTTGTTCCAAATACCAATGATCATATCTTACACCAAAATAGTGGCTGTTACTAGCTAGAGTTTGTTAGTTGTGAGCATAAAGATTAGTTACTTAGTCTTATTCAAGCTAGGCTTTAATATAACTAATACAAAATGGTATTAAGTGTTACATTTAACTAGTTTATTGCCTTTCAAAACAACATGTAGTCAGATGAACCTTACGTGACTATTTATACATTAGGTGTGAGTCGCTTTTCATTGTCCCTTTGAGCCTATCTGAGGCTTTCTACTTTGGTGGTTCTTATAACCCAATTTTTTGTTCCCTTTTCAGGAGTAAACACCAACTAAGGTTTGCGTGGTTTAAGCCTTTCGATATTATATGTGTTACTTCTGCACCTAATCTATGTAGTTTTGCGTAGTCCCATGTAATCTTGCAATACATAGCATAAATTATGTGATATACAAGTGGTGTTGAGGGAATATTATTGGCACCAACATACAAGTTTGGTAGTTGAGATATTGACCTTCATTCTTATTTTCTACCAGACGAAAGTGTGTGTAAAGGCTCGTGTTCAAGGGGTGGCTACAGACACATGTTCATTAATGTGGAGCCGTAAAACATAATTGAGTTGGATGACACGCACAAATTGAGAAATGGTCCAATTCTTTTCTCAACCATTATAATTCATAAGCTCTTTTTTTGCTAATTTTGTGGTGTTTAAAAAGGGGGTGAGCAAAGCAACCACCACGACCTTACTTGGACTCAAGAGGCAGAAACCTATGCATCGAGTAGTAGCGGTGATCGTTGTCACCCATGATATGGGTCTTGGCACGGCTACATGGTTGTCTGACAAACCAAAAGGAAGATTTGGGTACCCATTCCACACTATTGGTTGTCGCAAACATATAGTTGAACGTTACTAACACTGTCACTGACTTTGTGCCTACAAGGCTACAAGCATAAAAAATGCAGAGATGCCAGCCTGCTGAAACTTGATACAAATTTACCCACCAACAACATTAACACAGACCAAGGTGGAGCCTTAGTACTGTGAGGATTATCCCACACCGGCACAGATCAAAAATATAAAAAAAAAATAGTTTTGAGAGTGTGATCTGAATAAGTATATGTATAAAGACAATTCGTACTACTACTACTAAGATGATTCATAACAAATAGAACAGTAACATCCGGAAACCCGAATTGAATAAGTAGTGTCGGACAATCACCTTTCTCAATCGCGTTTGCACAAGAGCAGCATCAAGCTCTTGTTCTAATTCTGTCATATCAGTCACATAAAGTTCCTCGCTTATCACTGTGATCTCGTCCAATGTTCGGTTGACTTCGTTTCTTAGATCTGTTTATGCACACCCGTACACTGTTATATAAGAAAAACTATGTCACAGTTGTCGATGTGTAAGTTCCTGTTATATAAGTACATGTATGAAAAAAACAAAAACTTAACTCAACGTAGTAATTAAAAATTTCTTTATTAAAAAAAAACTCCATAAGTATAAGCATATAGCTTAGTCTTATATGTGCTTGTTGCTTGGCTTTGTGCCTTCCATTTATACAGCTTCCCACACTCTCAACTTCTACCACTCAGTCGATATGGGATGAACACATTTTCATGTTTCTCACTTTTCATCATTGTCTTTCTTTTTAAATTTGTTTCCAACAAATGTTATAGATTTAAATTAATATATATTCTTGTTTAAATTATGTGAATGCCTTTCTTTTCATTAGATGGATACCACGAGAGACAAACGATTATCTTCCTTTGGTTTTCCAAAAGCTTTTCACGAAAGTTATAGAAAGCATATTCAAAGTCTGCTCATGGAAGTTAAAGCGGAGTTGAGCTATAGAAAACACACGACTTAGTTGTGTTTATTGTTAACAAATTTGTGGGAATGTCTTATTTTAAGGAAGTCACATTTCTATATAGTTAAAAATTACTTATATCATATCAGTAATCCACATATGGCACAAATAATTATTTTCATTAATTAGTCGTGATTCGGTAGTGATTGGCTAACTTAGTACTCACCAATCAATCATCATTGACGTGCATTGTTTCTGTCACTTGGTGGAGAAGTGATAGGCTAAAAGTAGTTTTTGTTACTAAAACTCCTCTCGAAGTTCAAGACTGGCAAAGCTACGAAAAGCATGTGCATTCACATTTGATACAAACTATTACAAAGGAACCGTCTTTTATGTCTCTAGCATGATTGCATTGCACCTCAGGACATTTCGTTTGTGACTAGGCTTTGCTGTGGTCATAATCAGCGAAATCTTACGAAAACCTTTTTGTCATGGATTCCATCCCAATCATTTTGCTCCAAATGAAAAACGTGTTCCACAAACGATGAGATCTTTCTAGTGATACTCACCAACCTAAGAAAAGAACAACTCATTCATATTGGTAAATTTCTAATATATATCTTATAGTTATGCTCCAAGTAGTTTTCTGGTTAAAAAGTGTTGTACATGAGCTCAAAAAACGGTCAGAGATTGTAAATACCCATTACTGGACATTATCCAACGTTCCACTAGTGCCGAGATCCAATAAGTGAGTACTAGATCACTAGTCGCTGAATTTCAAATTTTCCAACTTCTTTTAATCATTGTTCTAGTAAACATTTTTGTCTTGTTTCTTTTGACAACACTTGTATCGTTGCTTTAAATCTTAAGATGACAGTAAATGCTTTACCACAATCATCCCAACTCGTAAAAGCATTAGCTAAAGCCCAATGAATGAGTTATTATAAACTCTCTTGTAATAATCAGTTATTTTATGTATCTTGTTTGGTAATTAAGCCCCCATATCTACTTAGCTAGATGTCGCTACCCTCTATCGTGTCTGGTGTCTCGTTAACATAGATCTCAGTTTTTTAGTTTCCAGGTTACATGTGTGTTGATTTTTATTTCTCAGATATAAGGATGTTCTTATGTGTTAATTATACTATATGTAAAATGGATGTTTCGCACATATTGTATTAGTACTATAAAAGCTCATTGATGTCACAAATATGACCGATGACCTAGTAATCTCTTACATAGACAATCAAGATGTCATATGATCAGTTCTATTTAATGTTATAAATCTCTACAATCAAATGTCAAACAAAAAGATTGTTTGTTTTATTTCTTAAAAGGGTGTCCCACATAGATAGAAAACAAATGTAATGAAACATTTATAAGTTCAAGTATAATTCATAGGTGTTAACCATGCAACTAAGTTCACAATAAATAATTGTTTGTTGTGTACTTGCTTGCTTTGTTTTTGTTAGGAGTAATCTTTTTAATAAAATAGCTATAGAGTGTTATTTGTTGGAATAAACAATGTTTTAATATTAAAAGTTACCTTACCAATGAAAAAACACTTGCTATAAGTTCTTTGTGCTCAAAATTAAGTTTAAAGTATCCAAGAAACTTTTTATTAGAATCGGACTTTTAAATTGTTTCTTGCAGGCGATTACCAAAATGAAACGGAAGTCAGGGAGGCACTAGCTGAGGCATTTAGGACATGATTGGTGAAGATTGTGGGAGGATCTCTCCATCGATACAAAGGTTTGTGGTTCATTACAGGCCTGAGGATTTTTTTATTCAACTATATATCAATATTGGGCTAAACTAGGCAGTGCAAACCAGATTTTTTTACTAGTAAAAAGCCAAATGTAACATCACTCTTGGGCTTTAAAAGTGAATTAGTGATCGTCTTCCCATCAAAAAGTCAAGCAAGAGAAACACATAAATCGATAATATGTATCGCAATATAATGACTACATTTAAAGTTATATAAACAAGTTATTACTTCTACTTTCTACCTATGTCGGAAAACACAAATTAGTTGACAAATTATCACCATAAGTAATAACCTGATATACTTGCACAAGTAAAAAGAAAATTAGCTGCTCATTGTTTAAAGTTATTAAGATTACAAACTGCTATGTGTAAACTTTGGAGACTGTAATGCAAATACAGATTCTCTCTAGCAATCTAGTATGGTGTATAATATCCTCTTACTGCACGCTGCACTCTTGGCCGGACTCAAATCTTTTTGCTTTTACTGCAGCACACTGCACTCTTGGACTCAAAGCTTTCTGCTTTTGGGTGTGTGTATATGTTTTTGTTTGGGTTTCAATCCCTTAGAATTTGTTGCTACTTTTAGCCCCACTATATATAAGCTCTTCAATATTCTTTTGTCTTGATTCTGTTTGCAAAGGTACTAACATGCAGCCCTCTTTGAGATGTATGTATTGTGAGGTATTTTTCAAGTGTTTGAAACTTTGATTGTCTAACTCATATCCAAACCGAAATTTGAGTTTATAGTTTGATTTGGTTCCATTGTAAGTTTACAACTCAAAACTCGAATTACATGTTCGGTTTGGTTTGGTTCCATTTTGATTTGGTTTTCGATTTTGTTGGTCGGACCCAAATTATGAACATCTTAGATAGTATATGTTTTCATATCCATGGACATAGCTAGGGGCTAGAGGGTGCTCACCCCTAAGAATGTGATAATTTTTTAGACTACGTTTATTCGCAACCTATCATAACTCGATCTTTAATTAAAATATTATTTTTTTACTCTTCCACCCATACAACTCATACATCCAACCAACTTCAATTTTTTTTACCATTTATCAACAATGCAACCTAACATATCAAAGTTTTTATGTTTTATTAAAATAAATAAAAAAAGTAATTTATGAAAATATCATACAAATTTTTATATAATATTTAGCAAAATTATAACGTTAATAATATTATATAAATTAAAAAACCATAATTAATTAAACCGAGAACATAACCTTTGATACTTAGTACTCCTTGAGGATAACTTTAGATATTTGATGACTTTTGAAACTTTTAAAATTACAAAAGTATGATATAAATTAAAAAATTAAAAATCTCACTATTGCTTACAACTGTAGTACTTCTATCACGATATTGTAACTTTTTAATACTTTTTTTACTAGAAAATAGTAGTAGCCAAGCAAATATCAGTAAACTCATCTTCCCATCTCAGCCTACAATTTTTTCTGATGAAAAAAATAACAGAACAAATCATGAAAAACTCATTTCCAATTAAAAGTCTTCTTCTTCACCATAAACACAACACCTTTTATTTCTATTTTAGCAATGGAGATAAAGACATGAAGAAAATTTTTAAAAAAGAAGGTAAATTAAATATTGAAGAGTGGCAAGGTCAGATCGCTTCAGCAATGGAGATAAGACATGTGGAAAGGTCAGATCGTAATTTCGGAGTCACCACGCGACCAGGTCGTGGGTTTCTCTTGCTGATCTTATGTACTTTTTTAATAGAATATTAGGCGTGTTTTGTTTTTTCACCCCGACCGATCGGTTGAAGTTGGGATAAAGTTAGTCTTATAGTATTTTTCAATGAAGATTTTGACTTTAGTGAAAAAGATGACTTATATGTTAAAAAAAATAGCCAATACTTTGTATTTGAGTTATGGGTTTACTAATGACAGCTTTAAAGCTTATGATTAAGTGTATTAATTTTATTACAACTATTTGAAATAATATAAGTCAACCCGTCATCAACAAGTATCAATTATATATTTAATTTCGAGATTATCTTTTTTTTTTTTTTTAAGATTATCATCAAATCAGAATTATTCATAATTTATATTCTAGTAAAAAATATTTGTTTAACGACGTATTTAGTGTTAAACTTTTGTCAAAAAATTCATTTTCATCCCTTGAGCTTAAAATTCATTTCGTATGTTTGTTGGTTCCGTATTTCTTCAAAACTGAGATTGGATACACAACACCATAATTGTCTATTATTGTATTAAAGATTATAATTTAAATTTTATTATAACAAAAAAAAATATAGAAAATTAAACTAAAAACTAACCCAAAATCTAATAAACAAAAAACAAAGAAAATGAAAATATAAGTTGATGCCGCCCATTTGTCTCGTTAAATAACAAGTTCACTTAACAATTGGGACCCAATGCATCTATAGAACCTTTCCTTTTGAACCAAACATGTATATACGATTAAATCATTAATTTAGAAGTTCAATCAAACCTTAAATTTTTTCCCCAAAATTGAAAAGTAAAACCACAAACCTATTAAAAATATAACTAAGATCCCCATATAAATTTGTATCAAAAACAAGAAATTAGATACTAAAAACGCTAATGTTTTGCAGCTCAATGAAGAAGGGTCTCTTGTATTAACAATGATAGAATCTAAACTTTCGACGAATCTCCCACCTAAACTTCATATGCTCAGATGCAAGGTGTTAAAATAACGTTATCAGCATTTTTTTGACATTTTTATTTGTCGATAGTTGAGTCTTATGATGTGTTTGGTTATTGCATGTAGCGTTTCATGCACTAAGGTTTGCTAAACCAATCGCAGAGATTGATAACCAAATTCCAAGAAGAATGTGGATTGAAGGCTCATACGTAGCCATTCATCTTAGTCTAGAAAAAGAGGTGTGAGTAAGTACAGGATGCCTCATAGGCTTAGGGTCCGATTATGATTCGATTATAAACGTAGAAAGAGTATCTAATCCTAAGTTTCCTACTATATGGTCAAACATAACCTCACTCTAAACGCTTTAGTAGCAGCAAGGTACCTTTCCAGACTTTTTCTTTCTTAGAAACAATAGTTTTTTTTTACCATTGGGGGTGATCGAGCCATTTTCCCATTAAAGTCTTAATTTATTAATAATGTTGTTACAAAGGGGATGTGGGCTCGAAATGAAGAGCTCAACCCATACTAGAACAGAATTGCTATTTTGACAACAATTGATTACATTTTTTACAAGAAAGATTAGTAATGTAGTCCCAAAACACCCTCAAATGATAGTTCTTTAGGTGTGCCTGCATCAATATTAGTTGTTAAGTCAAAGTCATTGTACCCCTAAAGGCCCCGGGTGGTAGTAAAACATGGTTGATCACGGAGTATAATTAAAAAAACATGGACTATCACGAGGATGAGGAGGTTCAGTTACATATGTCGTGATCATATAATTATAGGCGAGTGAGTATTATGGGAGGTTCGATTGGCTAACATGCAGTACCATATCCAGCGAGAATTGGAATATGCAAAAGTTGTCCTTAAAAGAGTTGAGGAACTGGAGATCAGTATTTATAAGTGTTTTATGTGAAGATTTTATTAATTTTGGCACCAAGAGTACTATTAACGAACTCAAGAAAGGCCAAAAGGCCCATCAAAAACTACGTAGCGTGGTAGATGGGAGATTTAAACGAAAATATAAATCATAATCTTTGTTGGAAACACACTTTGAAAAGAAAGATTAGTAGAAGTTGAGAAACACAGAAATGAGGTTTATCCCACATCGGCTAAGTAGTACAAGTTGTGAGTGAGGAAAGATATATATAAACACAACAAACTATATCCTTACAAATGCAATGATATTATTTTGTGCTTGTTGCATGAATTTTTTTTTGAGCAAGCTTGTTGCATGAATAGGCAAAATAAAGAACTCTAACCATTCTATAGTTAAAATTTCAATTTATATTATTTATAAATTGCAATTTTTTTCCATAGAATATAATATTTCACAAAGTTTTTTTTCTATAATTTAAGTGCATTCGGATATCAAATTTTATTGGTGGATATCAATAGACTAATTTCCATCATTCATATCCATCTTAATCTATTAATCATCGATATCCATTTTAATCAAGTGGATGAGATTAAACCAAAAACCTATTTTCTTACTTTTTTTTCAAACATTAATATGTCATAATGTAAAACCCGTATATAAAATAAAAAAACTTTGAACACACACCGTCTCAGTTTTATTTTAAATCGTGAAATAATTTTATTATTCAGGAAATAATTAATACTTGAATTAACAATAGTTATTCAGTAACGTAAGTATTTTATTCAGAAAATAAATACTACGTTTCAGAAAATTAGAACGCGAGCACGAACTAAAATCATGTCAAGGGAATTATAAGTCGAAAAATAAAATGAAAAGATATGTATAATACATATGGGCTGGCGGTTAACAAGAGAAACGAAGAAGAATAATGGGCTTTGAGCCCGACCCATTTTAAAAATAGTACACAAGAAAGAAATGCTCACCTTCTCATTCATTTAGCAAAACCAAAAAGAAACTAGGGTTCCTATTCCGTAGGGTGGCCGTCGGCTAGAGACACAACCACAAGGGGATTCGGGCTAAATTCTCATCATTTGATTCGTGTGTGTTCGTCATTCCATTATCAATCTTATAACGGTAACAATTTCTTTTCCTTTAATTCCATTTTATCTCATGATTTGGTATTTTAAGATCTATAAAAACGAAGTTATAGTGTTAACATGAGATAATAATCAAGAAAGGGTCGGGTTTTGATTGGTTCACAAAAACCGAGACCAATAAGGTCTCGGTGTACGGTCTATTGGCCAGCCGTGACCCACACAGGGGCGGCGGTGGCTGTGATGTTTAGGCCGCAGCCAAAAACCCCAAAACCGGGGGTGTATACTTGTAAAACAGTGGGAAACAATTAGCTAACAACGAGGTTTTGATGGATTCAGTGGCAACCGAGAGTCATAGACTCTCGGTGGATCTTAGGGACCAAAACAGTGGGTACAACAACAAAGCAGTGGGAACTATATACAAGCTGTGGGAACTATATACTAAACAGTGGGAACTAAAAGAACAAACAGTGGGAACCACAATAGGAACAGTAGCAACTAGCACTAGGCCAGTGGCTACTGTTGGGTGACGTACGTCAACAGGGGGGGACCACGAGGTGGGCCCGGTTTGGTTTAACCCGAGACATGGGTGTCTCGGGGAAGGTTTTCAGCACGGGTTTTTGGGATCGCAAGTAATAATAAATGCGAGGAATTATTTAAATTAATTAAATCATTTTATAAAGGAGTTTTAGAAATAAATTAATCATATTGTTTGATTTTATTAATTTAATTAGTGAAATTAAATCGATATTGTTTTATTTTCTTTAACGACTTTAAAACATGTGAATTATAATGATTTAATTTTCTAGAATACTAATTTGGAAACCTTTCTAATTTTAGAAGTTTTCTATTTATAGCAAGTTACTATTTATGGAGATATTATAATATTGAATTACATATTAAACAGTAACCAGGAATACAAAGAGTACATTAAATCAGTAATATTAACGAACAGTCATAATTTACCAGATTATACATAAATAATAATACAAGAATAAATTAAATCAAACTAAGAACAATTAAGATTAGTGAAATTAAACAGATATCAGTCCACTTATTCGCGTTTGTTATTCATGTAGCTTTTGTGAAGTGACTTCTTTCAGTTTTCCTTGCAATCAGTTACTGGAAAAAAGGTACGAATTTCCAGTCCTTCAGTAAGGACTTTCTTTTTATGCATGATTAGGATTCCGCGTCTACAACAAAATGTTTTCCCTAGTATATGTTAGAAATTTTCAGTAATTATCTTAATAACTAAGTTAAATTGCCTGAGCTTTATATACACGCATGACCAGTTATTACTAGTTACGGAGGTACCGTAACCATGACACTTGAGACACTTGTGTCATGACTCCTTTGTGATGAAGTGATTTCTCGTATCGTCCCATTTATTTCATCTTAGCCATTTTATTAGTATTATGAGCGGGGCGTATGGATGCATCCTAGGTTATCAATTTACAGCTTATCAGGTGAATGTGGTGTGTGCTCTACATCCTTCACATTGGAGTTGATCCCTCCACCCAGCACATCAGTTAGAGGTCACCCCTCTACAGCATGACGAGGTCACCCCTCTATGTATTCATGCAGACGTTGTTACAGCACATGACATATATAAGCTCTTGGCAATTAAAATATAGTAAATGCATGTTTTCATATTTGACAAATAATAATTCAGCTTTACTATTTATAAATCAGACTTTTCAAAATATACACAGTTTTCCACTACTCCTTGCTTATCAGTTTTATAGCTTCAATATTTGTTATTTGTTTCATTCCAGTACATTCTTATCATGCTTTATATCCGTTCACTATGCGTTATGCTCAGCCGTAGTTTTCTTTCATGTTCCAAACGGCAGGTACACAGGGACGTCATAGGATTTCTGAGAGAGTATGTGCACTGGATGGAAGCTATCCAGACTTCTTTACTTAATTCACTTTATACATTACTTTCCTTGTTTGGACATTGTTTCGTCCTTTCCTTCACTACTTAATCTGTTAATGCAAGTGATGCCTAAAAATATTATTAGTGTTAACTAATCTTTCTTAGTTTTGATCACAACAAACCATACAACACATTTAGTGTAAAACACAAAATGAATTATTTAACTAACACTATCATCAAGGTAATAATCATATCACTAACCTTTCTTAATCATACTTAGTGATCATCAAAATGATTATCCTTAAAACTCACTTTTGTTAATATGACAAAAGACTTTCTAATAAACTTTCTTTTTTAGAAAATGTTCTATTAAAATGGAAAATGAAAATTTGAAAATAGCATATTCCAAATGCTGTTAGTATATCCTTTGAAGGTTTCAAATACCTCAGATATTCCCACCCCACAAAAAGACAAAAAACGGAGCGTAGTCTAGTGGCGGTACCTTAAGTACCTACGCGGTTCCCTAGCGATATGGAACCACGGGGCGAGATAAGGTACCGCGCACAGCTAGCCGTTATAGATCCGTTATACTTTGTCTCCTTTAATTAGTGGGTCAAATCTCATTTTCCAGCAAGCCTCTTGGACGTTTTTCTCAGCCCTGTTTCTATTTTCTATGGCATAATCATTAGTAAATGATCACTTAAATTGTTAAGGATGTTTACATATGATTATCCTCTTGATCCCTTCATTTACCTTGTCCAATGAGAAGATCACTCACTCACTAGTGTTGTGATAAAGATGAATCTATGAGCTAGTCATATTCATCATGATACCCTTTTTGTTTTAGGTCAATCCAATGTATTTATGAATACTTGGACTAGTTGTATTCATCCAAGTTATTTGTGGATACTTGGATTTGTTGCCTACATCCATTGCATATGTGTTTGCTTGGATTTGTGTTGTGTAAATCCAAGCTACATGTGTGTACTTGGATAAGTCTAGTTGAGTTGTAACAGATTTGATTAGGAGTTCTCACTAAACTATAAAGTGATGTGGTTGTGTCTTGTGAGTTCTCACTAAACTATAAAGTGACTAGTAGTTGTGTTGTGTGAAGTTCTCACTTAGCTTCAAAGTGAAGAGTCGTGAAGATTGGTTCTAGCTTTCGATTAGAACTCGACATCTAGCCTTGTGTCGTAAAATGGTGAAGTAGGCAACGTCGTGAAGATTGGTTCTACCTTAAGATTAGAACCCGACATCTAGCCTTGTGTCGTTAAATTGTGAAGTAGGCAACGTTGTGTAGATTGGTCCTAGCTAAAGATTAGGTCTCGACATTTAGCTTAGTGTCGGAAAATAATGTAAGCAACGATGTAAGGTTTTCTCCGCCGAGAAGGGAGCTTGTGGATATAGTGGAAATCTCGAGTAGGTGTACTCGAGGAGTGGAGTAGAAACGAGGATAGAGCCTCGTTGTCGAACCACTATAAATCTTGGTGTCTTCCCACTAGGTTGTCTCCTTCCTTACTCTTTACTTGTTTCATTATCATTACACTTACCTATTACCCTTGCTAGTGCGTTTGAATTGAACCTAATCATTATGCAACTTAGCCTCAAGTAAAAGATAGTTTTGATACAAACCAAATTGAAAGTAATTTTAATTTGATCACCAATCGAAGAGAAACTATTCAACCCCTCCTTCTAGTTTCTACAATTGGTATCAGAGCGATGGTCACTCAAGATCTTTGAAGTATATTGTACTTTGAAACTTGGATCGATCCATTGTGTCCTCAAATTAGAAGGTCAAGTTCTACTAAAGTTTCTCTTTGGTCAAAACTATGTTTTCTTTGAAAATAGGTCTTTTAATTGATAATATTGCATCCCACTTAAGATTAGTAGCCTTTATGCATTTTAGATATACTCTTGAAATGTATCTACTAGTTGGCATCTTTCTTTGTGTAGGTACTCATGAAGATCAATCACTTAATTGGTTGTGGATTGAGTTACTTGCACTTGTAGAAGACTCATCTTCATTGATCTTTAACATCTTTGAATGATGATACCAAGATGATTGGGAATGATACTAGTCCTTGAAGACTTAGTACTCATCATAGTCATTGATTGGTCATAGCACTTATTCCTTCATGGATTGCTCTTTGTGGCCAAGGTACGCTTTCGTTCTTCCACACGCCCTTTGATCATTCTTTTGATCATTACTTGACTATATATGCTTGTTCTCGGCATCCTTGCCTTGACATTTATTTGTGGTTCGTGTTTCTTTTCTTTTATCCTCTCAAACCTTCATTGCTTGGATACTTGACTCACTATGGTGATGTAGAGTGAGTTAGTAGAAGCTTAAAGTATCAAACATGATTTCCATGGTTTGCACCCATACAGTTAGTAGGCCCTTTGTGGGAGAGAAAGTGAATTAATACCTTGCTCATATTTTGGTTTAGACTAAGACTATTATTGAAAGTGATCTTAGTCTATACTTGAATAATTGCTTTGTGCTTATTTATTACCAAAGTCGTTTAACGTTTCGTCGGAAAGGCACGTCTTAAACCACTATATATGACACAAGCTCTTCGTTACCACTATTTGAAGATTGTCATTAATCCCTTGAGCATTGGTCCTAGTCTTGATTCACTTCCCTTGACTTCTCTCCACTTTGCCGTTTTGCTACGAGTAGTCGTTTGTCCGTTTCGGTTCTTTTCGATCTTGATTTAACTCGTAATCCTTCATTAAGGTATATTGCTTAGTGTTATGATGATCCAATGATATTCTAAAAGGCTCATGATATAATTTTAAGTATTTTAGAAAAACTTGGTTTTTAAAATTTGGCGTTTTTCATAGATAAAAACCTGCCTCTGTAGGCGGTTCCTTATCTATGCGGCTCAAACCCGCAGTACCTTATCGATAAGGAACCGCAGGCAGTAACTTTTGTCAGAGCGCCAGTTTGAGTATTTTATTCTTTTTCAAACCAAACCCTCTCTCTCCCAAAAACACACAGCCGACGGGTTTCTTGTTTTCCACCATTGTTGAAGCTTCCAAAACCTTCAATCACTCAAATTAATTGATTCCAAGTTGTGGGTTTCACTCATCCTTCATCTAATGTCAATTAATTGTAAGTATTTTCTTTCAGTTTCATCTATTTTGTTCTAGGGTTTATCCTTTCATAATTGGGGATTTTGAAAATTGAAATTGAATTAAAACCTTAATAGGAATGTGGGTTGACATGGTTATTTTACTATGATTCCTTAGGTTCATATTCATTAAGATTTCACTAAAACCCACTTGTAGAACAAATCCGAATTTAGGCTAAGTGATTTTGGTTGAAAGATGGATTTGAGATGAACCATGAACAAGTAGGTAATGACATTGTTAATGCTTACCTAAATACCTTGTTTTGAAAAACCAATGTTCTAATCCATTGTTGATCTAACATAGATCATGTGTTCTTGGTTAATGATGGAATAGACACATTGTGAACATGAGAATGATATGGATTCAACCCTATGTTTGTCAAGAAATTGATATAACACATTCTTATATTTTTTGATCTTTGATTTAATTTTTCATATGAGTGATTGGAAAGATATTTTCGTGTTTAGGTACTTGTCATGTCTTCAAGATATCAAAAAGATCATGAACGAACACGAGCATACATGCCCTCTTCTCATTACCCTCATTTGATTCACTCTCAAAAAACTCGTCTAAGTCTCTTGAACATCGTTGTTTCCATGAAGGACGCATTGTTTGTTCCAATTCCGCAAATGAGTTTATTCGCTTCATGTTTTAGTCTATTGGGTTTGATTGTCTTCTTGATATTGATGAGCCAATATTTCCTTCGTTTCTTATGGAGTTCTTTAGCACATTCACATTGATAGGCATCAATAATGGTTTATCTATACGATTTTCCATAATGGGGAAAATCATTATTTACACTCTTAAAGAATTCGGTAATATTCTTAGAGTGCCATCTAATGGTCAATGTCGATTCACCGATGCTTGGAGTATTAACTCTTTAGAATCGGCCCCTATTGATGCTCATTATGTGACTGTGCTTCCATCGTCTTCGGACATCATTCATGTCATTTCTAAACCTCGTGAACATCCTATTCTTGGTAAATCTCAAGGAGTTGTTCAAACTCTCTCCCCTTGGGAATTACTTACTAGCGATCTTAATGATCTCATGATTCCTTGGGCCGAAATCATTAGGAAAAATGCAATGTGTCTAGATGGGAATCAGGACTTAGTACCCGCTTGTCTTGCACATATGTTGTATTGTGTTGCTACTACAACTCCTTACAATCTCGCATTTTTCATAGCTAGAAGAATTAGATCTGTTCTTCTTGAGTCTGAGTCAAGTCTTCCCTACGGAATGCTTCTCTCTCGTCTTCTTAGAAGATTCCTTATTGACTTTCCATCTCTTCTCTCATCACCTTATCACTCCGTTGATCGTGTCATGTCTCCCATTCAAGGGAACATTTCACCCGAGATCAATGTGAACTCGAGTCAAGTCGAAAATACTTCTCAAGAAGAGTCTTCTAGCAACCCTCCCTCAAATTTCAATAACTTCATGTCCTCTTCAATCTCCATCTTGTCCTCCCATGAAGTTGATTCCGACTATCAATTTTATCTCAATCATCTTCTCCGAGAACGTCTCATAAGTGAATCAAGGAATTAGATGATGTGCTCATGGTTACTTGCAACACCCTTCTAGGATGATTTTCTGACTTTCTTTCCTTCATTTGGTTGTGTATTAACTTATGTTTAGATTATTATTTACTTTGATCCTAAATGTTGCTTATGCAATGATGTGTGTGATTTACATAGCATTGTGCATGCCTTATGATAGTTAGCTTATTAGATTATGATCTGTAGTTAACTTTGGCTTGTGAATCTTTTGGTAAAAATCTGGGTTTATCAAAAACTGGAAGGTAAAATTTTTGAAAGCCCTCTGGTCGCGGTTCCATATCAACCCGCGGATCCTTATCGATAAGGAACCGCCGGTTCTAGATAAGGAACCGCCGGCCACTGTGCACGACAGCATCTTTTGCTTTACACTGTTTTCTTAAATCTGTGTAAACCTTGCATGATTTTCAGTAATAAACTGCACATTTCCTAAACTAGCTTACCTAAATTCATTATTCACCTAAAATGATTTTAACCCATTACTAGTTTGGATCATCCCCTCACCCATTTAAACCCACCTTGTTAGACATGTTCTTCACACATCAAAACATCCTTCCCTAAACCTTAAACCACCCTTGTCAACCATGGTGTGTACCAAAACCTCAAACACTTCCAAGACCTCCACCCCAAGGAAAACACTCAAAATAAGGATTAAGGTAACCAAGCCTAACTCCTCACCTTTCCACACACCTAAGAATGAGATGGTTGCTATCCTCATTTCTTCATCACCTTCCCCACCTCTTGCACCATGCAAGACATAATCCACCCATGGTACTAACCACTCCATTGGTTCTACCTCCTCTTCATTCAACTCAAGAATGAATGAGCTCTCTTCACCCTTCACTCCAAGTGCACCCTTGGATGTGACCACACAACCCCAACCAATCTAAAGCTTTCCTTTTGTGAATGACTTTGATGACGCTTTGGTGACTTCACCATTTACCCTTCTAAATTCACCTATCTCACCAACCTTGGAGAACATACCTCCACACTCACCCATTTCCCCTTTAGGGAACATGCCTCCACTCTCACCCACATCACCCTTGGAGAACATGCCTCCTCCACCTCCACCCAACTCAAACATTCCAATTTTAGGTGTTCCACTTTCCCTCCTTTTGGGTGATTCATACTATGGGTTTCAACAAACACATGGTCCTAGTTGTCCATGTTGTCTTTACAACCACTACATCATCCATAACCTTAGGATGGATATGTTTGGACTACATAGGAGGTTGCAAGAGTTCTTGCTTGCCTTGTTCTCCATGCCTCCTCCTAGGAGATGAATGATGAAGTCTTCTTAATAAGAGTTTTCAACAAAACCAAGCCAAAGAAGACTACTTATCTAGATTTAATGTTAAGCTAGCTATGTATTAGTTAGTTCTATTTGTCTTTGTACTTGCTTCCTTCATGAATGTTTCATGTTGTTGATCTATGGATTTAGCTTTGTGTGTTTCTATCCTTTTGTGCATACTAATCATCTTTAATTGGAAATTAAAATTGAACCTAAATCTACCACAACCTCTAAAAACTTGACTAAAATTGGTTCAAAATGATAGCTAAATTATTTTGTCACCCTTTGTCAAGACATTTTTTGTGAATGTGTTGCTTTATGCAACCCTAGCATAATTTGGTGCTAATAGAGGTAAAATTCCAAGATTTGCAACTTTTTTAAAAAGTCTTAGTTTTTCTCAAAAACCTGTAAAAACTTGGTTTCAAGTCCACTGGACGCGGTTCCTTAAAGTCCCGCGGTTCCTTATGTGATATGGAACCGCCGGTCCCTATAAGGTACCGCGGACAGTAAGTGGCTTTTGACGAATTTTTGGTCAAAACTTTTAAAACCTTATACCCTGTCAAGATTCCTTGTTTACTCAAATTGACTAAACATTCCTTGACACTACACATTTTGTATTCAAATTCTTACCTTGATTACATTTTACTTATACCCCAACCTTGAGATTTCATTCTCACACCTTCCCAACCTTGAGATTTCATTCTCACACAACCTTGAGATTTTATTCTCACACTCTCACAATGCCAAACTCCTACATTCCTAACCTTGACATTTCTTTGTCACAACCCCACTCACCCAAAGCTTCCTCATCCAAGCTTTCAAAGAAACCGAAAATCTCGGTTCGACCTATTTGGGTTAAGAAGAATGAACCATATTCGTCCAAACCACCCAAAAACCCTACCTTCTCTCCAATCAAGTATTGGAATGAGACTTATACCATAAATCCCATCACCGGAGCAAAAGAAAATGTTCCCCCACCACCACAATCCTTCAACACCCCTCAACTCAATGACCTTGCAACCTTCCCAAACCTCACAAGGCATTGTGAAAACATTCCCAAAGCCATTACCCCACCACCACCAAACCCTAAGTTTGATGCCATACCCCCATCAAATGATTTTGTGTTGCATCATGGATCCTCGTGTGCTTGTTGTCGATTTCAACAAATTGAACTTGCTCATGTGTATGAGAAGTTAAATTTTCTTGAATTCATCCTCACTCGACCTCCTATTCAAGTTTTCGTTCTGGTGGACAAAACTTCGAATGATGCATCGTCGTCTTTTTAGTCTTTTATTTTTTTTAGCAATCTTGGAAAATATCACTATTAGACTAGCTTTTGCTTAGTGGCTTATTTTCCATATTTATTGCTTTTAGATACTCATATTGTGTGTATGACTATCTTCTTTGTTGTGTCTTTTCTTATATGTAACCTTTGTGTTGTTTGTGTGTTATTTCATTAGTTCTATTTTGAGTTGATCATGGTTAATTTTTACAATTGCTTATGGGTGATTACATCAATTCTAAACTTTAACCCATTGACAAGCTTATCATCTTCATTGGATTGAAGCTTGATTTTGTCAATTACCTCTTTGGACATACTTAGAAAAATACTTGCTTCTAATTTGAGATTTCTTCTCTCTCTCCCTCTCAAGTTACTTAGTAGGTAGTGATCATATATACATTAGTGTTTCTTTCCTTTCTACTAACCTTTGTGTAGCATGTCACCTTAGCTCACAAACTTGGTGCCATAAGCAAGGGGGAGCAACCACCAAGGGGGAGCTACTAGCAAAGTTCGATGTTCTTCAAAGACTTGTGCTAACCTTTTTGCTACGACAAAGGGGGAGAAATGATAGTGATAAACTAGTTATTAATTCGATATTTTATGTTTCTACGTAAATGTGTTTATCATTTGTCGTAATCAAAAAGGGGGAGATTGTTAATGCAAGTGATGCCTAAAAACATTATTAGTGTTAACTAATCTTTCTTAGTTTTGATCACAACAAACCATACAACACATTTAGTGTAAAACACAAAATGAATTATTTAACTAACTCTATCATCAAGGTAATAATCATATCACTAACATTTCTTAATCATACTTAGTGATCATCAAAATGATTATCCTTAAAACTCACTTTTGTTAATATGACAAAAGACTTTTTAATAAACTTTCTTTTTTAGAAAATGTTTTATTAAAATGGAAAATGAAAATTTGAAAATAGCATATTCCAAATGCTGTTAGAATATCCTTTGAAGGTTTCAAATACCTCAGATATTCCCACCCCACTAAAAGACAAAAAACGGAGCGTAGTCTAGTGGCGGTACCTTAAGTACCTACGCGGTTCCTTAGCGATATGGAACCGCGGGTTGAGATAAGGTACCGCGCACAGATAGCCGTTATGGATCCGTTATACTTTGTCTCCTTTAAATAGTGGGTCACATCTCATTTTCCAGCAAGCCTCTTGGACGTTTTTCTCAGCCCTGTTTCTATTTTCTATGGCATAATCATTAGTAAATGATCACTTAAATTGTTAAGGATGTTTACATATGATTATCCTCTTGATCCCCTCCTTTACCTTGTCCAATGAGAAGATCACTCACTCACTAGTGTTGTGATAAAGATGAATCTATGAGCTAGTCATATTCATCATGATACCCTTTTTGTTTTAGGTCAATCCAATGTATTTATGAATACTTGGACTAGTTGTGTTCATCCAAGTTATTTGTGGATACTTGGATTTGTTGTGTACATCTATTGCATATGTGTTTGCTTGGATTTGTGTTGTGTAAATCCAAGCTACATGTGTGTACTTGGATAAGTCTGAATTGTAATAGATTTGATTAGGAGTTCTCACTAAACTATAAAGTGATGTGGTTGTGTCTTGTGAGTTCTCACTAAACTATAAAGTGACTAGTAGTTGTGTTGTGTGAAGTTCTCACTTAGCTTCAAAGTGAAGAGTCGTGAAGATTGGTTATAGCTTTCGATTAGAACTCGACATCTAGCCTTGTGTCGTAAAATGGTGAAGTAGGCAACGTCGTGAAGATTGGTTCTACCTTAAGATTAGAACCCGACATCTAGCCTTGTGTCGTTAAATTGTGAAGTAGGCAACGTTGTGTAGATTGGTCCTAGCTAAAGATTAGGTCTCGACATTTAGCTTAGTGTCGGAAAATAATGTAAGCAACGATGTAAGGTTTTCTCCGCCGAGAAGGGAGCTTGTGGATATAGTGGAAATCTCGAGTAGGTGTACTCGAGGAGTGGAGTAGAAACGAGGATAGAGCCTCGTTGTCGAACCACTATAAATCTTGGTGTCTTCCCACTAGGTTGTCTCCTTCCTTACTCTTTACTTATTTCATTATCATTACACTTACCTATTACCCTTGCTAGTGCGTTTGAATTAAACCTAATCATTATGCAACTTAGCCTCAAGTAAAAGATAGTTTTGATACAAACCAAATTGAAAGTAATTTTAATTTGGTCACCAATCGACGAGAAACTATTCAACCCCCCCTTCTAGTTTCTACATAATCTTTTATATTTTAGCTTATGTTTAGACTACCGATGTTTGATTCCGGTATTTCCGTTTTAGTCAGTTAATATTTTTAAGACATTTGTCTTGCATGCTTTGATGACACGCCATAAGTACACGTAACGGTCCACTTATCCAACAATTTTTTTTGGAGAAAAAATACCATCACGACGGGCATTTAATTATCTTTCTATTGATATGCTATATGATATACATCCGACAAATTTTTTCTTTCGTTTTTCTCACATTTTTTTCGTTATTGAAACTATCATATATAATACTAAATATTATATATGATGTAACACTAGTATCATATATGATATAACATATCATACTCCGTCTATCCCAAAATAAGTGTCTACTTTAACTTTTTCGGTTTTTCTTTATCAACTTTGACCTTAAATATATATTTTATATAATTTAACAAATGATGAAAGTTATACTAATGAAAATACATATAAAACCAATTCAAACATATATTTTGCACAAAGTATTATATAACACACGCAAAACTAGATATGGTCAAAGTTGAACCAATTTGACTCCAAAAAGTCAAACTTGGCACTTATATTGGAACGAAGGTAGTATATGATATAAACCAATATCATGTATGATTAAATGATAATTTGCAATCTAGCACTTGTATCATATATGGTAAAACACTATTATCATATATGATATTTCACGCAATTTTCAAAAACGAAGAAAAAAATACGAAATTTATTTTTTTCAAAAGTATTTTTTAGTGCATATCTGTAGAAAGCTAATTAAATGTTCGTCACGATTATATATTTTTTTAAGTTTAACACTTAGCGGTTTAGAAATAGTTAAATTATAAAAACAAGTAAAATAATAAAATACTTTTAATATTATCTCTTAAATGTGTTGAAAACACATATGGTATCTAAAATAAGTTTGCAAAACTGGGAATTAATGGCGCCACCACAGTATACCGATCATTTGTTTTGTTTTTTCGCAAGTGACACATTTTTTTTTGTTGTAGTAGCAATGTTTTTTTGAGTGACAATCTTTTGGTGGTGGTTTGTGGGAGACATAAGATGGTACTACGTATTTTTTTAGAAAGAGATTTGAGTTATTGATGTGCTATTTGGAGATAGAGGTGGAATAAAAACGGTTCATTATCTGGTCTACAAAGAAAAACCAAAACCGGTTTAAATCGATTCGGTTTAAGTCAAACTGAATTGTTGATCAGTTGACTCATACCGAATCGGTTTTTAAAAAAATCGATTTACCCACCTCTATTTGAAAGTGGTTAGATAGCGTTGTGGTGACAGATGAATAATTATTTATTCGCGTGACTCTATTATATTTACTTTTGTATTGCTCTGAGCAGTGACAACAGCAGACCAAGACTTTAACATACCCAAAACGCCTTCAAAAGCGTTAGGAAGATTGAGTTCTTGGTTTCGTTTTCGCCATTGATGGTTGAGCTGCTATCATGTGTTTTGTATCTATTTTATGTGAGGATTCTGTTAATTTTGGTACTAAGAGTACTACTAACGAACTCCAGAAAGGCATTTGCATAAAAGTGATGAAAAAATGAGAAAAATGAATTATCCACATCGGTTAAGTAGTACAAGTTGTGAGTAAAGAAAGATATATATAAACATTGCAAACTACTTATAAATTTACGAATGCAATGATATTCTTACATTGTGGACATGATTTCTTTCTTTGCACGAGTTCTATTTCAAATACTGAACTCTAACCATTCTTTAGTTAAAATTTCAATCTGTATTATTAATAAATTGAACTGATTTCTTAAGAATTAAATATTTCACAGTTTTGAGTTTCTTTCGTATATCGGACATACCAGTATAATATGTAAAAATAAAATCTTATCGCAAATACTTAAAATTTACATATTTTTTAGAAGAAACCCGATTTTCGGCCGGGTCTCGAGTACCAGGTTGACCCGGATCATCTCAACCCCGACGGGTCAATATGGGTTTCGAAAATGTGAAACCTAATTCAATATAACTTATTCTTTCGACCGGAACCAAATCGACTCGGTATGAAAACATCGCTTTTTCTAGTTTTTCTAAGAGATTCATTTGCATGTATACTCATTTAGAAAATGTACATTTACTTTAAGTAATAACATTTGCATATACATTTACCAATTCCTAAACCTTCTTATATTTAGTTTTGCTCAAAGTACAATTTAGAGGGTGTTTGAGTTTGTTTATTCAAAATAGATTATTCGTTTTGAAAAAGGATAATCAGTATATCAATTGTAACAAAACGCGGTTTTAAAATTTAGTGTTTGAATTTAATTATGCTGTATAATATCGGAATAATCAGATAATCAGTTTTTTGTGTTTGGCAAATTAGATTATTTTATGATTTGAGTTGGTAAATGACATAAATTGATACTACCCGACAGGATCGTATCAATTGGTGTTTTCATTGAGAGCCCTCAATTCGTTGAGGGGTTTTTGATTTAGGATTCCAATCGCAAAAAAAAAAATAATAATAAAAAAAATAAAAAAAATTGTTCGTCAAGATCACTGTTCATCAGGTACACTGTTCATTGGAATACTGTTCAAGGTTACTGTTCATCCCGGGGGTGCTGTTCATTTGACTACTGTTCATCCGGTACTATTCATCAGATT
This sequence comes from Glebionis coronaria, assembly GCA_025667525.1. NCBI lineage: Eukaryota > Viridiplantae > Streptophyta > Magnoliopsida > Asterales > Asteraceae > Glebionis > Glebionis coronaria. The sequence continues at coordinate 592,682,974 of CM046879.1, read as the reverse complement.
TTTTTTTTTCGATTTGTTGTTATGGAATCGAACACTAGCGATCAGGATGCATTATTTAAACTTTTGCAAATGGGTACGATGGTTGAATAGCAAAGTGAGTTTAAGTATCTTATAACTCGAGTAACGGGTATCTCTGAAAGTTTACTTGCCTCGTTTTATATATCTGGACTTAAACCGAAGCTACAGCTAGAATTATTAAGGTTTTACCCGTAACCTACAACATTAGATGAAGCCTTCTATTTAGCCCGTGTAAAACTCGCATGCTTTTACCATGCATAGTACCCTTAGGATCGTACGTACTAGATTAAAACTTTCCTAATATAGCATGATTACAATTACGTGTTAGGAGTTTACGTATTACGTACGTGTTAGAACACGATAAGTATTTACTACGCACGATCATGAAATAATTATTGACGATAATTAATCACGAACATGCGATCATGAAATCATGAACGTAATTGAAACACGAGCTATTATTAATTACGTATATATATTTATTACGAGCGTAATTGAATATATTAGATCACGGTATTTATGTAACGAGAACATTTAAAACAAGAACATAAATAATCACAAACGTGTAACTGAATAACGAGACACGGAAAAAGGTACGGGTACCCCAAGTGGGGTCCCTACTCGCGGCCAACAAGGACAAATGGGCCAAGCCCATTTGTCAAAATTACTAAAAGGGAATTAGGAGGTTTTCACTACTCAAATAAACTTTACAGAAGATTTTTAAGAAAACCTAAAAAACCTCTTTCCTCCTTCTCCTTTGTGCCGCCACCCTACAACCACCATAAGGAGTGGTTTTTGATCTTGGATCTCGGAATTCTAGTGATTTATCGTGTTTGTTCTTCGTCCTCTTGATCCACGAATTCGGTAAAACCTTTTTAAACCTTTTCTTTTGATTTAATCTTTTTTTTTAATTATGAACATGTAATGTTTTTATAAAAACATAATAATTAAGCATAGATCTAACATGTTTTGGTGTTAAATAAAATCAAAAGGTTGTTTTTAAGGGGTGTTTGTTTGGCCGCAGGCTGCAACCGAACCCGAATGGGTTTCGGCTTGCCAAGCCGACCACCACCAAGACCATATGATCTTGGTTGGTGCGTGTGGGTCCCACGGCAGCAAGGGAACAAGGGGTACCCCGAGTTGGTTCGGGGTACGGTGTTGATTTCATGTCCGGTTCATGCTTTTTAGTCTAGATCCGGTTTATGATTTATGTTTAGTTTTTTTTTTATGTTTATGATCTTAGGTTAAAATTAAATTAATAAAATGATGTGATTAATTTAATAACATGACTTAGGTTATTTAATTATTAATGATCATGAAATTATTTTACCCTAAGTATTTATATATTTAAGACTTATAATTAATTAATTATTTTAAAACCATGGATATAATTAATTAATTATTTTGAGAAAATTTTATAACTTGAAAAAGAATTACTAAAAAGTTCTTTTTTTAAAACGAAAATTCTTAAAACGTTTTGAAAAAAAGAACTTCTATCGGAATGTTTTTGAGAAAAAAACTTTTTCCAAAATTTTAAAAATAACTTTTTTCGGAAAACTTTTTACAAATTTTTTTTTTTTTTTGAAAAGTTTAGTGCAAAACATCCCTAGCTATAAAACTTTAAAAAAACTAAAACATCCGTAAGGTGACAAACAAATTTAACTCTTATATAGGATACTAAATATTATATATGATGTAACACTAGTATCATATATGATACTAAATATTATATACTCCCTCCGTCCCAAAATTATTGTCACCAGACAGGAATTACACAGTTTAAGAAAATTACATTTATTACAGCTTTCTCTCTCTTACTTTTTAGCATAATGACATTTTTACCCTTAGCTAATTAATTAATTCTTCTTTAAAGTTTGTAATAACAATTTCAAACAAGGATAATATAGTAAATTTATCAAAGTTTTATATCTATTTTTAGTAGTGGACAATAATTTTGGGACAACCCAAAATAGAAAGATGGGCAATAATTTTGGGACGGAGGTAGTATGATGTAACACTAGTATCATATATGATATAACTTATCATACTCCCTCAATCCCAAAATAAGTGTCTACTTTAACTTTTTCGGTCTTTCTTTATCAACTTTAACAAATGATGAAAATTTTACTAATGAAAATACATATAAAACCAATTCAAACATATATTTTGCATAAAGTATTATATAACACACGTAAAACTAGATATGGTCAAAGTTGAACCAGTCTGACTCTAAAAAGTCAAACTTGGCATTTATTTTGGAACACAGGTAGTATATGATATAAACCAATATCATGTATGATTAAATGATAAGTTGCAATCTAGCACTTGTATCATATATGGTAAAAAACTATTATTATATATGATATTTCACGCAATTTTCAAAAACGAAAAAAAAATGAAATTTATTTTTCTTCAAAAGTATTTTTAGTGTATATATCTGTAGAAAGCTAATTAAATGCTCGTCACGATTATATATATTTTTTTCGTTTAACACTTAACTGTTTAGAGACAGTTAAATTATAAAAACAAATAAAATAATAAAATAGTTTTAATATTATCTCTTAGATATGGTGAAAATAGAAATGGTATCTAAAATAAGTTTGCTCTTTTTTTATAGACCATTTGCATGTTATTTGCAAAACTGGGAATTAATGGCGCCACAACAGTATACCGCTCATTATTTTTTTCGCAAGTGACTCATTCTTTTGTAGTACCAATGTTTGTTTTGAGTGACAATCGTATTTTTGGTGGTGGTTTGTGGGAGACATAAGATGTTATTTTTTTAGAAGGAGATTTGAGTTATTGATGTGTTATTTGGAGATAGAGGTGAAAAAAAAGGTTCATTATTGTTAAAAGTTATAACACTTTTTGACAAGCTTGTATATTCAGGGATTTATTTGCAATTATTATTGGCGTATTATTTGCATCTTTCTTGTTTTGTATATTTTTTATTTATGCAGGGACCTTAGTGCAATTGAACATTTGAGAGTTTTATATAGCTGGTGCGTTGACTCGTCTCATTCATTCATTCAACTTCTTCACACACACAAAGAAATCTTCTCTCTCAATCGTTCAGTTACGATCTTTTGGTTTGGTTGCAGTTTTAGTTTTTAGATCATCTTGATCTAGTTTTTACAGTTTGGTTAGGATCTTGTAAGCGTGAGTGTTTGTATAGATTTGATAGAATCCACCTAGTGGGGACTATCTCTCTTTCTGATTGTATTGTTTGGTGAGCATCCGTGTTGGGGACTCATCTTCTTGTGTTTATAGTTTTAATAAAAGATATCACTAAAGGGGTGGTTGGTTGAGTGATTAAAATCGATCTTGTTGGTTTTGGTATCATTTTTACATGGTATCAGAGCCCCTGGTTGATTCTTGAGGCTCGATTGGTGTTTCTGGTGATAATTAGGGTTTTGTCTTGAAACCCTAATTTTTGGGGGTTTTGGTTAATTGGTGGTTCTTGACGGTTCTTGAGTTGTTAATCGTTGATTAACGTGGTGATTGATCGATTCTGAAGGTCAATTTGAAGAAACCCTAATTTTTCTTTTTAGGGTTTCTTGATCTTGTTGATCTGTGGTTTTTTGGGGTCATTCTTGTTGATTCTTGGTATATTCCGCTGCTGTTTTCGCTCTGTAAGTCTTCTTTTCTCTTAAGTGGATCTTGCTTAAGTCAACGGGGAGCAAACAGGCTGATTAACATCTTGACCTTCCACCTTTTGAGTGGTTTTGATACCTGCTCTGGTCAGTCCCATTCTCGTTGGTTAAGCTTTGAGAAACTTGGGTGTGAGTTCTAGTTTCCTGGTTTAATTGTTTAGTTTAATTGATTTGTTTGTTTTCTGTTTTGGTTGTTGGTTCTTGTTAGTCTGTTTGGTTTAGCTGTTTTTTATTGCTTCATTCTGTTTTGGTGTTTATTTTGTTTGGTCTTGATGGCTATTCTTATTAATGCTTTAGATCAGAGTAATCCTCTTCATTTGCATCCTGGTGATTCTAATTGTGCTTCTATTGTTTCTGTTAAATTGTCTGGTGTGGAAAACTATAGAATATGGGCTAGTGCTATGAAACTTGCTTTGCAAATTAAGGGTAAGTTTGGTTTTGTTGATGGTGGATGTGTTAGAGATACTTATCTTGCTAGTCCTGTGTTTCTTGCTCAATGGGATAAATGTAATGCTGTTGTTCTTAACTGGATTCTTGGTTCTTTGACTCAAGATGTGTATCTTGGTCATGTTTTTTCTGATAATGCTGCTAGTGTTTGGCCTGAACTTAAAGAAACTTATGATAGGATTGATGGTTCTATTGTGTTTAATTTGCTTCAGAAAATTAATTGTTTTAAGCAAGGTGGTTTGCCTGTTTCTGAGTATTATCATAAACTTAATTCTTATTGGAGAGAGTTTGATATTCTAACTAAAGTTCCTGATTGTACTTATGAGGCTGGTTTGGAAATTGCTGATCATAGAAAATTGCTTAAGCTAATGCAATTTCTTATGGGTCTTGATGATGTTTATCAACCCATAAGGAGTAGCATTTTGACTAGGGAAGTCCTTCCTGAAGTCAAAGATGCTTTTCTTGTTGTTTCTAGGGAAGAATCCCATAGGGGGATTCCTTCTAGTTCTGTTAAAGTTGAGAAAACTCAAGTTTCTGCTTTTGTGGCTAAGACTGTTGATGATAAGAATAAGTTTGGTAGTTGGTCTGGGGGTAATACTGGTAATGGTAATAAATCCAGTGGAAGTAATGCTAGTAACAAAGGGAATTACAATTCTTTGTTGTGTAAACATTGTGGTTTAAAGGGTCATACCATTGAGAGGTGTTTTGAAATTATTGGATATCCTCCAGGTTTTAAAAAGAATCCTAATCTAAAACCTGCAAATGTTTTTAATAACAACAAGAGTAATAATGTGGAGTTTAATAAAGACAGCAACAATGTTTTTTCTCTGAGTAATGAGCAGATGCTCAAGTTAATGAGTCTGCTCAATGACAATGGTTCTTCTTCAAGAGTTCAGGCTAATGTGGCAGGTATTGGAAATTGTTCCTTTTTTAATTGCAATGTGTTTTTTAACCAGTGTTTTTACAAGTTTTATTGTGCTACTGTTAAAACTGATGGGGTGAGTTATCATTTTGGGTGGATTGTTGATTCTGGTGCTAATCAACACATGACTAATAATACTGAAAATATGTTTAATCTTGTTGATGTGTCTGACTTAAAACTTACTGTTGGACATCCTAATGGCACATTAGCTAAGATTACACATGTTGGAAATTTGAAACTTAATAATGGTGTTGTTTTGTTTGATGTTTTGGTTGTTCCTGAGTATTGTGTTAGTTTACTGTCTGTTAATAAGTTGATTAAAGATAGTAAACTTAGAGTTGTTTTTGATGAGTCTAAATGCTATATTCAGGATTTGATTCAAGGAACTGTCTTGGGGACTGGTAGTGAATTTGCTGGTCAATATTTGTTTGATAAAGCTGATAATGTTCCTGCTGTTAGTAATTGTGAGTATTTTACATGTTTTGTGTCTAAAGATGTTTGGCATAATAGGTTGGGTCATCCTGCTAATCAGGTTTTACAGTTATTAAAGGGTTCTTTGGAATTGAAAAATGTTAATAATGATTTGCCTTGTGATGTTTGTCATAAGGCTAAGCAAATTAGAGAATCTTTTCCTTTAAGTGAACATAAATCTAAGTGTCTTGGTGAACTTGTTCATCTTGATGTTTGGGGGCCTTATAAAGTGATTAGCAGAGATGGATTCAGATATTTTTTGACTATTGTTGATGACTTTAGTAGATCTGTGTGGGTGTATATGCTTAAAACTAAAGATGAAGTTTTTCAAATGTTTGTGATTTTTTATAATCTTGTTTTAACTCAGTTTAATAAGAAAATTAAGATTGTTAGGTCTGATAATGGCACTGAATTTGTGAATAAAAATATGAATGATTTTCTTAGTAATAAGGGTGTTGTTCATCAGACTACTTGTGCATATACTCCACAACAGAATGGTATTGCTGAAAGGAAACATAGGCACTTGCTTAATGTTGCAAGAAGCCTTATGTTTCAGGGGGGATTCCTCTTATGTTTTGGTCTGAATGTGTTTTAACTGCTGCTTATTTGATTAACAGGCTTCCTTCCTCTGTTTTAAATGGTAAATCTCCTTTCTGTCTTGTGTATGGTAGAGAACCTAACCTTTCTCATTTAAGAAGTTTTGGGTGTTTGTGTTATGCAACTGTTTTAAAAACAAATGATAAGTTTTCTGAAAAATCTGAAAAGTGTGTTTTACTTGGTTATGCTAGTGGAAAAAAGGCTTATAAACTTTTTGGTCTTGAGAATAGAGGAATTATATATTCTAGAGATGTTAAGTTCTATGAATATGTTTTTCCTTATAAAATGAACAGTGATCAAATTTTAGAGTCATCAAATGAAGTTTCTACTTTGAATTTTTTTGATTATTTTGAGTCTGAAAACACTTTCAAAACTTCAAGACCCAATGATGATGAGGAAGGGGATACTCCTTTGAGTAGAGAGGGTAGTAGATCTGCTACTGAGGATGTAACTAATAACAGTGATAGTCAACCAGATATTGATATTAATCAAGCTGGAAATGACTTAGTTAATAGTTTACCAAGTAGTAGTAATAGATTAACTACAACTCCTATAGGAGAAACAAATGGATCTGAGGGCAATTTTGGTTTAAACAATGAGGTTCTTGAAAAAATTTTAAACAATGAGACAGAGGAGGTTGGACAGAGGAAGTCTAAAAGAGTTACTAAGTTTCCTGCTAAGCTAAATGATTATGTGCTTAATACTTCTCTAAGATATGGTTTGTATAAGTTTTGTAATCATGCTATGCTTGATATGAAAAATTTTGGTTTTACTTCTAGTCTTAACAAGAGTTATGAACCATCTTGTTATGAAGATGCTTGTGATGATCAAAATTGGATTAATGCTATGAATCTTGAAATGCAAGCTTTGTATGAAAATGGTACTTGGGATCTTGTTGACCTTCCTGTTGGTAGAAAGCCTATTAAGTCTAAGTGGGTTTATAGAATAAAATATCTTTCAACTGGTGAAGTTGAAAGATATAAGGCAAGACTTGTGGCTAAAGGTTGTAATCAAAGGGAGGGTATAGACTATGAGGAAACTTTTAGTCCTGTGGTTAAAATGAGTACTGTTAGATGTTTGATCGATTTATCTGTGCAAAATGGGTGGAGTCTTTATCAGATGGATGTTAATAATGCTTTTTTGTATGGTGATTTAAAAGAAGAAGTGTATATGATTCCACCATCTGGATATTCCAAACCTGGCGACAACAAAGTTTGTAAGCTTAAAAAGTCTTTATATGGTCTTAAACAGGCTCCTAGGCAATGGAATAATAAGCTTACTGAAACATTGTTAGATGCTGGTTTTACTCAGTCTAAAAATGATCATTCTCTATTTGTTAAAACAGATGGAAAGATTAAGTTGTTCTTGCTTGTTTATGTGGATGATCTTGTTTTGACTGGGAATTCTGAAGTTGAGATTGATAAGTTCAAAAAGTTTTTAAACAATAGGTTTAAAATCAAAGATCTTGGAGAACTTAAGTACTTTCTGGGAATTGAAGTTCTTAAAACTGAAAAAGGTTTGTGTTTAAGTCAGAGAAAATATTGTTTAGAACTGTTAAATGAGTATGGGTTGTTGGCTTGTAGACCTGTTTTTACACCTTTACCTGAAAATATTGTACTTGCTCATAAGGAATCTGATGGTGATAGTTATTTGATTAATATTACCAACTATCAAAAACTTGTTGGAAAGTTAATCTATTTAACTTTAACTAGACCTGATATATCTTATGCTGTACATTGTTTAAGCCAACACATGCATGCTCCTTTACAGTCACATTTTGACTTAGGTTTGAGAGTGTTAAAGTACTTAAAACTTGCACCTGGAAATGGTATTAGTTTTAATAAAAGTACTGAAGGGTATAAAGTTGTTGCTTATTCTGATTCAGATTGGGCTAAATGCCCTATAACCAGAAGATCAGTATCTGGTTATTGTGTTTATGTTAATGGCAATCTTGTTATCTGGAAAAGCAAAAAGCAAGCTACCTTGTCTAAATCCTCAACTGAAGCTGAGTATAGAGCAATGGCAGCTGCTACTTGTGAAGTTATGTGGATTGTCAAGCTGTTAAGTGAGTTTGGTATAACCAACTTGCTTCCTGTAAGCTTGTGTTGTGATAATAAGTCTGCTATGCAAATTGCTGCTAATCCAGTTATGCATGAGAAGAGTAAGCATTTTGATATTGATGTGCATCTTGTCAGAGAGAAGGTAAATTCAGGGCTTATTAGAACTGTTAAAGTGGATTCTAAAAATCAAATTGCTGATGTTCTAACTAAGGCCTTGGGTTCATTTCAACATGCTCTCTTGGTCAAGAAGCTTGGTATGGTTAACTTGTTTGGTTTACAAGCTTGAGGGAGGGTGTTAAAAGTTATAACACTTTTTGACAAGCTTGTATATTCAGGGACTTATTTGCAATTATTATTGGCGTATTATTTGCATCTTTCTTGTTTTGTATATTTTTTATTTATGCAGGGAACTTAGTGCAATTGAACATTTGAGAGTTGTATATAGCTGGTGCGTTGACTCGTCTCATTCATTCATTCAACTTCTTCACACACACAAAGAAATCTTCTCTCTCAATCGTTCAGTTACGATCTTTTGGTTTGGTTGCAGTTTTAGTTTTTAGATCATCTTGATCTAGTTTTTACAGTTTGGTTAGGATCTTGTAAGCGTGAGTGTTTGTATAGATTTGATAGAATCCACCTAGTGGGGACTATCTCTCTTTCTGATTGTATTGTTTGGTGAGCATCCGTGTTGGGGACTCATCTTCTTGTGTTTATAGTTTTAATAAAAGATATCACTAAAGGGGTGGTTGGTTGAGTGATTAAAATCGATCTTGTTGGTTTTGGTATCATTTTTACAATTATCTGATCTAGAAAGAAAAACCGAAACCGGTTTCAAAAAAACAGGTTTTTTAAAACCAATTTTTAACCGACTTAATAAAATGATCGTTTGATCGGATTAAAAATCGGTAAAAATGTGGTTAAAACCGATTCGATCTGTTTAAAATCAATCTGATCTGATTATGAATCGAGTAAAATTTAACAAAAAAACGGTTATACATCGATCCGGTTTAAGTCAAACCGAACCCGTTTTAAAAAAATCCGATTTACCCCTCTATTTGAAAGTGGTTAGATAGCGTTTTGGTGACAGATGAATAATTATTTATTCGTATGACGCTACTCCCTCCGTCTCAAATTAATAGTCCCCGACAAAAAACACATTGTTTTAGAAAACATCACTATCACAGCATTCTCTCTCTTACTTTTTTGCAAAATGACACTTTTACCCTTATACAATTAATTAAAACTTTGTATATACTTTGTAATTTTTAGTGCCACTAGGTGTAATACGGTAAACTTGTTACATAACTTATATCTATATTTGGAAGGGGACTATAATTTTGGGACGTCCCAAAATAGTATAGTGGACTATAAATTTGGGACGGAGGGAGTATTATATTTACTTTTGTATTGCTCTGAGCAGTCATATCAGCAGACCAAGACTTCAACATACCCCAAAACGCCTTCAAAAGCGTTAGGAAGATTGAGTTCTTGGTTTCGTTTTCGCCATTGATGGTTGAGCTGCTATCATGTGTTTTGTAACTATTTTATGTGAGGATTCTGTTAATTTTGGTACTAAGAGTACTATTAACGAACTCCAGAAAGGCATTTGCATACAAGTGGTGAAAAAATGAGAAAAATGAAAGTGGGGTTTATCTCACATCGGTTAAGTAGTACAAGTTGTGAGTGAAGAAAGATATATATATAAACAAACTACTTATAAATTTACGAATGCAATGATATTATTACATTGTTGACATGATTTCTTTATTTGCACGAGTTCTGTTTCAAATAATGAACTCTAACCATTCTTTAGTTAAAATTTC